>JAUIMM010000307.1:6737500-7337500 GCA_031769625.1 Taudactylus pleione
CTTTTCTGTTTTACTCCTAAAATACTTTCTGTTGGACAACGGTTATTGCCTAACTTAACCATGAAATAGCATCAGTAGATTTTTAGTGTTTTTTTTTTTTTTAAACAATTTACATTGAATTGTTTGTCCACCAAAATGCAACTGGAAGATGTAAACCGCATCCCATTAAAAAGTATTAGATGAGACCTAGGGGTACATTTACTAAAGGTCGAAACGTTATCAGCGTCGCTTAGGAGTGCAGAATAGGGAAATTTATAATCTGTCGAGTTTCTGCTTCAATTGAAACCCAGCGTCGATGTACAATGGTTTTTGCAGGTCTAAATGCTGTCAGTTTTGATCTTTCAGTTTCCCTCCCACAGCAGAAACCAGTCTCAAACCAGTTAGCAGGTCTGGAATTCTAATGGAAATCAGGACTCCCAGGGAGCCACCAGGCCAGGACTGAAAGCCAAACAGACTGTACTGTACACTTGGTATAGTACCAGCGTGTAATCAGGGCTGTATTATTCATAAGGCTTAAAAAGGCTGAAGCCTAGCGGCCCTCGGAGAAGTTGCAAGGCACACTCGTAGTCAGCTGAGGTTTTATTTGAGATAATGGGGGGGGGGACACAGCAGACCAATAGCACACTATAGTCAGGGTTGTCACACCTCCATGAGTGGATACATGACCACTGCCATCACAGCTGCTGGCACCGTAGCTACCTGGAGGAAGTTCTCTCTCCTCCAGACCTCAGCACACACAGGGACTGGAGATTCCTTCCGGGGATTCCGGCTGCTTAATAGAGAACCACCACCAAGTACAGAGCAAGGATACCCCAGCATAGAGGTGAAACCAACTGGGTGAAGATGCAAAGTGCACACACCAGGACGGACACTGCAGCCTACTGGTAAGTGCAAAGTGCGGGACACCGCCAAGACGCATGCACAAGGACCACCTTCAGGGTGAGGGAAATGTATGGAGTGCACACCATACTGGAAGAGGCCCCCTCAGCAAGGATCATCTTACAATCCCATTCCCAGTGTGTGACTGCAATATAAGTAGACGCTACACTGCAGATATGCCACAGGGAGATATCACCACTATTTGGAATACAGACAGTGGAGCACCCTAAAGGAGCCAGCTTATATTGCCAATAACCTCTCTGATAACAGTCTTTCTATACTGAACATTATTGATAATTTAATGTACATTTAATTTGATTGTCTGGAGCACTGTGTCTCTACTTTTAGCAATCTAAACAGAGGCATAGGGGTCTATTTACTAAGCAGGGTTAGGAGACAGAGTGAAAAGTGATAAGGTGCCAGCCAATCAGCTCCCAACTGTCATTTTTCAAACACAGATGACAGTTGGGAGCTGATTGGCTGGCACCTTATAACTTTTTTCTTATAACTTTTCACTCTGTCTACTATCACTGCTTAGTAAATAGACCCCTTACTCTACAGTATACTGAATCAAGTCACTCCATTATTGCCTTAAATACCACACACTCTGCTTAATTCATACTTCTGGCATCACTGTATTAGACAATATACTGTACTGTTGCTCTTTTTCCACTAAAGTATACCAGACCCACTTAACATGCAGAAAGGGGGTGAAAGATTGAAGTGCCGGATGGGGCCCAAAATACCTGAAAGCCGTGGAGCCCGGCCACGGATTAATACATCCCTGCACATAATGGCAGGCTATTGATGGTCACTCTCATAAGAATGAATGGGGGGAAGCGCTGATTGGCTGAGAGCATAGTAAATATCCAGTTTGTATAGTCATCCATGTAAAAGTATTGAATGTTGGGCCGATGTTCTAAAGTCGGGTTTTTGGACAGTTTTTGCGTAAGTTTTGCCTTTAGTAAATATACATAAAACAAACTAAGCACTTGTTCCCACATAGATGATGTAAAGCGTACCTTATCAGTCACACCTGCACCAGATAATGAGGAATTGTCAGCCTCAAAAAAGAAAACACTAAATAAAAAGAAATCTGCCCTGCTTTAATGAAATACACCTAGAGGTCAATCCAATTATACACGATACACTCGTGGGTACGAGTCACCACAACAACGAGCGCACTTCACAGCAGCCTGAACTTGCTCAAAACTGTGCAGCCCCATAGGGCTGCATACAAAATTGAGCGAGTACAGCCTGAGCGAGATGCGGTGCCGGGATTTCAACGCTGTTGTAATGGCAAAACACACTCGATTCACACCACCTCAAGGCTAATTGGATTGCCCCTTTACTGTACATATACCATTAGAGAAAATAAGTTATTTATTTAGACATATAAAAAAATTATTAGTAAACATCAAAATAATATATATGCCCTTTTACAAACATTAACAGCAGTCAGCACAACGTTAAACATCTATTTAAAGCACACAGCTACCTATCTCAGTAGTCAAAAAGTAACAATAGGATAATGATGTTACTAATCCTTCTTAGAAACTTTGTTGCAATACAGGGTCTTTCCAGTAGCTGAAAAAGTTAGCATATAATATCATAGACTTATTTGTGATAAAAGCCAAAATATCTATTTTATGTTTAAAACATAATGGGCCTGATTTGCTACCGTACGCAACTGCGAATGCAATAGCAATTGTGCACGCAGTTCAACTGCAATAGTATGCTAATCCATTGTGATTGTAATGCCGCTGCTACACTACACAAGGTGGGTATCCCTTGAACTCCCGACACTGAGCCCGGCAGTTCAAGGGATAACACTTAAAGAAATCGCTCATGGAGCATATCGTTAAGCGTGTATGAGCCTTTAGTTTGTATCAGATGATCAAGAAGGGGAAGCAGATCTATAAGCCAAATACAGATAGCAATATGCTAGTTAAATGCATAATGGTTCATAAAACTTCTTTTACTCTTTTTGGCCATAGTTCAGGGTTTACATTTACATAGTTCAGGGTTTACATTCAATTATCCACCCATTCTTTCCTTTCTTTCTGTATTATAAAGCAGCTCATTAACATAGGATAGCTTGCAAATGTTCTGTAAACATCTATGGGTGCTTATTTAGGGATAAATAATATTTGCAGGATATAACACCTGTTTTAAGGGGGCATCTACAAATATTATGGATCCTTTGAATGTAACAAATTGGGACTGCAGCAGATATCTCTAATTCTCTATGGGGGCTGCTAATTTGTCAGATGTACCAAACACACAGCAGAGTGATAAGACAACAGAAAATATGTTGTAGATGTGCCATAATATCTGAATATTAAAACAACTAAATTCTTATAAAAATATCAAAAGGACAAATCAAATCTCTCTTTTCTTAAAGCAAACTTAAAAATCATTTTCTTGTTCTCCCTTCTTCACTTTGAATGGCTAAATTAATGCAACTATTTAATCAATAGAACTTACAAATCTTAATACTGTACACCTTGCAAGTAGTTTGCAATATACACTGTGCTTTATCCAAATTTGCAGACTTTGCTGCCAGGATGGCACAGAGGGGGCATGGAGGCCGCAAAGGTAGGCTGTGCAGGCAGCGTGATGGCATGATTGAGTCATCGTGGACCTGCGCCCCAGTATACAAAACCGAGAAACAGTGCAAATTGTGTCACCCCCCCCCCCCTTAGACCACCCACTTGTTTACTGTCAGCGGGCAGCAATGGGAGGGTTGCAAGCGGCTAGAGGGGGGTGCGAGAGACTTGCCCACTTTTCCAGGTGACCAGGAGCCTCCTGGCCATTCTGTGAGAGTATGCAAGTATAGCTTTTTCCAATAACCCATAATATAACAGAAATCAGCTTTGAATGATTTAGTACAATATTTAGATTAAAATACATTTTTGATTGATTGCTATAAGTTATGAGAAATTGTAGTATTTTCAGTCCAGCTTCATTACATATATGCTTGCTTACTAAATGCATAAGTTTATTCCCCACTGCATTATAGTATTACTGTTGAATATACTATAAAATGTATATGAAACTAAAATGTGATGTCTTTATATCTAATTAGCACATACATTATTCATATGCCTAAGTATATATTTCCAGTATTAAGCAATTGAAATACATTGTCTATCACTTGTAGAACATTACATAACCATTACTTACCTTGTTTATGGATGCCTCAAGACCATTTGGGAGCTAAGAGATCAGCAAGAATCACCCAGAAAACAGCTAATATTTGTGTGACTGTTTCTGATTAGTGAGCTGGTTGTATCACCTTGGTATGTGTGCACGTGTCAGAGTATACGACATGCCTGGACTTGACATGACCAATGCATAGCTTGTATTCTCTTCTTTCTCATATTCAAGTGTAAAGAATGATCACACAAAATGCTGCCACTGGTTTACAATATATCCATTTAAAACATATACAGTAGTTTTGATTAATGTCAAAAAACAAATGTTGCCATTATTGATGCTCACTCATATAGGGGCTGGTGCAGGGCTGACCATAGCTCAGTGTTGTAATTACACCTATATTGCATGCACAGAAAAAATGTGTATATGTACCTTGGTCACACCTCATGTGATTGGGCCACACCCCCCAAAAATAGCCATATCCAGTATCGGACTAGGGCGTAAAGGGCCCACCAGGGGAATACAATGGCAGGGGCCCACTTATAAGGTGTGTGACCAGCCCTTGGGTAAGTGTGGTCATCAACTGGATGGTTGAGGCCATCCCACATCGGACATGGCATAGTATTATGCAGTCTAAGATTTATGGCACTTTGCCCTCTTTAATCCAATAAATTGCATCTTGGCTGCTTTTATTTTAATAATAATCATCTGTGTCTGCTTTAGTAGAATAATAATTGTGCCACATTTATTGTAACGAATATTATTGGTGCTCCTTTAGCTGAACAATAATAATCTGTGCCCCCTTTAGTCTAATAATAACCTGTGCTCTCACTTAGTTGTTACGATCCTCTAGCAATTTGCTAGGACCGAGATGGAGGTATTGGAGATACGTGGCACATAGAAGAACAGTCACAAGCAGAATATTAGAATAATGGCAGTTTACTTCATAAATGATATGGTGGACCAGGAGGGCCAGTACAAACACAACATGTCCATGATGTAATAAGGAGCTGAAACAATAGGACAATAGAATATACTGTAGACTTACAGTCCAAACTAAAGTTGTTAAATGGCCAGGAGGCCTAGTAGACAGCGATGCTTTGAATGTGGTGTTGAAGCAGGATTGCTGGATGGCCTGGATGGCCTAGTAGACAGCGATGCTTGAAACGTGGTGTTGAAGCAGGATTGCTGTATGGCCTGGAGGGCCTAGTTGACAGCGGTGCTTGAAACGTGGTATAGAAGCAGGATTGTTTATTGGCCTGGAGAACCTAGTAGACAGCGATGCTTGAAACGTGGTGTAGAAGCAGTATTGCTGTATGGCCTGGAGGGCCTAGTAGACAGCGATGCTTGAAACGTGGTGTAGAAGCAGGATTGCTGTATGGCCTGGAGGGCCTAGTAAACAGCGATGCTTGAAACGGGATGTAGAAGCAGGGTAGCTGTATGGCCTGTAGGGCTCTGCAGACAGCAAAGCTTGAACCCAGGGTACTTGGGTCACTTAGAAGCCAGTGAGCAGAATACACACAGCATTTACAAATTATAGCTGGAAGTCTGGATGCACAGAAAGCAGGTTGCATAACCAATAGTTCCACATGAAAACTCTATAGGCGACAGTCCAGGAAGTTCAAATAGGATCAGCTGCCAATCAGGCAACACTAGGAGGAAACATATGAAATCCTCTGACGTCTGGTCTCCTAGCAACCGGCAACCTAGAAGCATGGTCAGGAGCAGGAGGAATACTGGCAGGAGACAAGTGCTGGACTGGACTTGTAACATGAGTATAATAGTGATACTCTGTGTCCCCTTTATTAGAATAATAATAATGTGAGTGGAGGAAACTCCCATTGACTAAGTACCACAATAGAGGTTTAGGAGCATATTTATTAAATCTTATTTGTGGGATTTCTGCAAATATAAAGTTTCCCTTATGTGTGTATGGGGCATCACAGCAGATAGCAATGAGAACTGCTGCGTTCCCCCCATTTTGTTCACAAAAAAAGCCCCCATAGGTTTCTATGGGAACTGCTTTATTGCTGAATTTACCAAGCTCTGTAAAGTGTAAAGTGTAAGTTAGCGTTAGGCATTGTAGCCTATTGATTACATAACGCACAATTTACTAGGAGAGGGTTCGGCAATGACTGGCTGCATATGCTTGGTCAGCAGATTGCGGCAGGATCCCGAAAAAGAAGTGAGGTGATCATATTAGTGATCACTTCACTTCTTACACAACTGAGGCCCGTATTCAATTAGCCGCCATAAGGCCATTTCTGTAGAAAAGTATCGCGAGTGACGTCATTTCGCCATGCAAAAAGTTTCCTCCGTATTCAGTTCCAAAGACTTTTCGCTAGTGCGGAAACTCAATGCAATGTAATAGGGGAAAAAGATTCGCCTATGAATAGCAGTCGAAAAAAAGTGCAGAATTGCTGTTTTAGGGTGCATACTTCGGGAAACCCCCCTGCACCCTTGGGACAGTCCCCCAAAGATAAACTGTGTCAAATTTTTTTTTTTAAAAAGTACTTTCATTTTGGAGGTGAAAAAGTTCAAAGTTGGGAAACAAACTTAAAAACTAGCAAAATAGACTTCTGGGGGGTCCCCAAGTATGGGGCAGGTGTTTTTTGGATTGTATGGTAGGTGCTTGTGGCAGGTGGATTTTGTACGTCATTTAAATCTTCACTTTAGCAACTTAAAAATATGCTAGCACCCATTTTCAAGTACCCAAAATTTGCTGGGACTACTTATTTTCACGAAAAATGCTATTCTTCACCACTTCTGTTAATGCGCTAATTGGTACCAATTGACACAACTTAAGTACCCCAAATACCTTCAATAGGGCTAATCGGGGGCATCTATAGTGATCCCCAATGTTAGTGCATCTTTGGGGGGTGTCAGGCTGAGTTCCCCATTTTTGACAGGACTTTTCGCCTGTTTCAGTTTCACCGGGTGCCGTTTTTGCCTCCTTTCTAATTGAATACAGCGAATAGCGGGAGCGCGCCCGATACTTTTCCGCATGCAAAACATGTGATGTAGGCGAAAAGTCCAGCATCCGAAAAAGTATTGCGGGTGTGAAACTAATTGAATATGGCCCTGAGACGGGTGAGCCTCTGTCCTTGGATGTGATTCTTTTTATACTGTATATCCATGATAACTGGCAATAATAAATGATAATTAATAAATATGCCTCTTAGCATCAACCTAAAACTCTTGTTGAAAGTTATGATTTATATTAAATCTTTAGGGGACTCTGCACACTTTTACCTTTCCTGTAGTTTAAGTAAGGTTTCAACCTACTCATAGAAATGCCACCTCAAAGGATTAACATCACACCGTAAAGTTTTGTAGAAGGGGCCTTGTGTTCACTCTACACTGGGGGTGGGCAAAATATGGCCCACGGGATGGATACGGTCTGCGAGGCAATCCTGCCTGGCCCGCTGTGTCCCACCACCACAAACTAACAAGCTGCTTGCCTTTGCGCTACATATGATCCACTGTCTCCACATAGAACTGGCAACAGCCACCGTTGTATGCTCCCGGATACCCATTACACAGGCATCTCATAGTGAGCTCCCTGGTGCATCACGACTGACAAATTGCTGACAGTCGCATACGGCCGTGTGCACCCGGCTCATTCTATCAGATGCATGATCCATCTGACTGCCCCAGAAGTTCCCTAGTGGAGCATGGCGCCACTAGCAGAGACAGAGCCAGGTGGAAGCTTTTTACACAGACCGGCGACCATTAAGGCCCCTGCACTAATAAGGTAAGCAATGAGGCATTAGTAACATTATACTGGGTCCTATTAGTTTCTATGAGGGAGATGTATCATAGGGCATTTTGTACAAAATGAGGTTACGGAAGCAGGGGGAGGGGGGAGCGGGGGAGAAGGGATCATCCAAGCCCCAAGTACTGTGTATGTATACATAAACCCATCACTTATTCTTATGGTGTAATGCGCCCTTCTTGTGACATAACACATTTCAAGGTTGTTACTCACACTAAGAAGCCACTCTCCTCTCCCCGAATCGCTTGTGGGTCATCCTTCAGGGCAGAGCCGGCCCTAAGCAATTTGATGCCCTAGGCAAGATTTTTGTTGGTGCCACCTAGCAAATAATCCCATAACCAAACTTAGTGATTATACATGGACACCAAATATAACACATTAGTTAATGGCTTATTTTTTTTGGTTAAAGAAACACATGCTAAACGCACAAAATGTACAACTATCCAGACATCCTCCTTTGTTATGGCTTGCTGCGCAGAGGTGAACGGCTTCAAATGAGTCATTATACTGCTGCCTCCTGCGGGGCCCTTCATTGTGGCGGGCCCAGGTCGGTGCAATGTACCGGCTGCACTACCGCTAGTTCTGTCTCTGACCCAGCACCCCTCTCCGTCTCACAGTACAGCACCCATCACCCAGCAAGCACAGATCACAGAGGCAGCCAACAACACCCTCTCCCACACAGAAATCCTCATCCAGCACACTACCCTTCACATGGAACCCTTCTGCCCTCTCCCAGTACAGCACCCATCACCCAGCAGCACACATCACAGCCTCACCCATCATTCTTCAACTGGCCAGCACATAGCACCAGCACTCCTCACTACATGCTGGGCTGACTTTAATCAAAACATTTTTATAACACAGTCACTCCAGAGACCAGCTGACATTTTTGTTGATGCCCAGTGCCCACTGCCCCAACTGTGCAGAGCCTGCTAGTCTGCTCTAGCCTCCCTGGACCTGCTTGCTGGCTGTGAACTGCCTGCTGCAGCTGCTGCCCATTCGAAGCTGAGAGCTCCGATCGCAGTTGCCTAACAACTAGCAGAGCCCTGCAAATCAGGTGCCCCGTCTCCACAACCGCCGCTGCTGGTTCTGCTGCTGCCTGCCCGCTTACTGTTATCTGCTGCCGGGTCTGATCGGAGCTCAACTGACAGCTCCGATCGGGCCCAGCAGCAGCAAACAGTGGACGCTGCGCAGCAGTAGCAGCTGCCATAGAAGGCAGCAGGTGCTCTGTGCCGCAGTGCCTGCCACAAACCACTGCAATCCGCCAGCCCTAGATGGGCTTGGATGCCCCATGGCATTCCACATGCCCTAGGCAATTGCTTAGTTTGTCAATGCCTAGAGCCAGCTCTGCTTCAGAGTATCAGCTGCAGTTAGTCTTCATCTACCTCATTCAGAGCAGGGTCACTAGGGGCTCCCCTGTTGCAGTTAGAATTGCTGTATTTCTCAAAATGTGGATCGCTAGTGCTGTCCTCACACACAGGCTGCTCCTCTCCTTCTCCTGCTCCGGGGGCTCAGCAAAGTGTTTTTCCCACCTCTCTATTAGTTTCTCACCCACTGTTGCTCCCTTTCCTTCTTTGCCTGCACTGTACTCAGCCACTTCTTTGCCTCCTCACAATATCATGCTTCCCTCTTCACCTCAGTCTCACGTCTCCCGCCTGTCACACTTGCAGACGCAGGCTGCTGGTCACTGGTGCCGCTGGCTCCTCCCTTACTGTCCCGTACTCCCTGCGCCCTTGCGCTGTGGTTCAATTTCCTCCAGCTCCCGCGAGAGCCGTGGGTTCCGTGTTTACAGCTTGTCACAGACAGCGGAGATCGCTGCAACTTGTAGCAGTGGCACCGGTTACATTTGTTTTATGCCTTGCCAGCCTGCCAACCAAATAAAAAGGACCAGTCACCCCCTTGCCCACCCTGATGCTACCATTGAAATATGCTGTCACTGTGCTCCGCCCCATATGTGAGCGGAGCGCTGAAGCAGGGGGGCCCACCGGAGATTTACCCAGCACCGCAGTGGGCCACTCCAAGCCTGGCCAGGCGGCCAGGCCCGGGTGAAGGGGGGCATGGCCTATTCGCGGTAGGTGTGGCCACTCCCCCTTAGGGAAAAAATACTAAAAACTATATTTCTGCAGCGACGTGGCGCTGCACGCTTGGGAGGGGGGCACTATGAGTCCCCTGAGGCCGGGGCATAGCAAGTGGGGGGCGCAATCAGCTGTGATCAGTCTCTCAGTGCAGCCTGCTGCGTAATGAAAGAGGGAAGGGGAAAGGGGGGGGTGGCGCCGGCCCCGGCCCCCGACGGGCCCCTCCAGGAAGCCCAGGCCCGGGTAATTAGTGCCAGCCCCCCCCCACTCGGCACCCATGAGCCTGGTTACATCTCTAGTACAAAAGAGCCCTTGGCAAACGGGCATATTTATAACTCTGCATAGCCCACAATTCCGTCAGTATGCCTTAACTGAAGTTTGGCTATGTGCTGCCAACTTTTCAATTCTAATGATAAAGTGTGCCCATGGCTTAATAGGTGTCTATAGTATGTGGAAATGTAGTAAGCAGTGGTTGGATGTGTTAGTTGTAGATGGGGAGGAGGGGAAGAAGGTAGTTACCTTTTTTGAGGATAAAAAAGTATTCAGTTTTGCAATTTTTTCCATAAATAATTAGAATTCTTTCTAGTGTCGCAAACATTACACACAATTAGGCATGTGACAAAGGTTACCGGGCTGGAATTGGTATTGATGTTAACTGGGCTGGAATGGGTGTCAATGGTGATCGGGCTGGAACCAGTAATGCTGGTGCCACTGTGTAATGATAAAGACCCACTTGAAGTGCAGGCAGCGCAGGAAGAATAGCGAGTGCCACAGGAGGCTCACTGGAATAAGAAGCAGCAGTGACATCAAATATGTTAGAACTAGGGGTGAGCGGGTTCGGTTCAAAGATAGAATCTTGAGACTTGGAGCCACTGAATGCAGGGATATATCCAACTTTAGCCTTTTCTACCACTGGGATTGGTAACCTGATTCACATGACTGAATCCTGTTCCGCCATTGATGGTTGAGGAGTCAGCTGACCTGTCCCAAGATGACTGCATCCAGTACACAGAACTGGAGGGTAAAGTGTTGGGGACATAGCAGGCCTAAACACTGAACAATGTGCAGCTGCCAGTGGGCTGCAGGAAAGCCGGGATCCCTGCTGGAGTCACCCATCTTACAGGTAAGTGACGGAGAGCCAGCTGCCAAGTCCTGACTCTATGTAGTTAGTGCAAGGACATACCAGACAGTAAAGATAATGGATAGGATGCATCAAGCATCGAATTTTGGATATGATGCATGCCGCCAATGATAGCATGCATATCGATATTTAGTAACACAGTATGCATGTTAATTTTAAGCAAAGGACAGTGTCACGACACCGTGCCCAGCTTGCGCTCAGATACCCCAACCTGACGTAGCTGGGTGGTTGTGACGTGGGTTTTACTTAAGCTGCCACCACGAAGAGTATTAAAATAGCGCTCTTACGTTCGCCAGACACTTAAATCTCACTTAAACTCACAGTGATTACGCAATTATAGCATGGGCCTCTCCAGGCACGTGAATTCATTAGAGCACAGATATAACGCTGATAAAGGGCCTGATTCAGACCCACTCGCGAGCGGCTGTCCGCTCGCAAGTGGGTCGATGTTATGCACTGAGCATGCGCACGACGGAGGGAGCTCCGTCGTGCGCATGCGCCAGACGCGACGAGCGAAGGAAAGTCCTTCGCTTGTTGTGTCTGATCAAAGGGGGCGTGCTGTCGATGTTGATTGACAGCACGCCCCCTTTGGTGGGCGTGCCGGGGGCGTGCCTCCCTGATGGGGGCGTTCCCACGGGAACGCCTCCCGTCAGAAGCCGGCCCACTGACATCACTAGTGATGTCAGTGGGAGTGATTTTAGCTCTGATAGAGCCAAAATCACTCCGGAGCTTGCGGTTGAAAACCTCAACCGCAGGCTACGGCTCGCAGTTTCGATGGTCGCGATGGTCACGACCATCGCGGCCATCAAAATGCACGCTCGTATAGGCTGTGGGTGGTGACCCACAGCTATACGAGCGTCCAGGAGGACGCTCCATTTTCATGGAGGGCGGCCCTCATTCAGAGCGTGCGCTCTGCTCAGAGCGTACGGCTCTGAATGAGGGCCAAAGTTTTAATATTTATTGAGAAATATCTCCAGGGTTAAATTACAAGAAAAATAGGTAAATAAACAAGACATATATATAGTAATAATAATAAATGCACAGATTGATTACAGATAAGTAAAGGTTAGAAAGTCAGAATCCTAAGGTATCTTACGCTGAAGTCTTAGAGAATCAGGGCCTGATTCAGACCCGCTCACGAGCGCTGAGCGCTCGCAAGCGGGTCGATGTTGCCGAAGTGCGCATGCGCACGATGGAGGTGGCTCCGTCATGCGCATGCGTGAAACCCGGATAACGACGGCCAAGCCGTCGTTAAGGGTCTCGCACCAAAGGGGGCGTGCTGCTGATGGTGATTGACAGCACGCCCTCTTTGGTGGGCGTGCCGGGGGCGTGGCTGCCCAGACGGAGACGTTCCCATGGGAACGCCTACCGTCTGGGGCCGGCCCCACTGACATCACTAGTGATGTCAGTGGGAGTGCTTTTGGCTCTGATAGAGCCAAAAGCACTCCAGGGCTTGCGGCAGCGAGACCCTACCGCAAGGGTCTTGTCGCAAGCCCGATGGTCGCGATGGTCTTGACCATCGCGACCATCATTTTGGCCGCTCACTATAGCTGTGGGTGGTCATCCACAGCTATGCGAGTGGCCAGGAGGCCGCTCCAAAAAGTAGGAGGGATGGCCCTGATTCAGAGCGAGCGCTCTGTCAGAGCGTCCGGCTCTGAATCAGGGCCTCTGGGTCTCATTCAGACCCGATCACGAGCGCTGTACACTTGCAAGTGGGTCGATGTTACCCAAATGCGCATGCGCACGACGCTCGGGGTCTCGCACCAAAGGGGGCGTGCTGTCGATGGTGAGTGACAGCACGCCCCCTTTGGTGGGCTTGCCGGGGGCGTGGCTGCCCAGATGGAGGCGTTCCTATGGGCACGCCTACCGTCTGGGTCCGGCCCCACTGACATCACTAGTGACGTCAGTGGGAGTGTTTTTGGCTCTGATAGAGCCAAAAGCACTCCGGGCTTGTGGCAGATGAGACCCTACCACAAAGGTCTCGTCGCAAGCCCGATAGTCACGATGGTTTTGACCATCGCGACCATCTTTTTGGCCGCTCGCATAAGCTGTGGGTGGTCACTCCATTTTAAGCTAGGCCGGCCCTGATTCAGAGCGAGCGCTCTGGTCAGAGCGTCCGGCTCTGAATCAGGCCCTCTGTGTGGAGGGAGACTACCATAGACCGACATGGGGAGCACTTCTTCGCTCTCAGCTATCCCTAGAAGTGAACACCTAGCAGTGTGGAATGCTGAGTATTATAGTTCCACATGCCCCCTCTCCCTCAGCAGCCCCCACCCTTCCCAGGCTCAAAAGTACAGTCCTTTGTTCTGATTATCTAATGCAATACAATTTTGACATACTGTATCCATTCATGGCAAGCAGCCATTCCTGAGTATACTTTAGGAAATTATGATAATACACACACTTTATACAGAGCACACAAAATACGTACAGTCATGACATGAGCTTTTGATGAATCGCCGTAACCCATGGCGAGGGTGTCATCTCCCTCCTAAAAATGGCGCAGGGAGATGGCGATCATCCATCACCTACCTCCCTGTGCCACGGTGTCTACCTCGTCGCCTTGCCAGGAGAGTCCATCTACATTCCCGTGCTCTGCCCCTTTTTTGTGTTGGATGGTAAAGGTGTATTGCTGCAGAGTGAGACTCCATCGCAGCAATTTGCCGTTACTCCCGGAAACCGTATTCAACCAGCTGAGCGGGTTATGGTCAGTGATTACCGTGAAGTCTCTCCCATAGAGGTACGGCTGCAGCTTTTGTAATGCCCACACAATAGCTAAGTATTCTTTTTCAATCGTGGCATATGCCACCTCACGGGGGAGCAGTTTCCTACTCAGGTAGAGGATTGGGTGCTCATTTCCCTGCCCATCTACTTGACTGAGGGCAGCTCCCAGACCGTAGTTAGAGGCATCAGTCTGTACAATAAACCTGCTTTTAAAATCCGGGGCCTGCAGCACAGGAGACTAAGCCCAGGCAGACTTCAGGGCTCGGAAGGCCTGCTCACAGTCTGCCGTCCATGCGACCAGATTCGGACGCTTCTTTTGGGTCAGGTCGGTTAGGGGCTTAGCAAGGGCACCGTAATTGGGTACGAATTTACGGTAGTACCCTGCAGTCCCCAAGAATGACCTGACCTGCTTCTTGTCCCGAGGAGTAGGCCATGCTGTGATAGCCTCCACTTTGCTCGGTTCTGGGCACAGAGTACCTCCCCCTATATAGTGTCTCAGATACTGCACCTCACTCATGTCAAGCTGGCATTTCTCTGGCTTGATAGTCAGACCTGCTCCAGTGATCTTGCGCAACACACTATCAAGATATCCCAGGTGTTTCTCCCAGGTCTGGGTGAACATAGCAATGTCATCTAGGTACGCTACTGCATGTCTCCCCTGGCCTGCCAGCAGGTCATTGACCAGACGCTGGAAGGACGCAGGGGCATTTTTCATCCCAAAGGGCATTACAAGGAACTCGAACAGCCCAAATGGGGTGATAAATGCAGACCTCTCAAGGGCTTCGGGAGACAATGGAATCTGCCAGTACCCTTGGCTGAGATCCATGATAGTGATGTAGCGCAACTGGGCCAGCTGATCCAGCAAGTCATCTATCCTAGGCATGGGGTATGCATCGAACACTGTGGCCTCATTCAGCCTCCTGTATTCAACACAAAATCGGGTGAACCAGGACCACAGGGGCCGCCCACGAACTATGAGACCTCTGAATCACCCCTAGCTGCAGCATTTCATCAATCTCCCTTTTCATGGACGCTAACACTTCTGGGGAGGTGCGGTTGGCTGCCTGTCGCAATGGGGTTTGGGTGCCAGTGTTAACATGATGCGTCACTAGGTGTGTCTTGCCAGGCTTCCCTGTAAAATGTGCCTGATACGGGTGTAGTGTGTCAGCTAGCTGACCTAGCTGTTCTGCAGACAGCGTCTCACCTCGGCGAGTGTCTGTCAGAGACCCTCCTTCCTGGGCAGCAACTGCCAGGTCTAACAGGGGGTCAGGTTCCTGCTCATTTTCAGGCAAGCTACACACAACTGCAACACACGCTTCCCAGTCATGATACGCCTTATCTGCCCGGGTGGATGACTGAGCCACTGCTTCCAGATACCGTGTGGCATAATCTACCCCCGTCAAAATATATTCCTTCCCAGAGTTACTGGGAATAGCTAGGGGCCCCACAATGTCTACAGCATTCCGCTCAAAGGGTTCTGAGACAACTGGCAAGGGTATTAAGGGCGCCCTTTTTATATCACCTGACTTTGCTATCACCTGGCATGCATGACATGAATGACAGTAGTTAGCTATGTCTGTCATCATGCCGGCCAATAAAAATTGTGTCTTAGCCGGGCCTTGGTTCTGGACACACCCAAGTGTCCTGCCAGGGGAATTTCGTGAGCCACCTTCAATAACCTGTCCCTGTACGACTCTGGCACAATCAATTGCTTTTCAATAATTACATTGGAATGCTTAGTGCTGACATTGTGCTCCCTATACAAAAACCCATTTTCCCAAAATATTCGATTTGAGTCCCCTTCTGTACACATCTGATTAGCCTGAGCCCTGATCGACTCCAGTGTTTGGTCTGTGTTTAGACATACTTTAAACACATTCTGGTCAGTGGAGGGCAGTGGACAGGGAGACTGCCCCCCCCTCCTCTGCTCTCACAGGAGAGAAGGGGAGGGGGGAAGGGGGATTGCCATCCAGTGAACGGTCCTCCACCTGTGCAGAGGTTAAAGAAACACACCCTTTCAGTGCTGTTGCCTCTGCATCTGCAGGGGCTAACAAACACTCTTCCCTTCGTCCAGCGCTGCGTATAGTCATTGCGTCAACAGCTGTAAAATTATTAGCTAACTGTACAGTACTCGGTTCTATGCTAGAACATGCATAATCACACATTTCAGTCTCTGTCCTGTGAAGGTGAAAAGCGTTATTCCCTGCAGTATCATCGGTATCCTC
The DNA here is from genome assembly GCA_031769625.1 of Taudactylus pleione. Lineage (NCBI taxonomy): Eukaryota > Metazoa > Chordata > Amphibia > Anura > Myobatrachidae > Taudactylus > Taudactylus pleione. The sequence continues at coordinate 6,753,479 of JAUIMM010000307.1, forward strand.
AGTACATATTGACACTTTAGTACATATCGGTATTGGTGTTAGCTGGGGAGAAAAATTATTGACAGGCAAGTTTACATCAAGGGCCACATTTTGGTCAGTCACATATGTAGGAGACATCTTCCCCAAATCTGTCCCCAATAAGACCGTGGCAGGCAAGTCCGCAAGTACCCCAACATCACGGATTCCACAACCTGCCCCCCAGTCTAAATAAACCCTGGCTAGGGGTACCGCAGAGTGTACTCCGCCCAGCCCCTGTACAGCCATTGTTCTCCCCGGTAAAATGTTCTCGGGGCACACCAAATCTGCGCTCAGATACGCCAACCTGACATAGCTGGGTGGTTGTGACGTGGGTTTTACTTAAGCTGCCACCACGAAGAGTATTAAAATAACACTCTTACGTTCGCCAGACACTTAAATCTCACTTAAACTCACAGTGATTACGCAATTATAGCATGGGCCTCTCCAGGCACGTCAATTCATTAGAGCACAGAGATAACGCTGATAATGTTTTAGTATTTATTGAGAAATATCTCCAGGGTTAAATTACAAGAAAAATAGGTAAATAAACAAGACCTATATATAGTAATAATAATAAATGCACATATTGATTACAGATAAGTAAAGGTTAGAAAGTCAGAATCCTAAGGTATCTTACACTGAAGTCTTAGAGAATCTGTATGGAGGGAGAGTACCATAGACATGGGGAGTACTTCTTTGCTCTCAGCTATCCCTAGAAGTGAACACCTAGCAGTGTGGAATGCTAAGTATTATAGTTCCACATGGCCCCCTCTCCCTCAGCAGCCCCCACCCTTCCCAGGCTCAAAAGTACAGTCCTTTGTTCTCCCAGGTTCTTGTGTAAATGCAAATTAGCACAACTACAAGACCTGAGACTAATATACTTCCCTGGAGCCTTTAGGGTATTTTATGATAGGAAGACTGCTAGCATGAGGTGTTACAAGTGACCCTTCTAGCAGCCAGTGTGACTGCACTGCTCCTTGAGCAGGGCCACCTAGTGTGTGAACAGACGTTATGTCCCTGAAGCTTTTCTTCAAAGGCTAGGTGTCACGTGGCCATTTGCTCTGATTAGCTAAGGCAATACAATTTTGACATACTGTATCCATTCATGGCAAGCAGCCATTCCTGAAAGATACTTTAGGAAATTATGATAACACAAACACTATACAGAGCACACAAAATACGTACAGTCATGACATGGGCTTTTGATGAATCGCCGTAACCCATGGCGATGGTCACAGACAGCTCTCTCGATAAGAGGTGGGTCTTTGTGGTGTGGGGACTTCTGACTTATCTTTATGCAGGTCCGTAACTAGGGTGATGCGACCTGTACCATGGCACAGGGCAGGGGGCGCTGTTTGGGCCTGTCAATTTTCCTGCTTATTATCATTCTTTTATCCCCAGCATCTCCTGACCTCCCCTATCTCTTTCCTGGCCCTTCCCTATGAGGCCATGGCCCTTTTTCAGGTGCACTATCTTATATCCCTATTTAAAAACTTGGGAGGGGGTGGTGCCAATGCTCTCTCTGGCACAGGACACCAAAAAGTCTAGTTAAGTCTCTGCCTTTATGTATATTTCCTCTTAGGTTGAAGTAAATATGTTTCCCAAGTAGAGGTGTGTCTTTGAAGTGCACCTCATCGACGTTGCCTGAGAAAGATTTTAGGCTAGCTGGTTCACGAATGGAACTGAAAAGCTTGGAATTGGGTGCAGGCTTACCTCAGTCATATCTACAAAAACATGCATTTACTGTACTCAGGCTACACCCATTCTGTCTTTCTAAGCATAAGTAGTAGGGCTGGCTCGAGGCCCGTTCCAGCTCAGCGACAGCACATGGCCGCCACCCCATAGTGAGTGCAGTGCAGTCACTGTAGCTGGGACCTAGGCCCAATGCACCATGCCTTTGTAGCCTGGCCGGTTAGTGTTCGGCTATTTCAGGTGGCTCAGATGCGACCCAGGCTGGGCATGACCCTACAGATGTCGACGCGGCAACGCAACATCATAGATCACATTGCCGCATGTTGTCCTTGCCAGAGCACAGTGAGTAGGTCACAGACACCAAGACAGTCTTTGCACCTGCAGTGCTGAGGACTGTGATGAAGGGCATAGGTGATGAAAGCTGAGGACAGTGAGGGCTGAGGTAATGAGGGGCTGAGGATGGTGATGAGGGGTTCAGGTGATGAGGGCATCAGAATGTTGATGAGGGCTGAGGTGATACGGGGCTGAGGACAATGTTGAGGGTTTGAGGATGGTGATGAGGGGCTAAGGATGGGACTGAGGTGATCAGGGGTTGTGATGAGGGGCTGAGGTGCTGAGGACAGTGATGAGGTGGTGAGGGCTGATGAGGGGCTGTGGACAGTGATGAGGTGCTGGGGACTGAGGACAGTGATGAGATGCCATAATATTATATGGATAAGCCAGATTTCTGGAAAGAGATCTGTTTAGATCTGTCCTGCACATTGGCCTGTTTCTGCTGCAGAATTTGGAAGGTGCTCAACATTACAAATATTTGTTCAATAGTACATACCATGCAATACTTGCTTACTACTACTCTTACCTACTGTACTCTTCCAGAACATCTGCGAGACTGCCATATCTATGGTGGCTCTAGTAGTCAAGGATCCTGCAAGCTGCGTACCGTCTTCTACTGCTGCCCACTTTCCAAGCGGTCCAGATGGCTTTGTGCGAATTCCGTCATCATGCACTGCAACCGTTCCCTTTTACCCCGCTGCTCCCTCCCGGAGGGGATAGCCAGTATGTAGGAAAGTATCAGGGGCAGCTCAAAGCATGGACGGCCAGGCTGTCGTCTGGGGCGCCGTTGCAAGGGAGGGCGCAGCCCTGTGCACTAGCCATACACCAACTGAACCTCTACCCTGGGCCGCGCTGAGCTCATCTCAGCCTGCCCCACATGCTGGGTGCCCAAGATGACTGTGCAGAGCTATATAGAAGGTAGAGTTCCAGTTGGTGTGGCAGTGATAAGTATGTACATACATTGTGCTATATGTACCAGTGATGGCACGGTTGGCTGCATGAGGACAAAGCTGTGTTTGTACTGCTGGTATGGGTGTATATGGGAAGACATTTTGGAACTGATGCAGTTGACACAGAGTTAAGATAGGGGCCCAACAACATTTTTAGTTTGGGGAGGCCAAGATATAATTTTATTTTGGCGCCCCTAGATCTCTGAAAGTCACCCTTCAGGGGCAGCCACACAACCTACCTGATGACAGATCAGCAAGCCTGAGAGGTCTTTGCTTTTGCTGATTTGACTCTGTATGTGGACATCACTGCTTTCTCCCAGTCTTCTCACTCACAGACACAACACTGACACAGCACTACCGCACAACTCTGGGAACACATGTAGCCAATAGCGCATCCCTGTACAGACAAGTTATCCAGCCAGTGCCAGGAGAGGATGGTTATCCACATGCTGCCCGGAGCTGTAGTTTGGAGTAACTACTGTCCCTTTTTTGAGATGGTGAATTTGCAGCTGCGATCCCAAAGGCGATCCGTAATGAATCAGGCCCTATATCACTACGCTACCTCCCCACGTGACATGTCTGCACTATATCACTGCACAACCTCCCCACATTACATCACTACTCTGCCTCCCCACACTACATTTTTCTCTGTCTATTTGCTCTGGTCTCTGCGTGCAGAGCATCTCTGGAGGAGAAGTATAGAGGGAATCAGTCTCAGATTAGATAGGGGGTAAAGGTGGCAGATACAAAGATGGTGAAGAGGCAAGAACACAGATGCTGAGTAAGTAGAGAAACAGGTGCGGAGGGAGGCAGAGATACTGGTGGAGTGGGGGCAGATGCACAAGTGAGGAGTGAGGCAGAGGCCCTGGTGATAAAAGAGTCAGTGACGCTGGTGGGGAGGGGCAGAGGCAAAAGTGGAGAGGGAGGTAGAGGCAAAAGTAGGGAGGCACAGGTGGCGAGAGGGGTGGAGGAAGCAGAGGTGTGGAGGGAGGCAGAGACAGGTGGAGAGGTGGCAGAGGCACAAGTGAGAGGGAGGCAGAGGCAAAGGTTATAAAAGAAGCAGTGGGAAGATGGCAGAGGCACAGGTGGGGAGGAGGTAAAGAGACAGGTGATAAAAGGTGCAGTTGGACAGATTCTAAGGGGGCAGTGGCATGAAAGATATGGCCGGACATAGGCAGCTGCAGTTCAGTGGCGTCTCTCCCTGTGGTGACACCCAGTGTGGTAAAAAGGGCGTGACCTCACAGAAGGAGGCGTGGCCCCCATTTTAGTCCGGGAGATGCGGTCTGCCCCCGGGGACCACTCTGTGTGCAGTGCCGGCTCCCTCGCTGTGTCAGGAGCAGAGTGTATGTATTGCTACAGTGTAGCACCCAGCTCCTGCCACTGAGGAAGAGTCGGCACCTTTGGTGTCACCCCTCGGCGGGGGACACACAGGTGCAGACCGTACCCCATTTGTGACACCACTGCTGCAGCCATATCTGATTTGTGGATGTTACATGGCATGTTGCAGTGGATGTTACATGGCATGGTGCAGGGAATGTTACATGGCATGGTGCTGCGGATGTTACATGGCATGGTGCAGGGAATGTTACATGGCATGGTGCTGCGGATGTTACATGGCATGGTGCTGCGGATGTTACATGGCATGGTGCTGCGGATGTTACATGGCATGTTGCAGTGGATGTTACATGGCATGTTGCAGTGGATGTCACATTGCATGGTGCTGTGGATGTTACATGGCATGGTGCTGTGGATGTTACATGGCATGCTGCTGCGGATGTTACATGGCATGCTGCTGCGGATGTTCCGTGGCATGCTGCTGTGGATGTTCCGTGGCATGGTGCAGTGGATGTTACTTTGCAATGGTGCTGTGGATGTTACATGGCATGGTGCAGTGGATGTTCCACGGCATGGTGCAGTGGATGTTCCATGGTATGGTGCAGTGGAATTCCATGGCATGGTGCAGTGGAACTTCCATGGAATGGTGCAGTGGAAGTTCCATGGAATGGTGCAGAGGATGTTACATGGCATGGTGCAGTGGATGTTACTTTGCAATGGTGCTGTGGATGTTCATGGCATGGTGCAGGGGATGTTCCATGGCATGGTGAAGTGGATGTTCCATGGCATGTTGCAGTGGATGTTACATGGCATGGGGCAGTGGATGTTACATGGCATGGTGCAATGGATGTTACATGGCATGGTGCAGTGGATGATACATGGCATGGTGCAGAGCATGTTAGATGGCATAGTGCTGTGGATGTTCCATGGCATGGTGCACTGGATGTTACATGGCATGGTGCATTGGATGTTACATGGCATGATTCCTGCATTGCTGTGATACCCCAGGCAGCCCCCGCTCCTGAGCTCAACGGCCAGGCCTTGCTGCAGGAGAGGCTGGTTCTGGTCGGAGACAGCCGGGGACACATCCTCCAACACAAGGCAATGAGATGCTGATCCCGCTAACAGGCCACTCTCTTCACTGGTAAGGACTCCCATTATTCTAATACACCTCAGTAAACCTGTGTAATAACTCATTACTATTATTGTTATAATATACCAGCAATTGTGAGGCTATAGGGCAGTATGTGTGTGAGACAATGGGGGCAGTGTGTGTGTGTGAGGCTATGGGGCAGTGTGTGTGTGAGGCAATGGGGCAGTGTGTGTGTGTGAGGCTGTGGGGCAGTGTGTGTGAGAGGCAATGTGGCAGTGTGTGTGTGTGAGGCAATGGGGCAGTGTGTGTGTGAGGCTATGGGGAAGTGTGTGTGTGAGGCTATGGGGCATTGTGTGTGTAAGGCTATGAGGCAAGTGTGTGTGTGAGGCTATGAGGGCAGTGTGTGTGAGGCTATGGGGCAGTGTATGTGTGAGGCAATGGGGGCAGTGTGTGTGTGTGAGGCAATGGAGGCAGTGTGTGTGTGTGAGGCAATGGGGCAGTGTGTGTGTGAGGCTATGGGGAAGTGTGTGTGTGGGGCTATGGGGAAGTGTGTGTGTGAGGTTATAGGGAAGTGTGTGTGAGGCTATGGGGAAGTGTGTGTGTGAGGCTATGAGGCAAGTGTGTGTAAGGCTATGGGGGCAGTGTGTGTGTGAGGCTATGGGGGCAGTGTGTGTGAGGCAATGGGGGCAGTGTGTGAGGCAATGGGGGCAGTGTGTGTGTGAGGCAATGGGGGCAGTGTGTGTGTGTGAGGCAATGGGGCAGTGTGTGTGCGTGTGTGTGTGTGTGAGGCAATGGGGGCAGTGTGTGTGTGTGTGAGGCTATGGGGCAGTGTGTATGTGTGAGGATATGGGGCAGTGTGTGTGAGGCAATGGGGCAGTGTGTGTGTGAGGCAATGGGGCAGTGTGTGTGTGTGAGGCAATGTGTGTGAGAGGCTATGGAGCAGTGTGTGTGTAAGGCTATGAGGCAAGTGTGTGTGTGAGGCAATGGGAGCAGTGTATGTGAGGCTATGGGGGCAGTGTGTGTGAGGCTACGGGGGCAGTGTGTGTGTGAGGCAATGGGGGCAGTGTATGAGGTTATGGAGCAGTGTGTGAGGCAATGGGGGCAGAGTGTGTGTGTGAGGCTATGGAGTCAAATGTGTGTGTGAGGCTGTGGGGGCAGTGTGTGAGTGAGGTTATGGGGACAGTTAGAGTGGGAAGGGGCGCTAAAGGAAATGCTCCACTTGGTCTTGAACCGGCCCTAGTCTCTCTCTCTCTCATAGTATAAGCACAATTCCCAATGCATTTATTATGAGAAGTATGATGTGCTTTCTAAATAGTATTACCTTGATAAATAACTTGTATAATGGTTAGCATACGTGTTCCAGTAATTAAGGATGGTACAGTTTCACTCTCCAGGTTTACAGAAGAGATTGTTAACATTACTACTGTGCAAAGTGTGCCAATGCTTTAGGACTGTGTAATTCCAGATGCTTCAGTTTCCCTGCTGTATTTACATTAGATAGACTATGTAAACCTGTCAGTGGAACTAATTTACATTATTCAGCTGAAATGATTCATCAATATTTAGCCATTTTTATCATTTATGACCTTTACCTTGTTTAGCAAATGTAAAACAGATTTGCATATATAGTTACAGTAGTGTGCACTGTCTGGCTGCATATGTCATAACGCTAACAAAATCAATGTTGTGTCTCCTATCTCAGCTGGATATGTTCCGGCCTTTTCATTATCTTGCCCAGGCTTGCCTACCCTCCCGATTTGGTCGGGAGCCTCCCGAATATCGGGTGCCGCTCCCGACCCCCCGGAAAGGCAGGCAAGCCTCCCGGCTGCCGCCTACCCCCCCAGACTAATAGTAAAAACCCCCGCTGGCGGGGGGCCCGATTACGCGATTCGCGCCGAATTGCGTCATCGTGGCTCCGCCCCCTGCTTCACAATGCCTTTTTCCGGCCCCCAAAACGGCATCATAGCCCGGCCACGCCCCCCACACAATGCAGGCATTCAGCTCCCTCCCGGAAGGAGGGAGCTGAATGTCGGCAACTATGATCTTGCCCCAATTGGGCCCTGATACTGAAGGATCCAACTCACCATAAGTAGCAATGGTGGATACAAAACAACTGGAACAAAGCAGCATTCCTCTGGTTGTGGAACAGCTATTCCAAAAAGCATCTGTCCTACCAGCCCTAACACTGACACTGTTAATATGTAGTGGTGAAAGTTTACACTGTCAGCCAGTGTAAGAGAGCATACATGAGCTGAGTCATGCATTCGTACAGAGAGGGCTGGAGGTCCTCCTTCTCACAAGACGGAGCTGGACTGCGGGAACTTATGCCACACATTTTCAGAGTTTGTTGAATATGGGGAGGCCACTAATGATAAATGGGCCTGTTACTTAAAACATGTGGATACTGTTTAACATTTGTAATGGCCCATTCAGCTTAAATAATAAACCCCTTTGAATCTTGCCACAAATAACTGTCTATGGACATATTCTTACTTAATTTGCTTTTCAGACCAGAGTACTAAGTAGAACAAACATTACTAACTCTGGAAGCTCCAGAGGTGGGGCTGCAGTGCAGTCCAAAATTCAAATAGGGGAGTCATACCAACGGAATCGGTATGAAATACCGCCGGCCGCATGGTTCGATTCCCGGCAGCGCCTGGCCGACAACAGCAGAGCTCCCGGCAGCGGAAGCCCGACAGCGCTGGAAATCCCGATCGTGGATAAGTAAGTACTAACTAACTAACCAAACCTAACCCTAACCCTTCTTAGGTGTGCCTAACCCTAACCTCCCCCCCAAGTGCCTAATCCCTCCTCTAAGTGCCTAACCCTAACCCCCCATTCCCCGCTGCCTAAACCTGTCCCCCGGGGGGGTGCCTAACCCTGAGTCCCCCCCGGGTGCCCTAAACCTAACCCTCCCCCCCCGCGGCTGTCCGCTCGCAGCACCCGGCATCCCTACGATCGGGATGCCAGGCGCCGGTCACCAGGCGTCGGGGAAATGTCAGGCGTCTACATCTACATCATGACAGTTGGGAAGTCGGCTGCTAGTATTAAGGCAGCCCGCTTCCCGATTGTATACACATACCAACTGCCCTTTCCACCGCTTCCAAACATCGCCGGTCAGGACTCACTGGCACTTGGTGTGGCTCCCCTATTTGAATATAGTGAGGTACCCCCATAGTTATGGGGTCACACCTAAGTTAGTTAGGGGACTCTTAGAGCCCTGCAGCCCCTGTAGTTTTTGTTTTTTTTAAATATTATATGCTTCATTAAGCCCTATAGCAGGGATTTAGTGAATTTTTAATGACCCTGTCAGCAGACTGTCACTGAGCCTGCGCAGACAGTTTCCCCATAGTCCTGGCCAGCAACAAATAAGTCCGGGAAAATCCCTGGGGACCTATTGGTGGAGTGGGTTGTAGGGCAGAGGGTCCAGGGGGTGGGCTGTAGCTGGGGCCCCTGAACTAGTTAGGAAGCAGGGAGCTGAGGTGGGCAAGCCAGCCACAGTGAGAAAAGAAGGCAGCGTGAGGCAGTGAGGGAGCCCTGATGGGAAGGAGCTGCCATGTAGCTTGTATAGAGAGTCAAATACCTGTAGAAGAGGGAGCGGCTGAGGCCACAGAGAGGTGTCTCAGTGAAGGGAATCCTGGCTGCGGTAAGCCGGCACAATACCTCTCTGCCAGGACCCTGACTCCCAGAATGTGGCTGCTGTTGCGATACTGGACTAAAGAAAAGTGCTGCAGAATAAGGGAGAGAACCCCTTATTGAGAAGCGCTTTCAGTGAACGGACCCCAGCTGAGATGTCTGAAGGGTCGGCGGCTGTTGCACAGGGAGATGCTGCAGTGTGATGAACCTGGCTGCGTTATGCCCGCGCCAAGCCCTGGAGGAGTCTTGCTACCCCCGCCTGGAGGAGGCGCAGCTGGCCCCTGATAAAGATGGGAACTGCTCCTGCCATCTGGAGGAGACTGCAGCCACTGACCTGCCCAGGGCCGGATTAATGGGGGGGCAACAGGAGCGATCGTCCCTGGGTCCCCACACGTTAAGGGACCCCACACCCATCGGGGTTAAAGTGGACCGGAGGAGACGGAACCAGTTACGCCTCCTCCGGCCAACCTAACCCCGGCGCCGCACAGAGGCTCCATTTGCCAGGCGCCCGCTGTAAACAGGGGGCACCCGGCTCCCTCCCCACAGCGGCAGCCAGAGTCGAAGGCTTGAGCTCACATGAGCTCCAGCTTCCGGCTCACTCAGTGCACTATGGGAGAGACGTCATGACGTCTCTGCCATGGTGCAGAGGAGCAGCCGAGTGGACTGCAGTGGATGCGGGGCTTAGCTTAAGGTAAATATGAGCTTTATTTTTTTTTTTAGTGCAAGTGGCCTACTGGGGGCATTACTGGCGGGGAACATTACTACTGGGGCATTACTCGGGGAGGGGGGAGGCATTACTACTGGGGGAATTACTGGCAGGGGGCATTACTACAGGGGACATTGCTTGGGGGGGAGCATTACCTCTGGGGCATTACTACTGGGGTCATTACTGGGGTGGGGAATTACTACTGGGGGTATTACTCGGGGGGGAGGCATTAATTGGAGGGGGAGGCATTACTACTGGGGGCATAAATCGGGGCATTACTATTGGGGGCTCTACTAGAGAGGGAGCATTACTATTGGGGGCACTAATAGAGGGGCATTACTACTGGGGGCATTTCTACAGAGGGCTCTACTAAAGGGGGAATGCCTACTGGGGGTGTTACTATTGGGGGCACAACTATATGGGTATTACTACTTGGCGATTTATACAGGGGGCATTACTACTAGGGCATTACTATTGGGCACACGCCCAGTTACTACTGGGGGGCATTACTATTTGGGGCACAACTACAGGGGTATTACTACTGGGGGCATTTATACAGAGGGCATTACTACAGGGGGCACTACTAATGAGGGGCACTACTACTGGGGGCACTGCATAAGGGGCACTACTACTGGGTGCACTGCATAAGGGGCACTACCACTGTGGGCACTGACACTACTGGGGGCTCTGCATAAGGTCCCCATTGTGCATACCCCCAGTTTGTCACATTTAATAGGGGCCCCCACATGTTTGTTGCCCAGGGGCCCCCACAAACCTTAATCTGGCCCTGGACCTGCCAGCTGTGAGGAGTGCCTGGTGAAATCGGAGGTCCTGCTGGGAAGACCCATTTCCACTGACCACTGGAGTGTCTGCTCCATGAGGGCTGCCTGGCTGTAGGAGGACACAAATGCCAAGAGCCACTGGGAGAGCCCGAGGACCCAGGAAGAAGGCTCTCACCTAAAGCGGACTGCCCGACGAAGTGCCCGTAGAAGAAGAACTGCTGCCAATGATCCTACCACTGGGACCAGGAATTGGGGACCCTCTGCCACACTGAGGTGAGCGCAACCGCTGCTGAATAAGCCCCAGCTGCCAGGAAGACTCCGCGGGTGGAGCGGAGAGGACCACTGGCCAGCGCGGGCATTGAGGAGGACAGCCCCTGCTGATCGGAGACCCGTAGGCCCCCGCTGCAAGCCCCTGAGAGTGTCTGGAGGACACTGCTGCCGGGAAACGCTGACGCCCGGGTGTTGGTTAAGAGGACCCGGAGGAAGAGGAGTGGAGCCTGTCTGCTGCTGAGGAGAGGACTACGCTCCCAGCCGGGGAAGAAATATAGGAATGCAGCCCAGGATAACAAATTACTCCAGCTTTTCTAATACATTTACTATGGATTTCCGGCTTTTTCAATACATGTAATATGATTTCTGGCTTTTGTAATACATTTACTATAGATTTCCGGCTTTTTCAATACATGTAATATGATTTCTGGCTTTCTAATACATTTACTATAGATTTCCGGCTTTTCTAATACATTTACTATGGATTTCCGGCTTTTCTAATACATTTACTATAGATTTCCGGCTTTTCTAATACATTTATTATGGATTTCCGGCTTTTCTAATACATTTACTATAGATTTCCGGCTTTTCTAATACATTTATTATGGATTTCCGGCTTTTCTAATACATCTACTATAGATTTCCGGCTTTTCTAATACATTTACTATGGATTTCCGGCTTTTCTAATACATTTACTATAGATTACCGGCTTTTCTAATACATTTACTATGGATTTCCGGCTTTTCTAATACATTTACTATAGATTTCCGGCTTTTTCAATACATGTTATATGATTTCTGGCTTTTCTAATACATTTACTATAGATTTCTTGCTTTTTCAATACATGTAATATGATTTCTGGCTTTTCTAATACATTTACTATGGATTTCTGTTTTTTTCAATACATGTAATATGATTTCCGGATTTTCTAATACATTTACTATAGATTTCCGGCTTTCCTAAAACATTTACTATGGATTTCTGGCTTTTCTAATACATTTACTATAGATTTCCGTCTTTTCTAATACATTTATTATAGATTTACGGCTTTTCTAATACATTTACTATAGATTTCCAACTTTTCTAATACATTTACTATGGATTTCCGGCTTTTCTAATACATTTACTATAGATTTCCGGCTTTTCTAATACATTTACTATAGATTTCCGGCTTTTTCAATACATGTAATATGATTTCTGGCTTTTCTAATACATTTACTATAGATTTCAGGCTTTTTCAATACATGTAATATGATTTCTGGCTTTTTTAATACATTTACTATGGATTTCTGGCTTTTTCAATACATGTAATATGATTTCCGGATTTTCTAATACATTTACTATAGATTTCCGACTTTTCTAATACATGTAATATGATTTCCGGCTTTTCTAATACATTTACTATGGATTTCCGGCTTTTTCAATACATGTAATATGATTTCTGGCTTTGTAATACATTTACTATAGATTTCCGGCTTTTCAATACATGTGATATGATTTCTGGCTTTTCTAATACATTTACTATAGATTTCTGGCTTTTTCAATACATGTAATATGATTTCTGGCTTTTCTAATACATTTACTATGGATTTCCAGCATTTTCAATACATGTAATATGATTTCCGGCTTTTCTAATACATTTACTATAGATTTCTGGCTTTTCTAATACATTTACTATGGCATTCCGGCTTTTCTAATACATTTACTATAGATTTCCGGCTTTTCTAATACGTTTACTATGGATTTCCGGCTTTTCTAATACATTTACTATAGATTTCCGGCTTTTCTAATACATTTATTATGGATTTCCGGCTTTTCTAATACATCTACTATAGATTTCTGGCTTTTCTAATACATTTACTATGGATTTCCGGCTTTTCTAATACATTTACTATAGATTACCGGCTTTTCTAATACATTTACTATGGATTTCTGGCTTTTTCAATACATGTAATATGATTTCCGGATTTTCTAATACATTTACTATAGATTTCCGTCTTTTCTAATACATTTATTATAGATTTACGGCTTTTCTAATACATTTACTATAGATTTCCGACTTTTCTAATACATTTACTATGGATTTCCGACTTTTCTAATACATTTACTATAGATTTCCGGCTTTTCTAATACATTTACTATGGATTTCCGGCTTTTCTAATACATTTACTATAGATTTCCGGCTTTTTCAATACATGTAATATGATTTCTGGCTTTTCTAATACATTTGCTATAGATTTCTGGCTTTTTCAATACATGTAATATGATTTCTGGCTTTTCTAATACATTTACTATAGATTTCCGGCTTTTCTAATACATTTACTATAGATTTCCGGCTTTCCTAAAACATTTACTATGGATTTCCGGCTTTTCTAATACATTTACTATAGATTTCCGGCTTTTCTAATACATTTATTATAGATTTACGGCTTTTCTAATACATTTACTATAGATTTCTGACTTTTCTAATACATTTACTATGGATTTCCGGCTTTTCTAATACATTTACTATGGATTTCTGGCTTTTCTAATACATTTACTATATATTTCCGGCTTTTTCAATACATGTAATATGATTTCTTGCTTTTCTACTACATTTACTATAGATTTCTGGCTTTTTCAATGCATTTACTATGTTTCCGGCTTTTATCCTCTTCCGGTGGCAGAAGCGCCGCAGCAGGTGGTGAGGCCGTGATTAACCCTTCACTCACACCTCTTTAATAATGCCATTTCTAGTGGGCCCCTTGTTGTGGGACATAGTGCTGCCACCGCGCAGCTAGTGGGTGAGACTAGTGCCTGCCTGTAAGTGCCTGTTTGGGGTATAGCACTGCCGCTGTCCAGTTAGAGGGGCCTAGTGTACCAAAGTGAGGGCAGGGGTGGTTTAGTGCATGGGCAGTGCTTTTTTCTCTTCCCTATACCTGCATTAATAGAACCTGGGAAAGCAGAAGACCCTTAGAAGCTGTCACTGGTCCTCACATTGTGGGGATTGGGTTGGATCCTTCCCTTCCGGCGTATTCCTGCTTTTATCTTGCACTGAGTTGTAGATTGTAGGTAAACAGGGAAGTAAAAATGTTCCCTGTAAGAGGCTGAGCAGCTTTGAAGGGGAGAAGTATACGTAGCTCTGAACTGTGCTGTTGTGCAGCTGGTAGATTGTAAAAGCAGGGTGTAGCTCATTTTACTTGTTCTTCTCTGTAAGGAAACCCCCAAGTTACTAGAAACAATGGAATATTGTGGTCACAGTATTTTGCATCTTCATGAAAGTTCTAGGTACCTCAGCCCACTGTGGCTCTCACTATTATTTATACTGATATATAAGTTATGACTGTCTTGTGTTTTGTTATTCTAAAACTAAAAGTTGCTGTATTTCAACTGTGTATAGCTGTTTGTTTTTATTTGCTCATTATGCTCAGGGTCAGATTAATAATGGGGTGGGTGGAGCTACATCTCCTGGCCCACCTTGAAAATAGGCCCACAGCATCCCCTGCAGTGCAGACAGTGTTGACAGGAAAAAAAAAATTACCTGTCAAGACTATCTGCACTGCACTTGAAGGATCTGGAGCACCGATCATTCACTGTCCCCCCCTCCACACATTGGCCTTCCGAAGCTTCACCCCAGACTGTCTGAACTCTGAAGCTCCATCCCATGGCCATGCATGCCGTCTCTGCATGCAATCCGAAGCCCCGCCCCCATGTTGATGAAGCCCCATGTAGTTCTAAAGCGTCCCTGTGTGTTCCCTAGAAGTTCTGGTCCCCGGGTCATCCCCCAGTGCCCCTATCTGCCTCCCTCGGCAACTGAGTTCTGGGCACAGACATGATGAGAAAAGTCAGCCCAGCAGGTGGAGCGCAGAGGCTGAGCTGCTGCCACTACCAGCCATAAGAAAAAACCCAGTATGCATGCACAACCAAAGTACCGTCCCACAGGTTGGTGTGTAAAGTCTCGTACCTATGTATGTGTGTAGGTGTGTATGTATGTATGTATGTATGTATGTAAGTAAGTGTGTGTGTATATATATATATATATATATATATATATAATATACTGTATACTTGTGTGTATGTGTACTGTATGTATTAGTGTGTGTATATATATATACTTATACAGTATATATGTGTGTGTATTTGCATATACAGTATATATGTGTGTATATGCATGTATGTATGTGTGTGTATATGTATGCATTGCTTGTCTGTAATAATAGGGTGACTCTTAAACCATTGGAAACCTAATAAAGGACCATTTTAACTTTATTTGAACGATTTGAATGCCTCCTGTTTTTATCTATCTATGTATGTGTGTGTCTATATATATATAAAAAACTGGAAAGATTAGAAGAAACAGTTATGCGGGGTAAGGAAAAAAGTTTGCAAGGGACAAACAAGACTACGAAACTAATAGAATTAAAAATTGGAGCAGAATAAAGAATTCATCACAATTTATACCACCACTCATAAGAGATGTACTCCATTGGAAAAGGACACCAAGAGCACACTATGTGAAAAATGGTTCTAAAAATCACTACAGACCTCCGCAATCTCAACCTTTAAGTCTGTACAACAGATATTCCACATTGCAGAGACTGGAGTCCACCAGTGACACAGATTTTTTATCCCCGGAGATGAATCCCAGAATACAACATCCGAAAAGAACTTTTTTCAAACAAACTACAAAACTAGCCTCTCCCATGAAAACAGGTATAGCAGAAAAAGAGGAATACGAGGAAATGGAAGAAAGAAAACACAAAAGAAGAAACATCCAATAAACAGTGATAACACCCAAGGCATTTTTAATCTTTCTCAACACACACTCAGTCAGCCTGAAATTTCACTATTAAAGAAGGGCTTGAACTTCGCACCTACGAATAAGATGAACAAGTTTGAAACCTATATAGATTTGAATAAATTTATTAGAAATCTTGAAAAGACATTTTTTGAAAAAGAATAATGCTATTATCTCCAACCATGAGAGAGAAAATTCCAAATCAGGATTAAAACCCAAATCAAAGTATTATCCTATTGAATCTAAAGGCAGCCACATCAACATCTTCTATGACTTGGTTAAGAAGGATATATGCGAAGCAGATCTACCAAATGCTAGGAGGAGTAATTTGAAAAAAGAAGAGAAAGAAGCCTTGAGAAAATTACAGGAGAATGGAGACATAGTTATAAAACCAGCTGATAAAGGGGGAGGACTGGTGATAATGGATCGCACATACTATCTAGCAGAAGCCAATAGACTCTTAGGAGATAGAGAATCCTATATACAGCTGGATAGCGATCCCATTGACAATTAAATTGAGGAGTTGAGATCTATATTAGTAAATGGATTACATAGAAATATCATTGACAAAAACGAATTTCAATACCTTATGCAAACCAACCCTATTACCTCCATTTTTTACTTTTTACCGAAAATACATGAATCTTTGACTGAACCACCGGGAAGACCAATCATTGCTGGAATTAACTCTCTTACATCTCACGTGTCTGAATACATAGATGTCTTTCTGAAAAACTATGTAGTAAATCTTCAATCATTTTTGAAAGATACTACACATGTCTTACAAATCTTGAAAGATATTGAATGGAATGACAATTATATATGGGTTACAATAGACGTCCAGTCGTTGTATACCTGTATCGTACACTCCAAGGGACTTCAAGCTTGCAGACAATTTTTAGATGAAGATGAGTCATTATCCCAAATTCATAAAGACTTTTTATGTGAACTTATGCTGTTCATTTTAAATCATAATTATTTTACATTTTTGGATAACTTTTATAAACAAATATGTGGTACTGCGATGGGGACAATTTTTGCTCCAAGTTTCGCAAATCTTTTTATGGGAAGTTGGGAAAATCATTTTATTTATTCTAATAACCCTTTTTTAAGCTGTATTAAACTCTACAAAAGATACATAAATGATATTTTAATTATTTGGAGTGGATCGGAAGATGATTTTAAATCTTTTTTATTACACATTTTCAACAATGACATAAATTTGAGGTTCAAATCCAATATTAGTAAATCATCTATTGAGTTTTTAGATTTGAGATTGATTGGTGAAAATGAGGAGATCATCACTCAAAACTACATCAAAGAAGTGGACTCAAATAGCTACTTGCACTATACAAGTAGTCACTTGAGAAATTGGAAAAATAACATTCCCTATTCCCAATTTCACCGCATTAAAAGAAATTGTACCAAAGACGTCACATTCAATGAACAACTACAAATCTACAAAACACGTTTTCGGGATAAAGAATACCCTGAGATTATTATGGAAACAGCATCTAATAAGGTTCAAAGTCTAGAAAGGAATAGTCTACTTCAGTACAAAGAAAAAGAAAAACAGGAGAATGGTTTTATTCCTTTTATAACCACATAGAGTGCAAATCAAAAAAGCACTGAATAGACATTGGCACATACTACAGATGGATCCGATCCTGAAGGAGTTTCTACCAACCAGACCACCAGTAGTTTTCAAAAAAGCAAAGAACTTGAAAGACCTGCTTGCTCCCAGCATGTTAAAGAAAGACAATATCCAGGAAAAAAGTGTTTTATCCAAGTATCCAGGATGCTATAAATGTGGGAGATGCTACATCTGTAAATTTATGCATCCACAAAGAAAGATTTTTAAGAATTTTAATGATTCCAAAGAATTTAAAATAAGACAACACATGAACTACAATTCCACTTCCATTATTTATTTATTAGAGTGTACCTGCGGGATAAAGTACATCGGGAAAATGAAAAGACCTCTTAAACTCAGAATACAAGAGCATATAAGAAATATAAAGAATAAAGTAGAAGGACACACTGTCTATAAACATTTTACCCAAGTTCATGCATCAAATCTGGAAGACATGTCTTTCAAAGCCATTGAACAGATCTCCCTGGGAGAAAGAGGAGGAGATCTCTGCAACAAACTTTCTAAAAAAGAAATGTTTTGGATTTTTGAACTACAGACATTATCCCCACGGGGGTTCAATGATAGCTATGAGATAGCACCTTTTATATGAACTAAGGGTATATACACCTAGCCTACTTTGAAAGCCCTAAGTGTTTCTTTCAAAGGTTTCTTTCTACAGCCATATCACACTGCATATGCCCAATCTCGTCCGATCTTGGAAGTTATACAGTGTGAGCCTGACCAGTACTGTTTTGGGAGACCAATCGGGAAGATCAGGTGCTGTAGACTTTGTCCTTGAACTAACAAAAAACAAAATAGAAAACCTGGGCTTCTCATTTGATGGTGATGGTGTAATACCAACAATATAATTAAAACATTTTCTTCATCCCAAATGTATACATTACCAGGAAAATAAGATCCTCAAATTGCTAATTTCTCGAATCAAAATTCTAATCATGGAACGATGATCTTGTTGCGCATGTCACAATCGTGGGATTTGGAAGCTGTGTTCCCGGACTGGGCCTTGGACCTGTATTACTTGGCGCAGATGCTCGCTGGAGGAGACTTGGCTTAATAAAGTTTCTCTGCATGAGAGGGTGCAGTGAACTGATAGGAGTTTGAGGAATGTAGAAGTAGCGTGGTAACTTGGAAGCTACGTGGAGTGGCAGGATAGCCGTGGGTAGACGTTGGTAGCTGGGTGGCTACGTGGAGTGGCTGGATAGCCGTGGGTAGACGTTGGTAGCTGAGTGGCTACGTGGAGCGGCTGGATAGCTGTGGGTAGACGTTGGTAGCTGAGTGGCTACATGGAGCAGCTGGATAGCCGTGGGTAGGTGTTGGTAGCTGAGAGGTGAATACTAGCAGGAAACACCTTCAGAACACAGTGGGAAGGCTCACTTAGTAGAACTAAGAAAGTAGTTGCACTGGCAACTTGTGTCAGCATTGGGGATCCTTTTATAGTGGACGCTGAGAGCTGACAGGCTGAGAGAGAAGGAGAAGATTCCTCATTGGTGGAAGTGGAGTCACATGGACAATCCAAGATGGCCACGCCCATGGACCGGAGGACAGCACTTCTAGGAAGAAACCAGCGGGGACCAGCGTTCAGCAGGAGCCGGCGAGGAAGCAGGACAGCAGCGGCACCCTCCAGAGGAGAACAGAGAAGACCGCCCTAAGAGAGGAGTACGGAGCGGGAGCCGGAAGACAGCGTGGGTCAGCGCCCGCAAAGGAAAGTGGCGGGGTCTGATTCTGGGGTCTCCAGAGCGGTGTGTGACAGCGCATCTCTGATAGTTGTGAGACATGAAATACTGGATGCACTATGCGACACAGATATACTTTAGCTCTATAAAGAACAATTTTTCTCCTTATACAATGTGACCGTTTTATACTAAGAGTCTTTTAGATACTAATTATGTTTTTTATCTTGATTCTATTAAGTTACCTGGTTGGTCCTGGAGTATGTTTTTTATGTATGCTTCTATATCTAATAATTTACATTTATAAAGTTTTAGGTCAGTGTACGTAAACATTTTTTCATTCTCTTTATTTCCGCTATATTCTAATATTTTGCTGAACTCTAGATCTTGTTTGGATACTCAGATATGTGGTTTCTTTTTAAGATATGCGTATATATTGGCATATCCATGATTTAATGTATTTTTTGTGTATTTTTCGTGCTTGATCCTCAGTGTCCCCATCATATATTTATATACTTCTTATTTGGTTTTATATATACATATGCGTTATTTTATTTAGGCATATGTTATTAAACAGATGAGGTACTATGTGCAAATAATCCTAATATTAGATACTTCCTTTTATTAAATATTATTTACTTTACAGCTAATCGCGATAAGAGAGAAAAGACCCATTAAAAACTCCAAGAAAATGGCCGAGATCCATACACGCTATTTAAACCAAAGATGGACGATGAGATGCGTTCCACGTTCCTTCACCCGCGTTCCAGAGAAAACGATAGATGCTTCTGCGTTCCAGTGAATAGGATGTGACGTATCCCGCGTCTATCGGGGCTCCACTTGAAGCAGGAAGCAGAGAGCGGCTTGTGTAAATGGAACACGTGGACACATAGCAGTGATCGCGAGTTTGGATGATGTAATAGCCGGAAGTGGGGCAGAATATGTCGTGCTAAAGAGACATATAAACAGGAAGAGGGGCAGACAAAACAATAAAAAATGAAAACCTGGAACTTACAAGTAAAATATTACCCTATTATGCTCCTTCCCCGCTTTCTCTTTACATATATATGGGGTATAGATTTTTTGATACCTGATTAGCTGCATTATTATAAGTAGTGCCATGCCGATTTTATAAACAGGAAGTGACCACACAGGAAGTGTGGCCATGTTTGCATTCACCTGCACCAAATTGTCCTAAACTATTTGGGGTATAAATAGAGCTACCTGTCAGTTGTAAACCTTATCCCCTTGAAGAAGTCCGTTGGAGACGAAACGCGTTGGGAGCCTGTACCCTGCCTGTCTATGTCTTCCTATACACTTGAACTAAGATAAGATATCCAGTCATATGTATTTTTATTGAAATTTCCATTTTATATATTTATTTTATCCATTATTGATGCGTACATGTCCATTGTCATTATTATTGTATTTTTATCAATGTTTTATGTGTGTTTACATTAAATATCTTTTTATATATTTCTGGTCAAATTCTACTTTGCACTTTAAATTATAATTTTATTTTTTAACTGAGAAATATCAGTCACCTATATTTATTTGATGCACTTTTAGCACTTCAAGGCGCTCTGACCTGATCACCTTGTTTCCATATTGTTATAGAAGTCTTTGACCTAGACTTATTCACAGATTAGGTTCAGCTGACACCCTGTTGCTGTGGGGGGGAAGGCTACTTGATAATGTGTGCTATACACATTTGATTCAAACGATTATTTTCAGGCACAATCACTAATCGCTCTAGATACCCCATAGACACACACATATATATATATATATATATATATATATATATGGGGATGTAGTCGGGATCCCGGCGTGCGGGATGCAGACGGTCTTAATACTGGTGCTGAAATGCCAAAAAGGAGGGGATCCCAGCACCAGTATCCCGAACGTCGGCATCCCAAAGGTAAGTATTGGTGTGCAGTGGGAGGGTTAGGCACTAGGGGGAGGGTTAGGGTTAGGCCCAGGGGAGGGAGGGTTAGGATAAGGGTGCTTGGAGGGGGAGGTTAGGTTTAGGCACTAGGGTAGGAGGTTAGGTTTAGGCACTGGGGAGGGGGTGTTAGGTTTAGGGTGCGGGGAAGGGGAGGTTAGGTTTAGGCACTAGGGTAGGAGGTTAGGTTTAGGCACTGGGGAGGGGGTGTTAGGTTTAGGGTGCGGGGAAGGGGAGGTTAGGTTTAGGCACTAGAGGAGGAGGTTAGGGTTAGGCCCTAGGGAGGGAGGGTTAGGATTAGGGTGCGGGGAGGGGGAGGTTAGGTTTAGGCACTAGAAGAGGAGGCTAGGGTTAGGCCCCGGGGAGGGAGGGTTAGGATTAGGGTGCGGGGAGGGGGAAGGTTAGGGTTAGGCACTAGGGGGAGGGTTAGGTTTAGGTACTGGGGAGGGAGGGTTAGGATTAGGGTGCGGGGATGGGGAGGTTAGGTTTAGGCATTGGGGAGTGGGTGTTAGGTTTAGGGTGCGGGGAGGGGGAGGTTAGGTTTAGGCACTGGGGAGGGTGGGTTAGGGTAAAGGATAGAAAACTACTCACTGTTAGCTTTTATGGGTATTGGGATTCTGGCTGTCGGGGTGCTGCTGTCAGTATTCTGACCAGCGGCATGCCGACAGCCGGGATATCATACCCAACACTATATATGTGTTGGATATGATATCCCGGCTGTTATAATATATATATATATATATATATATATATATATTACTGCGGAATCAGTGTGTTATACCCTCTCGCACGAGGCCGAATAGGCCAGCTTCACATGGATTTTACCTCGCAGCTACATGAGGTGCGAGGTAAAGTCTGACAGCGGGCACTCGCGCACGAGATCTAGGGGACACCCGCGTGTGGAATCCCCGCTAATTGAATCCCGACCAACGCGATAATTAGCGGCGGGTGATACCCCACGGCTAATTGGATATGCCTATTAGTGTATTATATGATGGGCAATGATGCACTGTATTATATGGCACTCACCGCGATGCTCTCTGTATTATATGGTGGTCTACTGTAATGCTCTGTATTATATGGTGGTCACTGTGATGCTCTGTATTATATGGTTGTCACTGTGATATTCATTGTAACAGAGGCCGTGAATTATGAGTTCTGACCGATCTGTGTGTAGTTTATATGTCCCCCATTTTCGTTTGTATGGGTTTTGCCACAGCACTTGTCACCCCCTGCAGCGGCACACAATAGGCCCTACCTAAATTTCAGCTCCAGGCCCATGTGGACCTTAATCTGGCACTGATTATGCTGGTAAATGCGCAGAGGCTGATGTCTTGCAAATATTCTGCATGTCCTTATGCTGGTAATTGTTTGGATGCTGGTTTTACTTCAAATTTACAGCATGCTCTTATGATCTTGAATATTTAAACGTTTTTTTAAGTGTTACATGTCTGCTTGCTGGTGACACTTAAAGGCCAGAAAACATATGCATCGTTGTTTTCTCTAATGCTGGACTTGTTTGCTTAAAGCCGCAAAAGACTATGCAAACCTCTATCGTCTGTAATGCTGGACTGTGCTTAAGCTAAGCCGTGAACTGTGGGCCTGATTCAGACCCGGTCGCAAGCGCTGTGCGCTCGCAACCGGGTCGATGGTGGGCCAGTGCGCATGCGCACGGCGGAGCCGGCTCCGTCGTGCGTATGCGCGATAGCCGGATAGTGACGTGCAATCCGTCGCTCCGAGTCTCGAACCAAAGGGGGCGTGCTGTCGATGGTGAGTGACAGCACGCCCCCTTTGGTGGGCGGGCCGGGGGAGTGGCTGCCCAAACGGAGGCGTTCCCATGTGAATGCCTTCGTTTGGGGGTGGCCCCACTGACATCTCGGGTGATGTCAGTGAGAGAGATTTCGGCTCTGAGAGCCGAAATCTCTCTGGGGCTTGCGGCAACGAGACCCTACCACAAGGGTCTCGTCGCAAGCCTGATGGTCATGATGGTCGCGACCATCGCGACCATCTTCCTGGCCACTCGCTATAGCTGTGGGTGGTCACCCACAGCTATGCGAGCGGCCAGGAGGCCATTCTAAAAAGAAAAATAGCCCGGCCCTGATTCAGAGCGAGCCTGTATGCTAAGCTTTATTTCTCTCAAACACTGCTGTGCTTAAGCTAAGCCATGAAATGTATGCTAAGCTTTATTTTTCACTGTAATGCTGTACTGTGTGTTTATCTTAATTGAAATCAGAAGTGTAATTGCTTTTGCTGAAACTTCAGTTGTTTTAAGAAATGGATATTGTGATGCAATGTACAGTGGTTATGTATCAATTGTTTTTCTCGCATAATAAAATTGTGTTATACCCTTATAAATATGTTTCTGTCATTCTGGCTGTTGTTAAAAAGAAAAAACATAGCTTGCTTCTCTGATTAAATTCGAACCTGGGTCCTGATTCAGAGGCGCTCGCTCTGAATCAGGGCAGATTTTTAAAAAAAAATTGCCTCCAGGCCGCTCGCATAGCTGTGGGTGACCACCCACAGCTTGTGCGGGCGGCCTGGTGATGTTCGCGATTATCGTGACCATCAGGCTTGCGACGAGACCCTTGTGGTAGGGTCTCGTCCACCGCAAGCCCCAGTGAACTTCCTGCTCTAATAGAGCAGGAAGTTCACTACTGACATCACGTGTGATGTCAGTAGGGCCGCCCACAAACGGCAGGCGTTCCTACGGGAACGCCTCCTTTGTGCAGCCGCACCCCCCAACCCGCCTACAAAACGGGGCGAGCTGTCGATCAACATCGACAGCTGCCCCGTTTTGCTGCGAGCCCAGAGCGAGTGAAGTTCGCACTCGCTCCGGGGTTCGCGCACGCTGCACGTGCGCACTGGCCGATCATTGACTCGCTTGTGAGTGCTATGCGCTCGCGAATGGGTCTGAATCAGGCCCCTGATCCCCAAGTGAAGATGGGACATTACAATTGGAATGCGCTGCAGCCCCACCTCTGGAGCTGCCACCTTTCCTTGATCAACTAAATTGTTATAAATTAAACTTTCAAGATGGTTCATTACTGCAGACAACTCTGTAACATGAGAGAAAATATAAAGCAATAATAAGAATAATACAACCCATTTTTTTTGTGTAATTGGAAATTATTTGCTTATATGTTTAATTTGTTGCTTTTCTTCAAATACTTGATTTTCTACATTATTATTTTCAGGCTTATTTACTTTGATGCTTGCTTGATGCCTCACTATATTTCTTTATACACAATTACCAGGTTTTGGGACATGTAGAACCACATCTTGTATATAAAATTAATTGGTCAGTTTGTTTGTTCGGTCATGCATTCGGACACCCCTACACCGATTGGGTTGAAACCAATATGAGGTGGTCAAGTTGGATTCTGGCAAGGTTTTAGGGGGGTTAGGGCCCCGGTAGGACCTCCCGTTGGTGTACCCTGGGCAGAACTTTGACCCGGTAAACCTGTTCTGGGCCTTCCACTGGATGCATTTGGATGAAAACTTAACAGAGTTGTAACATCGGATCCCAGAAGACATACTAGGGGGTTGAGGTCCTGGTTGGAACCCCATTGGTGTATGCTGGGCAGAACTTTCACTCGGGACGCTAAGCAGAACTTTGACCCGGGGAGCCTGTTCTGGGCCTTCCACTGGATGGATTTGGATGAAAACTTCACATAGTAGAAACATTGTATCCCAGAAGACATACTAGGGGGTTGAGGTCCCGGTCGGACCTCCCGTTGGTGTAAACTGGGCAGAACTTTAATCCAGGGAGTCTATTCTGGGCCTTCCACTGTATGGATTTGGATTAAAACCTCACAGAAGGGGTGGCAATTGGTCTGGGATGCCTAATAGAGTGGTAAGAGGCAATGGTTGGACCTAACAGTGGTGTGCGCAGGGCAGAACTTTGATCCAGGGAGCCTGTTCCGGGCTTTCCACTGGATGGATTTGGACGACATCACATAATTTCGATGAAAACTTCAGAGTGGTAACATTGGATCTCAGAAGACATACTAGGGGGTGGAGGTCCCTGTTCTGGGCCTTCCACTGGATGGATTTGGATGAAAACTTCACAGAAGCATGGCAATTAGTGTGGTTGGGGTCCCTGTCGAACCTCACAGTAGAGTGCGCCAGGCAGAACTTTGACCCAGGGAGGCTGTTCGGACCCAGAGAGCCTGTTCTAATGTCTTCCCCTGGATTCATTTGGACAAAAACTTCACAGAGTGGTCACATTGGATCCCAGACATACTAGGGGGTTGAGGTCCCGGTTGGACCTCCTGTTGGTGTAAGCTGTGCAGAACTTGTGCCTTAGGAGGTAAAACATTAATGTATTATCTCCACTGCTTGGTTAAGATATACACTGTATTGAGTTGCAACCTATATATTACTGTGTATATGGTAAATTGTTTGCCGGAATGTATGTTTCACACAATAAAAAGTGCATTGAATAATTACAGTTTGACTGCAGTACATCAGGTGCAGAAACATTAGATTATATATACAGTATTTATACTGTCCCCTCCCTGGTTCAATACATGTAACTAATCAATCTTTAATGAAAAATAAAAAAAAATGTTGATGTGTCTTTCTAGAACATAAGCAATTTAGCACAAGTGTTATGCAAAAATATTTTGCCTTATTTAATTTTAGCCTCACTATACTGTATCTTCTATGCTAAAGAGGACATACCCAGGTCAGCTTGAGAGTTACTCTTCTATTGCTCATTGCTACATCTATAAAACTGACCTTTTTTTTCATTGTAATTTTCCATATAATTTAC
Organism: Taudactylus pleione; assembly: GCA_031769625.1. NCBI lineage: Eukaryota > Metazoa > Chordata > Amphibia > Anura > Myobatrachidae > Taudactylus > Taudactylus pleione. The sequence goes on from JAUIMM010000307.1 coordinate 6,779,114, forward strand.
ATTGAAGAGTGCCCCCCAAAAAGGTTTTCCTTTTCTCCTGCTCTCTTGTGGGAATCCCCTTATGTATTATAAAAGAGGACTCAACGCTCTGGGTTTCCCTGTCACAGTGGTGCTTGTGTCAGTCATTATAAAGGCTGAGTAAAGAATGGGAGGCGCAGATCTGCTAGCTAGGACAGTAATGCGGGATAGTTGTGTGGGGTCACCTGGGGACCTGAATCTATAAACATTCAGGTTTCCCACAATAGTGAGAAAATCATAGCCAGCGGGCTGGTAAGTGGTGGAGAGAGTTCCTGTTGAAATATGTGTGTACTATTTATGTTATACACTAGTTGGAATAATTAGACTCAGCATGTGAAGTAGGTCACACAGTGGGGGGAAATCAATTCAACGCGATGTTGAATAGCCGCAGGAGGGAGCTCCCGCAGCTATTCAATTCACCGCGCTGTTTGGACGCGCTAAGGATTTCTTCTCGCGCTCACCTCGGATGCGAGGAGAAATCCGACCAAAGTGCCAGGCGTGCATCTATTTTTCTGTTTAGCGCGGCGCTAACAGCCGCATGCCCGGCACTTTGGTCAGAGAATGCCGGTTAATGCGCCTTAACACCCTTGTTAAGGCACGATAGGCGCGATAACTGGCATTCTCCGACCACACAGCACACTGAATGGCTCCGGGAGCTCGTTCCCGGCGCTATTCAATTCACATTTAATTGAATCGCCCCCAGTGAGACATAACCAGGGTTCCAGGTTTATTGTAGTGTGCAGATGTACTGCTGTAATCACAGTAACAATAACAGGTAGCAGAGGTGAAGCATACTGTACATACAGCGGGCGGTCCAGTCATGTACAGTGCATCCGGAAAGTATTCACAACGCTTCACTTTTTCCACATCTTCTTATGTTACAGCCTTATTCCAAAATGGAATAAATTAATTTTTGTCCTCAAAATTCTACACACAATAGCCCATAATGACAACATGTAAAAAAAATTTTTGAGATTTTTGCAAATTTACTAAAAAAAAAAAAATACTAAGAAATCACATGTACATAAGTATTCACGGCCTTTGCCATGAAGCTCAAAATTGAGCTCAGGTGCATCCTGTTTCCACTGATCATCCTTGAGATGTTCCTACAGCTTAATTGGAGTCCACCTGTGGTAAATTCAGTTGATTGGACATGATTTTGAAAGGCATACACCTGTCTATATAAGGTCCTACACTTGACAGTGCATGTCAGAGCACAAACCAAGCATGAAGTCCAAGGAATTGTGCCGGCCGTCTAAACTGAGTGATCGGGGGAGAAGGGCCCTAGTCAGGGAGGTGACCAAGAACATGATGGTCACTCTGTCAGAGCTACAGCATTCCTCTGTGGAGAGAGGAGAACCTTCCAGAAGGACAACCATCTCTGCAGCAATCCACCAATCAGGCCTGTATGGTAGAGTGGCCAGACGGAAGCCACGCCTTAGAAAAAAGCACATGGCAGCTCACCTGGAGTTTGCTAAAATGCACCTGAAGGACTCTCAGACCATGATTTGACAAAGATTGTACTCTTTGGTGTGAATGCCAGGTATTATGTTTGGAGGAAACCAGGCACCGCTCATCACCAGGCCAATACCATCCCTACAGTGAAGCACTGGTGGTGGCAGCATCATGCTGTGGGGATGTTTTTCAGTGGTAGGAACTGGGAGACTAGTCAGGATAGAGGGAAAGATGAATGCAGCAATGTACAGAGACATCCTGGAAGAAAACCTGCTCCAGAGCGCTCTTGACCTCAGACTGGGGCGACGGTTCATCTTTCAGCAGGACAACGACCCTTCGCACACAGCCAAGATATCAAAGGAGTGGCATCAGGACAAGTTTGTGAATGTCCTTGAGTGGCCTAGCCAGAGCCCAGATTTGAATCCAATTGAACATCTCTGGAGAGATCTGAAAATGGCTGTGCACCGACGCTTCCCATCCAACCTGATGGAGCTTGAGAGGTGCTGCAAAGAGGAATGGGCGAAACTGCCCAAAGATAGGTGTGCTTGTGGCATCATATTCAAAAAGACTTGAGGCTGTAATTGCTGCCAAAGGTGCATCAACAAAGTATTGAGCAAAGGCTGTGAATACTTATGTACATGTAATTTCTTTTTTTTGTAATGAAATTTGCAAAAATCGTAATTTTTTTTTTTACATTTTGTCATTATGGGGTATTGTGTTTAGAATTTTGAGAGCAAAGATGAATTTATTCCATTTTGGAATAAGGCTGTAAAATAACAAAATGTGGAAAAAGTGAAGCACTGTGAATACTTTCCGGATGCACTGTATATGTAGCGGAGTACAGGATAACACATGTCTCTCCAGAGCTGAGTAATACACATCTATGTAGTACCATGGCACTCAAACATAATGTTATCATTATTAACATAAGATCAAAGCAGCAGATGCAAAACTCACGTCACCAGGACAGGCTGACCTAAATAGACCGTATATATCTGTGATCTATAATTAGTCCATGCAGACTATTTAGCGGACATGTTAACATGTCAGATGGCTCGGGAAATAGCGTTTTTGTTTTTACAAGACCCGTGGAGACTACTGGAGAAGGGGACAGAGCGACACAAGGAGGTAGGTGAGTATTGGATATTTGATTCACAGGTAAACAGTAGGAATTCTACTTGGAGAAAGGGACCGAACATCTGGCAGAAGGTAATTATGTGTGAGTGTGTTAGGTATGTAAAAAGTTATCATTTCTATGGTGTGTGTGTGTACTGTCTTTATTTTACTATTTTTTTTTACAATGGGGTACGAGGTGCTGGCCGCCTGCTGGCACTTGTAGTTCTACAACTGCCAAAGGGAAGGCATGATGGCACCTGTAGTTCCACTGTAAAAAATAGTACCAATCTATATTTCACACTATTACCCCTGCACCCACCGGCCCTGGGTGCAGGGAAGAGCCCCGGTCTACAGCGTAAGCCTGGGGTGCCCAGGAGAGGGGGACCCCTTTATTGGGGGGGTCGCCACCTCCCCTGAGATCCCCGGCTTTGGCTGACTAGCTTGGGGTGTTAATGCCCAGGCATAGGCATAACATGCAAATGCCTAGAGCGACATCTGAGCAGGGGGGGCACGACTGAGGCTGGATATAACTATCTAATTCGCAATTTCGGGTGGGCGGACCAGCAACATTTAATAAGCACAGACAGTGGGGATGGATCCAGTCGGTGATGCAGGGTGCTCAAGTACTTAATCCCCCCCCGTGGCTTCTGATCAGATCATTCTGACAGAAGCTGCAAATGGGAGCTGCGCTGGAGAAACTGACCCTGACAGCACCCTGCATCGCTCTGCATGCTGTACGTGAGTCAGGCTAGAGCCATGACGTCTGTGTCCTCTCTACTGAACGTCTGATCTCCCAGTCAGCCTGTGCGCTGCAGCTTAGAAGAGAGCAGAGGGGGCAGAGGACAAAGTGAATAGAAACTGAAAGAGAAGAACTCGAGAAGTACAGAGAAGTAAAGCACAAAGGTAGACCATTAGGACTTGTATGTATGTTTTTAATTAAGCTGTCAGTTGCCTGAATAAATGTTTATTTGCTCTCTGGGTCACGTTGAAAGTGTCTGTTTAGCATACATTCCAATCTGACTGATGGAGTCCATGGTCAGGGTGTTACTGCTTATTCTACTCTGCATTTAACATTCATCACACCCTGTAATGCCCCCCTATATCCTGACAGTCCCATCTGAATGTACTATTCATCACACCCTGTTTATCATGCCCCCTCTAACCTGCCCTCATACCTCTCCCTCTTTCTATTTACAAGATCCCACATCACTACACTTATCCAGAACCTCTCCAGGACACACAAACAGACCCTTTACTAAAAACACTCACGCACGCAAATCCAACACAGCTGCCTAACATTTTATTAAATATGCTCCCCCCCCCGACACTCAGAGGCACACCTGCAGCTCTCGGGACAGGGTAGAGTATAAATCCCCTTCACCAGCCATACCTGGAAGTGACATGAGTGAGAGTGGAAGCAGGTTTCTGCCCACACTTTTCGCAAAAATAAGAAAGTTGGACCCTTGCGGGCTCGGTGGCTCGCTTCACTCACCACAAGAATAAATTCCCCCTCTATGCCCACTTGGATGGTAGGGAATGACATTGGACACTGGCTGATGATGTCAGCATACAGAAACGGAAGGGGATCTATCTACTCCCATCGGGACAGAGAGGAAGGCGGTGGGTCACTGTCAAAGCCCCATGGGTACGGAGCAGCTATGCGCTGCAGCTCCCCCTAGATTCAGCCAGCCTCAGTCATGTGGATATGAGGAGGCAGGTAGCTGCAGCAGCGTTACTGGTACAGCTGCCTGTGCTCCTCTATCTACCAAAAAAACATTGTTAAGATGTGACGATAGATCTGAGGGCTGGTGGGGGGGGGTTGAAGTACTCAGAAACCCCCCCCTGCTTGCACGCCAGGTGGACCCATACATAAAACTGCACTAATTACTCACAAACCTGATCTGTATGTCTACACATACAGGAATGTATGTGTGTGTGTATATATGTATGTGTGTGTGTGTATATATATATATATATATATATATATATAATATTGGTTGGGTATGAAAACCTGGCCGGAGGGAATCAGCAGGTCAGAATACCGACAGCGGCATCCTGACACCCACAACAAGTAATGGCAAGTCTCCCCCTAACCCCTACCCCAACCCTCCCCGTAGTGCCTAACCCTGCACCCTAACCTCCCCTAACACTGTGATAGTTAAGAAACAACATCTTTTGTGTGTTTTAAATGTGGTGTCAGTCCCGCATTGTTTGGTAGCTGCAGTCACAGGTAGTGTTCTTACTGCATTAGTGTTTGAGGATATTGGTGTCACTAGTGCCTGTTTTGGATGTGTAGGTTGCTTGATGTTTATTTGTGTGTATAGGGGTATATATACATATATTTATTGTACATCCTATACATCAAAATATTTTTCACTATGATACTTACCCTCGGGATGCCGTCAGTCGGGATACTGATCCCGGAATCCTAACATGTTGGGATTTCGGCACCGGTATTCAGACGCAGGGATGCCGACTGCATCCCATATATAGAAGTAAAAATTAGGTAATTCACCAATGTGTTATTTTTCTGTGTCCGCATATAAACACTAACACATCTGCTAGGGGGCACCAGACAAAATCTTGCCTAGGGCACCAAATTAGTTAGGGTCGGCTTTGGTGTGCCCACATATTTTTTTTTTTTAAATTAACCATTTATTAACTAACACACACAAGCAGCCTGCACGTATTTCACTGATATGTGCAGGCTGCTTGTTCGGGAGGGAAACATGGGCAGGAAACACAGTGATTAAACACGGGCCGGAACGATCACATACATCATCAGGAAACATGATCCTGACAAACATGGGAGCTTGGTAAATTCCTGAATATACAGTCAGGTGCATAAATATTGGGACATTGACAGAATTTTCATATTTTGGCCTCTCTTCACCACCACAATGGCTTTGAAATGAAACAATCAAGATGTGCTTTAACTGCAGACTTTCAGATTTAATTTGAGGGTAATTACATCCAAATTAGGTGAACGGTGTAGGAATTACAACGGTTTCTATATGTGCCTCCCACTTTTTAAGGGGAAAGTATTAAATATATCACTCTTATAAGTTAAAATAGGTAAAATATACACTTTACAATTTTTCATTCTTCTTTCTTTCATGTTCTTTCATTTTATATTTCACCTATTCTAACTTATAAGATTGATATATTTAATACATACCAATAAAGTTTACAACTTTTAAATTATATTTTTGTGGGCGCTAGTGCACCCTCGAAACTACTACATTTCTCTTCTTATTTTTGTGATTCTCTCAAATCTCTTTTGGCAGTCATTTCGCAAACCTCTGCTGCGAGCAGTGCGAATAGGCATTTTTAACTCTGAATTCTTAGGAGCGCACATAGATGCAAAGTCTGCAAGTTTCAAGAAACAAACTCGTACTTGCAATTCGCACCTAATTTGATTGAACTCTTTGTCTCCAAATTTTTGACTGTTATAGAATCACACTTGCTTCTTGTAGTGAACCATTCTTGATTGCAACTGAAATGCCTTGTGACTCCTGAGTCAATATACCAGTGTCTCTTCTGTAACTGTCTGTGACACTTAAAGCTGACTAATTTTTGCTGGTACACTTCTTTTTATATTTATATTTTTGAGTTTATATTCAGAAGTTTTATGTCCTACTTTACGACATACAAAGCATTTTTACTTATTTTCTGGGATTTGCATCTTTAGTGTGTTAAATTCGTAAATAAACCTTTTTAATACATTCCTGCCTATGAACCTCTAAGATTCACCTGCCTAGAACCTCTAAGACAAAACCTGCCTGTACCTTCTAAAATCACAAAATGTCGCTATTTTGATTATACCATTAATGAAATACCAAGACAGTTGAATAGCGGTCCGAAGCGCTAAAGATTATTATTCAGGTAAAAGTACAGATGTTACAACGCTATGATCTAATAATGAGCGCAAATAAATTGTACAAACATTAGGTCATAAGGTACAGTTAAAACACATGAATTAAACACATATTAAAGATCAAAATACAATGAGCAATATGAGACAGAGAGACAGAGAGAGAGAGAGAAATAGAGAGAGAGAGAGAAAAAGAGACACATTAAAATACAATGAGAGATATATCAATGTCTGCTGAGAGCACATGTTCAAGATGGCTGGTGATGGAGTGTGCGTGTGTTTGTGTGTGAGGGGGGGTTGGGAATGCTTCCTGCCCTATTGTTCAAACCGCATGGTTTGCAAACAAACTCCATTATGAAGCTACCTCATTGAAATCTCCCATAATGCCATAGTTAATTAAATATGCATGCTGGATATCATATGCCGACACATCAGGCAAACACTGCACCATTTAATATTCCAACATGTACCACACAAGCTGATTCCAATATACAACAATACCATCCTACTACAGACCTCATCCAGTAGTCACTAGACCGTGGGGAGGGGGAAGGGCCGAAGCACATGTTTTTCCTTTGTTTGCAAGCCTCATGATCCCTAGGCAAACTCCATCCTGCACCAAGCTGCAACTCCGCAAATCATCCATCAATGACCACAACCACAACAAAGACAATATACCTATCTGACCCACACAACACCACAACTGGGCAGAATCACAATTTCCCTTGTTCACCCCACATGGAGGCAAGCCATCTCCAACAAAGCACAGACAACATACCCATCTGACTCACACAACACCACACGGCAACCACCCACGACCATTCAAAGCTGCCATCAATTCAACCTCCATGATACAACACTGACACCACCCTATGATCACATTCATGAGTATACAACACACACCAAGCCCATCTCTCCCAAGCAGAGATACCGTTCAAGCACATGGCAAGGCCCCAACACAGAACACATGGCAAGGCCCCAACACAGAACACATGGCAAGGCTGCAACACAGAACACATGGCAAGGCCCCAACACAGAACACATGGCAAGGCCCCAACACAGAACACATGGCAAGGCTGCAACATAGAACACATGGCAAGGCTGCAACACAGAACACATGGCAAGGCCCCAACACAGAACACATGGCAAGGCCCCAACACAGAACACATGGCAAGGCCCCAACACAGAACACATGGCAAGGCCCCAACACAGAACACATGGCAAGGCCCCAACACAGAACACACCAGAGGGTCTCAATCAACCAGCATCAATCATCCACAAATATCACGACAACTCCACAATCAATCCCTTTCCTGCATGCTGACAACAGACCACTGTACCCTACAGTGCAGATGAAAAGCACAGACCAGACAACACATCATCCACTGCATGCCAACACAGACCCATGATTATCCTTAGAAAACTACAAACCACACACCATGCTAAGCTAATAACAGATTAACACCAAACATAGCTACAGACACCCAAATAGGCTAAATATTGCACATTTTATACTCAGCTATAACCCAGAGGAACTGAGACCCATTCTTCCGTTGTCTGGTCAGGGAGTGTACCTCTCTCTTCCTTCTAAAATCTGCAAGTGTGTCCCAGTCTGTTTCTCCAAGTGTGTGCATGCTATGGTTCCCACCCCCTTTCACCTGTGAGGTCATCAGAAAGGGAGTATCCTTTTGGGTTACCTCAGACTACTGTTAATTAGATTCTACTCTCAGCTAGCTAGCTCTATTGATTAGACTGGAATAACCAGTCCTTTGGACAAAAATGTAAACAGGCCTACACCATGTTATTGTCTTTTGGTAAAAGTTAGAAATCTGTTACAGGGCATTTAATGGACAATTCCAAATGGATACAAAAGGTCTCCAACCTCCTTTTGTATCCCTCACATGCAAATCTAAGCTGCTATGGAAAACAACATTTCAAATAGATATTCTCTCTAACATTCATATTTCATAGCCGCATGTTCTGATCTTCATATTGATGTCACCGGAATGCTGCGGAAACAGAGTAGATCAGTACGGCTCCACACACAGTCCAATTGTCATTTACTAAGCCATAGTTACAGAAAACATTCATTTCTTAATTATCCTTTTTGCGTTACGGGACCATTGCTTTTAAATGTATGTATGCGGGGAAAACACCACTGAATTGCGTTGTGCGTCTGAGGGTCGGTGGGGCACTCAGCGAGCAGCACTAAGCTGGAAGGGCATCTATGTGTGTGTGTGTGTGGCCATGCCAGTATGATTTTGGGAAGGATCACTAAAAAACTGACTGCATTCTGTTTAACATTGTGTGTATGAGTTGCAGGGAATTTTGCTACTTTTCAAATATAAGTCTGTGTGATATTATAAAGTCCACGCATGATGGGCCACATGCACACACACACATATATATATACATATACACACACACAAGCACACATGTATTTTTCTGATGTTCTTAAACTGCAAATTGCAAAATGTGTTTATACAGTGAATTTAATTCTCATACAGGAAGGAGGCTTCCTGCTGTGCTGTCGGAGCCTCACTGTCTAGTCTGCCTGTGTTTGAGGAAGGCTGACTATGTACCTTTTGTTTACAAAATAGTGCTGTGAGATTTTATTTCTAAGATGGAGTCTTGGCCCTTTACAAGACAGCATTGCGCAAATTCCAATTGCAAACAGATTCTGTCTTCGCCAATTATCCGGTTTTGACAGTCCACCCTTTGATAGCCAATCAAGCGCTATCACAACCTGTTCTGAATCTGTTTAGCCATGCATGAAAATATACCGTTCAATGTTATTATGGTATGACACAGTATGGTCATTTGAACCATTCAGATAATGCGTCTCTGGGAGGGACATGAAACTGTCCTTATACGCACACCGCGGATCCTTAAGGGATCATGGGAAAGATGTTGGGATGCACCTATCCTATAAGGAGAGCCTTGGAAGGGGTTGGGACTGCATTACCTAAGATGACTTAAAACAACATAAACGTTATATCCATGCATGACCACTCAAACTCAGGCTACAGTATTATACACTACATATTGGACCGGCACTCCCCTGGTTTGGTATAGCACTCCTCCTTTCGACTCCTCTGCATCAATGCCGACATCAACTCCCATTGTCTGTATCAGTACCCCATCACCGAAACCAGGAATCCCCGAGCAACCCAGGATGGTGAAAACTCTGAAAAAGAATACAAAAATGAACACAGCGGACTGGTCCATTGCTGCAACACTGATCTGCAATTTCTTTAGCTCAGATAGCTCACAGTCACCTTTTAATCTTCCCGGCACAAGCTCGTGATCGACAGGTCCATGCTATCGGCCTCGTCTCCGCCTTGTATCTCCTCCGGTAGATTAATCCTCCCTGTATTTGGTGGAATGGACTCTGGCATCTTAGTCGGCCACCCTTTGAGGATGTAGAATTTCGTTAACACATCGGATATGGTTCTATCCCCCGATCAATCAGGCAATCTGAACACAAGAAATTATTAGATCAAATGAATTTTTCTCCAGGTTTAACATCATTACAGTTTGCTTCAGGCATGTTAGTAAATAACACTTCAATTCCTGTTGTTCTTACACATTGTCATGAGAACCTGCACAGTAACCTCATAATATTTTCACATGAGGCTACCTGGCAAACAGTATCTCAACGGGAGACAGACAGGTGGTCTGGGATGATCTTGAAACTAGTACCTATCACCTTACACATGTTGTAAAAGATATTACTTGTGAAATGAGTATCCCTTCCATCACTAATTCTAAGGATACTGTATTGATACAAAAATTCCTGCAATAAAAAAAATCTGTTATAAATGTCTACGGTTCTATTGTTTCCTTGTCCCCTGAGTAGGGCAGTACTTCAAATATTTAACCTTAGCCGGGTATGGCTGTCGTATGTCTTTGGCAGCCCTGCGTCCTGTATATGAGAGATAAAGCACAACAGTTTAATATAATTTAAACATACGGGCTGAAAAGATTTTAAACACTTCTATAAAGCTTTGACAAACAATACTGGGTTAGTCCCTGGGACCCTGAGGCTTTCGTGTCTATGTGCAGTGTACCTCTCCCTTATATGGAAGCAAGAGGGCACTGGTAGTTGGGGTATGGGAGGGAGAAAGTAAACAATAGTTAAGCTACCTTACTCTGGATCTCTTACATTTTTATGGGTTTTCACATTGACTGTACCTACACCCCCATCCGCATATGACGGTGGTGGTGCGCGTGAACCATCTGTACTACCTTCCACAATGCTACCGTGCCACACGTGCACGCTATTTCGCAGCTCACACGCATTGCAATTCAGCGCTGCGGGTTTTATTCTATGGTAATGTGCTCACGACGCTAGTTTGCGTCGTTTGCACATTGTTAAGCCACGCATCCCCTTCATGCTGCCATATTTTTTCTAAACATTCAAAATACTTAATCTTTTTTTCTCTCGGGATCGCACCATACTGATGTGATCCTGGACATTATCTAACACATTTTTATCAAAACTACCAAGTCTGGGGAACGGACTAACACTCATTCTCGTCATATTAAACCATATATCACAATACCTTATTGCATAAGTACCGTACTTAGTTATGCATGATACGACGGGCCGATCTGATCGGCGCCTCCATTAGCAGCACATCATTACCTAACATTTCTACTGTTTGCATGGCTCCCATTCTGAGACAACTCCTACGCTTTTCAATAAAAATTTAAACCGGTGAAAGACAATCAAGATACTTTCACTTACCTGTGAACGATTTAAGTCGGCGGCGTCCACACACCTGGATAAGATTTAGTAAGGCAACTTCCACACCTAGATAAGATTTGAAACAGACAACTTCCACACCCGGATAAGCTTTAGTAAGGTAACTTCCAAACCTATGAGAGTTTGTATGTCGGCCACTCTCACGCACCTCTATACAACAAAGACAACATGTACACCTGCTACTGTGTTTAGAACGGTAAAGCTGCTTACCAAGCGACTAGGCTAACCCTTGCACCTAGCCCTTAAGGATCATACGGTACCCTTAACTTTAGGGAATAAATTACCCCTATCAACAATACACACACTGTTACACACTTTTTTCTCTGCGCAGAAAATAAACGTTTAACCCAGATATTGGTAGATAGAAAAAAAATTTAAACCTCAATGGCTTTGTTCAAACATGTGGCAGCAGAACCGGAAGTGCGTATACGCTTATTGTGCGACCGGCCGCATACACAATTATGCGACTACCACACAAGCGTATAATGACTTTTTAACTGCGTACGCAAAAATGCATCTCAGCCGCATACTCAATATTGCGGCACCCCTCTAAACGTAAGGTTCTATCAACAGAGAAAAAAAAACTTTTTTTTCCTCTCTTGTCCCTGAATTCTGATCAGCGCTTCCTCTACACAATAACCGGCAGTACGCTCTCAGCAACACTGTGGTAATGAGAGACTAATGCGTCTCTCAAAAGGCGCCTCCACCCTTTTGCTGAGAGAGGACTGACCGATTGTTATCGTGTATCAGATAGTGTGATAAACCGATGCAAGCCCCCACTGTTAAATTCGTAAATAAACCTTTTTAATACATTCCTGCCTATAAACCTCTAAGATTCACCTGCCTAGAACCTCTAAGACAAAACCTGCCTGTACCTTCTAAAACCACAAGATGTCGCTATTTTGATTATACCATTAATGAAATACCAAGACAGTTGAATACCGGTCCAAAGCGCTAAAGATTATTATTCAGGTAAAAGTACAGATGTTACAACGCTATGATCTAATAATGAGCGCAAATAAATTGTACAAACATTAGGTCATAAGGTACAGTTAAAATACATGAAACGGATATTAAAGATCAAAATACAATGAGCAATATGAGACAGAGACAGAGAGAGAGAGAGAAAGAGAGAGAGAGAGAGAAAAAGAGACATTAAAATACAATGAGAGATATATCAATGTCTGCTGAGAGCACATGTTCAAGATGGCTGGTGATGGAGTGTGTGTGTGCTTGTGTGTGAGGGGGGGTTGGGAATGCTTCCTGCCCTATTGTTCAAACCGCATGGTCTACAAACAAACTCCATTATGAAGCTACCTCATTGAAATCTCCCATAATGCCATAGTTAATTAAATATGCACGCTGGATATCATATGCCAACACATCAGGCAAACACTGCACCATTTAATATTCCAACATGTACCACACAAGCTGATTCCAATATACAACAATACCATCCTACTACAGACCTCATCCAGTAGTCACTAGACCGTGGGGAGGGGGAAGGGCCGAAGCACATGTTTTTCCTTTGTTTGCAAGCCTCATGATCCCTAGGCAAACTCCATCCTGCACCAAGCTGCAACTCCGCAAATCATCCATCAATGACCACAACAAAGACAATATACCTATCTGACCCACACAACACCACAACTGGGCAGAATCACAATTTCCCTTGTTCACCCCACATGGAGGCAAGCCATCTCCAACAAAGCGCAGACAACATACCCATCTGACTCACACAACACCACACGGCAACCACCCACGACCATTCAAAGCTGCCATCAATTCAACCTCCACGATACAACACTGACACCACCCTATGATCACATTCATGAGTATACAACACACACCAAGCCCATCTCTCCCAAGCAGAGATACCGTTCAAGCACATGGCAAGGCCCCAACACAGAACACATGGCAAGGCCCCAACACAGAACACATGGCAAGGCTGCAACACAGAACACATGGCAAGGCCCCAACACAGAACACATGGCAAGGCCCCAACACAGAACACATGGCAAGGCTGCAACACAGAACACATGGCAAGGCTCCAACACAGAACACATGGCAAGGCCCCAACACAGAACACATGGCAAGGCCCCAACACAGAACACACCAGAGGGTCTCAATCAACCAGCATCAATCATCCACAAATATCACGACAACTCCTCAATCAATCCCTTTCCTGCATGCTGACAACAGACCACTGTACCCTACAGTGCAGATGAAAAGCACAGACCAGACAACACATCATCCACTGCATGCCAACACAGACCCATGATTATCCTTAGAAAACTACAAACCACACACCATGCTAAGCTAATAACAGATTAACACCAAACATAGCTACAGACACCCAAATAGGCTAAATATTGCACATTTTATACTCAGCTATAACCCAGAGGAACTGAGACCCATTCTTCCGTTGTCTGGTCAGGGAGTGTACCTCTCTCTTCCTTCTAAAATCTGCAAGTGTGTCCCAGTCTGTTTCTCCAAGTGTGTGCATGCTATGGTTCCCACCCCCTTTCACCTGTGAGGTCATCAGAAAGGGAGTATCCTTTTGGGTTACCTCAGACTACTGTTAATTAGATTCTACTCTCAGCTAGCTAGCTCTATTGATTAGACTGGAATAACCAGTCCTTTGGACAAAAATGTAAACAGGCCTACACCATGTTATTGTCTTTTGGTAAAAGTTAGAAATCTGTTACATGGCATTTAATGGACAATTCCAAATGGATACAAAAGGTCTCCAACCTCCTTTTGTATCCCTCACATGTAAATCTAAGCTGCTATGGAAAACAACATTTCAAATAGATATTCTCTCTAACATTCATATTTCATAGCCGCATGTTCTGATCTTCATATTGATGTCACCGGAATGCTGCGGAAACAGAGTAGATCAGTACGGCTCCAAACACAGTCCAATTGTCATTTACTAAGCCATAGTTACAGAAAACATTCATTTCTTAATTATCCTTTTTGCGTTACGGGACCATTGCTTTTAAATGTATGTATGCGGGGAAAACACCACTGAATTGCGTTGTGCGTCTGAGGGTCGGTGGGGCACTCAGCGAGCAGCACTAAGCTGGAAGGGCATCTATGTGTGTGTGTGGCCATGCCAGTATGATTTTGGGAAGGATCACTAAAAAACTGACTGTATTCTGTTTAACATTGTGTGTATGAGTTGCAGGGAATTCTGCTACTTTTCAAATATAAGTCTGTGTGATATTATAAAGTCCACGCATGATGGGCCACATGTACACACACACATATATATATATACATATACACACACACAAGCACACATGTATTTTTCTGATGTTCTTAAACTGCAAATTGCAAAATGTGTTTATACAGTGAATTTAATTCTCATACAGGAAGGAGGCTTCCAGCTGTGCTGTCGGAGCCTCCCTGTCTAGTCTGCCTGTGTTTGAGGAAGGCTGACTATGTACCTTTTGTTTACAAAATAGTGCTGTGAGATTTTATTTCTAAGATGGAGTCTTGGCCCTTTACAAGACAGCATTGCGCAAATTCCAATTGCAAACAGATTCTGTCTTCGCCAATTATCCGGTTTTGACAGTCCACCCTTTGATAGCCAATCAAGCGCTATCACAACCTGTTCTGAATCTGTTTAGCCATGCATGAGAATATACCGTTCAATGTTATTATGGTATGACACAGTATGGTCATTTGAACCATTCAGATAATGCGTCTCTGGGAGGGACATGAAACTGTCCTTATACGCACACCGCGGATCCTTAAGGGATCATGGGAAAGATGTTGGGATGCACCTATCCTATAAGGAGAGCCTTGGAAGGGGTTGGGACTGCAATACCTAAGATGACTTAAAACAACATAAACGTTATATCCATGCATGACCACTCAAACTCAGGCTACATTATTATACACTACATATTGGACCGGCACTCCCCTGGTTTGGTATAGCACTCCTCCTTTCAACTCCTCTGCATCAATGCCGACATCAACTCCCATTGTCTGTATCAGTACCCCATCACCGAAACCAGGAATCCCCGAGCAACCCAGGATGGTGAAAACTCTGAAAAAGAATACAAAAATGAACACAGCGGACTGGTCCATTGCTGCAACACTGATCTGCAATTTCTTTAGCTCAGATAGCTCACAGTCACCTTTTAATCTTCCCGGCACAAGCTCGCGATCGACAGGTCCATGCTATCGGCCTCGTCTCCACCTTGTATCTCCTCCGGTAGATAAATCCTCCCTGTATTTGGTGGAATGGACTCTGGCATCTTAGTCGGCCACCCTTTGAGGATGTAGAATTTCGTTAACACATCGGATATGGTTCTATCCCCCGATCAATCAGGCAATCTGAACACAAGAAATTATTAGATCAAATGAATTTTTCTCCAGGTTTAACATCATTACAGTTTGCTTCAGGCATGTTAGTAAATAACACTTCAATTCCTGTTGTTCTTACACATTGTCATGAGAACCTGCACAGTAACCTCATAATATTTTCACATGAGGCTACCTGGCAAACAGTATCTCAACGGGAGACAGACAGTTGGTCTGGGATGATCTTGATACTAGTACCTATCACCTTACACATGTTGTAAAAGATATTACTTGTGAAATGAGTATCCCTTCCATCACTAATTCTAAGGATATTGTATTGATACAAAATTCCTGCAATAAAAAATTATTTTATAAATGTCTACGGTTTTATTGTTTCCTTGTCCCCTGGGTAGGGCAGTACTTCAAATATTTAACCTTAGCCGGGTATGGCTGTCGTATGTCTTTGGCAGCCCTGCGTCCTGTATATGAGAGATAAAGCTCAACAGTTTAATATCATTTAAACATACGGGCTGAAAAGATTTTAAACAGTTCTATAAAGCTCTGACAAACAATACTGGGTTAGTCCCTGGGACCCTGAGGCTTTCGTGTCTATGTGCAGTGTACCTCTCCCTTATATGGAAGCAAGAGGGCACTGGTAGTTGGGGTATGGGAGGGAGAAAGTAAACAATAGTTAAGCTACCTCACTCTGGATCTCTTACATTTTTATGGGTTTTCACATTGACTGTACCTACACCCCCATCCGCATATGACGGTGGTGGTGCGCGTGAACCATCTGTACTACCTTCCACAACGCTACCATGCCGCACGTGCACGCTATTTCGCAGCTCACACGCATTGCAATTCAGCGCTGCGGGTTTTATTCTATGGTAATGTGCTCACGACGCTAGTTTGCGTCGTTTGCACATTGTTAAGCCACCGCATCCCCTTCATGCTGCCATATTTTTTCTAGACATTCAAAATACTTAATCTTTTTTTCTCTCGGGATCGCACCATACTGATGTGATCCTGGACATTATCTAACACATTTTTATCAAAACTACCAAGTCTGGGGAACGGACTAACACTCATTCTCGTCATATTAAACCATATATCACAATACCTTATTGCATAAGTACCGTACTTAGTTATGCATGATACGACGGGCCGATCTGATCGGCGCCTCCATTAGCAGCACATCATTACCTAACATTTCTACTGTTTGCGTGGCTCCCATTCTGAGACAACTCCAACGCTTTTCAATAAAAAATTAAACCGGTGAAAGACAATCAAGATACTTTCACTTACCTGTGAACGATTTAAGTCGGCGGCGCCCACACACCTGGATAAGATTTAGTAAGGCAACTTCCACACCTAGATAAGATTTGAAACAGGCAACTTCCACACCCGGATAAGCTTTAGTAAGGTAACTTCCAAACCTATGAGAGTTTGTATGTCGGCCACTCTCACGCACCTCTATACAACAAAGACAACATGTACACCTGCTACTGTGTTTAGAACGGTAAAGCTGCTTACCGAGCGACTAGGCTAACCCTTGCACCTAGCCCTTAAGGATCATACGGTACCCTTAACTTTAGGGAATAAATTACCCCTATCAACAATACACAGACTGTTACACACTTTTTTCTCTGCGCAGAAAATAAACGTTTAACCCAGATATTGGTAGATAGAAAAAAAATTTAAACCTCAATGGCTTTGTTCAAACATGTGGCAGCAGAACCGGAAGTGCGTATACGCTTATTGTGCGACCGGCCGCATACACAATTATGCGACTACCACACAAGCGTACAATGACTTTTTAACTGCGTACGCAAAAATGCATCTCAGCCGCATACTCAATACTGCGGCACCCCTCTAAACGTAAGGTTCTATCAACAGAAAAAAAAACACTTTTTTTTCCTCTCTTGTCCCTGAATTCTGATCAGCGCTTCCTCTACACAATAACCAGCAGTACGCTCTCAGCAACACTGTGGTAATGAGAGACTAATGCGTCTCTCAAAAGGCGCCTCCACCCTTTTGCTGAGAGAGGACTGACCGATTGTTATCGTGTATCAGATAGTGTGATAAACCGATGCGAGCCCCCACTGTTAAATTCGTAAATAAACCTTTTTAATACATTCCTGCCTATAAACCTCTAAGATTCACCTGCCTAGAACCTCTAAGACAAAACCTGCCTGTACCTTCTAAAACCACAAGATGTCGCTATTTTGATTATACCATTAATGAAATACCAAGACAGTTGAATAGCGGTCCGAAGCGCTAAAGATTATTATTCAGGTAAAAGTACAGATGTTACAACGCTATGATCTAATAATGAGCGCAAATAAATTGTACAAACATTAGGTCATAAGGTACAGTTAAAATACATGAAACAGTTATTAAAGATCAAAATACAATGAGCAATATGAGACAGAGAGACAGAGAGAGAGAGAGAAAGAGAGAGAGAGAGAGAAAAAGAGACACATTAAAATACAATGAGAGATATATCAATGTCTGCTGAGAGCACATGTTCAAGATGGCTGGTGATGGAGTGTGTGTGTGTTTGTGTGTGAGGGGGGGTTGGGAATGCTTCCTGCCCTATTCAAACTGCATGGTCTACAAACAAACTGCATGGTCTACAAACAAACTCCATTATGAAGCTACCTCATTGAAATCTCCCATAATGCCATAGTTAATTAAATATGCACGCTGGATATCATATGCCAACACATCAGGCAAACACTGCACCATTTAATATTCCAACATGTACCACACAAGCTGATTCCAATATACAACAATACCATCCTACTACAGACCTCATCCAGTAGTCACTAGACCGTGGGGAGGGGGAAGGGCCGAAGCACATGTTTTTCCTTTGTTTGCAAGCCTCATGATCCCTTGGCAAACTCCATCCTGCACCAAGCTGCAACTCCGCAAATCATCCATCAATGACCACAACAAAGACAATATACCTATCTGACCCACACAACACCACAACTGGGCAGAATCACAATTTCCCTTGTTCACCCCACATGGAGGCAAGCCATCTCCAACAAAGCGCAGACAACATACCCATCTGACTCACACAACACCACACGGCAACCACCCACGACCATTCAAAGCTGCCATCAATTCAACCTCCACGATACAACACTGACACCACCCTATGATCACATTCATGAGTATACAACACACACCAAGCCCATCTCTCCCAATCAGAGATACCGTTCAAGCACATGGCAAGGCCCCAACACAGAACACATGGCAAGGCCCCAACACAGAACACATGGCAAGGCTGCAACACAGAACACATGGCAAGGCCCCAACACAGAACACATGGCAAGGCCCCAACACAGAACACATGGCAAGGCTGCAACACAGAACACATGGCAAGGCCCCAACACAGAACACATGGCAAGGCCCCAACACAGAACACATGGCAAGGCTGCAACACAGAACACATGGCAAGGCCCCAACACAGAACACATGGCAAGGCCCCAACACAGAACACACCAGAGGGTCTCAATCAACCAGCATCAATCATCCACAAATATCACGACAACTCCACAATCAATCACTTTCCTGCATGCTGACAACAGACCACTGTACCCTACAGTGCAGATGAAAAGCACAGACCAGACAACACATCATCCACTGCATGCCAACACGGACCCATGATTATCCTTAGAAAACTACAAACCACACACCATGCTAAGCTAATAACAGATTAACACCAAACATAGCTACAGACACCCAAATAGGCTAAATATTGCACATTTTATACTCAGCTATAACCCAGAGGAACTGAGACCCATTCTTCCGTTGTCTGGTCAGGGAGTGTACCTCTCTCTTCCTTCTAAAATCTGCAAGTGTGTCCCAGTCTGTTTCTCCAAGTGTGTGCATGCTATGGTTCCCACCCCCTTTCACCTGTGAGGTCATCAGAAAGGGAGTATCCTTTTGGGTTACCTCAGACTACTGTTAATTAGATTCTACTCTCAGCTAGCTAGCTCTATTGATTAGACTGGAATAACCAGTCCTTTGGACAAAAATGTAAACAGGCCTACACCATGTTATTGTCTTTTGGTAAAAGTTAGAAATCTGTCACAGGGCATTTAATAGACAATTCCAAATGGATACAAAAGGTCTCCAACCTCCTTTTGTATCCCTCACATGCAAATCTAAGCTGCTATGGAAAACAACATTTCAAATAGATATTCTCTCTAACATTCATATTTCATAGCCGCATGTTCTGATCTTCATATTGATGTCACCGGAATGCTGCGGAAACAGAGTAGATCAGTACGGCTCCACACACAGTCCAATTGTCATTTGCTAAGCCATAGTTACAGAAAACATTCATTTCTTAATTATCCTTTTTGCGTTACGGGACCATTGCTTTTAAATGTATGTATGCGGGGAAAACACCACTGAATTGCGTTGTGCGTCTGAGGGTCGGTGGGGCACTCAGCGAGCAGCACTAAGCTGGAAGGGCATCTATGTGTGTGTGTGGCCATGCCAGTATGATTTTGGGAAGGATCACTAAAAAACTGACTGCATTCTGTTTAACATTGTGTGTATGAGTTGCAGGGAATTTTGCTACTTTTCAAATATAAGTCTGTGTGATATTATAAAGTCCACGCATGATGGGCCACATGTACACACACACATATATATATACATATACACACACACAAGCACACATGTATTTTTCTGATGTTCTTAAACTGCAAATTGCAAAATGTGTTTATACAGTGAATTTAATTCTCATACAGGAAGGAGGCTTCCAGCTGTTCTGTCGGAGCCTCCCTGTCTAGTCTGCCTGTGTTTGAGGAAGGCTGACTATGTACCTTTTGTTTACAAAATAGTGCTGTGAGATTTTATTTCTAAGATGGAGTCTTGGCCCTTTACAAGACAGCATTGCGCAGATTCCAATTGCAAACAGATTCTGTCTTCGCCAATTATCCGGTTTTGACAAGTGTGTAATGCAGTTTTCTCAGCACTTAAATCAACTTGTACACATTCTTGGAGCTGAAGCAGTTTTGTCCTAATGATCTCTGTTGATAGCTTGGCTGTATTAGCTTCTAAAGCTTCTTCCAGGAAGTAGAAATCACATATTAAATTTTTCGCCATAGCAATCTTCTTGTCATCGACTTGGATTCCTACAGACATTAATTGCTGAGATATAGACATCATCTTATTGATATTGTCACTCATGCTTGTGCATTAACTCAACTTAGCATTATACAATATTAGCCTCAGATTAATTCTTCTCATAAGACCTTTATCCTAACTGCAGGCAATCCACATGTCATGTGCTGACACTTTCCCGTGTATCATGGTGTACATGGCTTTATCTACATCATTGGTATTAGGACTGTCACCTGGATTAATAGTAACTTTTCACAGCCTCTCATGCATAAATTGCATTTCCATTGCAAACTTCCATGTGGTAGGGTTCTCTGAACCTCTAAGTTTAATGAAGCTCATTGTGGATGCAGCTACTATGTACATGCTGTATGCTAAATCATTCGGCAAGCCTTACTGTTTGTTTTCACATGCAACATTCTATGGTACTTATATGGTCTGGGACCATAACCTGTTGATATCTGTGTACTATTTGTGGTATACACAAGTTGGATAATAGTAGACACCAACGGAATCAACATATGAAGTCAGTTTCAGGTTAATTGTTGTGTGCAAAAGTATAGCCATCCTCTCAGTAACAATAACAGGTACAGGTAGCAGAGGTGAAGCAGTACATACAGCGGACTGTTCAGTCATGTACTGTATATGTTGCGGTATGCAGTATAACACAGAGTCTCCCCGGATTGACAAGATGGCACCGCATATGTGCAGTAGCACTGTCAGCAGCCATCTTGGTAAAGGACCCGATGCCTCAATAAAGGACATCATGAAGATAGCACATGAGCACACTCCATTACCAATAGTTCCAACACTCCCTCAACATTATGGAATTCAGCACATCAAATGAAACAGATACCCATGCCTAGGTGGATAGTAAAAGAGAAAAACACTGTACAGCATAGTTGCAAAATTAGGCTGATGTGTGATGGAGGACCTGCCTTCATGAATGCAGGGTGGAGGGAGAGAGTTTATGCACCAACAAAACTCTAGCATCCTAAGATGAGACACCATTGTGGAGTTCCTTCATGTGTTAAGTAAGAGGATCTCTGTTTGTGAAGTCCCCTGACAAGTGCTTCCATAGTAAATGGGTGCCATTGCTTCCAGGCAGCCTGGCTAAAGGGGAGTCTTGAGAAATAGAGTCTACTAGTGAAAGCTTCAACTCTTACAGCATATGCCAGCATGTCAGGGAGAAGGTCCCTGGTTATTGTGATGTAATGCAAGTGGCAGTGGATTTTGGGATAGTTACTTACTATGAGCCATATTCAATTTGAGCGGACCCGCGATACTTTTCCGCCTCCCGGACTTTTCACCTACTTCGCCTGCTTTGCAGGTCGGAAAAGTATCGCGCGTGTGCCCGCTTTACCCTGTATTCAATTTGAAAGTCCGTGAAAACGGGATCCGGCTAAACTGAAACAAGCGGAAAGTACTGTCAGATTTGGGGAAATCAGCCTGACACCCCCCAAAAGATGCTCTGACATGGGGGTTGGCTATGGTACCCCCCCCGATTTGGCTTGCTGAAGGTATTTGGTGTTTTTAAATTGGCTCAATAGCTGCTAAATAGCGTTTTTGTACAAGTGATGCAGAATAGTATTCAGGAGGTTTTTTTGCAGAAAATAACTTACCCCAGCAAATTTGGGGTACTTGAAAATGAGGGTCAGCATATTTTAAAGTTGCTAAAGTTAAGTTTAAAAATACGTGAAAAATCCACCAGCCGCAAGCACCTGCAATGTTAAAAACACCTGGGGCATACTTGGGGACCCCCCTGGAGTCTAGTTCGCTAGTGTTTAACTTTGTCCCCCAGCTTTTTTTGTTTTCGCCCCCAAAATCAAAGTGATTTTTTGGGGTGTCCTTAAGTCTTTTTAAAAAAATTTTTTACACAGTTTACCTTTACGGGGGTTCCCGCAATGTTGTACCCCAAAACCCCAATTCTGCACTTTTGTCCTCCTGGTATTGATAGGCAAAACTTTTTCACCTATTACATTGCATTGACTTTCCGCCTAGGCGGAAAGTCTTTCAAATAGAATACGGAGTATAATCAAAACAGGTGAAAATTACATCATCGGCGAAAAGTTTTCTCCAAAAACACGCGAAAATGGCTTTTCGCTTCAAATTGAATACAGGCCTATGTCTACCAGAAGAAAGTGTATGTCGAGTGCTGGAAGAATGGCAGGTCCTTGTTGGAAGGGATGCTCTGCACGTTAGGAGTCTCGCATGTGGATTGAGATGAGGTACTAGGAACTATGAATTTGGGGACCTCTCTATGCTTTATTTTGTAAAGAACTACAGTAACATGCTTTAGAACCAATGTGTTCAGCAATATAGGGTGTGCAATAATTGAGTTATATATATATCCTGTTGTGACATTACACTGTGCTTGAGGTATTCATGTGAAGTGGAAATTATAAGTAATGTTTTGCAACTGTCAAGAATAGCATACAGTATTTACCATCTACAGGGAATAATGTGCAGAAGGAGGGTGGATAAGCTGTACAGTACTTGCAAGATATATACTTTAATGTGCTGGAGGAATAAGTCTAAGTAAAGTTTATTGTTCTTTCATCACAAGATGGTCTTGTGCTCTAACAATTTGTTTCAACTGCACCTGTTGTCTACATGTGTCCCCTCCACTAGGTATTACTGTATGTACTAAGCACCAGAGTAGATGGGGCCATTCTAGTCGCAAAAGCCATAGCCATGCCATAGAGGGAGCATAGGAGAATTGCAGTGAGGAGGTGTGCCAACAACATCTGATACCCAAGTAAGTTCATCACAGTCATCAGTAGGGTCCAGGATGGTGGCACCAGTCCAGTTAGTCATAACTTAGGGCCTGATTCAGAGCCGGACGCAAATGGCCGATCGTACATTCGGCGTACGTGCCGAAATATGTAAATTTAAGCGCTCGCGCGGAATTTTGCACGCACCCAAAAATCCACCCCAAAGACTACTGACCCCTCCTCTACCTAACGAGCGAGCCAAATAGCGAACGTACATCCCCAATGTGGCCTGCAGGGAATGCACGCACAAGTACAAACCAGAAGTGGGCCTGTCAGATTCCGATTACCTGCTCGTTTATTCTGCCTACCTCCCTCAATCGTATCATGGCAATCAATATATCAATGAGCTTAATTGCTCTTCACATGTTTTTTTTTTTTTATTTTGACATGCAATAAACTTTACTCTTGTCCGTGTTTGTGTTTACCCGCAGAATACGTACAGCTTAAACATTCGCTTTTATTTGTCAAAATACATGTTTGAGCCAATTATCCATTTGTTTTCTGTGTTTTTACCCACGCATATTTTACTGGGTTCATTTCTTTATTTAAATTAGCTTACGCATGTCACTTCATCAAGCCTATCATAGCTCTCAATAGATTTTTGGCCCTGTCGAACACATGACTCATACACTAACCAATACAATTGGTCCTGTTAATTACCCAAATACATTAGCCGATCAAAATTATTTTCTGGTCTTTATTAAAACTGTTTTATTAAAAATACACCATTGCCATCATGAGAGCCTTTGCATTCACCAAGCGCGAGCTCCTAGTATTAACAGAGGTGATGGACAGGCGGATCACCAGCCAGCCTCCCCCCATCACCAATCGTGAAAAGCGTTCCGCATATGCGGAGGTACGTGGATGCCTGCGTTCCTTCGGCTCACGCCGTCAGATCGGCCAGCTGGAGCGCAGGTGGTCCGACCTTCAACGGCCGACGCCCCGCTTCCTCGCATGATTTCGCATGCAGATAGGGGAAAGTAAGTTTATTTGACTTTGTTTTTCATGTTTATCTTTGTGGCCCTAACTGCGTGTGCATGTTTTCTTGTATGGCCTGTTTATTTTTTGTACTCATATCTGCATGTGCATGTTTTCATGTATGGCCTGTTTATTCTTTGTACTCATATCTGCATGTGCATGTTTTCTTGTATGGCCTGTTTATTCTTTGTACTCATATCTGCATGTGCATGTTTTCTTGTATGGCCTGTTTATTCTTTGTACTCATATCTGCATGTGCATGTTTTCATGTATGGCCTGTTTATTCTTTGTACTCATATCTGCATGTGCATGTTTTCATGTATGGCCTGTTTATTCTTTGTACTCATATCTGCATGTGCATGTTTTCATTTTTTGGGGTTCAACAATTAGCGTTTAACAAGGTGATGTTCTAAACTAACCTCAATTTGTTTTCCATCATTTAGGGGCAGAGTGAAGACTACGGCGTAATCGCCGCCAAAGACGGTGCTCTCGTGCCCTCTCCCCAACCCCCAGCCAAACATCCTCTCCCCAAAATACCCCAAATTCCCCCTCCTCCCCAGCCTGCCCAGACCCTGTCACCCATCCCTCTGTGCTACTTCCCCTCCATCCCAATTCCCCCTCCCCTCAAACCACCCCTCTCTTGACCACCCCATCGCCGGAATCGGTCATCACCCCTCCCACCTCCTTGGGAAATTTGGCCACCTCCGAGGAGGATGAGGGAGTTGTTTCGGGGCCAGCCGTCATTCAGAACGGTATGTTTCCCTTTTATCCTTTTTTGTTGTTTAAAATGTGTTGATCTAATCCTGTGTCTGTGCCTTTTCCTTTTTTTGGTTTGCCAAAAGTTTTGTTATATATCTGTTTGTATTTACATTTTACTGCTGATTTCCCCATACACATATCCCACATGGCAAAACAGTCAAACTTGTCTGTCTGGTTTTTTTTTTTTGGTTTTTTGTGTGTCCATTTTTTGTGCCTTCTGGGTTTTGTTAAAAATTTGCTTTTGGTCACACTATTGTCATTTTTTGATAACTCTCTTTTGCTTGTGTTTTTTGGGAGATTCTTAAATGATGTAGTAAGCCCCACAATTTTCTAACCCACAGAGGACCAGATGCGTTTGGCGGACCTAGCCGGGTGCGTACAAGTGATGCGGGGCCACGTGATCGGCCTGCTGGTGGTCCTGGATCGTATGGCAGGGATCCTGCGTCCATAATTTCATTCCTTGTCTCCAAATCTTAGATTGTTTACACTTACATAAGTAGACTCTTGCAGCAAGTATTTGCAACTAATGTCACTAAGATTGTGTGTTGTTGATTTTTAGAAAACAGGCACATGAAACAGCTAACACTAACAATCGGTTTGGGGCATTTTTTTGGTTTACATTTTTTCACTTTGTACATTTTACATGTTCCAATTTTGGGGGAAACCTGCTTAGATCGAGATTCCAAAGCATACTGATTCTACATAATACCTTTTGGTGTTGGTTTGGACCCAGAAAGCATAGTTAAATATTGTGCAAATTGCGACATTACAGGATTAACCCTTAAGCAAATTTACCGTGGGTGAACCTGGTTACACTTGCTTGTAATGTTCAAGAAAATTTTGGGAATTACAAAATCAAAAAATTTATTCACCACATAAATAAAAAACCAAAGTGTTGGCTCACAAACAATACACACAGTGATAACAAAATGTAAAAACCATCAAACACCATAAGAAAAAATTAAAGATAAATCAAGAACTGGTTGACGAATGAGCATGCCAACATGATTCCACCATTATGTTTCTACAACATTCACCAATTACTGACCTAACCAAACAAAGAGGTGGACACCAGCACTATTCAGTGTTTATGGTTCCACATTGCACTACACTAACAATATCCTTATAATGCCTGGGTGACGGGTATATATAATCATTTAATTATGGATTATACAATCAGTTATGGAAAATGAAAAGTTAATCAAGGTATTTATTTATTATTAGAGCAAAGTGCAGGTAGTCATTTATTCACTTATTTAGTTTGGAATAGGGGTATTACCGTCAGCATAAGAGGAGGATCATATTAACATAAAATTGATTGTAGTACAACAAACTAGGAGAAAGTAGCCCGTATACAAACATAAGCACTGGTCCTTTAATGATTAACATATGTGCAAAATGGCCACTAAAGGAGTAGCATTGGAAAATAGGGACAGCAATTTGTTGCAATAATTTGTTGAAATAGCCACCTTATTACTACTTATTATTCATTCGTTTATTTAGCAACCTCATGATTGTGTAGCTGTGTTGATATTGCTAAAAACCATAGGCAAGATGGCCGCTATTCAGACAGACACTAAAGTGTCAGTGACAATCTTCTAACAGTAGGATGCAGTTCTAGAGATAGCCACAGGAGACCGCGCATGCGCAGTTAATATATGGGGACTCCTATGCACACTCCAGCGCTTGCTAATACATCAGCGCTGGTATATTGGACTTAAACCTATGACAAAATGGCCGCCGGAGACCGCACATGCGCGGCAAACATATGAGGACACCTATGCACACTCTAGTGCCAGGCATCACAGCAGCACTGATAGACTAGGACGCGCATGCGCGCATGCGCGCGCACAACCAGGAAGTGCACGCAGCACAGACAGAAGCGCCAGACACAGCCACAAATACAGAGCCTATATAAGGAGACTGAACAGGAGGGTGGGCACCCTTGAAAAAGTCCGCAAAAAACGGATGAAACGTGTTGGGACACGCCCCCTATTGACAAGAACTTTCCATGAGAGACTTTCCATATACATTCCCATTATTGGGCATGTTCTTAGCCTTATGTTTCCTATGTCAGGAAGCTTTTTTTAGATGTCAATACTGACTGGATTCCTTATAATAAATCAGTTCAATTTAGACCGGAGTCTGTAGTTGTTTATAGCGTATATTAGTGTGCATCAGCAGTCCTTACCCACCGTAGCCCCTCATACACATCCATACAAGCACTGGGACGAGGAGAACCAGCAGGAGCAATACAGCATATGGGGTAAGTACGATTCCTTCTTACCTACCTGCATGATAGCGTTTTTCAAGATCCCTGATACTGTGCCACTGTATTGTATTTGAGGTGGAGAGGAGGTAAAGGTGGTTCTGATACCTTGAAGCACACTGTAAGAACACCCACCCTACAGATATTACTACAGCTTTATTGATGGGACTATCCAAGGACAATTTTTAGAAGAGAGACAGCATTATTTCCTATACAGACTCTACTCCGGATAGGGGTATACATCGTAGACTATCCAATGGCTCAATCATAACAATGTTTTTAAAGAACACCCTGCCTACGGTTTGACAGATTCTCAGCCGTATAGTTGGGACTTTGGAATTTATTTACAGGACATTGCACAAACCCGAATCACTAATACATCAACACTTTCATTGAGTTACATCTATATATTGTCCCAGAGCGCACCACTATAATTTACTTTATTATGATTCCACAAATGTGGCGTTGCAATATTGGGTCCAGAATATATATCCAATGTGTCCCCATGAAGGTTTGTTTTGGGTAGCAGGAAGTAGTCATCGTTTCAGTCCAAAAGATTATGAAATCAAACAGAAGATGGGAAATAATAAACACATTAATTAGATGGTCTCCAAAAATCCTTACCACATTGTGTCAAAGAACTTCTTTTGTGCCAATAATTACCTAAAATATCTGGCCACCACATCATCGCGTATGGCCCCCCCACATACTGACCTCCGACCAACCTCGGGGGGGGCCATCCTCAGACAAGGCATCCTCTGGCTGCATTGGGACACCACTCCTTATGGCGATGTTGTGAAATATCCCACACAGGACCACAATTTTCGAAACCATATCCGGCAAATACATGAGCTCGCCACCAGAGCGGTGGAGGCATCTGAATCGGCCTTTTAAAAGGCCGATACAGCGCTCCACCACTTGCCTGGTGGCTGTAAGTGCGGAATTAAAATTACTTTGTGGCCCTGGTGTGGGAGCCAAATAAGGAGTGAGCAGCCAGGGCGTGCAAGGGTAGCCACTGTCTCCTGTGAAAAAGAAGTGACAACATCAGGATCACTGTGTATCAAGCTTAACATTGTTATGTACTAAAGGTCTCCACTTACCCAGAAGCCACGCATCACCAGCTTGTAGGTTGTCTAATTTTTGCCATATCCCTGATTGCCGGATGACGAATGAGTCATGTGCACTCCCGGGTAATTTTGCATTCAGGGACAGGATCTGGAGGGAGGCTTCACATACCACCATTACATTCAGGGAGTGATAGTGTTTGCAGTTCCTAAAAATGGCCTCCAGCCATGCTGGAGGCTGAAGTGGTATGTGAGTACCATCCACAACCCCTATGATGTGTGGGAAGCCAGCTATTTGGTAAAAATTGGCCTTGGCCACACTAAGGGCACCCATATCCAATGGCATTTTAATAAAATGATGGAGGTGCTTGAAAAGGGCCTCCATCACTGCCCTCAGGATCCTGGAAAAGGAGGATTGGGATATTCCCGCAACTATTCCCACCGTGGTTTGAAAGGATCCTGAGGCACAGAAATGTAACACCGCCATAAATTGCGTAAGTGGTGGTATTGCTGTAGGACTGTCAATTTGCCGCTCCAGATCACTCTCTATTAATGAGAGAGTGTCTATGATGATTTGGGGCGGAAGACGGTAGCGTCTTAACACCTCATCATCGGGCATTCCTAAAAGGGTGACACGTGTTCGATATATCTGGGGCCTTGCACGCCTACGATGCCTACGCCTGGGACGAGATTGAGGTTGGTCGGCTTCCGGGAGCATGGCCACAACAATCCGACCAAGATCAACCTGAAATGGCAAGAATTGAATGTAAGGTTTGTTTGCCCCCCCAAAAAAACAAAAATACTTATCTTTACAATACAATCCAATGATGCTTACATGCCGAGGTATTGTCATGATTTACCAAGCCTAAAAAAATAAAAAACCGAACAATGGAAAAATTTTGGGTGGCCATTTAGGATTCAAAATTGGGTAAAATACAAAACATAAAAGGGGATAAACACACATTTCTCCAAAGAGCAAAACGACAGTGCGCAGACTACCACAATTTGGGACCCAAAAAGCAAACAAGATTGCTAACGGTAAATCTCAACCAATTTAACTACAGAAAAGAAGCAGGCAAAAATGCGCTAATTAGTTCGCAATTACAATACAGAAAAGAAGCAGACAAAAATGCACTAATTAGTTCGCAATTACAAAACAAAAGAAGCAGACAAAAATGCGCTAATTAGTTCGTAATTACAATACAGAAAAGAAGCAGACAAAAATGCGCTAATTAGTTCGCAATTACAATACAGAAAAGAAGTAGACAAAAATGCGCTAATTAGTTCGCAATTACAAAACAGAAAAGAAGCAGACAAAAATGCGCTAATTAGTTCGCAATTACAATACAGAAAAGAAGCAGACAAAAATGCGTTAATTAGTTTGCAATTACAATACAGAAAAGAAGCAGACGAAAATGCGCTAATTAGTTCAGACATTTAGGAAACACAAAACCAAAGGTAAAAACTGTAAGGTGAACAAAAGTTGCGAAAAAAATGACATGAACATTTAATAAACAAGTGAAAATCCAAACTTACCAATACAGGATATATAAGTCACCGGAGAAAAAGGTCGTTGGGGCAGAGCCAAAAGAAACCTACCAAAGGATAATTGTTAAAAAATTAGAGAACAAAATTTAAAAAAAAGGATTGCCAAATTGAACAAAAGGAAGACGGCCAAAAACTTACCAAAAAAAGACACGGCAAATAAAAGAACCACACCAAAAAAAGCGAACGGAAAGATAAACTCCAAAAAAACGCACAGAAAAAAACGCCAAACACCGCCAAATACAATTCCCGCCAACAATCCACTCCGACCAACGTAACCTCCAACAACCAACACCCACCACCTAGACTCGAGACGGCCAAAGCCATAAATAGTGTTTATTTTCCCGCTCAAATTAAGGAGGGATCATAGGAACGCACAATCAATGATGCGGCCGAAAAATAAGGACGCATGTATAAATACGTCACGACCCAAAAAAAACGGCCTGGTGTATTTCTTGTTTTGCTATAAGAAATGGCTACAGACTAGCCAAACAATGGCCAAGAGGCGGCCGGTAAGTTTTTCAGGCATTTCCAAACAAGGATTATTTTGAAACATAATATAGTGAAAGTTTGCACGCTACAATTTCTCAATTTTTTAAAAAATAGGTGTGGAGGATGACATGGAAGAGGTTGCTGGGCCCAGTATTCCGGGCAAAGCAGGGAAAAAGAAAAGGCAGTCACAATTCACAAGAACAGAAGTGTGTGGACATCCTGCCACAGGCAGACAGGAATATGGGTGCAAGCCAGAAGTGGAGAATGTGGGAGGAGATAGCCAGTGCTGTCAATAGGGTGGGTGATTATGTCCGTCTAGCCTGGGATGTCAAACGGCGGTAAGTAAAAACTTGACCCCCTTAAAACCAAAAAAATTAAAAATGCAGGAATAATGGCTACTTTTTGACCCACAGATGGCAAGACTTCAAATATCGCCTGAAACAAAAAATGGCGGACAGGGCTAGGCATGCAAGGGGGACAGGTGGGGGTCCCACCCCTGTGTCATTGGAGTTTAATGATTTGGAAGAGCTGGCACAGGGGTGTGTGCAGGATGTGGAGGTGTTTGGCGTGTCCAACATGGATACGGACATGCCAGACTTTGCGGCTCCTCATGTTGTCCCAGGTAAATGTTGTGATGTAACCAACTCTGAAATGTTATTGTGACAATATGTAGATTGTAATGTTCCTCTTTTCTCTTTTTTCTCACAGAGACACAGGCGGATGAGTCTGCTCCAGAGGGGAGCCTTGGGCGCCGAATTTCTGCTGGCTCTGCAGGGGAGGAACCAGTACATCCGGCTGAGGACCCTGCAGAAGCCAGTCCTGGGCAATCCCCCTCTCAGGCAGTGGCACTCCTCACAGAACTCAATTTTAAATCGGATTCCCATACGGAGATTCTGCAGAGGATGGACGCCAGTCTGCTACGGGTGGCTGAGGCCCTGGAGCAAAATGCGGCGGCCAACGTGACCATTGGTCAGGCCCTGGCTGAAAATACCAGGGCCAACATCCGAATCGCCAATGCCCTGGAGCAGCTCGTTCGTCAGCACATGGTGGAGCCGACCTCCCTTACTGCCGGACCCTCTGGATCCTCCACCTCTGGCACAACAACAGCCATTCCGCCAAATGTGCCTAGCCCTGTGCCTAGTCCAGAGGCCACAACATCTGCCTCTGGACAGGCCAGCCAGAGGACATCCCGGAGCCGGTCTGCCGCCCACCCTACCCCAGCCAAACGGGGAAAGAAACGATGACAGCACTGGCTACTTTGCCCACACACCTTCTGTGCTTGCCCCATATTCCTTTCTGGCCAAAACTTCCCTCTCCTTTATTGTGAATTGTTTTTAATTTTTTTTTCGTTTGTGTGCAAAAAATATAATTTAATCCAAAAATATGTGTCAAATATTAGTGGGTAACAAGGACCCCAAAAATGTACATGACAATGCACATGATTTGTTTAAAAATGTGTTTGGCAAATAAAACCTACAAATTGTTCTCAACTGTATTGTGACATTAATTGACAATTGTTTTATAGTTAATTCTGGCCCACAAGGGAAAAACGAAATCGGAGTTTGGGACTTTCAAAAAATCAAGGGTTAAAACAAAATGTTACTTTAAAAAACACTTTGGAATAAATGTTAAAAAAAAAAAAAAAACCAATGCAAAAGGTTACAATACACATAAAGATGAATACAATATTGTTACAAAATGCAAAAATACTAACCAAATTGTAAAATACATTACTACCAAAAAACGCTAATTGATTGTGTAATCCTGAAATTAGCAGCCGAGATTTTCAGCTGCGTACGGTTTTGTGCTATTACAAAGTGAAAAAAACAAAAACAAAAAACAAGCTGGTTTTCAATCCAAAGTTGATTGTTTATCTGACAAGCCGTGATAAATCGATTAAACATCGTGGAGGCCCGGGCAAAAGGACAAGGCCATCGCCATTGTGGTCGAGTAATCCAGACCCTAAGCTGTGCGAGCAGTTTGAACGGAAAGTGGATCAGCCAGTGACGTATGAGTTGGTACGAACACATTGTACGTTCGCATGAGCTAATTTATGTACGTCCCAAAAACGCCTCACCACGCCTGCGTTTTTCTATCTCCACCCCCGTCACTGCCCAAAAACGGCCTGTTCTGTCAATCACATTTGACATGTCACTTCCTGTTCGCAATTTGCCGAACGAGTGGAAAAAACTCGCAATCTGCCGTACGCACATGCGCAGTGTTACACTGGCGCATGCGCGGTGTCACAACATCGGAATGCAACGAGCGTACTGCTGTTAACGAGCGGCTCTGAATGAGGGCCTTAGTGCTTTTAGCAGCTCTTTTGTGGGAACCTTACACTGTTTGTCCCTTTGACCTATGAGCACTAGTGCTGGTAATACTTTAGGGGAGGCTATTGCCATTTTCTTTCAAATTGTATTTATTTTCCTTTTTTTGCAAAAAGTCTGAAAATGATCATCATCAGCATGGACATTTGTAGCAACAGATATGCTCACTGACAGATGCCCTTACTGTACTGCATTTGCATTCCTCTTCCTTCCACCACAACCTGGCCTAAATTCAACTCAGCCTCATGTCCATCATTTCAAAAGTAGGCCGGTGCCTGTCAGGAATTTCACAGTTTGTTAACACGGTTTATTCTGTAGAAACAAAATTTAGTTACAAGGTAAAAAGAAGACTCACGAGGAGGCTTAGAAAATAAAGGTTGGCTGCCATCATCTCAGTCCTTATTCAGTCTTCTCAGTCAGGTCTATCATAGCCTCAGTCATTTTAACTAGTTAGTTTTTTTTAGATCCAGCTCTTTAGTGTTAAAATGTCTGCCCAATCCCAACCATTCACAACGTTATCCTAGTGTCTGCCAGCATCTTGGCGCACCTTGGGCCTGACTCAGCGGTGCACGCAGTATAGATGCTGCACACAGTTGGCCGATGTAGTAAGTCCGTGTATGCCTCTGAGTCACACAACGCATGCATCCCCATTGTTACCACTCAGAGATGCAGTACAGAAATGGACGCAGAGTCAGTAGATTTTAGTGGGCATTCCTGGGAGGCAACAGGGGGATAGCTAAGTCGGCACAGACGTGTCCTGAAAGCGGCTGTGTCCAAAGACGCACAGCCAACCACACAGGACGCCATACTCAGATGAAGCAACAGCACCTGCCATAGGACTGGTGCAAGTATGGATGGTGCATCTAATGACGCTCCAAGATGGAAAAGCACCATCTCATGGCACTGCAAGAGGGTGTCTCGGTTTAAATTAAACCAGCTGCAGCATTATCATAAGACGCGTTTGCGGCAAAAGACACAGATGCGTGCAGCTTTGCAATTGCGATCCTGGCTGAATCACCCCCTTGGTTCAGAACACTGGGACACCCTCCTTAATGACTAATTAGGCAAAAATTATTTTTAATTAGTCTAATTTGGCCAATAATGACATGTTATTTTGGGGGTGATAAAGTACAGGAAAATGGGTTAATTGATGTGGGGCAGGTATATACAGTGCTTCACTTTTTTCCACATTTTGTTATGTTACAGCCTTATTCCAAAATGGAATAAATTCATTTTTGTCATCAAAATTCTACACACAATACCCCATAATGGCAATGTGTGAAAAGTGTTTTTGAGAGTTTTGCAAATTTAATAATAAAAAAAACAAAGAAATCACATGTACATAACTAGTCACAGCCTTTGCTCAATACTTTGTTGATGCACCTTTGGCAGCAATTACAGCCTCAAGTCATTTTTGAATATAATGCCACAAGCTTGGCACACCTATATTTGGGCAGTTTCGCCCATTCTTCTTTGCAGCACCTCTCAAGCTCCATCAGATTGGATGTGAAGCGTCGGTGCACAGCCATTTTCAGATCTTTCCAGAGATGTTCAATCGGATTCAAGTCTGGGCTGTGGCTGGGCCACTCAAGGACATTCACAGAGTTGTCCTGAAGCCACTCCTTTGATATCTTTGCTGTGTGCTTAGGGTCGTTGTCCTGCTGAAAGATGAACCGTCGCCTCAGTCTGAGGTCAAGAGCGCTCTGGAGCAGGTTTTCATCCAGGATCTCGCTGTACATTGCTGCATTCATCTTTCCCTCTATCCTGACTAGTCTCCCAGTTCCTGCCACTGAAAAACATCCCCACAGCATGATGCTGCCACCACCATGCTTCACTGTAGGGATGGTATTGGCCTGGTGATGAGCGGTGCCTGGTTTCCTCTAAGCACAACGCCTGGCATTCACACCAAAGAGTTCAATCTTTGTCTCATCAGACCAGAGAATTTTGTTTCTTATGGTCTGAGAGTCCTTCAGGTGCATTTTGGCAAACTCCAGGCGGGCTGCCATGTGCTTTTTACTAAGGAGTGGCTTCTGTCTGGCCACTGTACCATACAGGCCTGATTGGTGGATTTCTGCAGAGATGGTTGTCCTTCTGGAAGGTTCTCCTCTCTCCACAGAAGAATGCTGTAGCTCTGACAGAGTGACCATCGGGTTCTTGGTCACCTCCGTGACTAAGACCCTTCTCCCCTGATCGCTCAGTTTAGACGGCCGGTCAATTCTAGGAAGAGTCCTGGTGGTTCGGAACTTCTTCCATTTACGGATGATGGAGGCCACTGTGCTCATTGGGACCTTCAAAGCAGCAGATATTTTTCTGTACCCTTCCCCAGATTTGTTCCTCGAGACAATCCTGTCTCAGAGGTCTACAGACAATTCCTTGCTTGGTTTGTTCTTTGACATGCACTGTCAAGTGTGGGACTCTTATATAGACAGGTGTATGCCTTTCAAAATCATGTCCGATCAACTGAATTTACCACAGGTGCAGGGCCGGCCCATTACGCGAAGTACGCAGCCACATACGGTGATAAGCTGTAAGGGCGCCGTCTGGGCCGGCGCATCCCACTCAGCAAAACCTGCACTGCAGGTAGGCGCCAGGCTACTGCTGAGATAATTGTTGCTGCTGCCAGCTGTATGACAGGCAGCCACATAGCATACTGCAGGGAAGCTCTTCTTCACACAGTGCAACTGTGTCTTGCCAACCGTTCCGTTCCCCCTGGCCGGGTCCCCGCTTCCTCCCCCCTCCCCACTGTGATGCACCACCTAACCTGTCAAATTGAATGTTTGGCAGAGGCAGGGTCAGGCAGAGCCGCCGTCTGATGCACGTGGCTATGCACCCAGTAGCGTGAAACCCTCATGAGAGAAGCAGCCTGCCTGTCAGTGGCCCGTCCGCAGAGGAGCACTGAGCTACGAGTTCCTGCCTCCTCCTGTCCCCACAGACAGCTTTCATGCAGAGCAGTCAACGTCCGGGTGCTGGAAAACAGACATCTGACATACAGCCTCATTTATCAATGAGGTTATCACTCAAAACTAGTGATAAATATCACTTTTTATGATAAATGGTGCTCAGCCAATCTGCTCCCAACTGTCAACTGTTAGAAAAATTACAGTTGGGAGCTGATTGGCTGGAGCAACATTTATCATAAAAAGTGATATTTATCACTAGTTTTGAGTGATAAACTTGTTGATAAATGAGGCTGTAAGGGAGCAGAGCGTATTCTGAGCTAAGCCTGAAGGTGTGGGCGGAGTGGTGCTTGTGGCTCTGCCCACAACACACCTCCAGCATGGAGACACTCTGGGTTTTCTCTCAGCTCAGCAGCACTGCTGATCTTCTCCACCCTGCTACAGTGAGGTGAGCGGGGTGGGGTGGGGATCTGAGTAAGGGAGGGGGAGTGATCAGTGTTGCCAACTCTAAAATGGAAAACAAGCAACTTATAAGTAAAAAACAAGCCCAAAACAAGCCCAAACCAATCCTAAAAAGCCCAATAAAACAGCCCAATTTATGCAATTTATGGAGGTGTCTCTTTATCCTCACTCTCTACCTGCCTAACTTCCCTTATTCCCCCTCTTCTCTAACCTAAATATGTTAGTTTATGCACAGCCTTATCTGCCTATATTGCTTTTTGGGCAGCACAGATGGTGTAATGGTTAGCGTTACTGCCTCACAGCACTGAGATCGTTGGTTCGATACCCACTATGTCCCTAACTGTGTGGAGTTTGTATATTCTCCCTGTGCTTGCGTGGGTTTCCTCCGGGTACTCCGGTTTCCTTCCACACTCCAAAAATATACTGGTAGGTTAATTGGCTGCTAACAAAATTACCCCTAGTGTGTATGTGTGTGCATGTGTTAGGGAATATAGGCCCTGATTCAGAGCCAGACGCTCTGACATCAGGGCCGGCCCTCCTACCTTTTGGAGCGGCCTCCTGGCCGCTCGCATAGCTGTGGGTGACCACCCACAGCTATAGCGAGCGGCCATGATGATGGTCGCGATGGTCAAGACAGCACGCCCCTTTTGGTGCGAGACCCTCGGGCACCATCGACCCGCTTGCGAGCGCGCAGCGCTTGCGAGCGGTTCTGAATCAGGCCCTTAGATTGTAAGCTCCACTGGGGCAGGGATGGCTGTGAATGGCCGAATATTCTATGTAAAGTGCTGGGAAATATATGTGTGCACTATATCAATACTGTAACTGGTAATAATAATAATAATTTTCTCCCTCTAAATCAGCCACCATATTTTTAGCACTATGTGAGAATTTTTTATGCTGTATGTATTTAAATATACATTATTTATTGAGCCCCTTTAAGGTATTTTCATGGGGCCCTGTGGAGTCACAGGCAATAACAAAGGGATAGGAGGAGGCTGTCCCCTCCCATCATTACCCTCAATCAAGGGGTGTTTGGCCGTTGAAGCCACTGGGAAGATTCCCTGTGGGCCGATATGCTCTTGGGGCTGTCGCGTCTGTCGGCCGGTAACTCTTTTTTTTATCATTTTGTCCCAACCCTGCCCCCCCACAGACAGCCCATGCACCACCTGACTAAGTGCAGGGCTGTCTGTTGGAGAACAGGGAAACTATTTTTTGTATGTCGGGCATTAGATGCCAGTGTCAGTCAGAGCCCACCTTGTGTTGCATGTGTTATGACATGCATGTGTCATGTGAGCGCTGTGCCCACCCTCTCCCTGACACCGACTGCTGTCACCCTCTCCCTGTCATCCACTGCTGTTACTCTCTCCCTGTCGTCATTCTCTCCCTGTCACCCATTGCTGTCACCCTCTCCATGTTACCAACTGCTGTCGCTCTTTACCCTCTCACTGTCACCCATTGCTGTCACCCTCTCACTGGTACCAACTGCTGTCACTCTCACCCTGCTCTCACACTCTCCCAGTCCGTAATTGCTGTCATCCTCTACCTTTCGTCAATCATTGCTGTCACCCAGTGCTATCACCCTCTCCGTGTTACTCAGTGCTATCACCCTCTCCCTGTCATCACCTCTTTCTCCGAGACCCTCTCCCTGTCATCACCCTCTCCGTCATCACCCTCTCCCTGTCACCCACTGATGTCACCCCCTCCCCGTCACCCACTGATGTCACTCTCTCCCTGCTGTCACCCTCTCCCTGTCACCTGTTGCTGTCACCCTTTCCCTGTCATCACCCAGTGCTGTTACCCTCTTCCCGTCACCCAGTGCTGTTACCCTCTCCCTGAATATGTATCTTTGGCTATAACTGTATCTTAGCACCCAGGGTGGTCCTGCTGTATAAGGACTTCATACATATTCATGTGGGGTCCTATGTGTGTGTTTAATTATATTCATATGGGGCCTGTTTTTTTTTTTTTGCAAGCATAAAAACATAATTATCTTCAGGTGGGGGCTAATGTTTTTATTTTTTTTCTTTATGGGTAGCCTATGGGGGGTATTCAATTAGCCGCAGGGTTTCCCCCGTGACTAATTGCCATCAATTAGTGAATACCACAATGGTCTCGTCGCAAGCCCGATGGTCGCGATGGTCTTGACCATTGCGACCATCTTTTTGGCCGCTCGCATATGCTGTGGGTGGTCACCCACAGCTATGCGACCGGCCAGGAGGCCGCTCCATTTTAAGGTAGGAGGGCACTGATTCAGAGCGAGCGCTCTGGTCAGAGCATCCGGCTCTGAATCAGGCCCACAGTGCATACACATATGGATCCTATGCTGTAAGTAGTTTAACAATTATTACCTCGATGTACAAGTCACATTATTTTATATGTATTTTGTAAAGTGTAACTAGAGATATGCTGGTGTATTGCTCACATTTCTCTGCATAGACACCTCCTATCCCTGCCCCTATGGTTTCCCTAATGTCCACATTGTTCTTTCTTAGTCATGCTGAGTGCGTGAAAGTAAATGAGAAAATACTGTTTCCAGTTCCATATTTGTTTATAGTAGAAGACAGTGAGGGAGATATTCAATTAGGTGCAAGTTTACCAAAATTCTTGCACCTGTGGGGTTTTCCCTGCAGGTGTGAGATTTATGCTATTCAATTGGGTGCAGGGTTTTGAAAAAAAATTTTAGCACTCAAGTTTATCTTTGAGCGCATCCAGAGCAGAACCAATTTTTCCTTAAATACTTATTTTAAAAATTGTAGGGACTTGCTTATGGTCCCCTGCGTCACCCTCCCTCCCCCACCCCCTCCTTAATAACTAATTAAGAAATTGGAAGTGTTTTTCTGGACCTGAATCCTCTCCTGTTCTCACCTCAGCCCATTCCTGGTGCTGCCAATTGTCCACATTGATTCTTTGTACCTGAGTTAAGTCCTGGCAGCATCCTAGCACCGGGTGAACTTACTTCACCAGGGAAAGGCGGCTGTTATAGATGAACACCTTTAATAGTCTGTAGGAGTCACGTGGTAATCTAGGCGTGCATGACAGACACTTGGCTTAACAACTACTTCAACTTTTGAATTCTACAGATAAAGGTTTAAACATGTTGTTTTGTATTTACAGTCCTTGCATTTCTTCCTGAGCCATATTGCATATATGCAGCAGTACACGATGACTACATAGATAGTGTAAGTGTACTGTATGTCATTTTATTTACTTACATTGAGTAACATATATCAGTTTTGTGACAAGTGAGTGAAAATGTCATTGAAAGCTTTTATTTAACAACCTACACTGAATGCATTTTAGGCATTAGGGCTCATATATACTTATATCTTATTATTAATATTTATATCATGTTACAGTGCCCCGCATTGCTAGACATGGGGGGGACACATCACACGTAATCAGGTACATATAAGGTAGGCAAAATAAATACATACATGAATGAATACAAAGGATAGGGATGGCTCTGCTCATTGTGACATTACCAACATCTGTCTACAACACACATATTATCTTGTGCCGTTGTTATTGGCTATTTCACCTGTCTATTTACCTGTATATTCCTTTACATACAGGACTTTGATGTGAGATTGTGATTTACCAACGACGCTATCTGCTATATCCAAGTTACCTGATATTATTTCCATCTGTAATCAGGGCCTGACTCAGACTTGTAAGAAAACCAGATGGGCACATGTGCAGGATCTGTACTGAGCATGTGCCAATCACTGACTGAGATGGCAGTCACAGTCCCACCTGTTTGGTGGTGAGAAGGAGGCAGCACAAGTGAGCGTCTGCCCCATTTTCAATGCGTGCTGAGGCCAGTGGCTGCGTCTTCTGATTGGCCCTGGCAGAGTGAAAACAGCAGCCATACTGTATAACCTGAGAGTTACTCAGATGGCCAATGTTTATGCAGATGATCTGATGGCTGTGTCCTCGGCTGCAGATTACAGAAGCATGTAGGAGGCATCTAATTACACAAGATGCCTCATGCAGCATTAGCATATATTAGTATTAGCACACAGGACCTCATTCAGAGTCGGTCATTGCGGATGCACTGTCGTAAGGGAAAAGGGGCCGGATATGCAAATGATGCTGTCACGATCCAGTGCAAGAATTCCTCTGTGGAGGACGGTGAGCCGAGGGGTTCGGGTGACTAGGGGAGTGACTAGACTAGGTCTCCTAGTTGCGGCCAAACCTAGGTTTGGCTAGACCTGCCAAGAGGCGCGGAGTCTAACTCACTTGGTGGTTTTCTCCAGTGACCCCTCCAATTGGGATTTGGTTTTCAGCTGCACCAAGTGAGCAGGTCGCGGCCCTCTGGACAGGTACCTGGGAATGGCAGAAGACCGGAAACTATAAAGAATGCAATAGCACTGGAGGTGAATGGAATGAATGAACTCTGGAAATAGAACTGAATGCTATAACACAGGCATGGACTGGAAACAGTTAAGTATGCAGAAAAACACAGACATATACTGGGGATAGCTAAGGCAAGAGCAGAGTGGACTCAGGGAATATATTGGAATGCTGGAAATGCTGGAAATGCTGATTACCAGAGACAAGACACAAAGAGAAGTCAGGCATTCACTAGGAGAGTGCTAAATGCAAGTGCAGATTTGCACTGACAAGACACAGGGCAGATTGACACAGATATGTGCTGGGAAGTCCAGCTGTGAGCTAATTAATACCAGCAGGTAATCTGACACCTCAGTGACACAAGGAAGCTGCAATACTAGCAGCACATATACAAAGACACACAGACATAGAAAACAAAACAGTCTGGATACTGGGAGAG
Organism: Taudactylus pleione; assembly: GCA_031769625.1. NCBI lineage: Eukaryota > Metazoa > Chordata > Amphibia > Anura > Myobatrachidae > Taudactylus > Taudactylus pleione. Next base: position 6,820,160 of record JAUIMM010000307.1, read on the forward strand.
AACTACTCTCAGACTAAGAATAGCTTGGAAGCTAATACTGGAACCTGGAGAACTGTGAACAGGCTGAAGTAACTCTCTAAAAGATTAGCACAGAGCAATGCTGGGATCACTGGAACAGAGAAGAAGTTGAACAGCAACTTCCTGGAGTTCTGGAGGCGGATTTATACCCAGGGGTAGCAGATTACTGGAGCACAGCATCAGCTGACTGAATCATGCTACCATAGGTTAGGAGTACTGTCACATGAGAGGAACTGTCATGGCGGCGCCCATGATGGGAACTCCGATCCCCAGCACACACAGCCGACCATGGAAGCTCGCAAAAAGCACCTAAGGCAGAATATTCAGCCCCACATCCATCATTGCACCAGACGTCTGACCACAAGGAAGTCAGGGGAAGCCAGCAAGGAGGTGAGAGAGGCCGATCCTAGGCTGAACCCTGACAGATGCACTCGCAAGTTGCGTCCCTAAGATCGGATCGTTAGCTGGCCGACCAAGGGGAGGATGCGGCCGTTAGACAAAAAATACGCCCCCTTCTCGTACGCATTACACATCATCTCCGGCCATATAGGGATTAATTGAGACCATTGGTATCCATCGGAACTGGTCGTAGAGCTTAAGGTTGACCATACCCTCTCTTAAGCACTACGATCAGGTCAGTGTACAAACCACCCATGTCACGTGTGCCATGACACTACTTTGTTAATTATGCACTCCCAGAAACGCCGTTCGCATAATTAGGAATGCCTGCATTCGGATCTCCACTCCCCCGTTTTCAAGCACCTTCCCGTTACCACCCACAAATGCCTCATTCTGTCACTCAAACTACCGACCTGGCTGTGTTCAAGTAGAGAGAAATTTCTGATCGTAGCAGCTAGTTTGCGCACGCGCATTGCGAACTTTACGCATGCGCAGTTTAGCGAGCATCGGTGGCGTACGACCGTGCGGCCGCAATGACCGACTCTGAATGAGGTCCACAGCTCTGATACAGGCCCTAAGTACCTGTGTATCAGTGTGTCCCCGCATCATTGTATTCATTATGTGACCTTGGCTGTTACCCTGACCTAGTCTGGCCTTTGGGATCCACACCTTGTCCTGCACATATCACAATATTGGTTATTGTCTGATGTTCTCCTGATTTTACAGCATTTACCAATAAAATAACTTCACTTCAGCTTTTGCCTCAGTGCCAAATTTTAGGGGTAACACCAGAGATTAATGACTATGGCCACAAATACACCTCAGATTTAGGGCCATATCCAATTAGCCGCGATAATGTCATGTTTTCTCCAGAGATAGCTTTTTGTACCATGCGACTGAATTTGCCGCATTTCGCATGTCTGCACGCTCCCGTGTATCGTACAATCCTATTGCAAAAGATGCGATAACATATTCACCCTATAATTCTTACATTGAAGACCGGAGAAAAGTGCAGGTGAAAATAGAGAAATCAGCCTGTTCCCCCCAAAATGGTACCCTAAGATAGGGAAATAGTATAGAGGTGTGTTCGTGACATAATCAAAGGGTTTTCGGGTTCTTACACTGTGCCATATGCATTTTATAGAAAGCAAGATTATTTTGGCAAAAATAAATGCTTCAGGTAAATTAGTGGCACATTACATGGGTGTATGTATATTTTTGTGTCATTTCAGGGCACTTTTAAAAAATGTTAAAAATACACTTGGCACAGCCACCTGGAATGTGTAAAACACATGTCCCATCCATACAGCCCCCCAAATACCTGACCCACTACTTTAAACTCATTTTTCAACACTTTTTATTTTTTACCCAAAAAATGTACGTAATTAATGGCCACATTAAGCTAATTAAAACATTTTTTTAAATTGTTTTTCCTAACTAATCATTAAGGGGGATGTCCAAGGGGTTCTGCACCAAGTCCCGACATTTTTACCAAAAAATAGAGATTTTTACACAACTTATTACCTACTCAGAGAAGGTGAAAAGTACTTTGTGAAAATTCCTATACAGTGTTTGCATATGTGAAAACCGCTGCTAATAGGGTTTTTGCGATAAAAATGTTTAATGAAACGTTGTCAGAAATGAAAGCCTTTTAGGGAAAAAGCCGTTAGCTTGGCTAATTGGATATGGCCCTATATGTCTACAATTGTCTAGAACAGTACAGAATATTAAAATAAATATCTGATTAGCCGCTATGGGCAACACCATCTGTTCTGCACAATTAGCTGTCACAAAGGTAAATACACAGGACATGGGGTTTTGCCCATTGCAGATATACATTTATTCCCTTATTTTAAAATATGCTAGAAAGCTGTAAGTCTAATTGCTTGCTGGTTAGAATGCCACATATTCTAATCAGTTACCAGTAGTTTTCATAAATGCCCGCAATTATGCTGTATTATTGATATATTGCAGTGTTTATTCACTTCACACATTTTACTGTTGCTGTTTAATGTGTTGATTATTAATTATGCAGATTTGCCTCTTGAGTCCTTACACCATGACCAATTTTTATCTTTATATCTGTGTCACTGTTTCATATTTATCTCTTACATTTATATAGGCTCTCCTTATACCAAGTAAGGTAAAGGACAGTGCTCCCAGTGGAGAGCGCAGAGAAAATAGCGCCCCCAGCGATGAGACCGTAGAGGACAGGGGCTTCAATGAAAAGGACACAGTGGCCAGCTCACCCACTGGAGAGGCCAGTGCTCTTATTGGTAAGATCAGAGAGGCCAGCTCCCTCAGTGAAGAGGCTGGGAAGTACAGCAGAGAGTCCAGTGCATGCAGCGAAGAGGCCGAGGAAGCCGGTGTCCCCAGTGGAGAGGCCAATACCCCCAAGGGAGAGGCCAGCACCCCAAGTGGTAAGGACATAGAGGCCAGCACCGCCAGCAGAGAGTCTAGTGTAGAGGTGGATTAAGGCTTTGAGAGGCCCTGGGCACAATACTAGGCAGAGGAGCCACCGGATCTGGTGACACCCGGTGAGCTCTCCTACCCCCTTGTGTGGTTGAAAAGGGGGCATGGCATAAAAGGGGCATGGTATAGCCTGGAAATCCTTCTGGGGGCATGACCAGCATCCTCAGTGATGCTGGGCTGCCCCCGAAGACTAGTTCCTGCAGTGTCGGCTCCTTCTCTGTGACAGGAGCCGAGAGCTGCAGAAGAATGTCACACTGCAGCACCGGGCTCCAGTCACTGAGGAGGAGTCGGCATTTTGTGGGTATCCTCCCCCAAAGTTGACATCTTGTGCAGCCCGCACGCCCATAGCAACATCACTGATACTAGGGCACCTTAAAGAGCATTAATTGTGACACGGGGTCGGGTTCTAGTATGCAGGCCTTTGCAGGCACATGAAAATGGGGCACAAAAGGACAAATATATAGTCACACATATGCCTACTTACATAGTAAAACATATACATACATACATACATACATGGCATGCAGTTGGCATCCTGGATGCTGGCAATCACAATCCCGGCACCGGCATCCAGACTGCCGGGATCCCATACCCAACCCACATACATAAAGTCAAACACTGATAAACACACATACGAGTACATACAGTCATACACACACATACGAGTACATACAGTCACACACTTATACACACACATACATACAGTCACACTTTTACACACATACACAGTCACACACTTATCCACACACTAATGCACACACATACAGTCACACACTTAGACACATATTTATAGTCACACACATATACAAATGTGTCCACATACTTCTTTCAGTGCTAGTAAAACAGTCCTTCTAGTCCCGCCATGCCGTGGTGTGTCTCGATAGCGCTTAGCGTCTTTTTACTTCAAATGCGTCTTATATGCTTATTGCGTGCGACTGCTGGTGTATCTGCATGTGAAATGCTACATTACAGTGTCACAGCCACTGACACTGTAATGTAGTATTTCCCATGCAGATACACCTGCAGTTGCAAACACAATATAGGTATGCTGCATATCATTTTAATCAGCATCCTATTTGCATCACTTTGTGAATAAGGCGCTACCAAGTCACATGTTGATCACCCGTTATGTTTAACGTGACTTGTAGCGCATGGAGGTAAGATGTATGTGGACACATCTATTTACAGTCACACCCTTACACACTCATACAGGGGGCTAGGACACATGACCTCTGTATCCCTCACCCCCCTTAATCCGGTTCTGGTCTAGTGCCAACAGTGGCAAGGCCTGCATCCTCTGCAGCAAGACCGGAAAAGAGAGCGTGCCTAGAACCACCACAAGTAAGACTATAGAGGTAGTTTTAGATAGGCCAGATATTAGGAGAAAAAATGAATAATTAGAATGGGAGTTGTAGCTGAAACAGAGATAGAAAGAAGTATAAGAAGTGAATAAGAAAGTAAATGTCCTCTACTCATAATTCCACTCTCTCTTTTTTTCCAGGGATTGATTCTACAAACCTTCTCCATTCTTTGCATATATTTGGGTGATGATCCTATGTGTGCTATTACTCATGCAGGTCATTATCATCTGTGGGGTGGCAGTTATAGCCTACTATTACAGGAAAGGTAAGAGCTCTGACATCGAGCAAGGGGAAAGCCATGCAGCGACTCCATAACAGAGTACACTATCCTAGGAGAAAGAGGAGAAGATCTCATCAAATAAATCTCAATTATGTTGGGAGTACAAGACTCTACACAATACACAAAAGAAAATTCTGGTACAGCGCTTCCACAATTAGGATCTAAAGCAGTCTCTCCAACATCAATGAGTATTTCTCCCACAAATATCATCCCATTACCTAGCACATGTACTGGTCCCCCACAGGTGTCCTCCTGGTATGTGCGCTTGGAGCCTTCTGATGACACAGTGGAGACACTCAGCAATTGGGTTGTTCTGCTGCTGCCTGAACTAATCCCGACCATCCCCTCTGCTGATAGCCCACTGCAGACCCTGAAGACTTAGGCTGGGTACACACTAAATTATATATTGGATTATTTGTCATTTTGGGGTGAATTGGAACATATGTGATGACGTCATCGCATCATATCTGCTGTACTACACAGCAGATGAGAAGATATCTTTAACGATGGTGAGCACATGTGTACAGTGCGTACTCCCAACCAGACGGCCAAGCGATATGTCGTTCCAATCTGGCCTCTGAAGATGTCACCTCAAGCCAGTCCCTAACCTTCCATTTTCTCCCCCAGTCAGCTTGTCGCATGCTTTACATGCCAGCATCTTCTGGTTAGCTCCCTGGTGCATGTTTGGCAGCAGCTTTTTTGTTGTGGACACAGAACTGCAAGATATATCTGGTAGGTTTGCTGCAGTTTATTTTTCCCTACACCCCATATCATTTCTCTGTCTTTCTTTATATATTTATAGATAATTAGGTAGATAGACAGATAGATAGATAGATAGATAGATAGATAGATAGATAGATAGATAGATAGATAGATAGATAGATAGATAGATAGATAGATAGATACATAAGTAAATCATGTAGCAGAATCTTGCTTCCAAAACAGAAACAAGCACACCACCTTAAGCTGGCCACATACCAGGATGACTTTGTCAAACCAGCCAAGGCTAGTTGGAATGATAATCATCTAGTGTGTGGGAGCAAACGATAGTCAGCCGTTTGCTCCCACACGCTGAAAAACGTCCAGAAACAGTTGTTCCAACCAGTTGGTGAAAATCAACATGTTTGATTTTCACCAACTAATCATTCTAGTGTAGAGGGAACTTCCCCCCAACTGAACGATAAGTAGACGGACACTTGCCGGCAGTGTCTGCCTTCTTCACCTGTCAGCAGCAGCGGAGGGGAGAATCAATGCTGCTGCACTACAGTGTCTCTCAAGTCTCCAGGGGTGTCTGCCTCAGTAGAAACCCCCATGACAGCAGCACTAGTCTCCTCTGCCACCCCCCACATCACCCCCCACAGCTGCACCTTCAGTGTCCACTTCCCGCTTCCCCTGCCCCACCCCACGAACACCACCCGCAGCTGCACCTTCTGTGTCCCCTGAATACTCATCAAAAGCCCCGTGACACTGATACATCCATTAGTATTGGCCTCTGGCCCGACGGACGTTCGGTGGCGAACCACTTTCATCATCTCTTTATATATTTATAGATAGATTTATTTATATATTAAGTGAGAAAGTGTGTGTCTGTTTGTCCTTTATGGATGGCCAGAATTTTGTACCTAGCTTCACTAAATTTGGCACGGTGGGGTAGTTTGACCAGGATTAAGGGCCTGATTCAGAGGCGCTCACTATTTGCGTGCGCTCGCTCTGAATCAGGGCGGGGTGTTTTTTATTTTTATTTGGTGACAACCCACAGCTTTAGCGGGCGGCCTGGCGATGGTCGTGATTATCATGACCATCGGGCTTGCGAGGAGACCCTGTGGTAGGGTCTCTGGTCTTGTAAGCCCGAGTGGACTTCCTGGTCTAATAGAGCAGGAAGTCCACTACTGACATCACAAGTGATGTCAATAGGGCCACCCACAAACGGCTGGCGTTCCTTCGGGAACGCCTCTGTTTGTGCAGCCACCCCCCCCTACCCGCCTACAAAACATGGCGAGCTGTCGATCAACAGTTCTCACTCGCTACGCGGCTTGTACAAGTGCATGGCGCAGACCACGCGTGCGCACTGGGCCACCATTGACCCACTTGCGAGCACTATGTGCTGAATCAGGCCCTAAGTTTTTGCCTAGGTTTGAACTTTGTCAGGGTCACACAATGTCACACAATCCCATAAAACTGGGACACTTATAAATTACACAGGTTCTGAGACTGAGGGACTGGCTTCATACACACTGTCACACTCTCATTTCATCTAAAGTGCTTTGTTATAGCACTTTTCCAACAGCTGCATACACGAACTACATATTTAGTCAACCCTCTGTGTTTGCATGATAAACTTTGGCATTAAACAGTGTGCATTATTAGCATTTTACTCACTGTCTCATCTTCCGAGCGATGTTCGCACAACTGCGCATGCGTATGGGTCGTAATACACATGCGCGAACCAGTCATTGCGGTCAGAAATTGTGTGCTCGCAAAATAGCGAATGCCTGCTAATTTGAGTGACAGAATGAGGCGTTTGTGGGTGGTAACAGGGGAAGATGCTTGAAAACGGGGAGTGGAGATCCGAACGCAGGCGTGCCAAAAGGTCAAAACGGGTGTTTTAAGGGTGTGCATAATTAACAAAGCAGCGTCATCGACCACGTCACTTGGTTGTCTTTTAGCCTGAACTGTTCGCATGATTGCGTTAGGAAAATGCTACCACAAGCACTGCGAGCAGTTCATACGCCTTTCGTTGTACTCGATTAATCTAATAAATAGCGGAGATGACATAGGATGTGAGCGGCCAGGCGGCGTTTTTAAAAAAATAGCGAGCACATGTTTCGTTCGCTCGTTCAGACATAGAGGCATCAACAGACCGCAAAGAGCGAGCGCTCAATTTAAATATCCGGCCCCTTTTTCTGAACGAGCGAGCGCAAAGAGCGTCCGGCTCTGAATCAGGCCCATAGTTCAATGGTCATGTGCTTAAACAGTACAGCATTAATTCTCATAGATTTCAATATTTCTTCATCTGTTATTGCTGTGATTTTATTGTAATATGTAAAATAAATTAAAACACAGAATTCATCATTAACATCCTTTATTTAATTTGTACATTGAGTATGATATGCTTCTAAAGTTAATTCATATTTTCTGTCCTTTACTCTAGATATCATGTCCATGGAAAAAAAACAGGAAATTTGTTCAAAAGTTCTAGGAGGTCTCCAGGGAGAATGAGCGGTTGTGGCGGATACGCTCCAAAGATTACTCCAATAAAGTTAAAAGATCTGCGGTTATTGAATCGCTGATAGCCATCAGCAAAAAGTACCATAATTCAGCAGTTTTGTTTTACTTTATGAAGTCATCTTGCCATGGAACTGCCCCCACACCATTAAAGTATGTGAGGTCTTCCTGAAAGAACACAAAAAGGCAAAGGCACCCAGGAGATCGGGAGCAGGACCTGATGACATATATATGTGCCCACCCTGTGGTACTACAATTTGCTGACCCTTACTTTGGATCATGAGCCACAGAGGCCATCTTGGAGCTTGTTAGAACCAGGACTGGGTGAAGAGGATGATAACATGGAAGAATGTTGCAGCAATTATTTGGTAGGAGGAAACACCAAACACACCCCACATGCAGAATGCTCAAGAGTAAAAATTTTTAAATATTGCTGTTTTGTTTTAGTTTATGAAGTTATCCGGCCATGACACTACCTCCATACCATTGAAGTATGTGAGGTATTCCTCATGTACCTCCTTGGCACATGCAGAGGCTGTTTGTCCAACCCCTACAGTCAACGATGTCCATCTTCCACGTACTCTGACTCATCTAGCATAACTGTGTATGGCCTTTGCTGGTGGGTTTTCTGCAGTAGAAAATTATTCAGTACACAGCATGCCATGACGACCCAGTCAATCTTGCCAGCACGCAGACTGATGGCTGTGTGGAAGATCCTGAATCTGTTACTTAAAATCACAAAGGCACTTTCCACAATCCATCGTGTTCTTGAATGCCTGTAGTTAAAAATCCGGCCCTATTTGGTACGTACTGTCGAAGCTGTATAATTGGCTGAGACAAGTTCAGTTTAAAATTTAATTGCGGCGACGCCATCTTGAAAATGAGATCGCAAGATGCCATTTTGCGAATGGCCGCCTAAGCACCATTTTGGATAAACTCACATTTTAGTACATGTGGTGATAATACTAATAGCACCATGCATTTGCATCTTTCACCATTTCTCATACACACATTAATACACACACATTGCGCTGTTAACTATTCGCATATTAGCGAATGCATAGGACTTTGTATGAAACCGCTGTTTTATTAGCTTTATGCGCACGCATCTACCCAAGTTAACTAGCGTCCTTATTTCAAACCCTGAATACCCACACATTACATATTCACACATAAGGTTCAATAAGCTCTAAAGTATATGATTTAAGTTGGTTCAGTTAGTTTAAATGCTGAGAAATAAAGATATTTGATAACTAAGGTATTATACATGCTAAACAAGTCATGTTTGGAGTTGTACTGATGCATGCTGAATGACGAGGGGTCTCTTGCTGATGCCTATCTCTGGGTCCGGAAGCGCCTGCGTATGTATACTGTACTTGGGTCTGTATAATTTCCATTTGCGCCTAAATTGTGTCTTGATCAATTGCGTGTAACTGTCTGAACTTTTACCTGAATATCACTTGTGCTTTGGAACCACAGATTCCACGTCTAAGTCTTTATTTATGGTGTGACTGCGTACGCAAATTAGCGTCATCCTTAGAAGGTATAGGCAGGACATTAGAAGGTATAGGCAGGACATTAGAAGGTATAGGAAGGTGTGTATAGAGGTTCTGATCCAGTATCGTTAGTTGGGGGCTCGTAGTGAAGTCACTTACCTGCTCACACGGTACATACGGTCATTGATATTTCAGCAAAGGGTGGAGTGGCCACATGCAGGGTTTGCCTGCAACCGCTTTGTGCTGAAAGATCGCTATCCATCTCCGTGTGAATCAAGGGAGCTGACTAGAATCCAGGGACAAGAGAGGAAAAAGTTTGTTTTCCCCTGTTGATAGAACCTTACGTTTAAAGGGGTGTCGCAGTACTGAGTACGCGGCTAAGTCACAGGTTTGCGCATAGCAAAGATGCACTTTTGCGTACATATTTAAAAAGCCATTATACGGTTGTGTGGTAGTCGCACAGTCACATTATTGTGTATGCGACTGGTCGCACAATAGCGTATACGTACTTCCGGTTGTGCTGCCACGTGTTTGAACAAAGCCATTGAGGTTTTCATTTTTTTTCTATTACCAATATCTGGGTTAACGTGTATTGTATGATCCTTAAGGGCAGGAAAAAAGTGTGTAACAGTGAATACTTGTTGAACAAAGTTAACGGTATTGTATGATCCTTAAGGGCTAGGTGCAAGGGTTAGCCTAGCCGCTCGGTAAGCAGCTTTACCGTTCTATACACAGTAGCAGGTGTACATGTTGTCTTTGTTGTAGAGAGGTGCGTGAGAGTAGCCAACATATAAACTCTCATAGGTGTGGAAGTTGCCTTACTAAATCTTATCCGGGTGTGGAAGTTGCCTTTTTAAAATCTTATCCAGGTGTGGAAGTTGCCTTACTAAATCTTATCCAGGTGTGTGGGCGCCGCCGACTTAAATCGTCCACAGGTAAGTGAAAGTGTCTTGATTGTCTTTCACCAGCTTAAATCTTTATTGAAAAGCGTAGGAGTTGTCTCAGAATGGAAGCCACGCAAACAGTAGAGATGTTAGGCAATGATGTGCTGCTAATGGAGGCGCCAATCTGATCGGCCCGTCGTATCATGCATACCAAGTACGGTACTTATGCAATAAGGTATTGTGATTTATGGTTTAATATGATGAGGAAGAGTGTTAGACCGTTTCCCAGATTTGGTAGTTTCGATAAAAATGTGTTAGACAATGTCCGGGATCACATCAGTTTGATGCGCTCCCGAGAGAAAAAGGTTAAATATTTTGAATGAATTTAACCTGTTAAGCCACGCATCCCCTTCATGTGGCAGCATGAAGGGGATGCGTGGCTTAACAATGTGCAAACGATGCAAACTAGCGTCGCGAGCACATTGTCAGAAAATACATCCGCAACGCTAAATTGCAATACGGGCGAGCTGCAAAATGGCGCGCATGTGCGACAAGGTAGCATCGTGGAGAGTATTGCCAGCAGTTCACGCTCACCTCCCCCACCTTATGTGGATGGAGGTGCAAGTACAGTAACCAAAAATACCAATAAAAATGTAACAAGCAACTTGTACCCTCTCTTAAGCAACTATAAAGAAAATGTTCATGATGCGGATGATGAGACTATTGTGATGTCTGCCATTTCCCATGCTGTGCAGATGATAGATGCTGCATCACCACAATCATGAGTGGTGCCGCCATCTCCATCGGTAACAGCAAGGGAAGCGTTAGTGTCCTCTGCACCCGTAGAGGAAGTTGTTCAAACCATACGCAGCAGCAGCAGACTAAACCCCCAGCCAGGTAACCAGATCAAAGGTAGCAGCGCTACCGGTCTGCATCCCATTCAGACAATAACTGTTCCAAATGGAAATGCAGACGCAAACGGTATAGTGCCTACGAGGGAAGTAGTAATGCATTGTCCTTGGACAAGAGCAGAACTAAATTCCATCATAAATGATTTCCCCGATCCCAAAAAGGAATTAGCCAAATGTCAAAGATTTTTGAGAAATTTGGGTAGTTCACATGAGCCCACTAATAAAGATTGGCGTGTGGTGTTAAGGGCCTGTCTGCCACGCAATACCGACGTGACAAAATTTATCACGGATTGTGTATTGGATGGTGACGTTCCCTTAACAGACCAAGAAAACCAAGGTAACATTTCCCGCATTGTAACTCAATTGGGTATATATTTTCCATTTGTAGTTAACTGGAACAAAATTTTCACCATTAAACAAAAAGAGAGTGAGACTGCAGAAGATTACTGCGATCAGGCTCTGCAGGCTATCACCCAGAACACTGGGATAGAAGATATTAAAGATAGCACTCATCACAGGGGAATGATAGTTACGGTACTTGTGGATGGTCTGAAAGAGAGTTTAAAAACTCGGGTTCAGACCTCACAGCCTGGCTGGCGGGGACTTACAATAGATACCCTCATAGAAACCGCTATTGAACATGATAAAAACATCTCAAAAGAGAGAGAAGCCCACAGCGAAAAACTAATGGCTGTCAGTATACAAGCTCTGGAGGGAATGACGGTAACACCACAGCCAACAGACACACTTGCACTTGCACATACACTCACTTCTGAACAAGTATGTGCTCTCACTAACCCCACTCAACAACAAACACAACTCTATCCCACTAATCCGATGCAACCACAGGTCCCAGGCTATCCACCAACTTCGTATCCCCCACAATACCATTACCCTCCCTATCCTTACCCATATCCACCACCTTTACCCTCTGCGCAAACCTCACAACACCACATGTCTTCACCCGAAACACGAACATGTTTTAACTGTAAACAAACAGGACACTTAAGTAGAAACTGTACAGTAAAAGGAGTAGGGATCCCACATCAGGGAAGACCTAGATATCCCCATAAGGGATATGCACAGAGGCCAGCAAATGTTCAGCAGGCACCAGCTCCAATTGTGGCCGTAAATGCTTTATTGGAGAATGGTAGCCAACACTAGGGGTCAGGTCATACCTGTAGTCTACAGATGGTCAGGTTAACGGGAAGTACTAGGGAAGAACCGGTCATGATGGTTGATGTAGCTGGTTCTGAATATCCTTTTCTTGTAGACACAGGGGCGACCAGGTCAGTGATAAAATCTCCAGTTAATTTGCAGGTGACCAACGAAACTGTACCAACAATGGGTGTAACAGGTAAAGTGGAACATTATCCTTTAACAAAGTCCACAGAGGTTACTATTGGGCCGTTGCATACCAGGCATTCTTTTCTCCTGGCTGCTGCGGCTCCTACTAACCTACTGGGCAGAGACTTGTTATGTAAGATGGGATGTGTTATATATTGCACCCCTGATGGTGTATTTTTAGATATCCCAGAGAGAATGGTATACGAGGTGCGGGATATGCTAGACACTCCACAAAGGATAATGTATCACTCTACCGTTTTAAATGAAACTCCATCACAGGTAGATGAAATGTTGTCCCTAATTCCAGATTCCCTTTGGACTAAAGATGGACAGGACACTGGATTAATGGCAAACATAAGCCCTGTAATGGTAAATTTAAAAAGCGGAAGGCAAGCTCCAAAAATTCCCCAGTACCCACTAAAACAGGAGGTAGAATTAGGGGTTTTTCCAATAATTGAGCGATTATTGCAACAGGGAATTTTAGTTCGTACAGCTAGTGTAGCCAACAGTCCCATCTTTCCAGTGAAGAAGAGTGATGGGAGGGGTTATAGGCTGGTACAAGACCTTAGAGGTGTCAATAAGGTAGTAGAGAGCCAATTCCCCGTAGTGCCGAATCCAGCTGTCATTTTGATGCAAATCCCACCAAATGCAACCCATTTTACTGTCATTGACCTCTGTTCAGCTTTCTTCTCTGTGCCTCTCCATCCTGACTGTCAGTATCTATTCGCATTTACATACAGAGGTTTACAATACACATGGACACGATTACCCCAAGGTTTCATAGACATCCCCATCATCTTCTCCCAGGCATTGCACGACTGTTTACAAGCTTTTCAACCTGCCAATGGATCTGTTCTAATACAATATGTGGACGATTTATTGCTATGTTCTGACTTGTTTATGTCATGTTTGAATGATACTAAACTTTTGTTACTTCATCTCTCACAAACAGGACACAAGGTGGCTAAGGACAAACTACAGCCGTGCCAATCCAGAGCAAAATATTTGGGACACTGCCTAACCCAGGGGTTACGACACCTTACAACAGATAGAATCCAGGCCACACAAAACATGACACTGCCGCAGAATCAACAGCAAATTCATACCTTCTTGGGAATGTGTGGATACTGTAGAATGTGGATACCAGGTTTTCTATTTTGGCCTTACCTTTACAGGAATTAGTCTCTTCCTCAAAACCCGATCGTGTCATACACACAGAGGAATCAGAACAGGCTTTCCTTAATCTTAAGGATAGTCTGACAAGAGCTCCTGCATTGGGAATACCTGATTATGAAAAACCTTTTGATTTGTATTGTACAGAAGCCGATGGTTGTGCTGCAGGTGTCCTTACACAAAAACATGGTGATGCCAGTAGGCCCGTAGCATACTACAGTGCCCAATTGGACATGGTAGCAAGATCACTCCCCACCTGTTTGAGAAGTGTAGCAGCTACCGCTTTATTGGTGAGTAAAAGTGAGGACGTAGTATTGGGCCATGATATGATTGTCTACACTCCCCATGCTGTATCTGCTCTGTTGAACTCAGCTCAAACCAGACACGTCTCCTCGGCTAGGTTCACCAAATGGGAATTAGCTCTAATCGCTCCTGCAAATATTACTGTTAAATGTTGCAGTACGCTGAATCCAGCAACATACCTACCATATGTACAACATGATGTACAAAGGGTGGAAGGAGAGGAGTTGCTGGCGGGAGGTGAGTTTGGCATAATGATACGCATAATTGTATGACATATCTGAATCAGACCTTTACTGCTAGACCTGACATACATGACACACCTTTAGAGAATGTGGATGTAACTTTTTATACGGATGGGAGTTGTCATAGACAAACAGACACAGGTGAATTATGTACAGGTTATGCTGTTGTAAATGACACAGACATCATAGAAGCTAAGCCTCTCGGTCCTCCTCACTCAGCCCAGGTGGCAGAGTTAGTAGCACTGACTAGAGCATGTGAACTGGCAGCAGGCAAATCTGCTAACATTTACACTGACTCGAGGTACGCGTTCGGGGTGGTGCATGATTTTGGGGCTCTATGGCATCTGAGAAATTTTATGACAGCAGCAGGCACACCAGTTGCACATTCCCTACACATAAAACATCTTCTAGAAGCAATCCAACTGCCCAAAGCAGTGGCAGTAATTAAATGCAAAGCCACACATGTGAGGATGACCCGGTGTCACTGGGCAACAACAGAGCTGATGAAGCTGCAAAATGGGCAGCAGGGTTAAAAATGTTTCCTCCAACTGAAACAATTATGTCATTTCAAACTATTGATATGCTGAAATTAATTGAGATGCAAAATTTGTGTTCAATTCAGGAAAAATCCATTTGGAAGTCCAAGGGGTGTGGGCAAGAGTCCTCTGGGCTCTGGAATGACAGACATGGTAAGTCAGTAGCCCCCAAGGCATATTACCCCAGCCTGGCTGAGGCAGCACACGGTCTGACTCATCTGGGTAAACAGGGTATGTGCAAGTTGGTGAGGGCATACTGGTGCGCACCAGGTTTTTCTTCACAAGCAGAGAAGATAGCAATGTCCTGTCTGACCTGTTTGAGATAGAACATAGGGAAAGCAATCCCTACCAAACCGTCCCACATTCCACCGACTGATGGACCTTTCCAGGTGATACAAATTGAATTACCACCCTGCAGGAACCTTAAGTATGTATTAGTGTGCACAGAGGTATTTTCTAACTGGGTTGAGCCTTACCCTTCCGGCCACTAATACTGCTGCGTTTACTGCCGAGAAAATAGTTCAGGAATTTGTATGCAGGTACGGTATCCCTAAAATCATCGAGAGTGATAGGGGTACCCATTTCACAGGTGATGTTTTCCAAAATATTTGTAAGCTGATGGGTATTAATAGCCGACTTCACACCCCCTACCGACCGCAAGCCAGTGCCAAGGTAGAGAAGATGAACGGGACTATTAAAAATAAGCTAAGTAAAATCATGGCAGAGACTGGACTAGGATGGCCAGAAGCATTACCTTTGGTCCTACATAGCATAAGGACCACTCCTAGACCTCCTCTGAATCTGTCCCCAGTCAAAATATTGTACGGTAGACAACCTCATTTGATTATAAGTCCACAGGAAGGTCTAAACTGTAACAACGAGGTAACTGTGAAGTATCTTATATCAATGAGTAAGCAGTTAAAGCAACAGCAGCAGAAACTGAAATTGTTGTCTAATGATATGCCTGAAACAAACTGTCATGATGTTGAACCAGGAGAATATGTAATGATCAGAAATTTCTTGCGTTCAGGTTGTTTGACTGATCGGTGGGAAGGTCCGTACCAGGTGCTGCTGACGAGTACTACATCTTTGAAGGTGGCCAAGAGAGATACCTGGGTCCATTCCACTCACTGCAAAAAGGTCAATCAACCGGTGGAGAAACAAGTCGGAGACAAAGCTGATAGCGTGGATCTGTCGCTCGCGAGCTTGTTCCGGGAGGATTGAAAAGGTCGTAGTAAGATACCTGAACTAAGAGAAATTTGCATGTCTTGTTGTGACAATGGACGGGCCTGCTGTGTTCATTTTCATATTCTCTTTTAGAGTGTTCACCATCCTGGTCAGTCCGGGGATATCAAGTGTCTGTGATGGGGGACCGATTGAGGAAACGGGAGCTGATGGCAGTGCTGATGGAGTGGAATCAGGAGGAGTGCAATGCCAATCGGGAGTGTCTTTCCAATCTTAGTACTGTTATTGTTAAAAGAGCTGTCATTCCGGATACTCGGGGAAGGTGTGGAGGTTTATCGTCTGAAGATTCCTGTATTTGTGAGCTTTGTGGGTCCCTAGTTGATGAGAACTGTATCCAACGGTGCCAACCTAAATATAATCCGTACTGGGGTGGGTATCCTCTAGAGGATTATCATAGCATGGTAGGCAAAGTGTTAAATCAAACTGATTGCTGGGTGTGTTCACATGTGCCCCAGGGACAGCATAACGTAGGGTTGGTGCCATTTTCGCTGAATATCACGGAAATTTTAGAATTAGAAAAAAGGGAAAACATTGATTGGAAAATTCCTCTCATCCAAACCACCTCATTTCAAACTCTATCAATTCCAAGTAGATAGATCACTTTTGTGTTTAAACATAACCAACCCCAATAAACCCGGGAGTTGGGAAGTGACGGGGAATAATCAGACGATGACCTTCTCACAAAGAGCTGATAATGAGTCCATAAACCATGATCTGATGCGCTCCATTAAGTCTGGTGGGAAACATTTTAGGTACCGGTATACATTGAGTTCCACCAAAGAAATTATTGGTAAGGTGCCAAATGGTTATTTTGCTAAAATAATACAGCCAGAAACTTGCATGTACCAGATGGAAGAACCAGAAATAGGATTGTTTGCAAGGGAAATGTGCTTAATGATAATGATGCATACCATTCCTTATGTTCTCCCTGATAATGTATATTTCATCTGTGGAAGAAAAGCGTATAAATGGCTGTCCCCGAGTTCCGAAGGTTTGTGTTACCTGGGAAGAGTAGTCCCAGAAGTTATGACCCTCACACATGTTGAAATGCTGGGTATACATAAAAACACACCGTCACCATATCTTCACACACAATATGAACACAGAGGCAAAAGAAATATGGTACTTGGTGATATACATAAAGCCACTCAGTTAATCAGTGAGACAACTGGCTTTCAAGTTCTGGTCGCATTGGACCCCACCAGGATCGCTCAGGGTACATTAAATTTTAGATATATCCAGGAACTTGCCAAATTGATAGATAATATCACTGAGATGTACGATGACACATTCAGGTATACAGGGAGAGAATTGCAAGCGTACAAGAAGGAACTGGTGCAACACAGGCTAGTGTTGAATTATTTAACTGCTGTTACTGGAGGGTATTGCGTAACATTGGCCACCAAATTTGGAGTAAAATGTTGCACCTATGTCACCAATGATGCCAGCGACCCTAAGGAGGTGATAGACTGGAAGATGGATGAAATTCTGCAGCTAAAGTGGAAATTTTGCAAGAACCATAACGCTTCAGTGGCTGAAGTAGGGGAAAAGATAGAAGGATGGGTGTCATGGCTGAACCCAGTGAAATGGTTCTCAGGTCTAGGGGAATGGGTCCAGGAAGTGATCGCCAGCATAGGCAAATTCTTAATCCTTATACTGATTGTCATCATAATAATTGGCATATGCGTCCGGTGTGTTCCTATTGTGTTGAAGTGTGGAAAATGTAGAAACAGAGTGAAACGAAAGGATGAAACTATGATGGTGGTCAGTAATGACAATATGTATACTGAGGTAAATATAGAACTGCATTACAACCATGAACTAGGAAATACAATCGTTTGATGTATTATATTTAGACATGCATAGAACGTATTATTGAAATGTTATTCATAGAACACCTCAGATAATGTAAAGTCTCAATTCCCCTTCAAGACTGCTATTATAAGACTGGTGCATTCCCACACCTTTCACATGATCTTCCAAGATCCGCGGTGTGCGTATAATAGTAGTTTTATGTCCCCACCCAGAGACACATTATTGATGGATAAAGAACCACCTTGTGCCATCCCATAATAACACCAAATAATATTTAAACGTAAGCCTAAATTAAATCTTAATAGCAGATTGTGATAGCATGTTGTTTGCTATCAAAGGGTGGACTGTCGAAGCTGAATAATTGGCTGAGACAAGTTCAGTTTAAAATTTAATCGCAGCGACGCCATCTTGCGACTGGCCGCAAGACGCCATCTTGAAAATGAGATCGCAAGACGCCATTTTGCGAATGGCCGCCTAAGCGCCATTTTGGATAAACTCACATTTTAGTACATGTGGCGATAATACTAATAGCACCATGCGTTTGCATCTTTCACCATTTCTCATACACACATTAATACACACACAATTGCGCTGTTAACTAGTCGTATATTAGCGAATGCATAGGACTTTGTATGAAACCGCTGTTTTATTAGCTTTATGCACACGCATCTGCCCCAAGTTAACTAGCATCCTTATTTCAAACCCTGAATACCCACACATTACATATTCACACATAAGCTTCAATAAGCTCTAAAGTATATGATTTAAATTGGTTCAGTTAGTTTAAATGCTGAGAAATAAAGATATTTGATAACTAAGGTATTATACATGCTAAACAAGTCATGTTTGTAGTTGTACTGATGCGTATCCTTTTTACAGTATTCCGGTGTTATCGGTGGGGAGATCGCATCATGCATTCCCGAGTTATGGATCGCAGAGCCTACTAGCAACAAAATGTATATTTTAGAAACAACTGTTAGGATGCTGCAGGAGGCATGAAGAGGAAGACCCCCAGCTGTTAGAGGCAGGGAGAGTCTGTTTGAACCAGCCTGTTAAATGTGCTATAACAGATGCTTCACCCCTGGGAACCAATGATATCAGCAACAGACTTCCCTATTGTCCTGTTTATTCTGGGGGGGTATAAATATGAGTGCATGAACACTGGTTCTCAGTCTTCATGCTGAATGCTGAATGAGAAGGGGTCTCTTGCTGATGCCTATCTCTGGGTCCGGAAGCGCCTGCGTATGTATACTGTACTTGGGTCTGTATAATTTCCTTTTGCGCCTAAATTGTGTCTTGATCAATTGCGTGTAACTGTCTGAACTTTTACCTGAATATCACTTGTGCTTTGGAACCACAGATTCCACGTCTAAGTCTTTATTTATGGTGTGACTGTGTACGCAAATTAGTGTCACCCTTAGAAGGTATAGGCAGGACATTAGAAGGTATAGGCAGGACATTAGAAGGTATAGGAAGGTGTGTATAGAGGTTCTGATCCAGTATCGTTAGTACCCTTTGCGGATATGGCTTTATGAGATTCTCAAGTAGAGCAAAGGCCTCATGAGCTACAAATACAATATTTAGGCTATACTTTGTTTCCTCAGCAGATGGTATATTGAGGGTTTTGGACATCAGCTTCTAGTAGAAAGTTGTCTGCTTAATTGAGCTACCATCCAGAAAAATAAATTTATAATTAGCAATGACCACAGACATCAATACAATGCTACCTTGTAATTCATATAAAAGGATCTGCTGTTAGCAGGTGAGGTTGTCCTCACATGCTTTCCATCTATGGCTCCCCCACAGTTTGGGAAGTTCCACTGGCCATGGAAATCTTCAGCAACACTTTGCCATTCCTTTACAGTTGTAGGGAAGTTGAAAAAATGTAGATTATTGTAAAACATCATGTGAACATATCTTTTATAATTACAGACTGCAACACCTGAACTACCTATCAACCTTTCACCAGAAACAAGCATGACTAGCCAGCAGCTGGATTGTGCAGCTACAGTCGAAGCAGAACCAGTGCCATCAAAATAAAACAACAGTGGTTTAGGATGTAAAGGATGAAAACTACAAGCTCATACGCCAAATTCTAACATATGCACATAAAGTATAGTTCAAGCTCCCAGATGAGTGGAATGTTTTTGGTTTTAGTGTGGTCTTCAAGATGCGGCATATGAGTCAGGAGCAGAGGGCGCACGCTGAGCGCATTGTGTATGAGACAATGTCAAATGGTCTAGATGGCCTACTTGAAGCATGAGCCCGATACATATAGATCAATACAGCCTCCCTCCCTAAGCCAACCAATGTTGCATACAACCATGCCCATTCATAGTGCCATGTACAGTGACAAGATTCAGTATACACATAGTACCACGTCACATGATGCTTGTTATAATACGTTATTATATTGTATGGCTATGTTGTACTGTTTTCTATAGCACTAATTTAAAGTACTTTTAATTAAAAAAAAATATATATTTTTTAGAAGAAATAAAAATTATGGTTAAAAAATAAACTATCAATTAGAAGAAAATATATTGCATGGACGAGTCATGGAATCTTTGTACGGGATGTACTGTAGTTAGCAGATTGGCAGACAGGATGTCAGTGGCGTAAGTTCATCCCAGATGCCCGGAGGTGAGTTCTAAATAGGTGCCCCCCTCCCGTCACAGCCGCTGACACTGTAATGTAGCAATGCGCATGCAGACAGGCTATAGATATATGAAGGCAGCAGCTGATGGTATGACATGGAGCTCTCCACTAGTGTATGGTGGCTTCTCCGGTGCCATGTATTGGGCGGCCGTGACGGTACACTCCGAGTACATAGTTACAGCCCTAAGTGGGGTGAATATATAGTGGGCAATGGAGAAAGTGCCCCCTTCAGTGCTGGAGCCCGGCGGCAGGCACCTCCATTGTCTCCCATAGTTCTGCCCCTGCAGGATGTTAGTCTGAATCCTGACGCTGGAACTCCGATACGGGACTTAAGATAGGCATTGAAATACTGACGCCTATCTTAATCCTGATGCCGGAACACAGACAGACACCAGCCCGTACAAAAGTCCAGGGCGTCTTAGCTGTTAACCGCGTGGGGGGGGGAGGGTTAGGTTTAGGTAGCATAGAAGAGTTAGCGTTTTGGGGGAAAGGTTAGGGTTAGGCACCACTGGGGCGGTCAGGCACTAAGAGGCTAGGGTTAGGTTTAAGCACGAAGGGGGGAGACTAACTGAGTAACGGGGAGGGTTAGGCTACAAGAAGGTAGGGTTAGGGGGAGAAGGGGGAGGGTAAGTATACAGTATACCCGTGTCAGGATACCAACCATTGGGATGCCGCTGTCGGTATTTTTACAGGAGACAGCCGGCATTACATACCCATTCCCTTTGTACAAACCAAATAATATTATTTATTCAAATGCCCTCTTTGCAAATACATACTATAGTTATTAATACCTAATTGGCCACCCTTTAGCCATGACAATTGCAGTACAGCATTTCACCATAAAGTGTACAATGTTTCCCAGCAGATCTATAGTCACAATTTCTATAAGAGCTTCAGGGGCCTATTCATTAAACCTAAAAATTCTCTGGAGATAATTAGCTTTAGAACTCTCATGGAGTTCCAGCTAATTATAGGTGGAATTCATAATTCCACCTCTCCATAAGTATCTATTCCGAAAAGCTGTCATTTTTGCGATGACAGCTTTTCGGGAAATAGATACTTTTCCCTGCCTACACTACCTTATCGCATCTGGAAACAGTGCTGCGCATGCGCTGTTACATCTGTAAAACCAGCGCATGCGCAGCACTGCCTACAGATGCGTTAAGTTTGTGTACCCCCCCTCCCCCCTCAGCTCCCCCCGACTTACCTGTCCGCACAGCAGCCTCCGGCTCCGTCCTGCTGGTCTGTCATGTGGTTTCCCAGCAGACCACATGACAGATTAGAAAAAAAAAAAAAACTTTTTTTTTTTGTCTAAACTTTCTTTTGCTCTGCTGGGGAGCACACATGTCCGACCAGCCTCCGAAGCCTGAGGACGGAGCAGAGCGCCGGAGGGACTCGTTGGGGGACCTGCACATGCGGATACAGGTAAGTTTCACCTGCTATTTGCCACCTCACAGTGGCGAATAGTAACTGCATCAAATTCCGAAAATTGATAATTTTCGGAATTTGATGAATACCACAATTTCGACATCCCCATACTAATGTATGGGGAGTGTGGAAATTAATGCAGGGGAACTTAGCAAGGAGATATCTGTGATATCTCCTGTTCTAAGTGGCTACATGAATACCAATATAACGTTATTTAAGGAAAATGTCCTTAAAAACTTTATTTTAGTGTTGATGAATAGGCCCCTCAGTCCGCTTTCTTTTGGTTGCTGATTTGATTTTAGAGATCTTATAGCCAATTTTTTTTGCCACAAATTCAGATTGAGGTCTGGTGATTGCACTTGATATTGAATTTGCTTGATAGGATGGTTCTCAAATAATTTCTCCACAATGGGCCTGATTCAGAGCTGGACGCGATGGCGATTACACACACAGATCGAGCGATTGTTTGCCATCACGCATGTGTGTAAGCCGCACTGTGCTTACGCTGCGATCACATTGTGACTACGGACGCACAGAGGATTCCAGCTCAATGTGATTGACAGGTTGGGATGGTAACGGGGTTGTCAGAAAAACACAGACGTGTCTGTCTGTTTGAATGCCGTTTCATGGGCGTGCATAAATTAGCCACTGCGATTGCATACACAGCTCTGCAAGTCAAAAAGGCTGCCAAGGCTGAGGCACGTCAGATATGCCGCAAGAGCAAGATAGCTGCTCAATGTGCACCGATGTTAACGATATTTACGCAGGAAAGCGACGTCATATGCTCGGGTAAGCTTGCAACCATTAGCATTTAATCGCAGCTGCGATGCATATGAAATCGCAGCTACAATCGCATTAGTGTGCATCACTGAATCAGGCCCAATGTTTACACAATGATACGATGCGTTGTACTCTTTTAACAATGAATTCACCTTCCGTAAACATCTCTCTAGCTGAAGGAAGCATTCTGCTTCTGAGAACTTCACAATATATTTGCCCATTCATCATGAAAATATGAAGACGACTGACACTAGCTGCTGACATGCAGCCCCAAACCATGAGCTTCACAGGATGTTTCAGTCACGTTGAGACACTTGGGTGATATTCTTCATGTGGAAAACGTAGAGGCTTGCTTGGTTTCCAAACAAAGTAACTTTTACCAGAGGAAATAACTTTTCTCCACTGTTGAAAGATTTTATTTAGCCCAGGTGAGGCGGGGCATTCTTTGTTATTTTGTCTATCATTTTGTTTTTGCTTTGCAGTCTCTCAGACCAACTGCTTGCAGGCGCGCACGCAGGGGGGTTTCCCAGTACCTAGAAACTCCTCCTGGCTGCCGATTTATTGCAGCCAGGGCCGTTTCTATGGGCGCTCCGCCCTGCCGCTAGCTGTCAGCATGTCACTTGCAGCAGACATTCTGGTGCAGTGGCCGCAGCGCTGCGTGCCTCGCCTCTCCCACCGCTGACTGTCCCGGCCTGTCCGAGTCCATTAATGAGGAGGCTGACCGGCCGCTTGGCACGCTGAGGAGCAACTTCTTTAAGCCACGCCCGGACGCTGAGGAGCCCGGGCGCGACGGGTGCCATTTCTGAGAAGGACTGGGGGGGAGAGACGCCACGCCCTGCCTGCCAGGCACAGGGGCATCCAGGCAGATGGCAGCAGCAGCACTCAGCAGGCAGCTAGTCTCTCTCACAGTGAGAGTGAGAGAGAAAGGAGAGGGGGCTGACACTCTGCAGCAACATAAACATCTCATCTGAAAACACTATGTGGTATGTTCTGTGGGGAGCAATGCAGTTTGCTCTGTGGGGGAGCAATGTGGTATCTTCTGTGGGGGAGCAATGTGTTTTTTTTTTTCTTATTGTCATTTAGTCATAAGGTAGTTCTTTTGTTTGAGGCCACACCCCCTTTCTGGCAACCAATTTTTTTTTAAACCCCCTTTCAAAATCATGCGTTTGCCACTGCCTTGCAATTGCTACAAACAGTGTGTCACAGCGCACCAGACACCAGCAGTTACTTACCGGGTCCGGCTGCTGACAGTCTTTAATCCCAGCTCTCCCCTTCCTCCCCCTGTGGAAGTTCCAGAACATGGGCGGCCGGGGCTCCGATAGGGATACACGTGCCATCCTGTGTAAAATTTAAAGGGGCCGACGCGCCAAATGTGACGTCACGTTTGGCTTGAATTTGGAATCTTCTGTCTATATAAGGGGGCTCCTGAGTACAATCCAGTGCCAGAGTAAAGGCTCATACTTTGCTGCCACGTCCTTGATCTTTGGTCATTGATCCTTGCCTGCTGTCTATTCCTGACCTCGGCTATTCTCCTTGACCTGATTTCGCCTCATCCCTGGTACTGTGCAGCTAGGCTGGTTATGACCTGGATTGTTGGCTTCTCTTGTACGTCTTCATACCGACATGCTATTACCACACACCAGTGCATACCAGCCCCTGTATTAGGGAACCCAGACAGAGGTCCACGACCTGCGTGTCGGGAGCAGCTAAGTCCACACCTGCTTGCTGGGGTCCCCGGTGAAAATCACCGACACATTAGACTCTGCGCCTCTGTACTGGGTCTCTGTCGATCCCATGTATGGGCAAGCACCACTGTTCTCCCGAGAACTGTGACACAGTGCAGACATCAACATTTGCCTTTGCAGTCCATTTCGATAAAGTTCAGTGCATATGAGGTGCCTGATGCGCCAATAAAATTGATATTGACGTCTTATTGTTTTCCTTGGGCACCCTGATCGTAGACTATCATCTGTAGGAAGAGTTTATTTGTGTTTTTGAAAATTCTTGACCCTGTAGATTGATCAATGTTCATTTTCTTTGTAATATTCTTGTGATACATGCCTTATTCTACCAAACAAATGATTTGAGGGCAAATTTCCTTATCAAGACTGACAGGAGAGATGACTTCTATCAGGTTGCGGCCTAGGATCGGCCGTTATTCACCACAGCGCTGGCTTCCCCTGATCCCTCGGGTGGTCAGACGTCAGGTGCGGCAGCGAGTGATGCGCTGAGCATTATACTTAGAGCCATGTAGACACCCATGAGCTGTGCTGTGCCTTGGTTGCTGTGGTTGCCGTTATGGATGCAGCCATGACAGTTCACATCACCTGACTACCCTTTACCCAATGGTAGCATGGTGGTGGTCAGCTGACACTGTCCACCAATGATCTGCTACCTTAGGGTATAAAGCCAGTCTCCGGACAGAAAGAAGTTGCCTGTGCAACGTTGTCGCTACCTTGTGTATACTTGCCTTTACCTCGTTCCAGGTTCCTTCATTGTGATATCCTCGAGTCTACTAGTGTCATCTCATTGTGCAACAGTGCGTCTGAACATCTTGCCTGTGTGCTATACAAGTGCCAATTCCTTGTGCAACAGTGCATCCGAACATCTTGCCTGTGTGCTATACAAGTGCCAACTCCTTGTGCAACAGTGCGTCCTAACATCTTTCCTATGTGCTATAGGAGTACCATCTTCCTTGTGCAGCAGTGCATCAGAACACCTCACCTGCATGCCATTACAAGTGCCAACTCCTTGTGCAACAGTGCGTCCTAACATCTTGCCTGTGTGCTATACGAGAACCATCTTCCTTGTGCAGCAGTGCATCAGAACACCTCACCTGCGTGCAATTACAAGTGCCAACTCCTTGTACAACAGTGCATCAAGACACCTTGCCAGTGTACAGTTACAAGTGCCACCGGTTTGTGCTACTATGCGTCAAATACCCTTTACTTGTGTACAACTACAAATACTAACTCTAGGTGCAGCTGTACTTTCTCTTGGGCCATTGTGTTATTTTCTCTATTCCCATGGGTAACGGATACCTGACCAAAGGACCACATCCTGCCTGCTGGGTGCAGCTTAAACCCATATTCCGCTTGGAGGGGTCACTGGTGAACACCTCCCAGCAGGTTAGACTCTGCACCTTTGATCAGGTCTCGTCAACATCTGATATTTGTGGATGAGGAGATATTATATACAGGCCCCATGCTTCCGATTCCTCCCTCAATCTGGGACCTCAGCTTTCACACCCTCAGTAGAGGATTTCCCAAAGCCAAACAGCTTCATTGTTGAGGAGCATGTTATAAAGTTACTTCCAAATGAAAAAGAGCAGCACACTCTAGCTATGTATATCAATATGCGAGCCCTGTCACCATTTCACTTTAAAATGGTAACATAATCTTAGCTTAACCAATTGGTCAACAAACAGCAATATCTGAATGATCAGCCACTGACAACTCGAACATGCTCAAATAACATTGACCTTGTGCTTTCAGTGGAGTTTTTGAAGTATAATTTTGTAACTGCTTGTCATTTTTAAAAAAGTGATAAATATTTGAAAACTAGATTAAAATCTGTACACTTTATACCCGTCAGCCATAACATTAAAACTGCCTGCATATTATTGTGTAGGTCCCCTTGCCACCAAAACAGCTGTGACCTGTCAAGTCATGGACTCAGCAAGGGATATAGAATGCACAGAGTGCAGGCGCATACTCTAGTTACTAAGAACAATGATAGTCAAAATAATTCTGATAAACTCTACAATTAACATGGAGTATAAGTGAGGTTCTTAGTACATGTTTGGCCAAAAATGTTTGTCCATCCACCACGTCAAGGTGAACACCATAAGATGGGTCCCCCAACATCCCTAATACTAACACATTAAGTCAAATTTATCTAGGACTTACCTGTAATAGTGCCCATTCTAATATGTAGACAGAAATATAGGAACCGGGCTGATGATCCCTAATACTAACAATACGTACCCACACACGCACTTATGAAATGGTTCCCACACATTATAGTTAATAACCAGAGTTATTTATAATTATTAATAATGACGATGTAAGATGTATTTATAAGAGATCTAAGGTTCAGAATATAGTGGACATGTCATGTTTGGTATCATACTAAATCCCTGTTTATTTGAAGACATCCGTTTCTATCGGCAAAGAGATCGCACCGTGCGTACACTAGTTATGGATGATAGGGAGTTACTGATTAGAATGCCATGTTCTGTATGTAGTGTTGTAGTCAGTTTAAACTCGTTCTTTGGCGGGAAAACGCACAATAGAGACTGTTGGAGAACTGACCCATACCTCTGATGACACCGTATGAACTGACCAATGACCAGGCTGGTTTGAAGACGGGACCAATGAAAACCTGCCAACTGTGTCCTTTGCTTCAAATGTAAACTGAATTGTATATATACCTGTGTACTGAGGGCTTGATCTAGACCCGGTCACAAGCGATGAGTGCTCGCAACCGGGTCGATGGTGGCCCATAGCGCATGCGCACAACGGAGCCGGCTCCATCGTGTGCATGTGTGAGACCCGGATAGCAATGGGCAATCCGTCGCTATGGGTCTTGTACCAAAGGGGGCGTGCTGTCGATGTTGAGCGACAGCACACCCCCTTTGGTGGACGGGCCGTGGGAGTGGCTGCCCAAATGGAGGCATTCCCATGTAAACACCTCTGTTTGGGGGCGGCTCCACTGACATCACGAGTGATGTCAATGGGAGAGATTTCGGCTCTGTTAGAGCCAAAGTCTCTCTGGGGCTTGCGGCAATGAGACCCTACCACAAGGGTCTCGTCACAAGCCCGATGGTCATGATGGTCTTGACCATCGCGACCATCTTCCTGGCCGCTCGCTATAGCTGTGGGTGGTCACCCACAGCTATGCGAGGGACCAGGAGGCCGCTCTAAGAAACCAGAAGGCCGGCCCTGATTCAGAGCAAGCACTCTGTCAGAGCGTCCAGCTCTGAATCAGGGCCTGAGGGCCTGATTCAGAGCCACTCGTAAGCGGCCGCTCATTTCTAGTCAGTCGATGTTGTTTAAACACGCATGCGTCGGTGTAACAGTGCGCATGTGCGTACGTCTGCGTTCATTTTTCAGTCGATCGTAGACACAGCGAACAGGAAGTGACATGTCAAATGTGATTGACAGAATTGTCCGTTTTGGGGTGGTGACGGGGGTGGAGATGGAAAAACACAGGCGTGTCCAGGCGTTTTTTGGGCGTACATAAATTATCTTATGCGAGTGCCAAATGTTAACGGAACAAGTGATACGGCACTGTCTCATCCAATATACATTAAGACTGCTCGCTCAGCTTGTGGTCTGGTATAGTCTACCACAATGACGATGGTCTCTTCGTACTTCCCTGGGCTCATCGATGGTGTAGCGATTTATCAATTGAGGCCACAAAAACAATCATCTTTTAATTGCAAAACTGCTTGTAAGGTGTTTAGAAAATAGACCTTTTTTAGTAGCTAAAAACCGAACGCAGGTGAACTACTCAGCTGCTAATTTCTGGGTCATACAATCAATTAGCTAACAATTTTTTTTTTCTGGCTTTTAAAATATTTGTATTTCTTTTTTAGGGAAACAATATTGTACACATTTTTTTTATTTTTCTTATTTTTTTGGTGGACAAGAAACCAATCGTCCTTTTGTTTTTGGCTAAGTGTTAATTAAAACTCATAAATTGCTTTTAACCCTTTTTTTTGACAAATTAAATGTTTCTATTTCCGTTGTATTGTTTCTAAGTTTGTTTGAGGGATTACCTTTTATCCTGTTTTGGAATAAATCAACAATAGAATTTTTCAGATTTTTATCATAATTTTATTAAATGATTGTGTCCATTTTTTTTTGTTATATTTTATTTTTGCCATAAACATATTTTTAATAAGGCAAAAAAAATTAAAAAATGATTTGGGCCACACACACAAAATAAGTGGCATTTGAACTTTAAAAAAACAACAACAAACAATTCACAAGAAAGGAGAGGGAGGTTGTTGCCATGAAGGAATATGGGGCAAACACAGAGATGGATTGTGGGGTAATTAGCCAGTGCTGTCATTGCCTTTTAGGCCTTTTGGCCGGGGGTTAGAGGGAGCCGGAACGAGCCCGGGAGCTCCTTCGGCTGGCCTGGCCAGAGGCAGATGTTGTTGCCTCTGGACTAGGCATAGGGCTAGGAACATTTGGAGGGATGGGTGCTGTTGTGCCAGAGGTGGAGGGTCCTGATGTTCTGGCAGGAAGGGAGGCCGGCTCCAACATGTGCTGGCGAACGAGCTGCTCCAGGGCATTTGCAATTCTCACGTTGGCCCCAGTATTTTCCGCCAGGGCATTTGCAATTCTCACGTTGGCCGCAGTATTTTCCGCCACCCATAGCAGATTGGCGTCCATCCTCAGCAGAATCTCAGTGTGCTGATCTGTTTTAACATTGAGATCAGTGAGGAGGGCCACTGCCTACAAGGGGGAATGCCCTGGACTGTCTGCCACAGGGTCCCCAGCCGGATCTACTGCTTCCTCCCCTGCAGAGCCAGAAGAAATTCTGCGGCCAAAGCTCACCTCTGGAGCAGACTCATCCGCCTGTGTCTCTGTGAGAAAAAAGAGAAAAGAGTAAAATTATAATCTAGATATTGTCAAAAAAAACATTTAGGAGTTGGTAACCTTACAACATTTACCTGGGGCAACATGAGGAGCCGCAAAGTCGGGCATGTCGGTATCCATGTTCGACACGCCAAACACCTCCTCATCCTGCACACACCCCTGGGCCAGCTCCTCCAAATCTGTGAGCTCAAGTGACACAGGGGTGGGACCCCCACCTGTCCCCCCTGCATGCCTAGCCCTATCAGCCAGTTTTTGTTTAAGCCGATATTTGAAGTCGCTCCATCTGTTGGTTAAAAAGTTGGCATTATTACTGCAGTATTTGGACCTGTAACCATTTTTTAGTCAAATGTAGTTTTTACGTACCAGCGTTTGACCTCCCGGGTTGAACGTTCAAACTCACCCACCCCATTGACAGCACTGGCTATGTCGTCCCACAGTTTCCATCTCTGGGTTGCACCCATATTCCTTGGTGCCTGTGCCAGGTTGTCGTTGCACATTTGCACCAAAACCTCCATCTCCTTCCTTGTGAATTGTGGCTTCCTTTTTTTTTGGCCCTAGTTTGCCTACTAGGCCCAGCAGCCTCTTCCATCGCATCCTCCACACCTTTTTTTTAAATGGTTGAAATTTTTTTAAAGTTAAATGTTTCAAAATGTACTGTTAAACATAAGCATTTTCACATAATTTTAAAAATAATTACATGGCGCCTCTTGGCTAGTACTTTGCTGCTCTGTACTCAATGTCTTTTCTCAATGTAGCAGACCGATTTTGGCCTTCAGTGACGTTTTTATACATGCGTCAGCATTATTCGGCCGCATCATTCCTTGTGCGCTCCTATTGTCCGTCCTTAATTTGAGCTGGAAAATAATGACTATTTATGGCTTGGTGTGACTCCATTCGATGTGGCATTTTTGGATTGTTGGAGGTTTCTCGGTGTAGTGGTTGGTTCTTTGGGCCTGATTCAGAGCCGTTCGTTAGAGGCAGTACGCTCGTTGCGTTCCGATGTTGAGTAACCGCGCATGCGTCGGTGTTACACTGCGCATGTGCGTACGGCAGATTGCGAGTTTTTTTTGTCTCGTTCGTCAAATAGCATACAGGAAGTGACATGTCAAATGTGATTGACAGAACTGGCCGTTTTTGGGCGTTGACGGGGGTGGAGATGGAAAAACGCAGGCGTGGCGAGGCGTTTTTGGGGTGTACATACATTAACAAATGCGAACGTCAAATGTGTTCGTACAAACTCATACGTCCCTGGATGATCCTCTTTCCCTTCAAAATGCTCGCACAGCTTAGGGGCTGGATAACTCGACCACAGTGGCGATGGCCTTCTCCTCCGTCCCGGCACTCCACGATGTTGCATCGATTAATCACGGCTTGTCAGAAACTCAATTAGTGTTGGATTGAAAACCGGCTTGGTATGTGTTTGGAAAGCAGTTTTTTTGGATAGCACAAAACCGAAATCATAGCTGCTAATGTCAGGATTACACAATCAATTAGCGTACATTTGTGGTGGTGTATTTTGCCCGCAATGTGTTCGTTTTTGGACTATTGTAACAATAATGTCATCATGTTTAGGTTTGGTCCCTCATTTTGTGTTTGCAAGGTGTTTTTTACTCCTTAGGTAATGTTTTAAACGTTCCTTAACGAGCACTTTTTTTACAATGTGTAATTTTTATTTTTGAATGTTGTTGGCTTGTGGGCCCGGATTAAAAGTAACCCATTTTGTCAATAATGTCAGAATACAAAGTCGTACATTTCTGGTAAATTTATTTGCATCCACCCATAAAAAAAAACACATATTGAACTCCAACATTTTGGGCAGTGTTCCACAATATTTATTAATTGTGCAAACAATAATTTTTGAATAAACGTAAATGTAAAAATTAAAAACAATTCACAAGAAAGGAGAGGGAAGTTTTGGCCAGAAAGTAATATGAGGCAAGCACAGAAGGAGTGTGGGAAAAGTAGCCAATGGTGTCACCGTTTTTTCGCCCGTTTGGCTGGGGAAGGGAGGGCGCCAGACCGGGTCCGGGATGTCATCGGGCTGGCCTGTCCAGAGGCAGATGTTGTGGCCTCTGGACTAGGCACAGGGCTAGGCACATTTGGAGGATTGGCTGATGTTGTGCCAGAGGTGGAGGATCCTGATGTTCCGGCAGGAAGGGAGGTCGGCTCCACCATGTGCTGGCGAACGAGCTGCTCCAGGGCAGTGGCGATGCGGATGTTGGCCCTGGTATTTTCCGCCAGGGCCTGACCAATGGTCACGTTGGCCGCAGCATTTTGCTCCAGGGCCTCAGCCACCCGTACCAGACTGGCGTCCATCCTCTGCAGAATCACCGTATGGAAATCCGATTTTAAATTGAGTTCTGTGAGGAGGGACACTGCCTGCGAGGGGGATTGCCCTGGACTGGCTTCTGCAGGGTCCTCAGCCGGATGTACTGGTTCCTCCCCTGCAGAGCCAGCAGAAATTCTGCGGCCAAGGCTCCCCTCTGGAGCAGACTCATCCGCCTGTGTCTCTGTTGGAAAAATGAGAAAAGACTCACATTAGAATCGACATATTGGCACAATAACATTTCACAGTTGGTGACATAACAACATTTACCTGGGACAACATGAGGAGCCGCAAAGTCTGGCATGTCCGTATCCATGTTGGACACGCCAAACACCTCCACAGGCTGCACACACCCCTGTGCCAGCTCTTCTAAATCAGTAAACTCCAATGACACAGGGGTGGGACCTCCACCTGTCCCCCTTGCATGCCTAGCCCTGTGTGCCATTTTTTGTTTCAGGCGATATTTGAAGTCTTGCCATCTGTGGGTTAAATTGGAACCATTACTTTTTATTTGATGTGGTTTTTGGTTTTAGGGTGGTCAAGTGTTTACTTACCGCCGTTTGACATCCCGGGCTAGACGGACATAATCACCCACCCTATTGACATCCACGGCTACCTCTTCCCACATTCTCCACTTCTGGCTTGCACTTATATTCCTGTCTGCCTGTGGCAGGATGTCCACACACTTCTGAATCAAAACCTCCATCTCCTTTCTTGTGAATTGTGGCTGCCTTTTCTTTTTGGCAGCTTTGCCCGGAATACTGGGCCCAGCAGCCTCTTCCATGTCATCCTCCTCACCTATTTGGGGTAATTTGAAGAAATCTCAACTTCCCCACTTGCACAATAATATGTTTCTAATTAATCATTGAGTCAAAATGCATGAAATACTTACCGCGTGACTGTTGTCCATTGTTTTCCTGGTCTGTATCCATGTGTGTTGTTCAAACTAGAAATACACCAGAATTGTGTTTTTGTCTCGTGACGTATTTATACATGCGTCCTTATTTTGCGGCCGCATCATTGATTGTGCGTTCCTCTGATCCTTCCTTAATTTGGGCGGGAAACGAAACACTATTTATGGGTTGGGGCGTCTCGACTCGAGGTGGCGTTTATTGAATGTTGGAGGTTACGTTGGTTGGAGTTGATTGTTGGCTGGTTTAGGAGATTGCGTTTATTGTGTTTTTTTTTTTGGTTTGCGGTTTTTCTTGGTTTTCCATTTCTTTCTTTTCACTTTTGCTTTTTTGGCTCGTTTCCAGTTTTGGTAAGTTTGGGGAAGTATAACTTCGGGTCAATTTGTCTCTCATTGTGGTGTCGATTTTTCTAATAAGTTTTTTCCGTCATTTCATCTCTCTTAGGTTTTTTTTTGGCTCTGCCCCAAAGACATTTTGGTCCGGTTTCTTAGATATTAGCTCTTGGTAAGTTCATGTGTTAAATTGTTTAGGAAATGTTCTTGTTTGTCTGTACGCAACTTTGGTTGGCCTTCCACATGTAACGTTGTTTTTTGCCAAATCGAACTCTGTGTTTTTTGTTTGTTTTTTTTGCGGCGTTATTGTGCCCTGTATTTGCGAACTAATTAGCGCATTTTTCCGACTTCCTATTGTGCCCTGTATTTGCGAACTAATTAGCGCATTTTTCCGACTTCCTATTGTGCCCTGTATTTGCGAACTAATTAGCGCATTTTTACTACTTGCTATTGTGCCCTGTATTTGCGAACTAATTAGCGCATTTTTACTACTTGCTATTGTGCCCTGTATTTGCGATCGAATTAGCGCATTTTTACTACTTCCTATTGTGCCCTGTATTTGCAAACTAATTAGCGCATTTTTACTACTTCCTATTGTGCCCTGTATTTGCAAACTAATTCGCGCTTTATGAAATGTGTCTTCATCCCTTAATAATGTTTTTTTTCACCTGGAGCATTGGTTGATTACATTTGGCCTCTATTTGACGTAGTGTGCGTAACGTTGTTTTGCTCTTGGGCCAAATGTGTGTGTGTCCCCTTTTATGTTTTGTGTTGCTTAAATTTGTGATAATGACATGGCCAGCATAAAATGATGTATATTTTTGATGTTATTATTTGCAGTTACAACATATCATGACAATACCCCGGCATGTAAGCATCAGTGGATGGTATTTGAAAGCAAAGTTACATGTATTTTTATTGGGTGGTGTAAAAAGGCTGACCTTCCAATGTTGTCATTTCAGGTTGATTTGGGTCGGATTGTTCTGGCCCTGCTCCCGGAAGCCAACCAACCTCAATTTCATCCCAGGCGTAGGCATCGTAGGCGTGCAAGGCCCCAGATATTTCGAACACGTGTCACCCTTTTTGGAATGCCAGATGATGAGGTTTTAAGACGATACCGTCTTCCTCCAAAAATCATCATAGACACTCTCTCATTAATAGAGAGTGATCTTGAGCGGCAAATTGACAGTCCTACAGCGATTCCACCACTTACGCAATTAATGGCGGTGTTACATTTCTGTGCCTCAGGATCGTTCCAAACAACGGTGGGAATTGTGGCGGGCATCTCACAATCCTCCTTTTCCCGGATCCTGAGGGCAGTGATGGAGGCACTTTTCAAGCACCTCCATCATTTTATTCAAATGCCTTTGGATATGGGTGCCCTTAGTGTGGCCAAGGCCAATTTTTACCAAATAGCTGGCTTCCCACACATCATAGGGGTTGTGGATGGTACTCACATACCACTTCAGCCTCCAGCACGGCTGGAGGCAATATTTAGAAACTGTAAACACTATCACTCCCTCAATGTAATGGTGGTATGTGATGCCTCCCTCCAGATCCTGTCCCTGAATGCAAAATTACCAGGAAGTGCACATGACTCCTTCGTCATCCGGCAATCAGGGATATGGCACAAATTAACCAACCTACAAGCTGGTGATGCGTGGCTTCTGGGTAAGTGGAGACCTTTAGTACATAACAATGTTAAGCTTCATACAGAGTGAGCCTGATGTTGTATTTTCGTTTTCACAGGAGACAGTGGCTACCCTTGCACGCTCTGGCTGCTCACTCCTTATTTGGCTCCCACACCAGGGCCACAAAGTGAGTATAATTCCACACTTACAGCCACGAGGCAAGTGGTGGAGTGCTGTATCGGCCTTTTAAAAGGCCGATTCAGATGCCTCCACCGCTCTGGTGGCGAACTCATGTATTTGCCGGATATGGTTTCGAAAATTGTGGTCCTGTGTGGGATATTTCACAACATCGCCATAAGGAGTGGTGTCCCAATGCAGCCAGAGGATGCCTTACCTGAGGATGGCCCCCCCGAGGTTGGTCGGAGGTCAGTATGTGGGGGGGCCATACGCGATGATGTGGTGGCCAGATTTTTTAGGTAATTATTTGCAAAAAACCAGTGTTGATACCTAATGTGGTTGGGTTTGTTTGAGAGCATATAATTTTTTGCTAATTTTTTTCTCCCTCTTCTGTTTTTTGACATAATCTTTGGCACTCCAACGATGACTACTTCCTGCTACCCTTACAAAACCTGTATGTGGATATTTTGTGGCTATGTTCTGGAACACTTATTGCCACACCATATATGTGGAATCATGTTGGCATGGTCCTTCGTCAACCAGTTCTTGATTGGTTTTTTTTTATGTTTGTTTTTTGGTATGTGTTGTATTTGAGATTATCACTGTGTGTTTTGTTTGTGAGTGACCACTTTGAATTTTCAGTTATGTTGCTAATAAATGTTTTTAGAGTGAAATGTTGTCCCTTTATTTAACGTTACCACCAAGTGTAACCAGGTTCACACACGTAACATTTGACTAAGGGGTAATCCAGTACTGACGCCATTTGAGCAAAAAGGATTCCTTTATTCAGGGTCCAAACCAACACCAAAAGGAAGCCTGTACAATCCTTTTGCTTCGTAATATTGCCCTAAGCTGCTTGCACACCAACTAGGAACCTGGAAAATGTAGAAATATCTAATTGTGACTACACCAAAAAAGGGAAATCAGATTTGTACTGTTAGGTGTTTCTTGTGGCTGTTTGACCAAAAAATACAACACACACTCTTATTGGCCCAAATTTGAAATCCTTGCAGGAACACTCTACTTATGTCTGGGTAAACAATATGTGGTTGGGACAAAACGAATGAGCCAGAACGTAACTTCAAACAAAACAATTTATTTACAGAATGGTGAAAAAAAAAAAAACTACTCCCTAAGGAGGACCGACATACGGTCAAGGACCACCAGCACCCCGATTATATTGCTGTGCATCTGGGCCACACAGCCGGCTAAATTTTGCCGAAGCCTCTGTTCCTCTGTGGGTGAGAAAAATTAGGGGATTAATACAACAATAGTGAAACCACATTAAAAAACAATAAAAAAAAAAAACAACAACATTTTTTTTATTGCATTAAAAAACATCACACTAAAATGGTGTAGGGCAAAAATACAAGGCCTATGTCCAAATTCCGACAGGTGTGCTATGTGTATGTTGAAAACAGCAGTAACAGGTTACGGCAATCGGCCAAAACCACTTAATTTTTGAAAAAAAACACAAAAAAAAAAAAAAGACAAACAGTTTGTGTCGATAAAAAACAGCAAAAAAAAACATACCAGAAGACCCAACGTCAGCTACAGAAGGCCCTCCATCGTCCTCCTCGGAGGTGGGTCCATTCCCCAAAGATTGGGGTGGTGTAATGACCGACTCCGGGGAGGGGGTCATTCGAAGAGGGGTGGTTGGAGGAGAGGGGGAATTGGGATGGAGGGGAAGGAGTCCAGAAAAATCTGGCTGAGGGTGTTGGAAGGCTGGGGAGGAGGGGGGAATAGGGGAAGGAGTGGAGTTGGTGTTGGCTGGGGGTGGGGGAGAGTGGCCGTGCTCGCTGCCTGGCGGGACGCTGACGGTGTAGTCTTCGCTGGGCCCCTAAAAGATGGCAAACAAATTGGGGTTAGTTCCAACACTAATCCGCAAACAAAATCAATTTCAAAAGCACCCCCAAAAACAAAACAAAAAAAAAATGAGGAGAATGAATACATCTGAAAGACAGGGAAAACATGGCCATGCAGATATGAGGAGAATGAATAAATATGAAAGACACAGAAAACATGGCCATGCAGATATGAGGAGAATGAATAAATATGAAAGACACGGAAAACATGGCCATGCAGATATGAGGAGAATGAATAAATATGAAAGACACGGAAAACATGGCCATGCAGATAGGAGAATGAATAAATATGAAAGACACGGAAAACATGGCCATGCAGATAGGAGGAGAATGAATAAATATGAAAGACACGGAAAACATGGCCATGCAGATATGAGGAGAATGAATAAATATGAAAGACACGGAAAACATGGCCATGCAGATAGGAGGAGAATGAATAAATATGAAAGACACGGAAAACATGGCCATGCAGATAGGAGGAGAATGAATAAATATGAAAGACAGGGAAAACATGGCCATGCAGATAGGAGGAGAATGAATAAATATGAAAGACACGGAAAACATGGCCATGCAGATAGGAGGAGAAAGAATAAATATGAAAGACACGGAAAACATGGCCATGCAGATAGGAGGAGAATGAATAAATATGAAAGACACGGAAAACATGGCCATGCAGATAGGAGGAGAATGAATAAATATGAAAGACAGGGAAAACATGGCCATGCAGATATGAGGAGAATGAATAAATATGAAAGACATGGAAAACATGGCCATGCAGTTAGGGCCACAAAGACAAACATGAAAACCACAATCCATTAAACTTACTCGCAGCGATCTGCATGCAAAAGCATGCCAGCAAGCGGGGCGTCCGCCGTCGCAGGTCCGACCACCTGCGCTCCAGCTGACCGATATGGCGGCGTGAGCCGAAGGAGCGCAGGCGGGCCCGAACCTCCGCATATGCGGATCGCTTCTTGCGGTTGGTGATGGGTGGAGGCTGGCTGGTGATCCGCCAATCCATCACCTCCGTAAGCACCAGCAGCTCGCGCCTGGTGAATGCGGAGGCTCTCATGATGGCAATGGAGATTTTCATAAAAATAATTTTTGATAAAGTGCTCAAAAATGTTATGATTGGCTAATGTATTTAGGAAATTAACAGGAGCAATTCTATTGGTTAGTGTATGAGTCATGTGTTCGACAGGGCCAGAAATCTGTGGAGACTTATGATAGGCTTAATGCAGTGACATGCGTAAGCAAATTTACATAAAGAAATGAACTCCAGGAAATATGCGGGGCTAAAAACAAATAGACCAATTATTTAATAGGGGTTAACATGTATTTTGACAAATAAAAGCGAATGTTTAAGCCGTACGTATTCTGCGGGTAAACACAAACACGGACATAAATAAAGTTTATTGCATTGTGTAAAAAAAAAAAAAAAAAAACAATTAAGCTAATTGATATATTGATTGGCATGTTACGATTGAGGGAGGTAGGCAGAATAAACGAGCAGTTAATCGAAATGTCTCAGTCCAACTTCCGGGTAGTACTAGTGCGTGCATTCCCTTCAAACCACTTCGGGGATGTACGCTCGCTATTTGGCACGCTCGTTAGTTAGAGGAGGGGTCGCCTGAGTTTGGGGAGGATGTTTTGATGCGAACGAAAATACGAGCGTGTGCCTGAATTTAAATATTTTTTTACGTTCGCCCAACGTACGAACGGCCACTTGCGTCCGGGTCTGAATGAGGGCCTTTGTTTGTTGGTTCGTGAAGGAGTAGTTTTTTTTTTTTTTGACGGAGCGTTTTTTTATTACTTTCTTTGCTTACGTTAGCATTTATGCGTTTCATTTTGTTTTTTATTTCTTATTTTTGAGTAAGTATTTCACTAATTCCCATGAATATTTATTATTAAATTGTTTTCAATTTTTTTTTTTTTTTTTTTAACAGTTATTTAGGCTGTGACCAAGTGACCTTTTCGAACTTTGGAATATTTGTCAGTTTTTGGTAAGTGTTTTTGTTTTTATTAATTAACAAATTAGATGTGTTGGTCTTAGCATATGTTTCGCTAAGTAATGTGTGCTTGTTCTGTGTAAAATCATGTCTTAAGTCTAAATGTAGTGTACTATTTTGCGAACTAATGTGTGCTTGTTATGTGTAAAATCATGTCTTAACTCTAAATGTAGCGTACTATTTTGCAAACTAATGTGTGCTTGTTCTGTGTAAAATCATGTCATAACTCTAAATGTAGCGTACTATTTTGCGAACTAATGTGTGCTTGTTCTGTGTAAAATCATGTCTTAACTCTAAATGTAGCGTACTATTTTGCAAACTAATGTGTGCTCCCTTCTCTAAATTTTAGAAATCTATATTTGGCTTAATTCCTAGTTAAATTAATCATATAAATATTTTCTAATTTTGAAATGTAGGTTGATTTGCACATGACACGACCCAGGCCTGTGAGAATCTTTGGTTTTCTTTGAAAAGATAAGTATATTTTTCTTCACACATTTGTCTAAAACAATAACTAGCTGGCTTAACATTTCAGGTTGATGTTGGTCGTATTATTTTGGCCATGGTTCCAGAACCCGACCAACCTCAACTTCATCCCAGGCGTAGGCCTCGTAGGCGTGCAAGGCCCCAGATATATAGAACACGTTTTTGGAATGCCAGATGATGAGGTGTTAAGGCGATACCGTCTTCCGCCACAAATCATCATAGACACTCTCTCATTAATAGAGAGTGATCTTGAACGGCAAATTGACAGTCCTACAGCAATACCACCACTTACGCAATTAATGTCGGTGTTACATTTTTGTGCCTCAGGATCCTTTCAAACCACCGTGGGAATAGTGGCAGGAATCTCCCAATCCTCCTTTCAAGGATCCTGAGGGCAGTGATGGATGCACTTTTTAAACACATCCATCATTTTATTAAAATGCCATTGGATATTGGTTCCCTTAATGTGGTGAAGGCTAATTTTTACCAAATTGCTGGCTTCCCACACATCATAGGGGTTGTGGATGGCACTCACATACCACAAGGCTGGAGGCTATATTTAGGAACCAAAAGCACTTTCACTCGATGAATGTAATGGTGGTATGTGATGCCTCCCTCCAGATCCTGTCCCTGAATGCCAAATTCCCAGGCAGTGCACATGATTCCTTCGTCATCCGGCAATCAGGGATTTGGCACAAATTAAACAACCTACAGGCTGGTGATGCGTGGCTTCTGGGTAAGTTGACACCTTCTGTTAAAACCAATGCAAAGCTTGGTACACAATGGTTCTGATGTTGTATTTTATATTTTCACAGGAGACAGTGGTTACCCTTGCACGCCCTGGCTGCTCACTCCTTATTTGGTTCCCACACCAGGGCCACAAAGTCAGTATAATTCCGCATGTATTTGCCGGCTATGGTTTCAAAAATTGTGATCCTGTGTGGGATATTTCACAACATCGCCATAAGGAGTGGTGTCCCAATGCAGCCATAGGATGTCTTGCCTGAGGACGGCCCCCCCGAGGTTGGTCGGAGGTCAGTATGTGGGGGGCCATACGCGATGAAGTTGTTGCGATTTTTTAGGTAATTATTTCCACAAATTAATTTAATTGACACAATGTAGACATGTAATATTTTAATGTACACTTTTAACTTTTTTTTTGTTTGGTTTTTGTTTTATTCCCTCAAATGACCATAAAAATCCATGCATACTACCTGATTAACATAAATGACTTTATGTGGACACATTGGATATAACTTCGGGAACAATGATTTCTTCTCCTCATTTGTGGATTCATTTTGACATGCTACTTCTTCAAACAGTTCCTGGTTTGTTTGTTTTTGGGTGGATTTTGGTGTTGCTTGGACTTTTGTGTGTGTTTTCAATGTGTGAATTTATTGTGTCAATTCACTTGGTGTTTATTATTTGTGTGCATTAAATTTATCTTTTACGTTAACAAACCATTTACTTCGTAAATTACAACCAAGTGTAACCTGTTCCAAAACTTGCTTAATGCCTAATACTATAATTTCTAAATTTGGAACCTTTTGTACCCTGCTTTGCTGCTAAAACCAAACACCAAAGGTATTATGGTGAATCAGTATGTTTTCAATTCTAGGCCTAAGCAGGTAGCTTTAATTTTTACATTACCCCCCCCCAAAAAAAAAATTAATTTTGAGGTTAATTCTACAAACCTATTGGTATTGTTATGTGTTTAATGAGCAAGCTTACATACTTACTTGAGCTTTCTCCAAACAAAGTTACATTACTTAAAAACTCAGGGACAAATAGTAGACTTATGTAAGGTTCAACAATCTAAGATTTACAGACAAGGAATGAGACTTAAAAAAATAGAAATAAACTTTATTTTTGGATTTTTTTTTTTTGCAAGAAAAAAACTTAGTGGCGCAGGATCGCCAAAAGATGGTCCAATGCCACCAGCATGGCAATAACATGTCCCCTGAGATCCTGCAATACGCCAGCAATTGCCTCGTTACGCCTCTGGTCCTCTGTGGGTTAAAAAAATGTGCGGATTACGAAAATGACACCTTCATTTAGATTTTAAAAACAAACAAAAAATTCAGACTATCCCAAAAATAAACATCAGTTACAAAAACATGTCCAAAACAAAAGGAATGCAAAACGAAAAGATTTAAAACAAATAAGGGCCCAAAATGAAGAAATACAAACGAAAGAAGAAAAAAAAAAAACTAAGGAAAACTACGACATTTGTTGGTACCGTAAACAAGAAAGACACAAGTGTGAGTGTTTGGACATGTGTCATATGTGTAAGGGGAAAACATCCTTGACATTGTTTCCCAAAGATATATATAAAAAACATTTTAACTAATTTACTATTTTGAACTGCACAGGCAAAAGGACAACATCAAACAAAATATAAAAATTTGAAAAAAAAACATAGTTTAAAATGTAAACATACCGGGCACACTGCTGACTGGGCCTGGAGCCACGAATACCTCCGCATCGGACTTGGGCCAGTGGCTCATGGAAGGAGGAGGGGTCATGTGGGATGAAGTGGAGGGTGAGGAAAAGAGAGGGGGGGTTGGAGGGGAGGGGGAAGTTGGAGGGATGGTAATGTGAGGAGAGGGAGGGGACTGACGGTCGGCAAGGTCTGGGGTGGAGGGGGATGCCAGGTGATGTGTACAATGATGCCTCCATGCTAATTATCCATGCCCTTTAATCGCTGTTTTGACGCCCAGACACGCCTGCGTTCACACCTCCGCTCCCCCGTTCACAAGCACCTTCCCCTGTTACCACCCACAAATGGCACTAACTGTCACTCAAGGTAGCTCTCAGTCTTTGTGCTACGAGCCCACAATTTCTGATCACAGTGACTGGCTAATGCACTGCAATGCATATGCATGCGCACAATGCGAACCATTGGCAGCTACGAACGAATGCTTCTTAGCGTCCTGGTCTGAATCAGGTTCACAGTGTGGTATACAGTGTGATCTGGGGACATAGGGCTTGATTCAGCAAGGATTGCAGTTGCTTCTACAGTACTCACGCAATCGGCTGATTAATTTGTACTGTTCATGCATTGCAGTGCATGAACCAGACACTGCGATTGGGACTGCGATCGCAAAGGGTACGCAAACTCATGGCAGAGTGATTGACAGGAAGCGTTGTTTGTTGGTGGTGACTTGGGGGTGGTCTGGCGAACGCAGGTGTGCCAGTGCGTTTCAACAGCGTTGCATGGGAATGCATAAATTAGCCACTGTGATACCAGATGCAGGCTGAGGTCTCATAGCGTGTGCAGAAGCAAGCGATTCCTGAGTGAGGTCTGACCTGCCTTAACTGTGCATATGGGTCTAATGTTATTCGATGTTACTGATTGTTTCATTATGTTGCCCAACTATATGGATGTGAGTAAGGGAAAGTGGGATTCCCTATGTCAGGCTGCGGTTGCAATGCGAATGCAAACATTTACATAGCACAACTGATATTAGCAACGGCTTTGCATGCGTATAATCAGAATAACGATCCATGCTGAATCAGGCACTTAGTTGAGATGCAGTGTGATCTGGAGATACAGGGCCTGATTCAGACCCGCTTGCAAGCATTATGCGCTCGCGAGAGGGTCGATGTTAGGCCACTGCGCATGTGCATGCCAGAGCCAGCTCCGACGTGCGCTTGTGCGAGACCCTGCTAGCGACGGGCGCTCCGTCACTCCGGGTCTCGCACCAAAAGGGGGCGGCTGTCGATTTTGATCGACAGCTCACACCATTTTGGAGGCGTGGTGTGGGGGTGGCTTCACAAATGGAGGCGTTCCCATGTGAACGCCTGCCGTTTGTGGGCGGCCCCACTGACATCACCAGTGATGTCAGTGGGAGAGCTTCGGCTCTATTAGAGCCAGAAGCACTCTGGGGCTTGCGGTCACGAGACCCTACCACAAGGGTCTCGTCACAAGCCCGATGGTCGCGATGGTCTTGACCATCGCGACCATCATCCTGGCCGCTCGCAATAGCTGTAGGTGGTAACCCACAGCTATGCAAGCGGCCGGGAGGCTGCTCCAAAAAAAAAAATGCCCTGATTCAGAGCGAGCGCTCTGAATCAGTGCCACAGTGTGGTATGCAGTGTGATCTGGGGCACAGGACCTGATTCAGACCCGGTCGCTAAGGAGCGATCACTCACTGCCGGGCGATTGTTGCTCAGTGTGCATGCGTATAATTCGTAGTGCGCGTGCGCAAGCCAGACTCAGTGATGGGGAATCGTGCTCTTGTAGCACACAGACTGCCCGCTACTTTGAGTGACAGATAGTGCCATTTGTGGGTGGTAACAGGGGAAGGTGCTTGTAAACGGGGGTGTGGTGTTGCAAATGCAGGCTTGTCAGGGACACAAAATGTTGTTTAAAGGGCGTGCATAATTAGCAAAGTAGCGTCATTGTACACGTCACCTGCATGTATTTCAGCCAGCACTGATCGCAGTGCTTGCAGCGGGGTAAGGCTACCTCAAGGGCTGCGAGCAGCTCCGATGCCTCTCGATGTTACCGATTAATCAAACAATTCTAGGAGATGACGTGTGTTGCAAGGGGAAAGGGGTCGTCTTAATACACTTGCGCAAGTGTATTAAGACGACCCCTTTCCCCTCGCAACACGTAATTTCCTTGTTTGATTAATCGGTAACATCGAGAGGCATCGGAGCTCAGGGCCTCATTCAGAGCCGCTCGTAAGCGGCCGTTCGTTCGCTCTGAGCAATGTTCGCTCAGCTGCGCATGCGTATGGTTCGTAATGCGCATGCGCCAACCAGTCAGTGCGGTCAGAAATCGTGTGTTCACAAAATAGCGAGTGCCTGCTAATTTGAGTGACAGGATGAGGCGTTTGTGGGTGGTAAC
Organism: Taudactylus pleione; assembly: GCA_031769625.1. Lineage (NCBI taxonomy): Eukaryota > Metazoa > Chordata > Amphibia > Anura > Myobatrachidae > Taudactylus > Taudactylus pleione. The sequence goes on from JAUIMM010000307.1 coordinate 6,863,933, forward strand.
AGGGGAAGGTGCTTGAAAACGGGGAGTGGAGATCCGAATGCAGGCGTGCCAAACGGTCAAAACGGGCGTTTTAAGGGTGTGCATAATTAACAAAGCAGCTTCATCGACCACGTCACTTGGTTGTTTCTTAGCCTGAACTGTTCGCATGATTGCGGTAGGAAAATCCAACCACAAGCACTGCGAGCAGTTCAGACGCCTTTAGATGTACTCGATTAATGTAATAAATAGCGGAGATGACATAGGATGCGAGCGGCCAGGGGGCGTCTTTACAAAATAGCGAGCGCATGTTTCGTCCGCTCGCTCAGACATAGAGGTGTCAACAGACCGCAAAGAGCGAGAGCTCAATTTAAATAGCCGGCCCCTTTTTCTGAACGAGCGAGCGCAAATAGCGTCCGGCTCTGAATCAGGCCCTCAGAGCCATAGCTTATAAAGACATAGAGGGCGTCCTCACGCCATGCAGTGCGAGCATTTAATTTAAATATCCAGTCCCTTTTGCCAGTGAATCTGGGGGCACAGTTTGGTAAGCATTGTGATCTAGGGGCACAGTGTGGTATGCAGATTGATCTGGAGGTACAGTGTGGTATGCAGTGTGATATGGGGGCACAGGGCCTGATTCAGACCCGGTCACAAGTGCTGAGTGCTCGCAAGCGGGTCCATGTTTGCCCACTGGGCATGCGCACAACGGAGCCGGCTCCATCGTGCACATGCGCGAGACCCGGCTACCGACGAGTGCTCCGTTGCTCCGGGTCTCACACCAAAGGGGGCGAGCTGTCGATGGTGATTGACAGCTCACCCCGTTTGGTAGGTGGGCAGGGGGGGTGGCTGGCCAAACGGAGGAACGCCTGCCGTTTGGGGGTGGCCCCACTGACATCACCAGTGATGTCAGTGGGAGAGCTTCCTCTATTAGAGCCAGAAGCTCTCTGGGGCTTGCGGCCACGAGACCCTACCACAAGGGTCTCGTTGCAAGCCCAATGGTTGTGATGGTCTTGACCATCGCGACCATCAACCTGGCCGCTCGCAATAGCTGTGGGTGGTCACCCACAGCTATGCCAGCGGCCAGGAGGCCAAAAAAACACTGATTCAGAGCGAGCGCACATTCAGAGCGTCCGTCTATGAATCAGGCCCACAGTGTGGTATGCAGTTTCATCTGGAGCATAAAGTGGCATACAGTGTAATCTGGGGACATAGTTGACATATTCAAGAAACGAGAAGAGTGTCCCCGCACAGGCTAAGAGATTTGTACCGTGAACAAGCCAGCAGAGGCGAAATTATATTGTCGGAGACAGACGCAGCACCTCCGTTCCCGCTGTGCGCACAGCGGGTGCTGTTACAGACCAGGTGACGCTTCATCCTACTATTACAGCCACATAAGGTAACAAATCATTTGCACCTTGTGCCTAACATTTTCGATTGATAAAACACATACTTTGTGGTTTGTGGTTCTTGCAGACAAGGGATAATTATTACCCGTGCCATGCAGGATCTAGATTGTCCCACAGTCGGATTATCAAGTGAATATTAATACATCACTGGTTACTGACAGGGCACTTCTCACTACACATACATAATTGTAATGCTCAACCTTACTGCTATTAACAATTTTGTTTATTTACTGACTTTGTTGTGAGAATTTCCCTGCCATAGTTATATGCTGTTTGACAAGGGAAACCCATATTCGAGCCAGTGACAACTGTTGCCATATAGTCTCTCACCCTTATGCTATTAGTTGGAAGAATTGAGAACAATGAGGTGACAGAGATAAAGGAAATGTATATTCAAGCTTGTGACAGCTTTTAGATCAAATACTGAGCGATATCTGAGACAGTATCATTACCATCAATTGTCGCAGCATCTATTCACAAGGGATATGTAAATCATGATGATTGTTTAATGAGTATCAAAGAGGAAATGTAGATTGAATCTATTACATCAGTTTCTATCCATGTACGTTTTGTGTGATAATTTCATTGTCATATTCTTTGTCTAACAAAGGAAACCTATATTTAAGCCAGTGACAACCGTTGATTAATATTGAGGGATATCTGAGACAGCGTTATTACCATCGATTGTAACCATACCCTTTTACAAAGGAAATGTCTATCGTGATGATACTTTCCAATTCATTGGGAAATGTATATTCAAGCCAGTGATAACAGGTGAACAATATTGAGTGATACCTGGTACAACGTTACTACCATCGATTGTTGAAATACCCAATTTATAGGGGAATGTCTATCATGATGATTTTTTCCAGGTACTATCAAAGGAGAAACATCGATTAAATCAATCAGACCACAATCTATCAGCAAACGATGGTGTTAGAGTTTTTCTACCATACCTAATGCTGTCTAGATCCTCAGGTGTGCTGTGACTATATTTACTCTCAGCTGTACACTACAAGGCATGAGCTCTCACCTACTACTTTATGTGAAGCGAAAGACACTAGTCACTGGATAGATAGTAGCATCAACACTCTAAGCACATATCATTAGCTAAGAGTTAAGACATAAAACTAGGGAGAATACTCTGATAGAGGATGGAGCATTATATCATTAGCAATTGTCTTTAATTACTTAGTAGGTACCTGGCATATCGGAACGGAACGATATTTGTCGAAGTATCTAAACGTACACATATGTATTTGTACATTACTTTATTTAATATGTATATGGAATACTACAGACTTTAGCTGTATTTTACTATCTTTCTTCGCACTCTCATCGATACTGGCCCGCAGGAGCCGGGCACAGTAGGGCCGAAAGCAGATACACCTATCAAAAGGGATCAATTATTGTCATTATATGTACTCTCATCATTATCTCCTATGCACGATACCGCTGAAGCATAGAGATTTGAAAGCAGATGCATGGCATTTTTGATTCTTTCTTTTCAGTATGAATATTACTCATCTTAATCCTCTGACTGTTATAACTGACACTGAGAAGGTTAACACTCATTAATATCATTCGATGCATGCAGATGAATTAACAGCAGTATTTCACTCCTCAAAGTGTGCAGTTCTTTTATACCCACTATTCTTTTCTTCTTTCTTTCTCTACGGCAGTCCAAATTATTGACAGATATTACCCCATACCACAAGGGGGCAGTCTGGTGATATTCCCAACACATACTTCATCCTATATGTTTTTTAGAAATATTTTTTGCCTTGACATATGAACACGGCGGTTCATACTTGGAGGACATATTCTGGATTACAACAAGTATATTTTTATGACTACTAAGTGACCAGAACACGATATATTTGTCCCACAATAGATTAATAAACAGTTGGATACCAAAACATACAACCTTTTTGTAAATTTGTCTGTCTATATATGGTGTTATGTCTTTTATGTATGTAAGTTGAAGATTATGTAATAAACTTTGTTTTAATAGATTACATTAAGTTTGTGCCCCCAGCCAAAAGAGTTTTCTTTTCCTTTCTTTTCTTGATTACATAGTTGAGATGCAATGTGATCTCGGGGCACACTGTGGTATGCAGTGTGATCCGGGGGCTCAATGTGATATACAGTGTGATCTAGAGGTATAGTGTGGCATGCAGTGTGATCTGGGGGCAAAGTTTGGTATGCAGTTTCATCTGTAGACATATAGGCCCTCATTCAGAGGCGCTCGCAAAATGCGAACGCTCGTTCTGAATGAGGGCGGCCGCTTGGCTTTTGATGTGCGGCCTCCTGGTCGCTAGCTAAGCTGTGGGTTACCACCCACAGCTTTAGCGATTGAACAGGTTGATGGTCGCGATAGTCAAGACCATCGCGACCATCGGGGCTTGCGACGAGACCCTAAGGTTGGGTCTCGGCAACTGCAAGCCCCAGGGCACTTCCTGCTCTGATCGAGTGGCCGCGCACTTGGGCACCATGCGCACTTGGGCACCATCAACCCGCTTGCGAGCGCTCAGCCTGGAGATACAGTGAGGCATGCAGTGTGACCTGGAGGTACAGTGTGGTATGCAGTGACTGGAGGTACAGTGTGACCTGAAGGTACAGCGTGGCATGCAGTGTGACGGTAGTGTGGTATGCAGTGACTGGAGGTACAGTGTGTCATGCAGTGTGACCTGGAGGTAGTGTGGTATGCAGTGACTGGAGGTAAAGTGTGGTATGCAGTGTGACCTGGAGGTAGTGTGGTATGCAGTGACTGGAGGTACAGTGTGGCATGCAGTGTGATCTGGGGGCAAAGTTTGGTATGCAGTTTCATCTGTAGACATATAGGCCCTCATTCAGAGGCGCTCGCAAAATGCGAACGCTCGTTCTGAATGAGGGCGGCCGCTTGGCTTTTGATGTGCGGCCTCCTGGTCGCTAGCTAAGCTGTGGGTTACCACCCACAGCTTTAGCGATTGAACAGGTTGATGGTCGCGATAGTCAAGACCATCGCGACCATCGGGGCTTGCGACGAGACCCTAAGGTTGGGTCTCGGCAACTGCAAGCCCCAGGGCACTTCCTGCTCTGATCGAGTGGCCGCGCACTTGGGCACCATGCGCACTTGGGCACCATCGACCCGCTTGCGAGCGCTCAGCCTGGAGGTACAGTGAGGCATGCAGTGTGACCTGGAGGTACAGTGTGGTATGCAGTGACTGGAGGTACAGTGTGACCTGAAGGTACAGCGTGGCATGCAGTGTGACGGTAGTGTGGTATGCAGTGACTGGAGGTACAGTGTGTCATGCAGTGTGACCTGGAGGTAGTGTGGTATGCAGTGACTGGAGGTAAAGTGTGGTATGCAGTGTGACCTGGAGGTAGTGTGGTATGCAGTGACTGGAGGTACAGTGTGGCATGCAGTGTGACCTGGAGGTAGTGTGGTATGCAGTGACTGGAGGTACAGTGTGGCATGCAGTGTGACCTGGAGGTAGTGTGGTATGCAGTGTGACCTAGAGGTAGTGTGGTATGCAGTGACTGGAGGTACAGTGTGGCATGCAGTGTGACCTGGAGATAGTGTGGTATGCAGTGACTGGAGGTACAGTGTGGTATGCAGTGTGACCTGGAGGTAGTGTGGTATGCAGTGTCTGGAGGTACAGTGTGGCATGCAGTGTGACCTGGAGGTAGTGTGGTATGCAGTGACTGGAGGTACAGTGTGGCATGCATGGTGATCTGGAAGATGAAATACAAATGCTAGCTTCCAGTCTTCAGGTTCAATGTTCAGTTAGACAGGTAGGAATCGATAGCACAAGCAAGGGGGTGTGGCTTAATCACATGAGACGTGGACACGCCCCCACTTAGGAAAAAATTTGTAAAAAAGGGCGCTTGTGAGACCCTCAACTGAGGCAAATCCAGGGGGAGGCGCATCAGTGTGATAGCTCCTCCCCCACCCAAGCAGACGCAGAGGAGCATTCCAAATATTTTGAAGTTCTATCATGCAACAATCACAAAAGGATATTGCTTCTAGTTATTTCTGTTGTATTCTATAGGTGTTGTATCTGATATTAAACTGTTGTGTGTTTGTGTCGCTGCTCTATCACAAAGGTCAGACAGCCATCTCTCTGCAGCCTTTGGACAATATTGCTGAAAAATTAAAATATTAAAAGTTTTAAGGTGTTCATTTATAAAATTTACTGTAAATTGCTATAAATGAACATTAATTCTATTAATAGTAATGTAGGAACAAAAAAAATACAAATTACATGATTTTACCTGTCTTTGAGCATTTTTAAGGAAAACCAAAGAGTGTGTTGGTGTTAATGAGTCCTGGCAATGTGAGAGTGTGTGTGTTAATGAGTGCAGGGTGGGTGATAGTGTGTGTTAATAGGTACTGATATATATTGGGACACAGATGTGTGGCATAAATATATATTGGGGACATGGATGTGTGGCATAATGTATTGGGGCATAGCTGTATGGCATATAAATAATTTGGGGCACATGTGTGGCAAATGTATTGTATACATTGTGTGGCATAATTCATAGCTATGTGGCATATAATAAATTTGGGAAACAACTGTGTGGTGTCACAGATGAAGGAATTTGAGGCTGTGTTCCCGGGCTGGTTCTTGGATCTGTTTTATTTGGGTCAGGTATGCTCTGGAAAGAACTGGGTTTAATGAAGTTCCTGCGCAGTAATATATCGGTTGAAGCGGCCTTTGAGTGAATACAGAAGGATGACTGAATTTCAGTTAGGACCAGAGGGTATCTGGACTCCAGGTATAATGGAGGTCGGCTTGAGCTCCGGGCAGGAGCGGAGAGTAACTGGACTCCAGGTGTAATGGAGGACGGCTGGAACTCTGGCAGGACCAGAGAGTAACTGGACTCCAGGTGTAATGGAGGACGGCTGGAACTCCGGGCAGGACCGGAGGATAACTGGACTCCAGGTGTAATGGAGGACAGCTGGATACACACAGAAGTGTAGCAATTGAATCAGCAGATACGCTTGGTGGAGCACAGTAAAATAGCTCACTAGACGAGGCTAAGAGTCCTGTTGCATGGGCAACTTGTTACTGCAGCAGGTATCCTTTTATAGAGGTTGCAGGAAGCTGATTGGCGGAGACCTGTGAAGGAGCTGTTCCATTGGCGGAGGTGGAGTCATGTGGGCAAATCCAAAATGGCTGCACTCATGGACCGGAGTGTGGCAGCCCAACCATGCAGATGCCGGAGCCGATGCAGACTGCGGATGTCTGTGTCCATGAAGGAGGATGCTGATGAAGCCAGCAGGAGAGGACAGAGCCACTGCAGCACCATGTGACGCCGCAGGTGAGTGCCTGCAAAGGTAAGTAGCGGGGTCTGGTTCTGGGGTCTCTGTGGGGACTTGTGACATGTGGCATATTATGTATTGGGAAACACGTATGTGGCATATTATGTATTGGGGCACAAATGTGTGGCATATTATGTATTGGGGCACAAATGTGTGGCATATTATGTATTAGGGACACAAATGTTTGGCATAGTATGTATTGGAGGTACAAATGTGTGGCATATTATATATTGGGCACAAATGTGTGGCATATTATGTATTAGGGACACAAATGTGTGGCATATTATGTATTAGGGACACAAATGTTTGGCATATTATGTATTGGAGGTACAAATGTGTGGCATATTATGTATTAGGGACACAAATGTGTGGCATATTGTGTATTGGGGCACAGATATGTAGCATATTATGTATTGGCGGCATTGATGTGTAGCATAATTATAATGTTGGGATACAGCTGTGTGGCATATAATTAATTTGTGGCACAGATGTGTGGCATATTATGAATTGGCGCAGTGTTATGTGGCACAGTATGACTTTGAGGCTCTGCTGTGTGGCATATAAGTTGGGGCATTTCTATATAGTGTTTTATGAATTTGGGACACTGCTGTGTGGCAAATTATGAATTGGAGTCATTAATGTGTGGCATAGTATGCAGGGAGCTGGGGCGGTGGGTGAAATGTTGCCTAGGGCACCTGGAAATCTTGCACCGGCCCTGATGGCACCTGAACCATGTTCCCGGTTACTTCTCTACTGCGCATGAGGAGATCACTGGAAAATTTACTACCGCTGTATTTTCCCTGTGATCTCTACTCCTCCAGCCAGTGTTCCAGAGAGGTAAGTATAATTATTTGGATGCAGGGTGTTCAGTGTTGGCCATGCACACCCTGTACCCATTATAGATATGCCAATGATATATACACATAGTTTTTGAATAGCAACAATAATTCACAATTACAATTTGCCATTTCTAACAAAAGCAGTATTTTTTTTCTCACTGAATCAATAGTAAGAAAATGCACCACAAATTAAATATAGCTGAACTTTGTAACTTCAGTGACAACTGTATAGCAGTAAAATAAATTAAATCCTTTTTATTAACATTTAAAGTCAGCCCTTTAAGTGTTTTACTTCTTATTGTTCTTCCTAGTACCGCAGCTCAAAATCCATTAATTAAATATATTTTCATTATTACCTATGGAAATATTTAAGCAACTATGGCTCTCATAAAAGCGAAATGCTCCCTATACCCACAGGCAATGCAGTAATGGGCATGTGAAATGCAATTGCACATTCAGGCTAATTCATCATCACCAAGCCATTACCTAGGTTTAGGAAAACCATGACTCTCCAGCTGCTGTGGAACTAGTGGCTCGATTCAGACACGCTCGCTAGATGCTTACGCTTGCACTCAGCGTATGCATATTTTGGCAGGCAGGCCCACTATGTCTTGCCGTGCGATCGCTCAGTGTATGCAGACGCCCACCAGCCTGTCTTAAGAAGCCCACTTGCGCACGTCATCTCCAGGAAGTGTATGCAACCATCGGTACATCGGGTACCATCGGATGCGATCACAGCGCTTGAGGCTGACCATACCCTACTGCAAGCACTTCAGTGTAAAAACCAGCAAGGTGATGTGTACTATGATGCTGCCTATAATTTATGCACACCTCTAAAACGGCATTGAGACGCTCAGGCACGCCTGCGTTCGCATCTCCACTCCCCCATTTATAGTGGCCAGCCCCTGTCTCCACCCACAAATGGCCTCTCCTGTCACTCACTCTGCTGGGCTGTCTATGCGCAGCAAGCAAACGCTTCCCGATCCCACGCTGTGGGTTGCGCATGCACAATGCAATGCATACGCATGCGCACAATGCGAACAACGGCCAGCTACGAACGAACGCATCCTAGCGAGCGGGACGGCATCAGGTCCTAGGACTTGTAGGACTTGTACAAGTACTGTATTAGTCTTGGGCTAATTTGTCCCAATAAAAGAAGAGAGTGTACAAGTTAAAAATTAATCTAAAACCTGGGAAGTATTCAAAAGGCACTGTTTAAAGCATGTGAGCAAATATTCACCACTTTCAAAAACATTTCCTATCATAATTTAAAACGGATATTTTTTAACGTCAATTTTTCTGAAAATTATTTAGAAAAAAAAAAAAGCTTTTGGCTCTAGTGAGCAGTATTAAAATCAAATCCGTATTTGCATTACTGTACATGTGTTGTTAATTGTTTGTTTCCACTAGCACAGCAAAAGGAAAGTATGTTGTTTCAGCTTTTTGTGCATGAGAGTAAATTTCATCTGGCTCATACAATGTCTCATATTCAATGGCTTAACCTACAAAAGGCCGATGTACTATCAGGGAGCTGCAGTGAAGGAAAAGCACCTGCTTGTGCTTTGGTGTCCACCCTGATTACAGATGTCAGCAGTATTTCTTAATAAGAACTTGAATAAACTACATAGGTTGAAAACAAAAATCTTAGTAGCAGCTGTTTACATGTAGGGGTGATTTGCTGGTGTTGAAATAATTGCATGACTTTGTAAAAGTGTGTATTTATATATTTTACTAAAGTGCTACCTGTAGAGGGTAACTAATTCTAAGCGTAATACTGCACATTGCACACTACTGTGAAATACAAGGATGTTAGAAGTAATTGAGTTATATGAACACATAATGAAATGAGGTAACTGTGGGCCTAATTCAGACCCGCTCGCGAGCGCTGAGCGCTCGCAAGCGGGTCGATGGTGCCCTAATGCGCATGCGCACAACGGAGGGAGCTCCATCATGCGCATGCGCGAGACCCGCATAGCGACAGCCAAGCTGTCGCTATGGGTCTCGCACCAATGGGGGCGTGCTGTCGATGGGGAGTGACAGCACGCCCCCTTTGGTGGGCGTGCCGGGGGCGTTGCTGCCCAGATGGAGGCATTCCCATGGGAACGCCTACCGTCTGGGGCCGACCCCACTGACATCACTAGCGATGTCAGTGGGAGTGCTTTTGGCTCTGATAGAGCCAAAAGCACTCCTGGGCTTGCGGCAGCGAGACCCTACCGCAGGGTCTCGTCGCAAGCCCGATGGTCGCGATGGTCTTGACCATCGCGACCATCTTTTTGGCCGCTCGCATAAGCCGTGGGTGGTCACCCACAGCTATGCGAGCGCATACCTCCCAACATGACCCTCTCCAGGAGGGACACAATGCTCTGGTCCTGGACTTCCCTGGTAAGAGGTGGGGCTGCAGCGCAGTTCAAAATTCAAATAGGGGAGCCTCACCAACTGTCATTTCACACGCTGCCAAACATCACTGGCTGGGACTCACTGGCAGTTGGTGTGACTCCCCTATTTGAATCTTGGACTGTGCTGCAGCCCCACCTCTGGAGCCGCCACCAATCATAAATTACCAAGGAAGTCCAGGACCAGAGCATTGTGTCCCTGCTGGAGCGGGTCATGTTGGGAGGTATGCGAGCGGCCAGGAGGCCGCTCCATTTTTAGGTAGGAGGGCCCTGATTCAGCTCTGAATCAGGCCCTGTGTCTTGTTTATGTAAATCACAGAACTCTACAGTAACATTAAATATCTGAGTACTCAGTACTGTTATTACAATGATTCAGAACTAGGGCCCTGATCCAGAGCCGGACGCTCTGACAGAGTGCTCGCTCTGAATCAGGGCCGGTCTTTTTTTTTTTTTAGAACGGCTTTCTGGCCGCTCGCATAGCTGTGGGTTGCCACCCACAGCTATAGCGAGCGGCCAGGAAGATGGTTGCGATGGTCAAGACCATCGCGACCATCGGGCTTGCGACGAGACCCTTGTGGTAGGGTCACGTTGCCGCAAGCCCCAGAGAGATTTCGGCTCTAACAGACCGAAATCTCTCCCACTGACATCACTCGTGATGTCAGTGGGGCCACCCCCAAACGGGCATTCACATGGGAACACCTCCGTTTGGGCAGCCACCACCCCGGCCCGCCCACCAATGGGGGCGTGCTGTCACTCAACATCGACAGCATGCCCCCTTTGGTACGAGACCCGGAGCGACGGATTGCCCATTGCTATCCGGGTCTCGCGCATACACATGACGGAGCCGGCTACGTCGTGCGCATGCGCTCTGGGCCACCATCGACCCGGTTACGTGCGCTCAGCGCTTGCGACCAGGTCTGAATCAGGCCCTATGTTTTGATATACTTTGTATTTATACTCTCACAGTATGCATATTCTTAACTAAAGAAAATTAGAAAGATTTTATATCTAATCCATTTTGGGCTTATTATTCTTCTTTTTGCCTTTTTTCCCTGCTTATATTATGTTATTGCTGTTTGTCATTTGTTGACATACCTTACTTTCGGGGCAGCGACACTAGTGTGCATGTGTATGGGATTAGCAAGCCATTCCGCGAGCGGAAGCTAAGCAAGAGATATCTGTGATATCTCCTGCTTTACCCTTTTAATGAATGGCCCGATAACTTAATTTCTACAATTGCAGGTGAAAATTTTCATTTTTTTTAGAAATTAAGTGATGAAGAATAGGCCCCTAACACTTAGTGTAATATTTACTAAAGTGAGAGTTTATAAAAGTGGAGTTCCCATAGCAACCAATCAGATTCTAGCTATTATCTTCTAGAAGGTGCTAGTTAAATGTTAATTATAATCTGATTGGTTGCTATGGGCAACGTCCCCACTTTTAAAACGCACTTTAATAAATATACCCCTTAGACTCTGTTGTCTTTTTTTATCTGTACATCAATAAAAATAATTTGCATTAAAAATGAGAAAGATCGATATCATCAGCCCATCACAAGCTCTATTCACAGCAACGTGGCATCCGGGCCGCAACTAGGGAGGGGGACTGGAGGGGCACGTGCACCGGGAGCGCTGCTGCACCTGCCGCCAGTGTCCTCCAGCCTGGCGCCGCAGGGAGGCTACAAGCCGGACGCCCGCTGAGATTTTATTATCAGCGGGCGCCTGGCTCCTTCCCTGTAGTGGCGTGGTAGCCGGAGGCTGGAGTTCTCTGATGAACTCAGCTTCCAGCTCTCCCCACGGGCACTATTGGAGAGACGTCATGATGTCTCTCCCATAGTTCCGAGGAGCAGCCGGGTGGACCGGATGGCGGGGGACACAGGAGCGGGGTTTAAGGTACTTTTTTTGGGGGGGTTAAGCGGCACTACAGGAGCATTACTATGGGTGTATTACCATATGGGCACTACTACAGGGGCATTACTTTATGGGCACTGCAGGGGCATTACTATGGGAGCATTATCATATGGGCACTACAGAGGCATTACTTTATGGGCACTACAGGGGCATTACTATAGGGGCATTTACTATATAGGCACTACTACAGGGGCATTACTATGGGGGCATTACCATATGGGCACTACTACAGGGGCATTACTTTATGGGCACTACTACAGGGGCATCACTATGGGGGCATTACCATATGGGCACTACAGGGGCATTACTTTATGGGCACTACAGGGGCATTACTATGGGGGCATTACCATATTGGCACTACTACAGGGGCATTACTTTATGGGCACTACAGGGGCATTACTATGGGGGCATTACCATATGGGCACTACTACAGGGGCATTACTATATGGGCACTACTACAGGGGCATTACTATGAGGGCATTATTATATGGGCACTACAGGGACATTACCTCAGGTGCACTGCTGAAGGGGGCATTACTATAGGGGCACTGCTGCAGGGGGCATTACTATGGGGGATTTACCAGGGGGAGGCACCAAATTACTGTCTTGCCCCAGTTGACAAAAATCCTAGTTTCGGCCTACAATAAATTTGGGGCACAGCTAATTGGCATATTATGTATTGGGGGCACAAATGTGTGCCATATTGTGTATTGGGAGTACAGATGTGTAGCATATTATTTATTAGCGGCATTGATGTGTAGCATAATTAATTAATAATTTGGGAATACAGCTGTCTGACATATAATGAATTATGGCACAGATGTGTGGCTTATTATGAATTGGTGCAGTGTTATGTGGCAGAGTATGATTTTGAGGCTGTGCTGTATGGCATTATAGCATACTTGCCTACTGTCCCGGGACTATTGGGAGCCTTCCGAAAATCGTGATTCTGCTCCCAGAACCCCGCAAGAATAGGTAAGTCCCCCGCATTGTCCGCCGCCCACCCCCCACCCCCGCGACCCCTGCGCCTGCACATGAAAGTGGGTGGTTCGGAGGGCAATGACGCGATTCGCGCTGAATCGCGTCATTGTGGCCCCGCCTCCTGCTTTGTAATACCAGTAATATCGGCTTTATAAAGCGGGGGGCGTGTCGTGATGACGCGATCACATGGACACGCCCCAGCTCTGCCCACTTCAGCCGCCCCACAACCTCCCTGGCTTCTCCCTCCCGGAGGGGGCTGCCAGAAAGTCGGTAAGTAAGTATGCATTTTAGTTGGGGCATTTCTATATAGTGAATTTGGGACACTTGTGTGGCATATTATGCATCTTGGGAGGGAGATCTGTATGCTGTGGCTTTAACCACTTTACTGTTTAATATCTTCCCAAAAACCACTCAAAATTTTTCATTTTTTTATGATTGAATCAGGTCAAGAACTTATCCAACACGGTTTTATAAAATATATATTTTTTTTAAACACAGTATACCATAAAAATAGCAATTTCTATGGTATGCTGTAGTGATGGCTATTGACAGCTGTACCATCGATGTTTCCTTAACATCGGTCAAGGCTGCCATAAATGGTGCAGCATCGGTGCCCATCAGCGATGGAAAAACCACTTGTTTTCGGTCGTAGACCATCAATGGTTTGCAAAGTGGCCATCCCTTGCATACTGTATAGTATACCATCCCTAATCGGAGGCCCCCGTATTGAGTCTTATTCGATACAGGACCACCATAATCAAAATAAAATTACCTATAATACCAATATTAAAAGTAAAAAAGAAAACATTGTTAAAATAAATAAATATATATATATATATATATATTTACACACACATATATACTGTATATTATATATATATATATATATATATACAGTATATACTGTACATATATATACTAGCCCCCCTTCCCCTAGACTAACCCTAATCCTCTCTGAAGGGGGTGCCTAACCCTAAATCCCCCCGGGGGTCCCTAGACCTAACCCTCCCATCACCGGCTACGTGGATACTTGTCCCCGGCATTGGACAATCGGTACAGCGTCCTGTCGGGGTCCTGGCATCGGGATTAACATAGGCAGGGGCGCCGAGAGGGGGAGCGGGTACTAATTACGGCACCACTCCCCCCCCTCTTACATCACTGCAGCCCAGCAGATGCTGCTGTGTGCTGGGCTGCACTGGGAGACTGCTCGCGGCTGCTAAGAAGCATCCACAGCAGTCTCCTAAGCATGTGGGGGGAGCGATTATTATTATTATCATTTATTATTATCATTTATTTATATGGCGCCACAAATGTTCCGCAGCGCCTTACAAAGCACATAAACAAGTTGTAGACAAGCGACTTACAGAACAATACAATACAGGACCAGGACATGGATAATATATATATTGCTACATTAGTGACCATAACACCCAGATAAGCAACAGAGCATAAGCAGCCAAGTGTTAGGTGCCCTAGTGGTGAGTAAGAAGTAGATGAAACTAAAGTAGGGAGAAGTACAAAAGGTTAGAGGGCCCTGCTCATAAGAGCTTACATTCTAAAAGGGGAGGGGAAGACAAACAGGGGTGACACAGATAGGGAGGAAGATGTATGTATCAGGGAGTTAGAATGACAGCTGGAAGGCTTTGATGAAATAATGGGTCTTGAGAGCCCGTTTGAAGGATTGCAAAGAGGTGGAGAGTCTGATGGGGAGTGGGAGAGAGTTCCAGATGATCTCTCCCCCCATTGGTTATGGGCCGTGGGGGCTCACTGCGCCCACCAGCGCGCAGCACTGCTGCAAAACTTTTATTTAATTTTTTTTACCTAAGGAGGCGTGGTCACGTGATTAGGCCACGTCCCCTTTTATCCAGGCCCAGCGCGGCTCTTGGTGTGCCTGAACCTAGGCATCGGTATTTCACAACAGGCAAGTGGATTAGCTGTGCACCGCCATCATGGTCTTTGGAAACATGCCTGTAAAATGTAGGTTTGTAAATTAATCAGATAAACTCAGGGGTGTTTCTAGAGAGGAGGGGGCCTGTGTGCAGTCTCCGACACGGGCCCCCTCCTCTCTGTCTGGCTGCCGGAAGCTGAGCTGTGCGCGGCCAGCGCCGGAGTTATAGACTCTGGGCACTAGAGTGTGCCCACAGTCTACAGTGTATGCACAGGTCACTGGGAAAATGGCTGTGGTGGCCATTTTCCCGGTACTGCGCATGCGCAAACTACGGGAAAATGGCAGCGGTGGCCATTTTCCAGTCGTTTTACAGCGACGGACCCCCGCGCCGACGTGGGACTCCAAAAGGTTAAGTAATTTTATGGGTGCAGGGTGTGCGGGGCCCCCCTGGACCCAGGGGCTCGTGTTCCCCGCACACCCTGCACCCATTATAGAAACACCCCTGGATAAACTGTAAAAGATGCATGACTTATCAGAAATGTCACTCTACTTCCACTTAAGGACACCACCTTTTTAGTTTCAACATTTAATTTTTTTCTCCTCAAATGCTTCACAGTTAAATTAATTTTTTTTTTTTTTTAATTATAAGACTGAGGGGACAGCTCTACTGTTGTTATTAAAACAACATAAAGCAGTCGGCGCTCATAGATGGAGAGGTGTTTGTCTACCACTAGCGGCTCTCTCTGGAAGTATCCCCACTTCCTAAACAGATATAAACAATATTAAGATAAAGCACTCTGTGGTAATGGATCTAATATATAAATATCAATACGATAGTAAATAAACTATCCGTAGTCCCGTATCTGAAATATGTCGGTATTCAGTAACAAAACTGGTTAGCAAAATCTTGGGGCTGTGTGTTCAAAACTGGATTGATTATGTAAGAGATGTCGTGGGATATAACGGCTCTCTACATATATATATATATATATATATATATATATATACCACAGTCTGCTTTTATTAACAAGCTGGTGGGCAATAACTTGAGGCTGGGTTTTCAGGACTAAAAATGTTATACGGCTGGAGTTCTGGTGTGGCATAAATACCACTACAGTATAATCGAGGTGTGTCTCTCCAATAGATGTAATATACAGACACCATGTATTTCAGGTGGGCAAAAACTGTCGGCAGGATATTCAGAAATATAGTATTCTTGTAGCAATATGCTGATTGCAAATAGGCAAAAAACTGTAGGCCGGTTGTTGTATGCAATATAAACCTTTAACCAGGATAATGTCAAAAGCGTGACCTCCTCTCCTCCACTGCTCTCTCCACCTCAGGAAAGGAACGTAGTATCAGAGAGACATGCGACACTAGAATTGCAGTTGCTTTAGGTATGGAATGTTTGCTTACCTGACCATGAAGTCTGCTGGTCCTGTGTCACTCTGTGTCCGCAATCACTGTGTGTGGGTATGCAGGGGGAGGCTATAATACTATAATTGACTGGTCATCAAATAATACAACACTGTTTTATTAAACAGTATTGAGATGATACAGAATAACAGAATAGCAAAAATACCCTTCAAACAGGGATTAAAATTAAAAGTACATATATGCTGATATAAATGTACCAACGCGTTTCATCTCTTATAGAGACTTTATCAAGGGCAATTGATGTTACTAGTGTATGTTGTTTATACTGTTGTTATTGCTGTTTAACTTTACAATTGGGGACATAGTAATAAATCTAGACTGGGTATTAACAGACTAACAATACAGTAGGAAGGCTCTTCTCGCAAGCTCACAATCTATAGGAAAGCCTGGGGTCAAAGGGTTTTGGAAATTAGGTTTGAATGAACTGTGTAGAGTGGCAAGAGTTTTAGTAGATGGCTCAGGAATCTAAGCTTACCCGAAAATATGAGTTTTCTGGGAACACTAAGTTTTGGAGATAAAGGGAAAGTCTTGTAGTGTGAAGGGAACTGCAAAGCGGAAAAACAATCCTGTAATTGGGAAAGGAAGCAGATAATGAGTGGATGAGAAACACAGATCTTAGGCATAGCGAAGGGGTCAGATTGGGAAATCATTTTTAACAAGGAAAGAGGTTTATGTTGGTAAGTTTTGGTAATGATTTTGTGTGCTAGCAGAAATATTTTATATTTATTACAGTGAAATGCAGGCAACCAATGTATCGCAGAGAGCAGCAGAAGAACGTAACAAGGACAGTATGAAACAGGATTTAGATTCAGGGTGGATGTTGGGACCAGAGGATGGTTCTGAGTCAAGGATGACTCCTAGGCAGCTGCTTAGTGGAATATTTGTTTTTTGGAGTTGGGTATATTAATAGACATTCAAAATATTCACACAATAATGTCAACAGGGACATAATGTAAACATGGACATAATGTAGACAGGGACATAATGTAGACAGGGACATAATGTAAACATGGACATAATGTAGACAGGGACATAATGTAAACATGGACATAATGTAGACAGGGACATAATGTAAACATGGACATAATGTAGACAGGGACATAATGTAAACATGGACATAATGTAGACAGGGACATAATGTAGACAGGGACATAATGAATACAATTAATATATAGAAAGGTTTAAATGTCGACAGGGTCAAAATGTCAACAGTTAAAGATTAGACACAGTCAAAATGTCATCATTTAAAACATAGACATATCATAAAGTCGATACCAATATGGTGACAGTCAAAAATGTCGACAGCCATAATAAAACAACAGAGTTGCTGCTAAAAGCTGGCCAGACATTGCTAAAAGCCGGCAGTTTAGATGCCTGTGAGATCCACCAGTTCAGGTGCTGCTAGGAGCAGCAAAATAGTTCCATTAAAACAAAAATGCATAGGATTCTGCTAAACAGTATAGATAAGTGACTTTTACATAGTTACATGTATCCGCTGTGATCTGTCATTGAATACTTATCATCTCATTGTACAGCACAGTAGAAGGGATATAGAGTTTACCAATAGTAACATCACCAGAGGTCAAACATAGCAGCCAAAGTTTTGAAAGACATAGGGCCTTATTTATAAACAAGTGTTATCATTCACAATAAGTGATAAAACTCGTTGCATCTGATAATGGTGCTCCAGCCAATCAGCTCCTAACTGTCATCTTTAGAAAATGACAGTTGGAAGCTGATTGGCTGGGGCACAATTTATCACATTAATTCCCATTATACCCACTGACAGAACAAGCTTCAAAAGTTAATAGACTGTATACAAAAATATGGTACTGAATATCTGAGAGTGTGATGTGCATCTGGCTGTGTTCTGGTTTTCTACGAGGAGTTCTTATGAGATAATGAGATCTGAGTTGTTTGGGGTACATTTAGAAGGAAAGTTATTATATTCCCATTATAACAGTCCCATCCTGTGGGGAATTGTACTGTGGCTCCTAGTGTTAAAAGGATTAGTTGCAGTACAGTACTGATCAATTATATTATTATCTTGGGATATCTTTCGGTGCTTATTTTTTAATATTGTACTTTTTCTGCCTGCATTCATATCTTATTTTCTATCTTTACTTCTTTAGTTTCATGTCATTTATTGATGTTATTATGCAATAATCTATACCAATGCTCATATTTAGTATTCTTTGATGGTTTGATTGATGGTAATTATCAAAATTATTTTTTACAGATATTTTCATGTCTTATTTTTTGGATCTGATTCAGAGGTGGATGCAGTGTCGACATTTATGCACTTGAGTGACGCATGTGTGCAAACTCCAGGAATTTCTTACTGTGCATGCACAAACTGAAGTGACCGATGGCGTTCGCAATGCGAGAAGTGGTTTGAGATCCCTGGGAATTTCAGGTTGGAGACTGAAAGGAAACCTAAAGTTATTAAAAAAATGGTCCATTTCATGTGCATTATGGGGGTGTCACGGGTGTGTCTTGTCTGTTATTGGAAAATAGGGGCATAAAATGTTGTGGGTTCCCCCTTATACTCCAATAACATTCATCAGGTGGAACCAGTCCCAAACTGGGCAACCCAGGGCTGGAATCCCCCGGGAAGTGGGGACCCCCAAAAAATGGGGTATTCTCCTCCCCAGGGCTCTTCCCATGCATCCCTGGTGGTGGTGGATGTGGGGGTAATTGTCTTTGAAGAGTTAAATACTACAAGTCCCAGCAAGCCTGCCCCAGCATGATGGCACTGGTCTAACCACAAGTGCTAGCACGCCGGACACTGGCAAAAACACTGGCAGGCCTGAATCCAGAGGGATTCAGGCCTGCAAATCACACAACACTTTTTAAAAAGGGCGCCATGAGCGTGCCAATCCTGGCTTATTTTGGCAGAAATCCAAGATTGCCTTGGCAAGCCAATCATAGCTCGCTGCATCATTGCCCCATCCCCTCAGGCTGGCTTAAATTAGGGGTAGTTTGTTGGCAGAGATGAAGCAGTGAAGAGCTTCTGAAGATACTATAGACCAAAGGAGTTGCCAGAAGCCCTGGGTTAGCGACGGCCTATGCAAAAGAGCTTAGGCAAGCCATTACTCTCCAGGTGTAGGCCAGAACTACATACCTCGGAAGTCCTGTGGCAGTAGGGGATTTTCCTGCTCAGGTGAAGACCACCTGCAAAGTGCCATCATGAGAGAGGCCCCAGGCTAAACCAGCACCGATGCTTGATATTTTCTTTGTTGGGCATTAGGCCCATGTGGCAGGTGGGCACTAGACCCTGGTACTTCATGGCCTGATGCATAAGAGGGCACTAGGCCTTATAGATATAGATATTTATATCCTCTTATTTAGAGATGTGCGCTGACCCCCGTGTTTTGGTTTTGGATCTGGATCTCCCCCGGTTTTGCATCTGGATTGGTTTTGCCAAAACATCACTGCCATGTTTTGGTTTCGGGTTTTGGTTTTGGATCTGGATTTTTTCTTAAAAAATAAAAAAAATCTAAAATCACATAAAATGGGAGGTGTTTTGTTCCTACAGTATTAATAACCTCAATAACATTTATTTGCACTTGTTTCCAGTCAATTTTGACCACCTCAAAGCTCACAATATTGATTTTTTTCATCTAGTTAAAGGGCCAAAAGGTTGCATCCAGCTTGCTGGCTCAAAACTGATTTGATATAATTATTAATAGAGTTGAGGACTGTGCAAAGATGATGGTTGGGATACCCTTGAGGATTGAAGAATTGATAGTTGGTTCAGTCCCTGACTGTAAGATTGATAATACATTAATTAAAAAACAATTCATTGGTGCAGCCCCGGGCTGAATAATTAATAATAATTTAATTTAAAAGTAAAAAACAACTCCTTGGGTGCAGCCCCTGGCTGAATAATTAATAAAAAGAAATTCATTGGTGCAGCCCCTGGCTGTAAAATTGCTAATAAATTAATTTAAAAACAAATCAATGGTTCCTAAACCAACCATAACATTAATTTAAAATGTCAGGCAGCAATGCCCCAACCAGCACATAATGGAAAGGAAAAAGGTGCAAGATGGAATAGTCCTTGGGCCCTCCCACCCACCCTTATGTTGTATACAAAACAGGACATTCACAGTTTAACAAACCAATCATTTCAGCAACAAGGACTGCCAATTGTGGCTGAAATGATTGGTTTGTTTGGACCCCTATAAAACAAGCTGCCAATCTGCATTGGACATGGAAATGAAAATTATCCCATACACAAACTGGCTTTACATTACAAGTTGACCTCGTCCTCATCATCCCCATCAGTGTGTACATCCTCTTCTTCACACATTATTAATTTGTACCTGCTGGAATCCATCATAGGCACCTCTGTAATTTTTTTATATAATTGTTGGTAGAGGTCTTCCTCATGGAATTTGTAATTCATTTTAATGAACATCATCTTTTCCACATTTTGAGGAAGTAACCTCCTACGTCGATCACTGACAAGGTTGCCAGCTGCACTGAAAACTCTTTCGGAGTACACACTGGAGGGTGGGCAACTTAAGTAATGCAAAGCCAGTTTGTGTATGGGACTCCAAATTGCCTCTTTTTCCTGCTAGTACTAAAAGGGACTGTCTGACATGCCTATTAGGATGTTATCTCTGAATGGAGGCCGTATCACACATAGTCACGGTAGAAGACATGTCACTAGTAGGCAGTTCTCTCAGGACTGACCAGAGGTAATTTTTTGGTGAACCATCTGCATGACTAGCAGGCATTCTGTAAGGAAAATTTAGTTTTTTCCTGGCAGCTGCAGAAACTGAAGGAGGAGATGATGGCATTTCACGTGCGGCTGCAGCTGACAATTTTTTTTTGCCAACAGCTCTTTGCATAGTTTTAGATTTCGGTCTGTTGGAAAAAAACTCACAAGGTAGGACTTAAACCTAGGATCCAGAATGGTCGCCAAAATATATTTTTCAGGTTTCAATAGATTGACTACTCCTGGATCCTGGTGAAGTGAATCAAGGGCTTGATCCACCAGTCCGACATACCTTGCGCAATCGCTCCATTTCACCTCCTCCTTCAGTTTCTACAGCTGTTTTTGCAAAAGTCTGATGAGGGGAATGACCTGACTCAAGCTGGCAGTGTCTCAACTTACTTCACATGTGGCAAGTTCAAAGGATTTGAGAACCTTGCACATCACGGAAATGATTCTCCACTGCTCTTGAGTAAGGTGCATTCCCCCTCCACGGCCTATGTCATAGGATGTTGTATAGCCCTGGTTGGCCTTTTGCTGTTCCTCCATCCACTGAAGCATATAGAGTGTAGAATTCCACCAAGTTACTACCTCTTGCTTCAGTTGATGGCAGGGCAAATTTAACAGTACCTGCTGGTAATGCAATCTTCGACAAGCTGTTGCCTAATGTCTAAAATGTCTGGATAATTTGCGGGCCCTCTAGAGCATCTCCTGCACGCCCCTGTCAGTTATAAAAAAAAATGTTGCACCACCAAATTAATTGTGTGAGCAAAACATGGGACGTGTTTGAATTCGCCCACATGTAATGCTCTCACAATATTGGTGGCATTGTCCGAAATCACAAATCCCGAGGAGAGTCCAAGTGGGGTAAGCCATTTACCTATGATTTCCCTGAGTTTTTCTAAGAGGTTCTCAGTGGTATGCCTCTTAGTGAAACCAGTTATACAAACAGTAGCCTGCCTCTGTATCAGCTGTCTTTTGCTAGATGTTGCTGTTGTAGGCAATACACCTGCCCAGTGGGCTGTCAGAGTCATGTAATCCTTAGTTTGCCCTGTCCCACTTGTCCACATATCAGTGGTCAAGTGGACAGTGGATACAACGGCATTTCTGAGGACATTAATAAAGTTTTTTAATGTCCTTGTACAGACTTGGAATTGCTGTTCTAGCGAAGTGGAATCTAGAAGGGATCTTGTAGCAAGGACACAGGACCTCAATTAACTGTTGAAAACCCACTGCAGTAATGGCGGATACTGGACGCACATCTAATACCAGCATAGCTGTTATGGCATCAGTAATCCGCTTTGCAACTGGGTGATTGCTGTCATACTTGTTTGCCCTTGCAAACAATTGTTTGACAGTTAATTGTTTTTTGGAGGATACACTACGAGTAGTCTTCCTCCTGGTCCCCTTCTGGGATGAAGATCCACTCACAGCAACAGCAACAGGCATAGTTATCAAGGATCCTTCTGAGGAATCACGGATAGGAGAGGAGTCAATCATGCTTCGAAAAACAACATTGGATGCAGCAGGACTACTCCCGATGACGAATGAGGATGTTGATGATGCAGGTGTTGGTGGTGGAGTTCGAAGGTGCTTGGATCCCACAGAGAGCGAGCAGGTAGGTGACACTGGACTTGTTACATTTTGAGTTTTGTTACTTGGCGACATACACTTTGACATTTGATGAATGCGCTCCAAGTGACATAACAAGGAGGAGGTTCCTAGGTGGTTTAGGTCCCTCCTTCTACTCACTCTTGCTTGCAATGGTTACATATGGCTTGACAACTGTTGTCCGGATTGGGGTGGAAATAATTCCACACGTGAGAAGTGGATTTTTTCATCTTTTGCAACGGCATGACAACAATGGGCTTTGGCTTTTTCAATCCATGGGCAACAGCTGTTGCCTTACTTACACAAAGGACATCCTCGGCATCAACATCCTCATCACCAACATCTTCCTCATCAACATCCTCATCATCCTTAGCGCCTTCAACTACCAAAATATCCTCCTCCATGTGCAATTCCACAGAAGCATCCTCGCTGACTACATCTGCAAGATGTTGACTGCCCTTCCCCACATTTACAGATGGCACACAAATGTTGGATCTTGGAGGATACTCCAGAACATTAGTATTTAGGTCTGGCTCACACATGGCAACCGCGGACACACTTGCACTCTCCTCAGGGATTTGTGATTTTGATTTCTCAGGGCACACAGTTGTTTTTTCCGTAGCTGTCTTACTCTTCTCAACAACTTAAAAACATTTTTTCGGGTGCAGAACTTGGGCCCAAAGCACAGATTGATAATGACTGGAGTCAGGTAGCACTAGGTTGTAACTTTCATTGCTGCTGTATCTTGTGCGGCTAAGCCTAACGCACACACAGAAAATAAATAGACAAAAGACACTATTTTTTTGTGTTTTTTTTTTTTTCGGGTCCAGAACTTGGGCCCAGAGTACAGATTGATGAGGACTGGAGTCAGGCAGCACTAGTTTGCGTTGCTGTATCTTGCGCGGCTAAGCCTAACATGCACAAACAAACTGAAAATAAATAGACAAAAGACGCTATTTTTTGTGGGGGTTTTTCGGGTCCAGAACTTGGGCCCAGAGCACAGATTGATGATGACTGGAGTCGGGCAACACTAGGTTGCGTTGCTGTATCTTGTGCGGCTAAGCCTAACATGCACACAGAAAAAAAATAAAAAGACAATATATATTTTTTTTTTTTCGGGTCCAGAAATTGGGCCCAGATGGACGCAACAGACAGCACAGCACCAGCCCAGATGGACGCAGCAGACAGCACAGCACCAGCCCAGATGGATCATCAGCCCAGATGCAGACAGCACAGCAGTGACAGCACCAGATGGATCAGCAGTGCACCAGCCCAGAACACAGCAGACAGCACAGCACCAGCACAGGTAAGTAGTACTACCTCTCCCAGCCCTACACTACTCACCCTCCCTGTTCAGTCTCCACAGCCAGAGTGAAATGGCGGCCGCCGCGTGTTCCCTTATATACATAGGCTTACGAGTTTTCGTCTCTATGGTTTTGTCTCAGTTTGAGATCCGCAAGTTCGGTTCTCACCCCGGATCTCAAAATTCGGATGGGTTCAGATCTCTGAGATCCGAACCCGCTCATCTCTACTCTTAATAGGTGGGCACTAGGCCTGAGTCATAAAATGACCCTATAGATATATACAGTACATATCCTGCTAATAGGTGGGCAAAAGGCCTAAGGCATAAGGAGGTGCTAGGCCGTGCATTTATATTAAGGCTGGATTGAACAAACAGCATTACACCATGTAAATCTTGTGAGAGGGGTGCATGGTGATTGAGGGGCTAGAAATCAAAGTTATTGGCCGTACCAAGCTGAAACTTGTCCTCCCATTCTACACCCCCATGTCCTGTTGTCCCGTTCTGCATCCCCATGTCCTATCATCCAGTTTTGCACCCCTCATGTCCTATCATCCTGTTCTGTGCCCCCCATGTCCTTTTGTTCCGTTCTGCATCCCCATGTCCTATCATCCAGTTCTGCACCCCTCATGTCCTGTCATCCTGTTCTGTGCCCTTCATGTCATGTTGTCAATATGCGGCAGCTCCTAATGTCCTGCCATCAATGTGCGGCAGCTTCCAATATCCTGCCATCTTTGTGCAGCACACTCCATGTCCTGTCATTACAGATATGATCCTGTTATCACTGACCTTCACCCTCCATATCCCATTATCATTGGCGTGATCTCTCCTCACTGTCTTGCATCCTCTTTTGTCATCCCTGCTCTGCATCCCCATACCCAGTCTTCACTGCTCTGTGCCCATTACATTAAATAACTTTATAGGCAGAGGGTGGGGTGTGAGGGAAGAGCAGGAAGGCTAAGGTTATAGTGTGAGGGAAAAGCAAGAGCACAGAGGTTGGGGTGTGAGGGAAAAGCAGAAAGGCAGAGGATGGGGTGTGAGAGAAAAGCTGTTATGCAGAGGGTAGCATGTGAGGGAAAAGCTGGTGGGCCGCGGGTGACTTATCAAATTTTTTGTTTCTAAATCTTAAAGCATAAATATATTAGCCTTAATAAACGTGTTCCTTGCACAATATTGTAACACACCCTTTGGTTACCTGCAAAGTTAGCACTCTCATGGAGTGAGATTGCTGTCACTCACAAAATGGTGGAACTGCTGATTCATAGATTTCTGTGTGCACTGGAATACACACATGCAGTCTATGCTATCTGTGCCGCTCTATCTTTCAGCATCCGCACCACTCTGTCTTCTCCCATCCATGCTACTCTGTCTTCCCCATCTGCGCCACTCTGTTATCCACTAAATAATGTTTCACTTAAAGTGGTGAATAAGTTTGCCAATCTAAATAGTAATTCACTAGGAGAGGAGGTAATGGAGGATAGATTTGGAAGGACTAAATGTGAGATTGGGCCCGATTGAGATGTGAGAGTGAGTGGGATGTAGGGTGACGAGTATGAGATAGTTAGTGGGAACTGGGTAGAAAGCTGAATGGCAGTTACAATGTGGGTATTGACTGAGATGTGGGGACTGAGGTTGGCTTTCGGGAGTGGGATGTGTGGATGGAGTGAGTGTGATGGTTTCAGCAATTCAGCAACATGTATTTGGGAGCTACAGATATATATTATAGATTTGCGGGCTCAGTTTTCTGAAAACCAAGCCCACCTGAACTTCCTTGATCCGAGTGAATCGGAACAGCAGCTTGGGTTTTCCTGACTTGCTCGGATTCCAAATCAAGGCAAAATGTCATCATCCCAGTGTCAGATTCTTGTGGGTTTTGGACTCTATATAAGTCTCTCCCACGTTGATATGGGCACCATTTTACACTGACTGGCTTAGGGGTGCCATGAAAACAATGTTGATACTCTAGGGCGCCGTGATTCAAAAAAGTTTGGGAACCACTGGTCTAACCTTACATTTTTTACAGGTTGCTACGTGAAAGCTTCAATTGTAAGTTTGTGTAACATAGAGAAGCTTGTAGTAATGGGTGATGTTAGACTTAGAGGTGTGCAGTTCGGTCTTCGTGAAAAATAAACACACCCTAACTTAGGGGTTCTGAGTCAAATCAAGTCCTGACTTGGATCACTTTTGGAGTTCTGAGTAGAACTGAGTACCAGCTCGAGTCTGCTGTAAGTTCGGAATTCGGATTTAAAAAATGAATCTCTGTTTTGGATTGCAGGTAAACAGATCCAAATTACATGATTTGCTGTTTTTATCAATATTAATGCAATCTAAAACCAAAACTGAACTCGAACCAAAACACTTGAGGGTGGTTTTTCCAAAACCATAACATTTGAGGGTGGTTTTGTCAAAACCAAAATACTGGGTTCTGCGCACTCTCTTATTGTATGAGGAGTGCGCTACCTTGCAGTTTTCAATATGGCGCCTCTGCGGGTGACACTTTATTCACCTACCAAAATTGCCACCGGACTCTACTACTGCGCATGCACGGCGCCATCTTTCCACTGTGTGACGTAGTGGGAGACAAATGTCTCCCCCTGAGACCTGCAACCTATTATCCGCAATACTGCTGTTCCAGCAACTGCACCACTACCGCATTTAAGAGTTAGTCACTGCCTGGTGATCTGTCTGAACCGCACTCTGCTACAAGCTCCGCTTCATGCTCTTCAACCAGTGTAACAGTGAGTACAGGCTGTACTATCATTTGCTCAATAAACCACACTGCCTGGTTAAGGAACACTGAATTTATCCTTGGGTCAGTCACACATTCCACTGGTGTGTACATTTACTCTGTCAAAACCACTGTACACACATTTCCAACATACAGCAGATAGTAGTAGCAGAGTAAAGTTGTCACTGATATGCATAGCAGAATGCCCCAAATCTGTTGCTGGTCCTCAAAGGGCCAGCAATATTTAAAGTAATAAATAAATATGAGATGGCATGCCAACAAATCCTCCACAAAGCCTCAGATAGCTCCAGCACTGAACAGCTTCGGCTAGTATCCATTTTAACAGTCAGAACATACATATATATGAGATGAAAACAAGCTCAATGTCCGTCAGCACAGGACCGGTGTCTGTAATGCTAATAGCCTGCTCCACATCCCAGTTTTCTAGCTTGAAACAAACTATCAAAGCGGACTCCCCACTGACATACTGGGCCCTTTAATGTGTATAGGAGTAGGAGGAGCTAACCTTACACATATCTATGGACCTGGACGCCGCTGGACCTGTGACTGGGACCTGCTGGATGTCGCTGCCGGACCTGTGACTGGGACCTGCTGGATGCCACCACTGGACCTGCTGGGGCGGGCCGGGCAGGGGGACAAGGTGCATCTGTCCCTCAGGCCAGCACAATTTTACTGATTCAGGGCCACTCTGTGCTATAACATGTGTAAAGTAAACCAGCAGTGGCTAACAGAAAATGGTTGCCCCTACAGCAGGCTTCAAAAACATGGCCACCGCCAACCAATAGAGAACCAAGATTCCTTTCCCAGGAACCCAAGGTGCTGGAGAGTGAAAAGTTGGCAGGGCTTGTCGATGTAGTTAGTCAGGACTCCTGCTGCCCATGCTTTCCCCAGATTAACTGCTGCTGGGTCCACACTGATGGCAGGTAAGGTTCAGCACTTGGCTCACTATAGTACTGGGCACACCATAATACTGTGCAGCTGAAAAAAAGCATGGTCTCCAAAAAAAGGGGCGTGATCACACAATAGTATTCCCCATTCAAATTACACCACACAGTAGCACAATCTTGATTCACTTTACACCACATAGTAGTGTCCCTTATTCATGTATGACACACAGCAGTGCCCCTTTTACACAATGCCCACATTTGTGTCCATTATACACAATATCCACAGTAGTAGTGCCCCTTACACATAATGCCCACAGCAGTAGTGCCCCTTATACAAAGGCAATGTCCATTGTAGTGGTGCCTTTTAAGCAGTGCCCCCAGTAGTGTTGCCCTTTACGCAGTGCCCCCAGTAGTGGTACTGCCCCTTATGCAGTGCCCTCAGTAGTGGTGCCCCTTATGCAGTGCCCACAGTAGTGGTAGTGCCCCTTATGCAGTGCCCTCAGTAGTGGTGCCCCTCATGCAGTGTCCCCTGTAGTGTTAGTGCCCTTAATACAGTGCACCCAGTGGTAGTGCCCACAGTGATCGTATCCCTTATTCAGTGCCCCCAATAGTGGTGCCCCTTATGCAGTGCCCCCTGTAGTGGTGCCCCTTATGCAGTTCCCCTTGTAGTGGTAGTGCCCCTTATGCAGTGCCCACAGTGTTAGTGACCCTTATTCAATGACCCTTATGCAGTGCCCCCAGTAGTGGTGCCCCTTATGCAGTACCCCCAGTAGTGGTGCCCCATATTCAGTGCCCCCACTAGTGGTGCCCTTTATGCAGAGCCCACAGTAGTGGTAGTGCCCTTTATGCAGTGCCCCCAGGAGTGGTGCTCCTTGTAGTAATGCCCCCTATAGTAGTGCCCCCAATAGTAAGGACCCCAATTGTAATGCCCCTAGTAGTAGTGCCACCAGAAGTTATGCCCCTATAGTGCCGCTTACACACAAAAAACCCAATACTTACATTAAGCCCTGATCCTGCGTGCCTCTGGTCTGCCTGGCTGCTCCGAGTCCTCTGAACTATGGGAGAGATGTCATGACATCTCTCCCATAGTGCCTGTGGGGAGAGCGGAGTCGGAAGCCGGAGCTCAAAAGTGAGCTCCAACCTCCACCTGCCGCTGGCGCTGCGGGGAGGGAGTCGAGCGCCTGCTGATAACAAAATCTCAGCAAATGGAGCCTACCTGCAGCGCCGGGCTAAGGTACAGACCGATTTCACAGTCTGATTTGCTAGTTTTGCTGTGTAAAACATTTGCCTTTCCGCATTTTCACCTGTTTTGCAATTGCATAGGGTGAAAAGTGGGCACACGCATTGAGAAAACATTACGTCAAAACAGGCGAATGAGGCAAATTCATTCCGCTTTTCGCCAGACAGCACTTTTCGCGGCTAATTGAATTCGGCCCATAGCCGCCTCTGAGGCATGCCCTATGGGCCATTATCTAGGCTACTTTCCTGAATACCACAATCACAGTAACTTATGCTGGGTGTACACTATGCCAACTGCCCAATCAAGCGACAGACCCACAGACCAAGCGCCAATTTTGCTAAGCATCCACACTTACCAATGGGATGCTCAATATGTCTGGCAGACATCACAACTGGGTGAGCATTTAAATTTGCCTACCCAGTTGTGATATCAGTGTCGGTGTTTCCTGCCGGCCAGTGTATGGGTCAGTTGGTGGGTCCTCCATACCTACCTGCAAATGTGCACAACATATCTGCAAGATATATTGCATCTGTTATGCTGCATAGCATGACAGATGAATGTTGTGTGTACACTTGAGCAAACAAACTTAACAATATATAGTTTGTCGGCTGTACTATCAATATATTGCATAGTGTGTACCCAGCATTACTGTGGTTCTGCCTTTGTATACTGAGAGTAATGTTAATTCTAATAACCAGCAGCAGAAAATGTGGACAGAATGATAATTATGTATAAGGTGGTGTGGACAGCCAGGCTCGGTGAGACAATGGATAATATGTAACAGGGCAGGATGTGGTGCTATGAGGCGGACATTGGAGGGGCTGTCAGGTGGTTACGTATATTGCTTCCTATATTTTATATCAGTCACTAGAATATCTCTGTCAGGCAGGGCTGGTAGGTGATGTATTTGTCTATAGTGCTTAGATGGGTTGGATGTTGGATCCCGGCTGTCAAGATGCTGGCTGACAGAATCCCGACACTAAAAGGTAAGTCTCCTACCACAAACCCCTAACCCTCCCTCCCCGGTGCCTAACCCTAACCTCCCCCCCAGTGCCTAACCCTAACCTCACCCTCGCCACACCCTAAACCTTACCCTCCCCCATTAGTGCCTAACTCTAAACCTAACTCTCCCCTAACCCCCGATACATACCTTCAGGATGCTGGTGGTCGGTATACTTGAGTCAGGATCCCAACTACTGCCGGGATTCCAAAGGGGTCAGTAATTAGACAGTCGGCATCCCGTATAGCGGGATGCTGACTACATATCCTCTTACACATAATGATTTTTCATATACAGTATTTCATTACACATTTAAATTGCATCCCCATTAGATAAACCACAACAATTTTGCAATTGCAGTGGGCTGGTAGAAAGCCGGGGCCACTTGATTGCATTTTCTCCCCAGGCTAACAGTTGGCAGCCAGCCCCTGCGGACCTGTGACTGGAACCTGCTGGATGCCGCCGCCAGACCTGTGACTGGGACCTGCTGGATGCCGCTGCCGGACCTGTGACTGGGACCTGCTGGATGCCACCACTGGACCTGTGACTGGGATGCTGCTGGATGCCACCACTGGACCTGTGACTGGGATGCTGCTGGATGCCACCACTGGACCTGTGACTGGGATGCTGCAGTCGCCACTTGCTGGAGTTGAATGCCGCCGCTGTCACTTGACCGATCACTGTGACTGGGTGGGACCTGCAGTGCTGGATGCCGCACCTGACCTAACAGCTCCTCTCCATAGGAAATGTGGGATGAGAGACATCATGACTTCTCTCACTTTCCAGCAGACTGTGTGGGACCGGGACGGGAGGCAGCCGGAGAGTAAATGAAAGGCATGCAGGGGTGATGCTGCCACTTCAGTAAGCTGGGAGCACTGCACCATTATTAATATATAAAGCAGCGGGTGCCCGGCAGACAGAGATTGCGGTGTGCAGCCGGTTTTGCCCTCATGGCTGTTGCACTCTGCAGTGGCATCGGTCGCACCACCCTAGTTATGGCCCTGAATGCAGGTGTTAGTGCTGGGGGTGGTTAGTTCACATGTGTAATGCACTGGCTGATGGTAGCCCTGGTATTCCAATATATATTGGTGGTGGTATAGGGTACTTGCGGTAATGTTTGGGTGCTGAAATGGCTCTGAGTGGTGAGAGTCTCAGAGTCTTTCCTTTTCTCATGGATGCAATGGAGTATAGATGCGAGGAGATGCCGCACATGCTCAGTAGCTCATGTCACAGGTTGGACCCCTTCTGACTGAGTTCCGGTGGTTCCTAGTGATCACTGTCTCTCCTTGTGACAAGATGTTGGACTCGCATACATGAATGAACAAACACACACAAATATATAGTGGGGGTAATCTTAACATAGATTTGAGGAAAAGGGTCAACTAATGTACCAAGTTTGTGGTTGATCCTTTTTCCTCCAATGCCGATGGGACTCATACAGTGTACATTTTTCTTTAGTTTTAAGCACTTATGGTCAGAGGCTGGCTGGCAACTTTCAGGCTGGAGGGCAAGCCCAAGAGAGTGGCCCCAGGTTTTCTCCCAAAAAGTAAGAGTGGCAGAAAATTACAGTGGAGCAGACATAACCTATTTACGAACAACACCTGACAAGAACTAATTTCTTTGAATGAATATATATTATAGACTATGTATATGTCTGTATACAGTATATATGTGTATATATATATATATATATATATACATACACACATTATATATATATATATATATACGTCATGTCTCCTCAGTGTGAAACCCCCAATGGTTCCAACTGCGAGGGAGACAGGACAGTCTAAGGAGAGGAAGACTGGCCGCTGGGGTTAGTATGGGAGTGGTGGGAGGAAGGGGGTGCTGGGATGGAACAGTGATGGGGTGGAGGTTGGGACATGCCCGTGATGGGGAAGGAGGTGGGGGGTGAAGGAGGACAGCAAAGAGGGAGTGAGACCTTCCACACAAAAGGTGGAGCATAGCAAGGGAGGGGGGAGGGGATTTGGGGTGTCAGAGACTGAGGTGACCAGGTGGTTGAACTACATAGATATATATCATGTGTGTACACGTGTGTATGTACTGTATGTATATGTATATATATATATATATATATATATATACAATTACACACACACCACAGTGTCCACAGATATATATTGCTTCAAAAATATAATTCATGTAAGTGCCTACATATCAGTGGCAGCAGCCACCAGGAAACGACACCCCAATCAGCAGGGCTGACACTGGAGTCGAGCAGCCTCCACGGAGCCAATGCGATGCTGAACTACTGCTGCGTTCATGCGGGCGTCACCTAGGTGACATCACACGGAGGCGCTGATACACTATGAGGCACAGTGAGGGCCGGGACTTGCTAGTGAAGCCTTGCACTCCACTGTGCCTCTATATAATGTGTGGAGTGGAAGGCTTCACTAGCAAGCCCTGGCCCGGTGCGGGTGGATGGGCGGCCAGGAGGGCGGTACCACTGGTGTTTCAGTGGGCAGGGCCTTGGACGGCCGATGGTGAGGCAGCCGCCTGTGGCTGCAACAGCCTGTCTCCAGCCACGAGGCATTCATGCAGTGTTCGGCTACAAGCAGCTGGCGGTCCCCCAAGACTGATATAGTACCGACCCGGGGGTCAGATGGCACCCTGCCCCCTCTCCCTAGCCCGCCCCTGCTTATATATACTGCTTCAAAAATATAATTCATGTAAGTGCCTACATATCAGTGGCAGCAGCCACCAGGAAATGACACCCCAATCAGCAGGGCTGACACTGGAGTCGAGCAGCCTCCACGGAGCCAATGCGATGCTGAACTACTGCTGCGTTCATGCGGGCGTCACCTAGGTGACATCACACGGAGGCGCTGATACACTAAGAGGCACAGTGAGGGCCGGGACTTGCTAGTGAAGCCTTGCTCTCCACTGTGCCTCTATATAATGTGTGGAGTGGAAGGCTTCACTAGCAAGCCCTGGCCCGGTGCGGGTGGATGGGCGGCCAGGAGGGCGGTACCACTGGTGTTTCAGTGGGCAGGGCTTTGGACGGCCGATAGTGAGGCAGCCGCCTGTGGCTGCAACAGCCTGTCTCCAGCCACGAGGCATTCATGCAGTGTTCGGCTACAAGCAGCTGGCGGTCCCCCAAGACTGATATAGTACCGACCCGGGGGGCAGATGGCACCCTGCCCCCTGGCCCTAGCCCGCCCCTGCTTATGGTGTTGATACCCATGTACAGTATTGAGAACCCAAACTTCAAATCATCGAGGTACAACTCAAACCCCCAACATACCATACACAGACAGTGTTCAAACAAAAATTGTGTATTGTGCATTTCCTTCTAGGGCCTCTTTCTGTAGATGAGAATTTATCAGATCGTATTGTTCTCCTGAGTGCTAGCATCTTCATTGGTTATTTTTCCAACGTGGCTAATACATTGGCCCAGATTCAAAATGTTTTGAAGAAAATCTGCAGCCACAGTGGATGATAAAAAACTGTTACTGGAAGAAACAAGAGTTGCTTGTATAGCAAAGCAAGCAGAACTGAGGCCATGTAACACTGTGGCTCATGGATAAACTGAATTTGTGCCTTATTGTACCCCTTACTATTAGGGATGAGCGAGTTCGGATTTCTGAAAACCGAACCCCCCCGAATCCGAGCCTCCCCAATCCGAGGCTGGGAACCAAGTCCAACTCAGGTTTTCCCACCAGACTCGGTTCCCTAAAACGAGGCAAAATGTCATCATCCAGCTGTCGGATTCTCGCGGGTTTTGGATTCTATAAAGGTCCCGTTATCACCGCCATTTTTCATTCCAGCTGTGGAGTGTGTTACTACTTAAATAATAAAGTACTGCTGGCTGGCTACTGTGAAAAGGGAGGGAGTTGGGAGCTGTTGCTGATGCTGACCATATGGGCTGGCTGGCTACTGTTGTCCATATACATATAGGGGCTGGCTGTTGTCCTGTCCATAGGGGCTGGCTGGCTGTAGTGCTGTGTTGTCCAGGGGGTGCTCTGTCCTTCAGGGGTGCTCTCTTCACCCACTCCCAGTGTGAAAAGCTGCCCTTCATCAAAATAATTTTTACAGGGGCTGCCCTGTGGGTTGTGCGCTGCCCTTCATCAAAATAATTTATACAGGGGCTGTCCTGTGAGTTGTACGCTGCCCTTCATCAAACTAATTTTTACAGGGGTTGTTTGCTGCCCTTCATCAAAGTCATTTTTACAGGGGCTGTCCTGTGAGTTGTATGCTGCCCTTCATCAAAATTATTTTTACAGGGGCTGTCCTGTGATTTGTATGCTGCCCTTCATCAAAATAATTTTTACAGGGGTTATTTGCTGCCCTTCATCAAAATAATTTTTACAGGGGCTGTCCTGTGAGTTGTATGCTGCCCTTCATCAAAATAATTTTTACAGGGGTTGTTCGCTGCCCTTCATCAAAATAATTTTTACAGGGGCTGTCCTGTAAGTTGTATGCTGCCCTTCATCAAACTAATTTTTACAGGGGCTGTCCTGTGAGTTGTATGCTGCCCTTCATCAAAATAATTTTTACAGGGGCTGTCCTGTGGGTCGTATGCTGCCCTTCATCAAACTAATTTTTACAGGGGCTGTCCTGTGGGTTGTACGCTGCCCTTCATCAAAGTAATTTTTACAGGGGTTGTATGCTGCCCTTCATCAAAGTAATTTTTACAGGGGCTATCCTGTGTGTTGTACGCTGCCCTTCATCAAACTAATTTTTACAGGGGCTGTTGTCACGGCCAGGGTTTCTCGGCATGGTAGTCGCCGGGTATTACTTGTGAGGTCATTATGGCGGGGGGTCTCTAGCAGCGATGCTGGTGTTTGGCCAAGGGCATTGGCTGTGCGTGGTTCTGTGCGGGCACATTGTCACTAGGCCTGGTGAGGTCTGGTGGTGTTTCCGTTCCGTTGGCATGGGCGCCGCCATCTTGCCTGCGGCCATGTGATTCCAGCTGTCCAATCCTGGTAGGTCATGTGCTCATTCCAGCCAGTCATAGCGCAGCACTGAGTATTTAGGAAGGTCCAGAGCCTTCATTCCTTTGCCAGTGCAACGTGTTTCTCAGCTGCGGCTGAGAAAGAGTACCTGTGCCTTACCTGTCATCTTGTAAAACGCTCCTAGCCCGAACCTTGCCTGCTCCAACCTGCTGGACTTACTCTGCACCCTCCATATACCTTCTCAACCGGCCTGAGTACCTGAACCTGCTGTTTCCCTGCACCTTGCCTCATTTCACTCCCAGCTAGACTTCACTACCTCTGCCTGCATCAGTTACAGCTCACCATACCTGTTTTCAGTAACAGCTCATCATACCTGAATTCTGTTTCAGCTCACCATACTTGTATACTGGACTGTTCCTGCCTGTCACTATCTGGACGTTTTTTCATCAAACCCCCACTACAGTTGTCAAGTGCACTTTAGTGCTATACCTGGACTTTTTTATTTGCCATTCCCATGTCTTCTAAGTCACTAATTAAAAACTCCACTTATTCATTTAAGTCTGCTTCTGTGTCTGCTCCTATCACCACCCCGGGTCCACAACAAATTCAGAACCTCACAGTTTTCACTGGCCGCATGGATCCGGCCACAGAACAGGAGTCTGGAGAGGATTTATTGCGCTGTATTGCTGGTCGTTTAGAAAACCTGGAAGCTATGCAACATTAAATGGCCCAGTTCCTACAGGAGATGTCTAAACGCCAAGATAATCTGCAAACCTCGTTAATCACCCCTGGGGTATCAGAAACTGCACCTCCTCCTATGCCTGGTAATACAGGAACCAGGGTATCCCCTCGTCTACATCTACCCATGCCAAGCAAATTTGACGGCAATCCCAAGCTCTGTTGTGGTTTTTTAAACCAGTGTGATATACACTTTACGTTACAGCCTGATAACTTCCCCACCGCTAGAACTAAAGTGGCATACATCGTGTCTTTGCTGACCGGCTCGGCTTTGGATTGGGCCTCCCCACTCTGGGAGCATTCAGACTCGCTGCTGGATAACTATACAGACTTTGTATCTTCATTCAGGAGGATTTTCGATGAACCTGGACGCACAGTGTCAGCATCGTCCAGCATCATGACCCTGAGACAAGGAACCCATCCTGTCAGCCAATATACCGTACAGTTTCAATTTTTGGCATCAGAGCTTAAGTGGAATGGGGAGGCCCTCACCTCTACTTTTTGGCATGGTCTTCCCGACCGATTAAAAGATGATCTGATTACCCGTGAGCTTCCTACCAATTTAAATGATATGATCTCATTCTGCAACAAAATTGACCAATGCTTCAGAGAATGTCAGGCTGAAAAGCACAGAACTGACCGGCAAAGGTCATTTATGTCTCCCTTTCCTACCCCACCCACCCCATCCTCCTATAGATGAGAAGCCCATGAACCAAACCCATCTCTCCAAAGAGGAACGTCAGAGAAGGATGCTAAAAAACCTCTGTCTGTACTGCGGAGATTCGGGTCACCTGGTGGCCTCCTGCTCCCGCAAGTCGGGAAACGCCCGTTCCTAACTGACCTCGGGGACATCAAGTTAGGAGTTATTTGCCCATCCCCAAATACTAAAGATTTCCTTAGCTTTGGATCTCAAGCCCAACCCTGTCTTCGTCTCTGCTCTATTAGACTCTGGAGCAGCCGGAAACTTCATGACTTCCAGCCTAGTTGATAAACTACAGATTCCTTGTTCATCTCTCAAGCATACAATCTCCCTGACTTCTGTAGATGGATGTCCTCTAGCTAAAGCAGTGGTCACCAAGGAAACTCAACCAGTATTAGTTCGTGTTGGGGCACTCCACTCTGAGTCTTTAAAGTTCTTAGTGATACCAGAGGCTTCTCAAGAAATCATTTTAGGACTACCCCGATTATGCCAACATAATCCCAGGATAGACTGGTGTTCAATGCAGATTCTTTCATGGGGAACTGACTGTCAGAAATCCTGTCTTCCCAAAATACGACCTGTAAGAAAGACAGCTTCGTTAACATCTCCAGCTATTCCCAAGGAGTACCAGATGTTCTCTGATGTTTTTTCCGAGCAACAGGCGAATGTCTTACCTCCCCACAGAGAATGGCACTGTCCTATCGAGCTGCTACCTGACAAGTTGCCACCTCATGGTCGCACCTATCCTCTATCTGTGCCTGAGACTCAAGCCATGTCAGAGTACATCCAGGACAACTTAGCGAAGGGGTTTATTTGTCCTTCCACCTCTCCCGCTGGAGCCGGCTTCTTTTTCATTGGCAAGAAAGATGGAGGCCTAAGACCTTGTATAGATTACAGTAGCCTCAATGATATAACGATTAAGAATCGATATCCTCTTCCCCTGATCACAGAATTGTTTGACAGAGTCAAAGGGTCCATCATATTCTCAAAGCTGGATCTGAGAGGGGCTTATAATCTCATCCGCATTCGTGCTGGCGATGAATGGAAGACCGCCTTTAATACTAGAGATGGACACTTTGAATACCTTGTGATGCACTTTGGGTTGTGCAATGCCCCTGCCGTGTTTCAGGGCTTTGTTAATGAGATTTTCTGGGACCTCTTGTACATCTCGGTTGTAGTTTACCTGGACGATATATTGATTTTTTCATCTTTTGTAACAAAACATCATGAACATGTGAAGGAAGTATTGTCCCGTCTGAGAAAGAACCACCTTTACTGCAAACTGGAGAAAGGTGTCCCAGTGTGCCATTCCATGGTTACGTCATCTCTGGCTCCAGTCTAGAAATGGACCCCAAGAAGGTGCAGGCGATTTTGGATTGGTCCCGTCCTCAAACTTTGAAAGCCATCCAGCGATTGCTTGGGTTCATCAACTACTATAGACGTTTTATTAAAGGATTTTCATCATTATTGGCTCCCATTACCGCGTTGACCCAAAAGACGCTAACCCTGCCCTATGGTCACCTGAGGCAGAGACTGCCTTCCAACTTTTAAAACAGGCGTTTATTTCAGCTCCAGTCTTATGACAACCAGATCTGGATAGGCCGTTTCTAGTGGAAGTGGATGCGTCATCAGAGGTCGTGGGTGCAGTTCTTTCCCAGCGTTATGACGATAATCGAGTTCATCCCTGTGGGTTCTTCTCTAAGAAGTTTTCTCCTGCCGAGAGAAATTATGCCATTGGTGAACAAGAACTTTTAGCAGTAAAGTTAACATTAAAAGAATAGAGATATCCGCTGGAAGGGGCCAAGTTTCTCTTCACTGTCTTCACGGACCATAGAAATCTTCTTTTCCTCAAGAATCTACAGTGCGTGAGTCCTCGTGTGGTCTGATGGGCAATCATTTTTGCTCGGTTCCAGTTCACCCTGACCTTCTGGTCTGGAGCCCTTAATCAAAAGGCAGATGCCCTGTCCAGATCTTTCCTCTGTGATGACAAATCAGAGAATCAACAAGATACCCCTGTTTTGGAGTCAAGAGTCTTCGCCACCTTACAGTTACAGCCCCCTACAGGGAAGTCCTTTGTGGCCCCGGAGTTAAGGAAGCAGCTCCTCACTTGGGCTCATTTCTCCTGCTTTGCAGGTCACTCAGGTACCCGGAAGACCTTGGAATTCTTAAAGAGAGGCTATTGGTGGCCATCCATGAAAGCAGAAATGTCGGAATTTATTTTTTCATGTTCTTCGTGTGCCCAGCATAAATCTTCACGTCAGGCACCGGCTGGTGAGTTATTGCCACTACCTATTCCATCACATCCATGGACTCATCTCTCCATGGACTTCGTCACGGATCTGCCGAATTCTCAAGGGTTCACTACCATCTGGGTCATAGTAGACCGATTCTCTAAAATGGCCCATTACATACCACTAAAGAAATTGCCTTCTGCCCCTGACTTGGCTCACTTGTTCATATTTTCCATCTCCATGGTCTTCCTGCTGAGATAGTCTCTGACCGTGATGTTCAGTCACAGCAAAATTTTGGAGAGCCTTATGTTCTGTATTGCAAGTAAAGCTAAATTTTTCTATGGCTTATCACCCACAAAGCAACAGTTCCACTGAGAGGGTTGATCAAGACCTTGAGACCTTCCTGAGGATTTTTATGACATCTTCCCAAGACAATTGGTCTGTATTGCTGCCATGGGCTGAATTTGCACATAACACTCTTCCATGAACCAAACACCATTCCAAGTGGTCTACGGCCTTCATCCTCAGGTCCCTGAGTTCCAAAGCCCGTCTTTGATGTCCCAGCTGTAGAAGACACTGTACGGAAATTTGCTTCAATCTGGTCTCAAGTTCGTACTGACCTGGAGAAGGCGTCCTCCCGTTACAAATTTCAAGCTTGTAAGAAGCGTAGGACAGTACCACGTATGCAAGTTGGAGACCAGGTCTGGTTGTCCACCCGGAACCTATGACTTAGAGTACTAGCTACAAAATTTGCTCCACGCTTCATCGGGCACTTCTCCATCATAGAAGTCATTAACCCCGTGGCTTATCGCCTTCAGCTACCCCCTTATCTGAAAATTCCCAATTCCTTTCATGTCTCCCTGTTGAAACCCCTGGTGCTAAACAAATTCCACAGAGTCCTGCCTACTTCTCCCCATGTCCAGACTGAAAGGGACGTAGAGTTTGAGGTCTCCCAGGTCTTGGATTCCCGTCTCCGCAGAGGACATTTGCAGTACCTACTGGACTGGAGGGGCTATGGCCCAGAGGAACGTTTTTGGACCGATTCCCGAGATGTCCATGCTCCTGCACTCATCAAGAGGTTCCATGCTGCCCATCCGGAGAAGCCTGGTGAGTGTCCTGAGGCCACCCATAAGGGGGGGTACTGTCATGGCCAGGGTTTCTTGGCATGGTAGTCGCCGGGTATTACCTGTGAGGTCATTATGGCAGGGGGTCTCTGGCAGTGGTGCTGGTGTTTGGCGAGGGGCATTGGCTGTGCGTGGTTCTGTGCGGGCACATTGTTACTAGGCCTGGTGAGGTCTGGCGGTGTTTCCGTTCCGTTGGCATTGGCGCCGCCATCTTGCCTGCGGCCATGTGATTCCAGCTGTCCAATCCAGGTAGTTCATGTGCTCATTCCAGCCAGTCACATTGTGGCACTGAGTATTTAGGAAGGTCCAGAGCCTTCCTTCCTTTACCTGTGCCTTACCTGCCTGCTTTTAAAATGCTCCTAGCCTGAACCTTGCCTGCTCCAACCTGCTGGACTTACCCTGCACCCTCCATATACCTTCTCACCGGCCTGAGTACCTGACCCTGCTGTTTCCCTGCACCTTGCCTCATTTCACTCCCAGCTGGACTTCACTACCTCTGCCTGCATCAGTTACAGCTCACCATACCTGCATTCAGTTACAGCTCATCATACCTGCATTCTGTTTCAGCTCACCATACTTGTAAACTGGACTGTTCCTGCCTGTCACTATCTGGATGTTTTTTCATTAACCCCCACTACAGTTATCAAGTGCACTTTAGTCTTATACCTGGACTTTTTTATTTGCCATTCCCATGTCTTCTAAGTCACTTATTAAAAACTCCACTTTTTCATTTAAGTCTGCTTCTGTGTCTGCTCCTATCACCACCCCGGGTCCACAACAAATTCAGAACCTCACAGCTGTCCTGTGGGTTGTACGCTGCCCTTCATCAAAGTAATTTTTACAGGGGTTGTACGCTGCTCTTTATCAAAGTAATTTTTACAGGGGTTGTACGCTGCTCTTCATCAAAGTAATTTTTACAGGGGCTGTCCTGTGGGTTGTACGCTGCCCTTCATCAAAGTAATTTTTACAGGGGTTGTATGCTGCCCTCCATCAATGTAATTTTTACAGGGGCTGTCCTGTGGGTTGTATGCTGCCTTTCATCAAACTAATTTTTACAGGGGCTGTCCTGTGGGTTGTACACTGCCCTTCATCAAACTAATTTCTACAGGGGTTGTATGCTGCCCTTCATCAAAGTCATTTTTACAGGGGCAGTCCTGTGGGTTGCACGCTGCCCTTCATCAAAGTAATTTTTACAGAGGCTGTCCTGTGTGTTGTACGCTGCCCTTCATCAAAGTAATTTTTACAGGGGTTGTACACTGCCCTTCATCAAAGTAATTTTTACAGGGGCTGTCCTGTGGGTTGTGCGCTGCCCTTCATCAAAGTAATTTTTACAGGGGTTGTACGCTGCCCTTCATCAAAGTAATTTTTACAGGGGCTGTCCTGTGTGTTGTATGCTGCCCTTCAAACTAATTTTTACAGAGGCTGTCTTGAGGGTTGTACACTGCCCTTCATCAAAGTAATTTTTACAGGGGTTGTACGCTGCCCTTCATCAAAGTAATTTTTATAGGGGCTGTCCTGTGTGCTGTACGTTGCCCATCATCCAAGTAATTTTACAGGGGTTGTATGCTGCCTTTCATCAAACTAATTTTTACAGGGGCTGTCCTGTGGGTTGTACTGGATCAGTGGCTGGAAGAGGAATCATCTGTGTGGGGAAGAATGATTGGATCCGTGACTGTACCGACTTTGCTGAGGCGGATAATGTGATAGTGAGTAACTGGGTTGGGCCACCATTGATGTGCTGGATCCATGAGGGGTTTCCGACCTATAGAAGTTATTCATCATTGCTTATCTTTGAAGATTGTCCGGAGAAGAGTAAGATCTCTGATAGTTTGGAACAGGAGGTGAAAGTTCAGAGTATTTTGTGAACTCCCCATTGCCATTATGCCTGCGGTCATGTGTTGATGGACTGTTTCCAGTAAAACTGCCATTTCCTAGTGGTGAGTAAGCTGCGCTATTTCTTCTGTGGAGCCATGGCTGCTTCCTTATCTAAACTGAATTTTCAGCAGCCTCCCAAAGAGTCTGATTCCATTTAACACACTCATTCCATAGGAAACAGACTCCTCATGTTTGAATTGACAAAAGCAAATTGTATCGACTTTCCATCCTTGTCCTTTGGAATTTTAACATTAATTTCAGGACCGGCCTGCAGAACCAGCTCGAACAGGATCTCCTCGGTGGCCCTGGGATCTAATTTCCTCACGAACAGCATCCTATCAGCCTCGGCGGCGCCCATCTCTCTCCTGAGTCCCGTCCTGTGTGCCCAGCAGCAGCAGTCGATGGGTGACGCGATAAGTCATCACGCAGCGCCTTTTGGAGCCTAGTTTTCCAAACTGATATCCTGCCTGCCACTGCAGTGCCACTCCTAGATGGGCCACGTGTTTGTGCCGCCCACTTGTGTCGCTTAGCATAGTCATCCAGCTACCTCGGTGAAACCTTTTGGTCTAAAAACAATATTGTGAGGTGTGAGTTGTTCAGAATAGACTGGAAATGAGTGGAAATTAATGTTATTGCGGTTAATAATAGCGGAGGAACAACCAAAAAAACAAATTCTGTGATTTTAGCTGTTTTTATGCTTTTTTTCAAAACACGAAGAAAGATCCAGATCCAAAACCAAAACACAAAACAAGAAAAGTGGCCGGTGCACACCCCTACTTACTATTCCAGTTTATTAATTAATGTGTTCTACAGGTCTGGAAGGGAAACTTACTACTACTGTCCAAGGAGTTGATTGAAACTAGATAAATATCTATCTGCAGTAGAGGGTAAGCCAGTCAGGAGAGCCTGATTTCAAGGTGGGGTAAAACGTAGAAGTGATTCCATAAAGGAGGTTAGGTACACCCATTCCTGGAAACCACTCATACCCTGAAGAGCTCATGAGACAGAATAGAGGTCGTTTTGTCTCCCATTGAGGGCAAGTGCTACAGTGTTAAGAAAAAACAGAGAAGTTACCCATAACATAGAGAGATTGTTGAGATTAGAAGGGCACAGCGAGCTATTAGTCTCACAGAGAAAGCTACAACCTTACAGAGAGACTGTAGGGATGATTCTGGTTATATCTAAAGTGGTTTAAGTTGCAGGCAGCAGCAGTAGACTGTCTTACTACCATATACTAATGCGATTATTTATTCAGCTAATGTGGGGCTTCATGTTTGTGCATGTGGAAACCAATGCCATTCAGTGATTTTATGCCAGCTGCCACAACCGTCATCATTAGTATCTCCATTTGTACCAGCCCGGATTTATTTTAAAATTTGTAAGTTCATATCTGTGTATGCCCTGTATGCAAAAACTCTCCATTTGTATCAATGAACAGAAATCTGTGTGACTCAGAATAAGCTCCTGTTTTTATGTCAAATGAGCAATCTAGTCTGTCATTGCAAGAGCGAGAGCTGTCTAGTATCCTGTCAACTCAAGGGAGTCCAGATCCAGTTGGGGAGCCAGGGATCAACCCAAAAGAACACATAGAGCTCAGGTCCAACACAGAGAGTCTAGGTCCAACCAAGAGGAACACAGATTGTCTAGGGCCATCCATAAGGTCCATAGAAGGTCCAGGATTCCTCCAGTTGTTGGCAGAGCTGTTCTGTTTCAATCCTTCCTTCTGTTGTTAATACTACTATTATTTAACCATTGGCATTATTCTGCACACAAGCAACTTTACAATTCCATCCTTGCTAAAATGCAAATGAAGAAGGAGGTGTTCTACACATTCTGCTGCATCTGTAATCCTAGCACTGCAACCAAGGTTACAGCCTGGGATTATCACAGCGACCATCAGATTTGGTCACCTTGGATAAGACAGTGTTTAGAAGCTACAGAATGGGATGGTCACAGGAATGTCAGGGATTGATGCTGATAAACTCATCTGTGAGAGCTGTATATTAGGTGTTATGGACTGGGATTTTTGTGGACCTGGTGTGGAAACAGAAGTGGAAGCAGGAACATATTTAGGGGTCTATTTACTAAGCAGTGTTAGGAGACAAAGTGATAAGGAAGTGATAAGGTGCCAGCCAATCAGCTCCCAACTGTCATTTTTCAAACACAGCATGTGAAATGGCAGGTGGGAGCTGATTGGCTGGCACCTTATCACTTCCTTATCACTTTTCACTCTGTCTCCTAACACTGCTTAGTAAATAGACCCCTTAAATTGGAAAGTTTGTTGTTTTATATGGATATTAGTAGTCATGAAAATATACAGATAGTAGCTAGATTCCCAATGTAAATAGACTTAGAACTGGGGTATGTGGATGATAGGTAACTGTAGTGGGAGAGATGAAGTCAATGTCCAGAAAAGTGGCAGAGATGTTTGAAGTGTAATCCAGAAATGATGTAAATATGGTTGAATGAGATATCCAGATATCCTGTAGAATTGCTGAGTGAGATATCCTGATATCCTGTAGAATTACTTGAATGAGATATCCTGATATCCTGTAGAATGACTTGAATGAGGGGTTAATGACAGGTTCAGAACACAGGAGTGGGTAACCTGTGGGAGACAGAGCAGTCACTGCCGGACTGGAGGCTGTGGGACTGGTCAGATTGGTGCTGGGAGGTCTGTGGTAGCTGACAGGAGGCAAAGGTAGCACCGGAGCAGGAACAAGGCTTAGGAGCACAGGGAACTCTCTCACAGCAAGCTGTGAAACACATTGCACTGGCAACTGCAGGGAGCTCCAAACCCCCTTAAGTATCCAGCAGCAGAGCGTGTGTGGCTGGGAGAGATCACCTGATGCATCAGGATAGGCTCACTATGTCACATGTCCTGAGACAAGATGGTCGCGCCCAGACACCCGCAGCAGAAAATGATGAATGTGGGAATCCAGTACCAGTAAGTATGGAGGGAGTTGTAAGTGATAGGAGACTGGATTAATAACTTCTAAGATCGAGAATGGTCCAATGAACCGAGGGGCGAATTTCATAGATGGTAACCGAAGACGTAGATTATGGGTGGAGAGCCACACTTGATCCCCTACCTGTATCTTAGGAACCACTCTTCATTTTCTGTCAGCTTGTTTTTAGTATTGCAGTGAAGTCTTAGTAAGGGCTGTCCGAACTTGAGACCAAATCAAAGAGAAGTTCCGCACAGTAGTATCCACTGCAGGCACATCAAAAGTAGGCAAGCTTCTAAATTTGGGAACCCTCAGGTGAAGACCATAGACCACAAAGAATGGAGATTGTCCAGAGGAAGAATGGTAGGATGCATTGTGCGCAAATTCAGCCCAGGGGAGAGACTCAGACCAATTGTCCTGGGAAGAGGACATGAAGATTCTTGGGAACGTTTCGAGGTCATGGTTCACCCTCTCAGTGGCTTTGAGGGTGATAAGCTGTGAAAAAGTCAAGTTTAACCTGTAACACGGAGCAGAGGGCCCTCTAAAATTTTGCCACAAACTGAACCCCCCGGTCAGATACAATTTCTGCTGGAAGTCCGTTCAACCTAAATATGTGATGCACATATAGATGAGCTAAGTAAGGAGCAGATGGTAACTTTTTGAGTGGAATATACATAGTGGACCATTTTTGTGAAATGATCCACTACCACCCAGATGGTGGTATACCCATTGGAAGGAGGCAAATCCATGGACAAGTGTGTCCATGGGCAAGATGGTACAGGAAGAGGCATCAATTCACCAGCCGG
Organism: Taudactylus pleione; assembly: GCA_031769625.1. Lineage (NCBI taxonomy): Eukaryota > Metazoa > Chordata > Amphibia > Anura > Myobatrachidae > Taudactylus > Taudactylus pleione. Next base: position 6,908,922 of record JAUIMM010000307.1, read on the forward strand.
AGGAAGTCAAGGGGATTTGTGTTGAGCACACTGGGTACAAGATGACACGAACTCAGTTACCTCAGACTTCATTGCTGGCCACCGGTATGACCTTTGCAGGAACTCCATGGTTTTACAGATGCCGGAGTGACCAGCAAAGCGAGAAGAGTAAGCCCAGGTCCACAGTTGTTTCCACAATTCCAGGGCCACAAAGGTCTTTCCAGTGGGAGGTTGTAACTGGACAGCGGCAAAGACTTTAGATTGTATCTCGTATCATGTCTAAGTCATTATCAGCAGAAAATGAGCGTAACAGCGCATCGGCTTTTTGATTCAGGACTCCTCGGCGGTACGTTAGGGTAAAGGAGAAATTAACAAAGAAGATGGCCCAGTGAGCCAGGTGAGAACTAATACATTGTATGTTTTTCAGAAAAAGAACATTGCTATGATCGGTGAAGATGGTAAAGGGAAACTTGTCGCCCTCTAAGAGGTACCGCCATTCCTCCAAGGCCAGTTTCACAGCCAGTAGCTCCTGGTCGCCAATGGCGTAGTTTCTTTCTGCAGGGGATAACTTCGAGTAGAACCCACAGGGATGGACCTTTGAGATAGAACCACCCCCACTGCCTCAGATGAGGCGTCTACCTCCAATAAAAAAGGCCTGTTGGTATCTGGTTGTCGCAATACTGGTGCTGAAATGAAAGCTTGTTTAAGTAGCTGGAAAGCTGTCTCCGCCTCAGGAGGCCAAAATGAAGGATTAGCACCTTTCTGGGTTCAGGCCATGATGGGAGCCATTAACGAGGAGAAGCCTTTAATGAAGTGTCTGTAATAATTGGAAAAGCCAAGAAGTCTCTGGATGGCTTTCAGAGATGTCAGCCAGGACCAATCTAGTATAGGCTGGACCTTCTTGGGGTCCATTTCCAACCCAGGTCCATAGATGATATACCACAAGAAGTTGATACTTGGGACACTGAAGACACACTTCTCCAATTTACAGTATAGGTGGTTCTTCCTCAACCAAGACAGGACTTCTTTAACATGATGCCGGTGTTCAACGGGAGAAGAAGAAAAAATCTGAATGTCTAACTAGACCACAACCAAGACATATAGGAGATCTCTAAAGATCTCGTTGATGAATCCCTGTAAAACTGCAGGTGCATTGGAAAGCCCGAATGGCATGACCAGATACTTGAAGTGACCATCCCGTGTATTGAACGCAGTATTCCACTCATCACCTGCACGAATTCGGATGAGATAATAGGCACCTCTGAGGTCCAAGTTAGAGAATATGGTGGGTCCTTTGACTCTGTCAAATAGTTTAGTAATTAATGGAAGACGGTATCTGTTCTTAACTGTGATGTCATTCAGACCCCTGTAATCAATACATGGTCGGATGCCTCCATCTTTCTTAGATACAAAAAAGAAACCCGCACTGGCAGGAGATGAAGAAGATCAACTGAATCCTTTTTCCAAATTCTCTTTAATGTATTCCGACATGGCAGCAGTCTCGGGCAACAACAAAGAATAAGTGCAACCACGAGGGGGCATCTTTCCAGGCATCAATTCGATTGGACAGTCCCATTCTCTGTGAGGAGTAAAGACAGCTTGTTTTTCAGAAAAAACATCAGAAAATTATTGATATTCTTCAGGAATTTATGGTATTTCAGAAGTGACAATCTTTCTTACAGGTTGAATCTTCGGAAGGCAAGAACCTTGGCACGCCTTACTCCAAGGCTGAACTTGCATAGTCATCCAGTCAATCTTAGGGTTGTGTTTACATAGCCATGGGATTCTGAGTATGATATCATGGGATGCCTTGGGTATTATTAAGAAACTGATATGTTCAAAATGAAGAGCTCCAATACGAACCCGGAGAGGTTGGGTATTTCTTAAAACAATTCCATTAAATATGAATCTACCATCGATAGAGGTCAAGGAGATAGCAAGGTGCAAGATGACGCAGGGAACTTGCAGGTTATCCACCAACTGAAGATACATAAAGTTTTCTGCTGCCCCAGAATCCAGGGGAACAGACACAAACAGGACTAGACTTGATATCAAGGGCTACAGACAAGACAGAATCATTTTTCTTTGGGGATGGAAGAATTACTCCTAACTAGGTGTCCCTGAGACTAGTTAGGAATGGGAGTTTCCCAGCTTATGGGTACAGGAAGCCACCAGGTTACCAGTCTCTCCACAATACATACAGAGATTCTTTTGGAGATGTCTCTGTCATTTCTTTTTAGAGAGAGGGGTTCGGTTAACCTGCATGGGTTCTTCATCTGTAGATGAGGGAGGAGAAAAGGCAAGAGAGGAGGTCTAGGGCATTCCGATCTATGCTTCTCAGCATGGCATTCTCTGAAGCGAAGATCTAATTTATTGCATAACAAGATAAGGTCATTGAGGCTGGTGGGTAAATCATAAGTGACTAGGTCATCCTTTATCCGATCTGAGAGTCCATGCCAGAAGGCCGATGTCAGGGCTTCCTCGTTCCATTTGAGCTCAGATGCCAATGTCTGGAACTGGATAACATAATGACTGTCAAGACAGATTCCTTGTTTCAGATGTAAGATACTGTAAGATGCGGAAGTGGTTCTTCCAGGCTCATCAAATATCCTCCTGAATGTAGTTAGAAACTCAGAGTAATTATTCAATAGAGGATCAGATCGTTCCCAGAGCAGGGAAACACAGTCTAAGGCTGAACCAGATAATAATGATACAATATAAGCCACCTTGGTCTTTGGAGTAGAGAAATGTTAAGGCTGGAGGGTAAAATGCACATTGCACTGATTGAGAAATCCATGACACAGTTTAAGGTTGCCATCAAACTTACTGGGGGTGGGTAGCTACAGAGGAGGAGAAGACCCAGCAGTACAGACCACCAAGGTAGAGACAGCGGTAACTGCAGGAGTGCCAGGGGAAACCAGCGATGCATGTAATGTATCCTGGTGGAGTGCCATCTCCTGTACATACTGTGCCATTTGTCGTTGCATGGCCTAAAGGCCCTCCAGATAAGTTGCCCTGGAATAAATATGTTCTGGACTCCTGTCCATTGGCTGAATCCATCTGGCCAGTGCAAACTGTTACAGACTGGGATTTTTGTGGACCTGGGGTGGAAACAGAGGTGGAAGCAGGAACATATTTAAATTGGAAAGTTGGTTGTTTTATATGGATATAAGTAGGCATGAAAATATACAGATAGTAGCTAGAGTCCCAATGTAAATAAACTTAGAACCGGGGTATGTGGATGATTGGTAACTGTAGTGGGAGAGATGAGCCAATGTCCAGAAAAGTGGCAGAGATGTTTGAAGTGAAATCCAGAAATGAGATATCCAGATATCCTGTAGAATGGCTTAATGAGATATCCTGATATCCTGTAGAATGACTTGAACAAGGGGTTAACAACAGGTTCAGAACACAGGAGTGGGTAACCTGTAGGAGACAGGGCAGTCACTGCCGGACTGGAGGCTGTGGGACTGGTCAGAGTGGTGCTGGGAGGTCTGTGGTAGCCGACAGGAGGCAAAGGTAGCACCGGAGCAGGAACAAGGTTTAGGAGCACAGGGAACTCTCTCACAGCAAGCTGTGAAACACGTTGCACTGGCAACTGCAGGGAGCTCCAAACCCCCTTAAGTACCCAGCAGCAGAGCGGGAGAGATCACCTGATGCATCAGATAGGCTCACTATGTCACATGCCCTGAGGCAAGATGGCCACGCCGAGACACCCGCAGCATGCCGTTAGCCATACCCCTGCCAGCAGGACCCACAGAGAGACCCCCGCGTGCACCCAGTGCCTGTCTCCAAGTACCTGCTCTCCTGCCGGAAGGCCCACGCCACAGTGTCCGCACTGGTAAGCACTGCAGGCTCCTGGAAAGAGATACCCTGGTTGTGACATTACGGTACTAAAGTCACCAGCCCTTTCCCAAATCAGCAAGTAGAGCTACAAAACCACTTGAGATAGTACATTCAGATGTATGTGGTCCAATGGAAGTAAAGTCAGTAAGTGGATACAGAAACTTTGTGACATTCATAGATGACTTCACAAGAATGACACACAAATACTTAATCAGAGAGAAATCTGAAGTAGCTAAGAAGATTGCAGACTACAAGAGACTGGTAGAGAATCAAACCAGTCACAGACTCAAGACTCTGAGATCTGATGGAGAATACCTAAACAGAAATGTGGAACAATTCTTGAGAAAATATGGAATACAGCATCAGTTGACAATTGCCTATATTCCTGAGCAAATGGTGTAAGTAACTGAACAAACTGTACTATAGTGGAGAGAGCAAGATGTATGCTGAAGGATGCAGGCCTAGACAAACAGTTTTATGCCGGTGCCGTGTCCGCAGTTGTCTATTTAAAGAACTGTTCTACTACAGTTGTCCTAAATGACATGACACATCAAAGAGAAAACCAAATGTAAATAATTTCAGAACTTTTGGAAGTATTGCTTAAGTGCATGTACCAAATTAGAGAATAGGCAAGCTTTATTCAAAAGTGCATCGTGCTTGGCTTATTGCCATGAAAGCAAAGGCTATAGATTATGGAATCCAAGTACCAAAAGTGATGTCACGTCTAGATATGACATATTCAAGGAACCAACACAAATTGTAGAGAAGCTGGTTGATGCACATAACAAGTATGTGTCTCTGAACCAGAGACTACCAGCGTGGAGGATCAGCCTCAGAAAAGATCTGCAATATGAAATATTGGCAAGCCACCTAATAGGTATGATGAGGAATTTTAAAAACAATGTATTCAGTGAACCTCAGTGTCATGGGAACCGATAGTTTGAGATCTGTTTTGGGACCAGCTGAAGTAGGAGTGTGGGTGAAATTGAGAGACTTGTTAAGTTTTAGGCCGAAGCCAATCCTGCTCAGCCCTGTTACCTGGTGACAGGGACTCAAGGTTGGAACCAACTACAGGGAACTCAAATAAACACTGCTGTAGAGACCTTAAGCTGCATAGAACCGATCCTGGAATGGAGAAACTCAGAACCAGTGTCAGGAATGGGGAACTCAGAATGAGCAACCACGTAGGCTGGATCACTTTGAAAACCACACTACAGAGCACAAGCCTGGGACTGGAATCAGAACCCAGAACTCAGGAATGAGAACAAAGGTAAGAAACCCCGAACCCCCCAACTAAACCATCGGAGTGATCTTGGAAACCGCATCCCAACACAGCCCTGAAATCAGACCCTTGAAACTCAGGAACAGCTCCAGAATAGAACTCAGTGAAACCCACCACAGTAATAGCCTATGGAGAATAACCATATTGACTGAGTAAATATTCAATAAGCACTGGATCAGTAAAGGTTAGGGGGTAGGGGGTAAATAGTTTCCTGGTAGAAGAATTGAATTTTCTTTATTCCAGGTTTGATAAAGATAACAAGTTGGATGTTTTGGCTTCAGAAAAGAGGTTAGGAAATGTTCTCTTAGTGCTAGATGAATCGGTAGTTCAGCAGTGATCATGGTAAGGCTGCGGGTCTGGATGGCATCCAGGGTAAAGTCCTTAGGGAATGTAGTGAGCAGTTAGGAGGGATTTCATGTTGATATTCATCTTATCTCTTGCTCACTGTTTGTTTCCTAAGTTTTAAGGCCACCACTATAGTCCCAGTCCCAAAGAGTGTTGCACCGAAAAGTCTAAATGATTATTGTCCGATAGCCCTGACATCCTTTGTGATAAAATGCTTTGAGCGTTTGGTGTTGAGGCATGTTAAGTCACTTTTTCCAGGAGGTCTTGACCCCTTTTAATTTGTCTATGTGACTAATCGATTGACGGATGATGCTGGCTTCCCTGTTTTACATCATGCACAATTGCACTTGAAACAAAAGAATACTTACAGTATGTAATATTCTTATTTGTTGATTTTAGTTCCGCTTTTAAAACTCTTGTTCTCAGTTCTCTGGTTTCTAAATTGTTTCACCAGGGTTTAAACAGTTTTACTTGTAATTGAGTTGCACCCCAGAACCCGAGTGTATACCATGTTAAAAGTACCTACATGTATCTATGCAAAATGGTGTTTCTTTGAACAAATTCTGATATATGGAAACGTGACCTCTTGAGTGAACCATTTGAAAGTTTCACCACGAACTATTTAAACTAGAAGATAGGAACAGTGAACCAAACAAGAAAAGAGAAATCTGCTCCCCCAATAAGGAGGTATTATTTATGCTGGAAAATGAAATAGGAAGCAAATTCACATCAACAGAAGATAATTCAGAACAATACCAAATAAAAATAGGCAGAGAGATGAACATACCTAGGAACAGGAGAAATAAGGAAACAAATAAAACTATAAGAGCAATGTATGCAAATGCTAGGATCTTAGGAAATAAAATCCCTGAACTAATTGCAATAGTGACAAGGGATAATCTGGATATTGTGGCTATTACGGAGTCATGGTGCAATGAAAATCATGACTGGGACATAGCTATACCGAGATATACTTTATTTAGGAAGGACAGAATGGGAAGAATAGGAGGAGGAGTAGCAATGTATGACAAGAAAATTGGGGTGATCTACAGACCACCAGGTCAGGAAGAGGAACTGGACAATAAACTATTGCAGGACATCACTAAAATAGCATTAAAAACTAGAGGTTATAATCATGGGAGATTTTAATCTACCCGATATTAACTGGGAGGTGTCTGTGGCAAGTTCCACTAGAAGTAGGGACATCCTGAATTCATTGCATGGAGCCTCCCTCCAGCAATTGGTGAGGGAGCCCACTTGGAAAGACGCAGTATTAGACTTAATACCTACAAATGGAGACAGAATATCTGATGTAAAAGTGGGTGAAAACCTGGGATCCAGTGATCATCAAGCAGTATGGTTCAGAATAAAGACATATACTGACTCACCCCATACAAAAACAAAGGTGTTAGATTTTAGGAAGGCTGATTATGCAGGGATGGGAAGATGTGTAAGCGAATCTTTGGCAGAGTGGAGGAACTTGAAAGGAGTGCAGGAGAGGTGGGAAAATTTAAAAAGTGCAATATTAAAGGCAACAGACCTTTGTATCAACAGGGCTAGGAAACCACAAGGGAAAGGTAGCCAGTGTGGTTTGGGAAAGAGGTAGCAAGTATTGTGAATGCAAAAAAGATGGCCTTTAGGAAATACAAGCAGACACAAAATAATGAAGACAAAGAGGTGTATCTTGTAAAACATGATAATATTAAATCTTCATCAAGACAGCTTGTAGTGAAACAAAGGTAGATTTATTCAGCTGGACCAGTCACAAGATTGTGCGCACAGACGTGGACCATGCACATTGAGTTATCAGTGAGATATCCTATATTTCATTAGGTTACAATACATTTTATGCACTCCAATAACAATGATTAATGAAAAAAGGTGTACATAATTATATTGCAATACATCATATTACAGAAACCTGATTTGTGAATCCGTTATCAGGGGGAGTGAAAGGGAGGTGACAAGGAGGTGATGAGATAATGAGGGGCGTTCAGGGGAGTGGGCAAATAAAGCAAGTCCAGGGAAAAAGTTACTGGGATACGTGACGAGAAATGCAGAGTCTTCACTTTAGGGGGTATGAAGTAGTTCATTATAGTTCATAAGAGTCTCTAGTAAACAGGTCCATTGTCCATCTTGATTTCCAGGTGGCATGATCATTTTAATCCTTTTAAAAGGGGTCCATAATCAATATAGTATCAGGATAAGTTTCTATTATCTTCTTCATTACTCATAATTCCAACGTGTCCTTTCAGCTCATAGTCCAATATTAAATGAAATCAGTTCTTATAATATGGTTAATATGGTTAACCCATTCCAAAGCTTTTGTGGTCACTGCAATAATTAGCTAAAGACAGTTTAATGCATTCACATAAATTCACATAACTTCATAATAATTTAAGCGCAATACAGAAGTATTTTATTTTAATCTTAACAAACAGAAGGAAGCTAAGAAAGTAATCAGATTTGCAAAGGCAAAAGCTGAGGAGAAAATGGCACAGTCAGTGGGTAAAGGGAGCAAAACTTTTTTTATACCACAAAAGGTGGTATAAAAAGACTAAAGACAGAAAGTGGGAGTCTTGTTGAGGGAGACAATGTAATAGCTGATCATCTTAATAATTATTTTTGTTCATTATTCACTACTGAGAGAGAGGGCAAGGGGCCACAGTTAAGTTGCAGGTGTAATCAGAAAAATGAGGTAGGAACAGGCACATTTACAGAGGAGAAGATCCTAACAGAACTCTCAAAACTGAAAGTGGATAAAACAATGGAGCCTGATGGGATACATCCAAGGATACTAAATGAGCTTAAAGGGGTGCTGGTAACACCATTAACAGAATTAACTAGAGTAATTCCAGAGGACTGGAAAAAAGCAAATGTTGTCCCACTGCACAAACGTGGAAGCAAGGAAGAGGCAAGCAACTACAGACCAGTGAGCCTTACATCAGTAGTTGGGAAATTGATGGAAACACTCTAAAAAGAAAGAGATTATCTCAAATCCAGCAATTTGCAGGATACCAAACAGCATGGATTTACTGGGGGGAGATCATGTCAAACAAATCTTATTGACTTTTTTGACTGGGTGACTAAGGAAATAGATAAAGGGAGGGCCATAGATATAGCTTATCTAGACTTTAGTAAGGCTTTTGATACTGTTCCACATCGCAGACTGTTAAATAAACTGGAAAGCATGAGATTGGATACAAAGATAGTTGAATGGATAAGATCATAGCTGCAGGATAGGAAACAGAGTTGTAGTAAATGGAGTGCAGTCTCAAGAGGGAAATGTTACCAGTGGAGTACCTCAGGGATCTGTACTTGGACCAGTACTTTTTAATTTCTTTATTTGTGACATTGCAAATGGTATTGAAGGGAAACTATGCTTTTTGCAGAAGACACAAAGGTATGCAACAGGGTAGACACACCAGGAGGAGAAAAACAAATGATTGATGATCTAGGTAGACTAGAGGAATGGTCAAGAATGTGGCAACTACAGTTTAATGCCAAAAAATGCAAGATCATGCACTTGGGTCTCAAAAATCCAAAGGCTAAATATAGTATTAATGGCACTATACTGGAAACTACTGAAGAGGAAAGGGATCTAGGAATCACTATTTCAGATTACTTAAAGGCAAACAAACATTGTAACAAAGCAATGAGGAAGGCACGTCAGATGCTTGGCTGCATAGGGAGAGGAATCAGTAGTAGAAAGAAAGAAAGAAAGAAGTGATAATACCACTGAATAGGGCATTGGTACGTCCTCATCTCAAATGCTGTGTTCAGTTCTGGAGGCCATATCTCCAGAAGGATATTAATACATTAGAGACTGTACAAATAAGGGCAACTAAAATGGTGCAAACCACAAAACATACTAGGAAAGACTAAAAGATCTTATTATGTATAGTTTAGAGCAGAGAAAGGAAAGGGGAGACATGATAGAAACGTTCAAATATATAGAGGGTTAAACAAGGTAAAGGAAGGAGACATTCTTAAAAGAAAGAGAAGTATTAGAACAAGAGGACATGTTCTGAAACTGGAGGGTGGTAGGTTCAAGTGAAATTTGAGGAAAAATTACTTCACAGAAAGGGTAGTGGACACATGGAATAGCCTCCCATCAGAGGTAGTAGAGGCTAAGACAGTAGAGCAATTTAAACATGCATGGGATAGACATAAGGATATCCTTCAGAAGAAGTAAGGATCAATAAGGGTTGAGGTAACAATATGTTTAAAAATGGGGCAGACTAGATGGGCCAAGTGGTTCTTATCTGCCGTCAAATTCTATGTTTCTATGGTTATGACTGTCATAGATATTTAACTTTTATTAAATTTAGCACCCTGCGCTGGGAGTACCCTAGTGAGGGCATTTGTACTCATTTATACCTAAGATAATATTGTAAATATGTTTATAGTATATTTACGACACATCTCTGTGCCTTTATCCTATCTTGCTACCCCTCCAGTGGGGAAAAAATGGACTCTTCCAGTCAGCATAAGGTCCTTGAGGCAGGGACTCACCCGTCAGAAATAAAAATGGGGAACCCTGCTCGCATTAAGAGGAGCCTGGTGCAAGGGTCCGGCAGGAACGCAGCTGGCACAAGTCGGGACTCAGGAGAGCTTATCAAAGGGATCAACCCATTAGACCATTAGAGGAGTCTTGAGGGAGCCTGTTAAGAGGTGAGATCTGTGCAGGTGACTCACCAGAACCCAGAGCTTAGCAGCGGCTGTCAGCGTTGCACAGCAGTGGCAGACTCATTCCCTGAGGTTCCTGCTGCCTTCTGTCATGCTGTAGTAAAAGTGGTCCGTGAGGTAAAGCCGGAAGTGGATCACAGGGACCAGCACCGACCTTCCCTCCATAACCACCGGTGGAAGTAGGTGGTCTGGAGGTGGATCAAGGCAGACATCTTCGGTTGGAGCTGGTGGTAAGTTGAACTCTTGTTCCTACCTCACAGGCAGTGGGTGGCAGACATACAGGCAGGATCTGTTCAGAGGAGTGGCTACAAGGTGGGAGAGGCAGTGCCACAACCAGCCCCAGAGGTCTGTTATATGACAGCAGTACAGTTCTACATAAATCTGCCTATGTAACACATTACAGCCCCCAAAATTCTGAAATCAACTGCATAGCTGCACTGGAATAATTCCAGTCAAGAGCTTTGTAGTGGAAGACTTGATATGTGTAAAGGCCCCCTACACACTAGATGATAGCATGAGCAATTTGGCTGATTCCGACAAATCGTTCATATCGTTCAGTGTGTACAATCTATCACGATGCGCGCTCCTGTGGGTCATCGGTCACATCTTCAGGTCCTTTGTACATGCAGGAAGATCTGTCTGCTCAGCTGACAGAGAGGAGGGGAACCCAGGCCCCTCCAGCAAGCCTGGGCCCAGGTAATTAATACCTGCTCCCCCTCCTCTCGGTGCCCCCACTGATGATCAGTCCCCCCTGTCGCAGCTGATCTCTGCACTTGAATGTGATAAGTGGCAAGATGCATCAAGCTTCGCATTTTCCATGCGATGCATCCCGCATGCAAGTGCAGAGATCAGCTGCAGCAGGAGGGACTGATCAAGAGACACTGACATGGTTTGACTCAGAATTAGCCCCTAAATATTGCTGTTTTTCTTCCTTCCAAGCTTGTGCCGTTTATCGGGGACCATCCAAAGTACTGATCCCAGAGTTTGCAGTGACACCAATGCATACTTAACCCCATCGCTGCTACCTTCTTTACGTATGTTAATGATTAATATACAATATTATGTATAGGATATCATGCTATGGTGTGTTGTGAACAAGATGTGTTCTATACTGTACATGTAACACAGGGGTACATTTACTAAAGCTTCTAAAAATTAAAAGTGGGGGTGTTGCCCATAGCAACCAATCAGATATTAGCTGTCATTTCTTTATTACATTCTAGAAAATATAGAATCTGACCATTTTTATGGACCATTTCAATGCCCACCTTTTGTACCTGTCTATCTTCACCCAAATCGACCTTGTGTGTGTGTCAATATTTCGTACCTGTCGACCTTTTGTCCCTGTCTACCTATTGACTGTCTACCATTTGGTGTGTATCTAGCCATTGTCTCTCATTTTACTGTAGATATTGTATACCAAACATGACAGAGATGTTCACTGTCAGAGTCTGTAGACACTGTAATACCACATGGTGTGTCTATAGATGCCACCATCAGTCGCACCATCGAAACTTGCACCAGCCCTATGACAGACAGACATACAGACAGATAGACAATTATCACTAATGTTAAAGCTATGAGTAATGTTGACATTTTCCAGCTTGTGTAAACACTTTTCCCTTCGGACAAATAAAGTCTTTAAAAGCAAATAGAACTTCTGTCACAGTGTGGTGTTTATCACTCTCTCTCTTTGCTTTGCTTACTCCATATGTCTCTGTACCAGCTGCCACTTTATAGTCTCGTGTGTGTCTGTGTCTGAGCACTGATTCTTATAATTGTATATTGTGTTCTGATTTTTTTTGTAAATAAGTTATTTTAACTACTGTTACAAACGTAATGATATTTATCCAAAGAATTAGCCAGTTGCAATTTACCAAGTTACTTAAAATAGTAACCTTTGATGAATTAGATTTAATTAAGATGTAACTATAGAACAGTTACATTCTCCTTAACATATTAGGGAGCAAATATGTGACAATGACAGAACAATAACCCATGTACCACTTATTTTCACATAACAGAACAGGGTCAGAATAAAACATCTGGTGCACAACCCTTTTATTCCTTACTGTATATCAAGGTGAGCATTTGTACAGGGCAAGGCAATTGCGCAGGATCCCAAGCATACCAGAGGCCTCGCTACACCCCGTAGGTTTCAGCAAAATTCGTATTATTACTAAAAACACTCAGAACTGGGGAACACATCTGTGGTTGATCTCTCCTTTAAATCCTATTACAAGTTTCCCTTAACAGTGAATTGCTAAATTTACTATTGACATGAACAACAGATGCACCATTGTGGAAGTGAATAGTTTTAATGGATCAGGTGTTGTCTGGTCTGAGCAAGAGTCAAGACTACATTAACCACATAGTCAGGCTATTTGGTCACTTAGCATATACGTAGGTGCACACCCGTTCTTCCTTTGAGAAGTATTTCTCTATATATGTCCTTTTGGAGGATAGCAGGTACAGATGAATGTACACATACAGTAATGGAAAAAGTAAAAATGTCATTTGAAATCTTACATCTTCTGGAAGAACTCTGCTGCTTCTGAACTTTATTAAAATTATGAATTGTGAAGATAACATTAAATATTAGTAGTAGTGGTGTTAGTAGTAGTAGTGGTAATGGTGGCTGTAGTGGTGATGGTGATAGTAGTACTGTAGTTTTCATATTTTACTGCTTATGGACATTGTAAAGCATGCAGTGCAGATACCTTGTGTCACCATATAAATAAAGGATAATAATAATAATAGTAGTGTACATTGCCATTTACTCATCTCATTCCAACTGTATTGTACTAGCAGTAACTGGCCAGAAATACTAGTAGCCAGGAGCATAACTAGCACAGAAGAGACCGCATTGTCAGCAGGCCAACCAGGTACTAATAATGAGTCTGCCCTGGCTCCTCCTCTCTTAGGTGGCTTCCTGCTGTTGCTGCTAAGATCTAACGTCCTCGGTGTGAAAACCAGGGAGGAGAGGAGCTGTTCTGCCTGTAGCTGTTTAGGTGTAACTGTTCGTGTGTTGAGTCTTTACCTGTATAGGTGAATTAGGGGGCACTACTGTGGCATAATGTGAATAAGGGGCACTACTGTGTGGCATAATGTAAATAAGGGGTACTACTGTGTGTATTCATGTGAATAAGGGGCATTACTGTGTGGCATAATGTGAATACGGGGCACTACTGTGTAGCATACTAGAATAATATGAATAAGGGGCTTTACTGTGTAGCATAATGTGAATAAGGGGCACTACTGTGTGGTGTAATGTGAATAAAGGCCACTACTATGTGGCATAATGTGAATTGTAGGCACTACTGTGTAATGTAATGTGTATAAGGGGCACTACTGTGTGTCATCACATGAATAAAAGCCACTACTGTGTGGCTAACATGAATTGTGGGGACTACTTTGTGGCATAATGTGAATAAGGGGCACTACTGTGTCATCACATAAATTAGAGGCACTTCTGTGTAGTGTAATGTGAATAAGGGGCACTACAGTGGGGCATAATGTGAATTGTAGGCACTACTGTGTAGCGTAATGCGAATAAGGGGCACTACTGTGTCATCACATGAATAAGGGGCATTACTGTGTGGCATAATGTGAATAAGGGGCACTACTGTGTGGTGTAATGTGAATAAGGGGCACTACTGTGTGTTATCACAAGAATAAAAGGTACTGCTGTGTGGCATAACATGAATTGTGGGTACTTCTGTGTGGTGTAATGTGAATAAGGGGCACTACTGTGTGGCATAGCGTGAATTGTAGGCATATCCGTGAAGCATAATGTGAATAAGGGGCCTCTACTGTGTGGCGTAATGCAATATTGTGAGGCATGTTAAAACTGGGAACTATTTGTGGCATAATGTGAATTGGGGCATTATATTACAGTACATATAATGTAACGTTGATTATATTATGTTATTACTGATGAATATATAACTGTATACATCAGCTTCAACGATGCATCAAAAATGTTGCCCTTCAAAATTGAAATGTTCATTCAGTGGTCAGTACCATGCCCAAAAAAATCCTAGAGTGAACACTATGGACCTGATTCAAAGATTTACGCAATTTCCGATATTTCCGCAGATTGAGCGATTTTTAGGCACTGCGCATGCACAGCGATTGGATTGCAATTACGCTTACAGAGGATTCACTCGCAAAGTGGGTAGCAGGTAGTCAGCATTTGGCGGAGGTAAAAGGGGGTGGCTAAGTAAACGCCGTTTCATGGGCTTGCATAAATTAGTCGTTGCGATCTCCTTTATACCATGAGAGCTCTTAGCATTTCCAGAGAGACACAGTGTTTAAGACAGATTAGACCACTCAGAAGGTGCGTGGCTGCCCGATCTGCGTTGATGTTCCCAATGTTTACACTGATGCATGTTGTCAGACAGATATGAGAAGACAGCAGTGGCCGTCTCTATGCTCAGGCAAGGTTTGGAAGACATTAGCATATTTTTGCTAATGCAATCCAGTTGCGATTGCATTAACATAATATAGTATATGTTTTGTGTTTGTGTCGGGGGTGGTGGGGACAGAGGGGTGCAAGTTCAGGAAGGGAGCAAGGCATAATGTTGTATCTGGGCCCACCACTCACTAGTAGTCAATGGGTATTTTATTATGGGGTGCTAATAATGCTGCTGCTGTATTTAATATGCTTGTGTCATGATACCCTCGATGTACAGTGCAATGCGTAATATGTCAGAACCTATATTATAAAGAATAAGAAAAATAATAGCAGGGTTAAAGGGGTTTAGTATAGAAGAGTTAACTATAGCCCCAATATAATAGAATCTGTTTCTAAAAGCAAGTCCAGTCTAAACTTTCATGGTATAGAGGTCAATTTGAGAAGAGAAATAGATGAGAAACGGGCATGTTATTTAACCATTTATGTACTAGTTTGATCTATCAATCTACTATTGATAGATTAGTTGCTCAAGAGCAAACAACAAAATCCAAACTCGCCATGGGAGTTTTATTTGCCCACATATATTTAGTACGTATATGGCCTTATTCAGAGATGGACACAATGCCGATGGTTACACAGTTGAACGACAAGTGTGAATTGCACTGCGCATGCTTTAAGCAGTGAGGATTTACTAGCAAAGTGATTAACAGGCAGGGACCGTTTGTGGGCGCAACAGAGGGGGTGGCGACTTACAGATCTGCCCAGCTAGAAAGTGCTCAGTGGTACAGCGTCTCACACCACGCATAGCGCGAGATGTCGGGGACGCACTTTCGTGTCTCCATTCAATCCTATGGAGACGCACTCCTGCAATCACAGATGCGATTTTGCGTCTCCATACAATTGAATGGATAAGCAATCCCGCGATTGGAGACGCACTGTAGTGTGGCACGTGGTGCAACTCGCAGACACTTTTGTGACACGATTGGCAACAACGGACCTGGGTGCATCTGTAAACACAGGAGTGTGGGTGACATTTTATCGAGGCATGTCTCTGCTTGCGACTGCGATCCCGTATGCTCCAGCGTCTCAGTTCTGATGGCCATTCTGCACGACCATGGGGTTACTCAGAAGTCCGATAATTGACTGATCTACCACCAATGCTGCATCTTTATATGCAGTCGATTGGATTTGTGAAGCTGCTGGAGAGCGTCTCAATACAAATCCTGGGCACGGCGACATTAGCATATTTTCGCAACCGATGCATACAAATTTGCAAATGCGGTGGCATTTGTTTGCATCCAGTACATCTCTGAAACAGGCCCAAGATCTGAACAGATTTTAAAAAGTAGAAGAACGAAGGGAAGAGCATGACGGAAGTGCCTTAAAGCACAAGCGTGGAGAGGGTGGCCCAAAGTGTCATTCACATATGGTTTATCCTGTTACACCAAGAGGTGGGCTAACAGAGGTATTAAGTTCTATGGCCCTACTGGGCCTAAGCTCCTTTGTTCCTGATCTTCCAGACCCTCCCTCACAGTATTTTCTTATCTTTTTTAATGTTGTTGGGTTGCAGGCTGTTGACTGTTTTGGGTGTGCGGGAAAACATGGTGGAACAGCTGACAGGGTGCAAGTCTAGAGTACTGTATAGGTTCAAGTTATATTTATATTTGTCTTGTAGTGCACTCACCTTTGTGACCTGCACCACCTTTATGGGGCAGCAAACACCTCCCTTATGGGAGTGAGTTGGATACCCATGTTTATGGTTGTGTGTTCTTTGTGCATCTTGTTGGTATTGATGTACAATGCAGGTTTATTAGGTTAGTATTGTGCATTGTAGGTTATGTTGTGTTCTAGACCATCTTTTTTTGGCCATCATCATTTTTTTTAAATCTCTAATTCAAGTTAAAGTTTTAATTACACATAAATAGCTAAACTAGTTTGAACCCAATTTTCTGTATTCATGTATTTATTTTAAAATAAGTTATATTAAGGTTAAGGTATTTATTTATTTATGTGGTCAACATGAGGGATGGGAATAGTTTGCATTAAATATAGTGTAGAAGGCAGTGCGAGAGGTTCCATTTTTGCCCAAATGTGTTTGCTTTATTCAGTTGAGTTGAAAACTCATGCTGAGAGGGGTTATTAGGGTCTTTGGGAATCTTAATCCCCAGATAGTTTATATTTACATAGCTCACATTCAAAGTGGAAAATATTAAGTGTGCTTAACTTCAAAATTTAGATTTTTAAATTAAAAAATTGGATAAAAGATGTCAACATTTTTATGAGGTTTTATAGCAAGGTGGTGGGGTTTATAATGTATAATACAAGGTCACCTGCAAAGATAGCTCTATTCCATTTTTTCAGCAAGATCCACAGGAGATGCTAATTATTTCACTTGTAATAGCGAGATGTGTAAAACATGTACTGTTAGTGGGCCATGAGGACTGGAGTTGGGAGACACTACACTAAGACTAAAGTACCTTTTCCTCAAAGGTACAGTCTACTATGTTAAATGTATCTGTAAATAACAAAAAATGTGGAATATTGTGATATCGGGCATATCTAATTCAATCTATAGTTTTGGTCTTGTTGTACTTTGTGTCTTTTCAGCTCAAATCCAACCTGACTTGGATGGATAAGAGACATTCATTTTAATTACTTATAATTTTTGCTTAGAACTTCACATCCAAACTGAGGAATGAAATTGGCCTAAAGTTACTACATTAGCTGGATCTTTGCCTGATTCAGGACTCCTATCAGAAATTGTGGGGCCCAGGCCTGACATAATTGGCAGCCCTCCCCCAGCTCTCCAGCCCCCATTGTCTCTCCAGTCTCCTTGTGTGTCTTCAGCTCCAGCTTTCTCTAGCCATTAATGTCTCTCCAGACCCCTTTTGTGTCTCCAATGCAGCTTTCAGTGTCTCTCCAGTCCCCTTCTGTCTCTATAGCCCTAGCGTGTCTCTCCAGCCACCTTCTGTCTCTATAGCCCCAGCATGTCACTCCAGCCCCCTTCTGTCTCTTTATCCACAGCGTGTCTCTCAGGCCCTCCTATGTCTCTATATCCCCAGCATGTCTCTCCAGCCCCCTTCTGTCTCTATAGCCTCAGCATGTCTCTCAGGCTACCTTGTGCCTCTATAGCCTCAGCATGTCTTTCAGGCCCCATGCTGTCTCTATAGTCCCAGCATGTCTCTCCGACCCCTCCTGTCTCTATAGCCCCAGCATGTCTCTCTGGCTCCCTTCTGTCTCTGTTTCCCTAGCATGTCTCTCCAGCCTCCTTCTGTCTATATAACCCCAGCATATCTCTCAAGACCCCCTTATGTCTCTATAGCCCCAGCATGCCTCTCTGGCCCCTTCTATCTCTATAGCCCCAGTATATCTCTCCAGTCCCCTCCTGTGTATATAACCCCAGCATGTCTCTCAAGGCCCCTTTATGTCTCTATAGCCACAGCGTGTCTCTCAGACCCCCTTCAGTCTTTGTAGCCCTAGCATGTCTCTCCAGCCCTAACATGTCTCTCAGCCCCCCTTCTGTCTCAATAACCCTAGCATGTCTTTCCAGCCCCTTTCTGCCTTTCCTGCTCCAGGGCACAGTAATTCACTTACCTTATTCTGTCTTCCGGTTGTTCTTTTTCACTCAGAGGCTCTTGTACATGGCGTGACATAATGATGTAAAGTTCTGCATCACTATGAAGAACAAAATCTTTTTTGCACCGATTTCCAGAAGGAGAGGGACCAAATGACAGAGCTCCCAGGATCCGTACATGCCCCTGTCACCAGGCCTGTGAATCACAGGCCCGGCACAGGGGGGAGCCAGGGGCTGTAGCATGCCACTGATGGGACAAGGGGCTCAGCCCTGCAGAGCTGTCCTAACCTCCCAGTGGGCCAATCTGCCCCTGGCAATAGGAGCCAAGGGCGGGCCCCCTCTCTTTCCGTAGTAACAAAAAGTGGCTGTGCCTTCAAATAATATTGCAAAGTGAGGTATAAATGTATTTTTACTAGTTAAAAAACATAAAATATTCTCATAATTGGAGATTTGTATGTCATTTTTAGGTATATGTTTCATTTTATGAATTATTCTCATTTCAATCTGTACTGGTTTACACATTTTATATGTTTTTTAACTAGTAAAAATACATTTATACCTCACTCTGCAGTAGTATTTGAACGCGCAGCCACTTTTTGTTACTTCTATTGTTTAGGAGAGTTATACACAATCATCTTTGTGGCAGCTGTGACTTATACTACGTTGATTGCTCTGAGAGCGCCACGGTCAGTATTGTATGTACCCCTCTCTTTCCGGGCCTGGGCCTCCAGTCCCAGCAGTCCCCCCCCAGATGGCGCCCCTGGCCTGGTGTAGAACTGTGATGTAAGTTTTTAATGTATTACCAGGGAAATGTTTTTATCAATATAACTTATTTAAATTAATGGCCAGAGAGACTGTCAAAATTCTAGGGGAAATCCATTTGTTTCTGGGTTCTAGCTACATTACAGTATCTTGTAATTCTTGTATAGTAATAGGGGTATCTAGCTGTTCCACTGGTAATGTGTGAAAGATGGAAAGGTTCTAAAATGTTTCAGCTATGGTACACTTTTCAAAGCCATGTGCCCCTGGTAGGAGGTTATGTTGTATAGCTCTGAGCAGGTCTGATGACAGCACACAGTATTTGTGTAAACCCATAGAACAGGCCTACAGTTTAACCTATAGTAGCCCTATTTCCATCTTAACACAAGGGGGTAAATTCAGAGTCGCTAGATAAGTGGATGTAGTTGGGGTGGCCATGGTAGACTGTTTTACCACTTTATTCTAATCCAATAATCCATTCAACTAATGTGGTTGATCATGCGTGTGCAAGCAGAAACCTGTGCTGCCCATTGATTGTACTCCCACGTCCGCAACTGCCATTATTAGTATCTACAGCTGCACCATCCCCATGCTAGCTGCAGGAGATCCATCAGAAACATGCGTCCCTTCTCCATACGCAATCGCTTTGCCACCACCCAATTCGCACCCTGAAACTATTTCTCGGAAAGACAGATCTAGCCAAGTTGCGCTCAAATCTGCATATGTTCTGTGTGCAAAAATTCACCATTTGGTCCTTCTGAATCAGAATCAGCCCCAATGTGCTCATCAGTACTGTATATCTGCTGGAGTTCGATAGTATAAGCTTATAAAAAGTATTAACAACAAGCTGGTTCAATCAAAACAGCTATATATGTATAAGACAAATCAACACCATCCTTGCATCAGTGGTCAAGACTGAAAGTACTAAAGTGCAGTGCACCTGCCCCTACAGTAAGAAGCAGAATGGTACAGTGCCATTAGAAGAAACCAACCATCACCAAATGCCGGGGACATACTGAGGAGTTTCTAGATGAAAACTGACACTAGACACAGTATAGAAAAAAAGAAATAAAGTGTTCCCTCCAGCACACTGCAAAAAACAGCAAAAAGACTTGAACACTACATGATAATAGAAATTCAGAGATCTTTGTTGCATATATTTACAAACACATGGTTAATATATACAACAAAGATCTCTGCATTTCTGTTGCTGGAGGGAACATTTGTTCTTTTTTTTTAGTCTGGAGTAAACTCCTCCCTTATTAAGTTGATCTGAGCAACCACTATTTTGTATTACAGGACACAGTGGGCCTGATTCAGAGCCGGACGCTATTTGCGCTCGCTCGTTCAGAAAAAGGGGCAGGCTATTTAAATTTAGCGCTCGCTCTTTGCGGTCTGTTGACGCCTCTATGTCTGGCCACTCGCATCATATGTCATCTCCGCTATTTATTTGATTAATCGAGTACATCGAAAGGCGTCTGAACTGCTCGCAGTGCTTGTGGTTGGATTTTCCTACCGCAATCATGCGAACAGTTCAGGCTAAGAAACAACCAAGTGACGTGGTCAATGACGCTGCTTTGTTAATTATGCACACCCTTAAAACGCCTGTTTTGACGTTTGGCATGCCTGCGTTCGGATCTCCACTCCCTGTTTTCAAGCACCTTCCCCTGTTACCACCCACAAACGCCTCATCCTGTCACTCGAATTAGCAGGCACTCGCAATTTTGCGAACACACATTTTCCGACCGCACTGACTGGTTGGCGCATGCGCATTACGACCCATACGCATGCGCAGATGTGCGAACATCGCTCGGAGCGAACAAGCTGCCGCTTACGAGCGGCTCTGAATCAGGCCCAGTATGCCAAGTGCCACATATGGTGATTTTTGACAATACCGCACCTCTAAAGGGTGGAGTCCAGAAACCAAATACAATCAGTGAGCTGGCAGCAATCAGATATGTGTAGCAGGGTTTACTGCTGTGTCTGGCACCCAAGAACATTGTTGCAGAATGTGGATTGTTATCCTTTGTGTCACTGAGTACAATACTCTGAATTCATGAGCAAGACCTGTAAACTGAAACTGTAGCATGAATTGTACTAGCATCCTTCAATCTAACTCACACTGGTTTGTCTGCAATGCTAGTTTTCATGAGGTCTGACTTATAAAGGGGCATGTGGAGCAGACATGATGCATATAAAGGGACATGATATAACTCTGGCATATAAAGTGTCATAAGGAGGAGATGTGATGCAAACATAGAGCAGAGATGAGCGGGTTCGGTTCCTTGAGAACTGAACCCACCCGAACTTCGGGGATCCGAGGCAGATACGAGTTGGCTCGAGTTTTCCCGCCTGACTCGGATCTGAAAATGAGGCAAAACGTCATCATCATCCCAGATTCTCGCGGGTTTTGGATTCTATAAAGGTCCCGCAATCCCCGCCATTTTTCATTCCGGCTGTGAAGAGTAAAGAGGGAGAGAGCTGGGACCTGTGCTGAGCTGTTATTAGCTTGTTATAATTATAATATTAATTGCATGCTGACGCTGTGCATAGCTGCAGGCTACTGTAGTCCATAAGGGCTGGCTGTTGTCTATAGAGGGGTTGGCTGTTGTCTATAGAGGGGCTGGCTGGCTGTTGTCTATAGAGGGGCTGGCTGTTGTCTATAGAGGGGCTGGCTGGCCGTTGTCGTGTTCACAGGGGCTGGCTGGGTGTCATTGTCCTGTCCATAGGGGCTGGCTGTTGTCCTGTCCATAGGGGCCGGCTGGCAATAGTGCTGTGTTGTCCAGGGGTTGTTCTGTCCTTCAGGGTTGCTCTTCACCCACCCCCAGTGTGAAAAAAATAAAAAAAATTAGTGTTAGCCACACTTGTCATCAGTGCAGAGGTGCTGTGCTGCTGTCATTTAAGGGGCTGCTGCCTCTTTCAGGGTTTCACCCCAGTGTCAGAAAAAAAAAATCAACAATTTTTTTTGTGTGCATGTCAGCCACACCTGGCTGTCACTGTCATGGGCGTAGCTGCGCAGGGGAGCTGTGCTGCTTTCTGTCAAGGGCTGCTGCCCAAAAAATAAATAAACAACTTTTTTTGTGTCCGTGTCAGCCACACCTGGCTGTCACTGTCATCGGCATAGCTGCGCTAGGGTGCTGTGCTACTGTCTGTCAAGGGGCTGCTGCCTCTTTCAGGAGTTCACCCCCAGTGTGAAAAAAACAATTTTTTTCTGTGTGCGTGTTAGCCACACCATCAGTGAAAAAATAAAAACTATTTTTTTATTTTTTATTTTATAAATATATTTATTGCATTTAATAAACAAAACCTGTTACAAAAACAAATAAACATGAATATTGCAATGGAAACTTTATTTTTTTTTAAGTTATTGGGTTACAAAAAGTTTTTTTTTATCTTAAACAGCAGAAATGTTATTATGACAGCTTATAAAGTTATATGCTCTAAAAAAATAAAGCCTATATGTATTTACAAACCTATATAGAGTGGACATCCTAAATTCTAAAACTGTTCTATTCAAAAATGTAAACAAAAGCAAAGATTATAAGTCTAGTGTATATAGTGTGTTATTATGATGTTAGAATTTAGAAGGCCAAAAATTGGGTGGACCACACATGGCTGATTGATCAACCATGGTGACTGGATTAGTGTCATAAGGAAGAGGAGGCTACAAACTGGGTGTCATGTTATGTGTTGGCCATATGGGGTATGTTGCTGTTAAGGGATCAGGCTGGTTATCAGTGGACACATTATTATAGTTGTTGTTATTTTGGGTTGCAATCTCCTGAAGGGAGTTTACCAACAGACAGAGACTACCTATCAGCTCAGGCATAGACACTTCCTGAGGAACAGAGCTCTGCTCTCTGGAGGGAAGCCAAATAGGTGGGAGCCCCTGTTCCAACATCAGAAGCTCTTCTCTCTCCACATCATCTATTATAGATGAAAAAAATGTCATCGGGGACATCTAGCTCCTCTTTCTGTACCCTGCTCACCCTTTTTGGACAGGAAGACCAAGATGGATGGTTTGGAAGAAGAAGGCCTAGCAACAGATGGGGATGGTCATTATCAAGACCTGGTCCCCCCAGTGGGTGTAGTGTGGGAGGTATTGGTTGGCATGCAGGCAGCAGAATAACAAAGGCCTCCATGTTGTCTGTGCTCACTATTCCGTATTTCAGTTTATGATTCAGGTAGGAATAAAGTCAGCTACAGAACACAGAATCACTGGATGTCTTAGTGCATTCAGGCTAGATACAATCCATGAATTCCCAGACAGATTCTGGACAGATGAATCCTTTGCTTGTGATAATCTTTGGTAATTCCTGGCAAAGGTGGGTGTTATAGTCAGATACTTTGAAGGCTGTAACTTTGAACTGCTTTATAGAAAACATGTGAATGAAACCTTTCCACCCTGCAGAACATGATGGAGAAATCCCTGTGAAGAAAGATTCTCCACACTGTAGTCTTCCATTGTGACTTTTTAATGGTGATTTCAATTGTTGTCCACTGGCTGAGATCCATCTCATCTGAGGGTTGGTTATTCCCAATGCAAGTGAGACAATTCACACCCAGAAGGTGACTCTTATGTTTAGCCGTGGTGTCAGTCTGTCTATTGGCAGAATTTGCACAATCTTGGTCTTGGGGGCACCAGGATGAATCAGACAGATCATCCAGGGTAAACTTCTGATCTGGTGTTGTATCTATTTCTATTAAACCTTTGTGTGTGAGTTTAGTCATCTGCCGCTTGTGGTGGAGCTCTTTTTTTGCTTTCTAAATTATATCACAACGTAAAACTTAAACCTTAAACTGAAATGTGCATTTAATGTACTGTTCTACTTGTTCACATATCTAAGTAATATGTTTAAGTGGACAGTGGGAACAATGTCAATTTGAAGGCCACTAACTAACTCTGTTTTTTTAATGTCCCTGTACAGGTTGGGAAATTCCTTTATGGAACAGAAGGTTTGCAAAGGATTATTTAAGGCAATTGTTTATTTATTTTTGGAAAGCACACTTCCTGTTCCTGATCCCCTTCTGGGATGAAAAAAATCCACTCCCAGCAAGCAGGCATGGCGCTCAAGAAAGAATTCCCAAAATAGACACAACGTAAGACTTAAACCTTAATTCTGAAATGTTGCATTTAATGCTCTGTTCCACTTGTTCACATATCTGATATGGTTAAGCGGACAGTGGGAACAATGGCAGTTTGAAGGCCACTAACTAACTCTGGTTTTTTTTATGTCCTTGTACAGGTTGGGAAATGCCTTTACAGAAGGTTTGCAAAGGATTATTTAAGTCAATTGTTTTTGGGAGCACTCTTCATGGTCCCCTACTAGGATGAAAATCCACTCCTAGCTACATAAGCAGGTGCAGGATTCTCAAGAAAGACACAACGTAAGGCCTTAAATCAGGGGTAGCCAACCTCAGTCTTTGAGAGCTCTTGTTTTTCAGATGACCTAGCTGGTGCACAGGTGTATTCATTACTCACCAAAACATTTAGAAAGATCCACAGGTGAAGTTAATTATTATAGTTGTGATTCTGTGAGGAGACCTGGAAAACATGCACTGTTGGTAGCTCTCAAGGACCAGGGTTGGCTACCCCTGCCTTAAATCATAGATCTTATGTTTGTCCACATATAAGTGCTGGTTAAGTAGCACTTTTTAGGCCACTAACTGACTATGATTTTTTTTCATGTCCCTGTGCAGGTTGGGAAATGCCTTTATAGCAGGTTTGCAAAGGATTATTTAAGTCAATTGTTTATTTGTTTTTGGAAAGCACTCTTCCTGGTCCCTTCTGGGATGAGAAAATCAACTCCCAGCAGCAGCAGCCATGCTCAAGGATTCTTCTGTGGCAAGGACTGATGTGAATGTATCACATTTTTTTTGTAAATGCCTCCTCCCCTTCCCTTCTCCCTCATAAATTTTCTTCAGAACCAAAAATCGAAATTAAATTTACTACCAATCAACCCTTCCTGTCCCTGCCCTGCCTTCAACTACATACATACTCCAACTCCCTCAGACCTCTCTTGAATAATAAAAGTGTTTCCTGATGTGCCACATTTGAAGTTGAGCTTCCATGTGTTTGTGGTGCCGACTGCTGCAGCTTAGCTTAGTCAGCCAGCTATCTTGGTGCAAATTTTGGGCCTAAACTAAATGAAAAAATCAATATTGTGAGCTGTGAGGTGGCCAAATTGACAGGAAATGAGTAAAAATAAATGTTATTGAGGTTAACAATACTGTAGGAACAAAAAAAGGCCCATTTTATGTGATTTAAGCTGTTTTTATGATTTTTTAAGAAAAAAATCCAAAACCAAAACACGAAAACTAAACACGGAGGTGAGGTTTTGGCAAAAACAATCCAGATCCAAAACCAGGGGAGATCCAAAAACAAAACACAAGGATCAGTGCACATCTCTAATATCGAGTCATGTAGGGGCTCTGACATAAAAAGGGCACTTGGAGCAGATGGCATGTAAATGGGCATGTGGATAGGTCTGATGGCATATAATGTACATAAAGGACACTAATGGCATTTAAAGGGCATATGGAGCTATGGTATTAGCCTCACCCCTGGTCATGGCCCTTGTCACTCCCGCAATACGGCAATCTGAAAATGAAAAGGTTATAACCTAGTGAGACATATTGGGAACCTGCAGTATAGAAGGAAGTGCTAACCTAAAGGCTACTATATGCTCATTTCACATTTGGCTTTTTTGCTTACAGAAGCCCATTTATTAGAATAAAATGAGCATGCTTGGAAAAATGGTCCACTACTAGCCAAATCAAATCAAAGTCCAGACAACAAGGTCAATCAGTTTTAAGTTATGTGACAATGGGAGATGAGGAATGGGGAGAGAAAGCAAAGATGATCTCTTTCTGGGTATTTTGTGTTTAGTACAAACCTGACATCAGAACATATGGTGGGCCACCAATTGTTGCAAAGGAGAAAGTCTAGAGTTTTCTTGATCCCTGTGTGACCTGAAAATCTAGAAGCATGGGCCCAATGTTGTAGTTTTGGTCGTAACTAAGAATTAGAGACTTCTCAGGATGAAACTTAGAATTAGAGACTTCTCAGGTGGCGGATCTTGTGATGAATGTGACAAGTTACAACAACACATAAAGAGGGTTTACAATAGGTTCATTTTTTATAACTGTTTCCTTGTCTTGTGATTCAAAGTAACAAGAAAGTGCATCACCTTTCATTTTCTTGGTCCTTGGAAGGTAAGTGTATATTGAATTGACATGAGAAAATTTTGCCTGTTGCCTGAAAAATAATTAATCTCTGCTAATTGGAAATCGTGAGGGAAAGCCCCACATAGATGAGAATTACCAGAAGGACTTATTTGAACAAAGCTGCTCTGACACCAACTTTGGAAGCATTATCTTCCAAAAAACATGTAGATGTTATCTGGCTATCAGAGCATAGGAACAGAGACAAAGGCCTTCATTCAGAGGCGGCCGCCTCGATGTTTGTCAAGTGCGCATGCGCACGAGGGAGCCGGCTCCTTCGCGCGCATGCGTGAGACCCGCTACGACTGACAGCGCCGGTCGTAGCGGGTCTCTTTCCAAAGGGGACAAGCTGTCGATGTTGATTGACAGCTCTTCCTGTTTGGAAGGCGGACCGGGGGGGTGGCAGCCCAAACAGAGGCGTTCCCATGGGAACGCCTACCATTTGGGGGAGGCCCCACTGACATCACTAGTGATGTCAGTGGAGAGCTTCCGGCTCTGACAGAGCCAGAAGCTCTCCGGGGCTTACGACAAGTGAGACCCTACCCTAGGGTCTCGTCGTAAGCCCCGATGGTCGCGATGGTCTCTGACCATCGTGACCATCACCCTAGCGGTCGTTAGAGCTGTGGGTGTAAACCCACAGCCTAACGACCGAAACAGAGGCGGGTGGTCAGGATGCAAGCGGCCGCCCAGTTTCTGAGCGACCGCTTGCATCCTCCGACTGCCTCTGAATGAGGCCCAATGTCCTGCTGTGATGACTGAATACTTCAAAAGTTTCTCGAGTTAACTTCTCAAAGTTGTCAAAGTCAAATAATTGGTAATGATCGCTGTACAATTATTATCTGATGATCTAGTCGTCTATTGTCTGATGGCGAGTAAAATGGACACTACAAATGCATATATATATATATATATATATATATATATATATTAATGCAAGGTTTAGTCATTGTATGTGAAACAGGTTTTGTGTGTATGTCTGTAACAAATAATTAAAATGCACACAGATACTGGTATGCACAGAGGAGTGTTTTAGCAATTGTATGCCTTTTGTTCAATGCTACTGTAGTTAAGAGGAACTGGCATTTACACTCCAAATAAGCAGAGGAAAACCTTTGATGAGCCATCAGACTTTATGACTCCAGCAAACATCTGCTGGTCACCTCTGAGCAGAACATCCTAATTGTCTATGACACCTTGGAATTTGGTTCAGGCAAACATAATATTAAAAACTGTCAGTTAATGGATAAAGTCAGGGATATATGTATATTAATCCATTACACATACACTGATGCACATAACGCACACACATAAACATAAATGCATACACATAGGCTCTTGTATGTGTATCCACATACGTACACATAGACGCACACATGTGTACTCACATACATACATACGGACATTACACGGATACACATATGCGAATGCATATGTATAAAATGGTTCCCATTCACTACGGTTAATAATCAGAGTTATTAAAGGTATTTAGAGCTAATAATTACAATGTAATATGTACTTAAACGAGATCTAAGGTTTACAATATAAGGGACATGTCATGTTTGGTATCATACTAAATCCCTGTTCATTTGCAGACCTCCGTTCCTATCGGCAAAGAAGTCGCATCTTGCGTCCGCTAGTTATGGATGATAGGGATTTATTGCATAGATTGTTATTATTAGTATGCAGTGTTGTAGCTAGTTGTTCAGCAGGAAACTACACAATGTGACCTTTTGAGGACTGAGCCATCCAACTGATGACATGGTATGAACTAACCTTTGACCAGAGTGACCAGATGCAAGAACCAATGGAAACCTGCCAACTTGTCCCTTTGTTCTCTCTGTAACCTGTACCAAATATATGCTGTGAGCTGGTCTCAGTGTTCAGTAATTTTCTCCATTTCTTTGGGTGACGGTCACCGCAGGGTTCAGGATTGAAATACTGCATACTGGGACCAGTAGCACATGCGTATGTATTAGCTGTACTTATATATATCTTATTGCTTTTTATTCTAATTGTTAAATCTTTCCCTGTTTACATAAATAATTTTTTTGTGCTTTGGAACCACACGATGGGACTGGAAAGCAATTCTTTCTTAAGCGACTTGCAGCGCTAATAGCGACTAGCGACTATTAGGAATCAATAGATGGGTGCTCGGCCTTGAGGTCACGCTACCAGGAATTGAGCAAAGTGTACGGATTTCGGTTCCTCAAGAAAGGATGGAGATGCGCATCATATACGGGTAAGAAGGCACTGCGTGCAAAACCTGTTTATCACTTTATGTTGTGAAACCGATAGTCCATTTTTGTGTGATTCAAGGAGCTCTGATTAGAATCCAGGGACAAGAGAGAAAAGTCAGTTTCTTTTATTGTCACTTTTGCGCTGCAATAAGCGATTCGCAAATAGCGTATGCGTCTTTCCTATATTGATGCCACATGTTTAAACAAACGTTGTAATAGATAGTCTTGTATCACTTGTTAAAATCCTCTGAATAGGTATTGCCACTAGGGAAAGCATTTTTCTGGCCAGAAAACAAAGGTATATGAATGTGAAAGTATGCTTGTGATGTGATATAGAGAAAAAGAAGGTTTTTTCTTCACTGTTGGAGAGAGAGACAGGAGAGACCCGGTAGGTGTCTGACGAGGCACAACTACTACCGAGTAGGTATAAACAGCAGGTATATTTAGCAAGAAAACGAAGGTGCTTTACACGGCCGAACCCCCAATAGTAATCGCAAAGTCCATTGATAAGAAGGTAGTGTCTCTGGGCAATGTGATTAGACCGCATAGTAGTGGAAACCGTGATTGTGACTTGGGGGTCGTGGTAGAAAATCCCTGGAAAGGGTAAGTGTTATTGGAATGCTTAAATTCTACCAGTGGAGAGTAACTCAAAGTAGGAAGCTTGATAGCTTGGTAAGTTGAAGTTGTACGGAAAGCAGAATAATTGCATAGACTATTTTGTGTTCCCTCGTTGTGCACGCTTAGTGGTCGGCGGTGCACAGCGGGTTGAAGTGAGTGGACGCATCTTATTTAATTGTCCACCGGTCGAAATCTCTAGTGAAAGTAGCAAAGCGTTGTCCCAGATGGGTGCTAAGCAGTCGCTAGGGATGGTCGAGGCAGAGCTGCTTATGAATGGGCCGATTGGATTGGCAAGGTACATAATGAATGAAATGTATGGCGCGTACGCTACTGCATACTGTGACATATGGATCAAAATGACCAAAGGATGTGTGAAACCATTTCCTAAAGTTGGCAGTTTTAATTTGGAGGTTCTGAATACTGTTAGAGATAACATATGTTTAGTCAAATCTCTAAAGAAAAGAGTAAAGTATAATGCCTGTTTAAAGTTATGGCAGCACGAGGGGAACACGTGCCGCGGTGGTGTATGTGAGTCGCAAAAGAGTGTACTCATGCTGCTAAGCAAGATGCCGCCCAGTAGCATACCCACGCTGCAAGGTAGCGTCACTGTGCATAAAGAAGATAGCGCATTGCGCACCAACTCCGCCTTATGCGGACACAGGTGGTAGTACAGCCAATACCAAAAATAAAAATAAAAAAAATGTAACATATCCTGTTTTAAGGCATTTTTTTAAGGTAATGTTCTTGAAGAAGATAATGAACCCACTGTAAATTCAGCCATTGCCTATGCTATTAACATGCAAAAAGTACCACGCAGGTACTGGACCACGCAGCACAAATATGAATCATGATTTGCATTTATTACTCTCTGTTGTTCTCAAATGTCTGGTTGTGCACAAAGGGTGGGGTTTACACACAATCTCAGAAAACAGGGATCTGTGTACTGAACACACACATGGCTGCAATACATAAGTTTTGAGGTATTTGTGCTGTAACATGATCTTGGCTTCCTGTGTAGAGTTTGTATGTACGTACCTGTGTGCAGTTTGTATGTGCTTGGAATGAGAATTTTCTGTGTAGAGTTTGTATGTACATCTGAAACATTTTTGCTATACAGCAGTTTATAGATTTACTTTGGGTTAAGAAATTAAATTCTTGTGACAGATATATATGTAATACCAGTGTGAAGCTTAGAATCAGGTGATGTATTGCTAAGCAGGGTATGATTAAATTGGATCATATAGCAGGTTTGCAATGAGTCCTGTAATAATCATTATATATGTATTAGTAAGCAGAATGGTTGGAAAAGACTGAATCGTAAGTTGGCAAATTCTGTAATAAAGGTAAACCGGTCATGTGGTAAGTATATATGACTGCAGGAAATATGATTTTCATAGACAGCGATATACATTACATTATAGATATTAAGAACAATGTGATATGCGTAACACTCAGAATGTTGGACATGGGATATTCCTTAGAAGTAGGGATATCATACGAAAAGCAGAAATAAGGAAATCTAGATTTGTCATCACTGTAGTAAATAAAGACACGTCCGTATGGTATTGTATACAGGTAAATGATAGTTATGAAATATGTGTCCCGGAGTAAAGGATTCAAAATCCCCCTAGTGGTAGAAAGTAAGTATCGCAACCCCTTACCAAGTGTTCATAAGAAATAGTTTTTAGAGATCCCAAGTAATCGCTAGTAACAGGCACAAATGTGATATTTTTTTTGTACTTATAAATCCCTGTAAAATCTAGTTAAATTGTGGTGTAGGTATTATGGATAACCCAATGGTGGATGTTTCATTCACCAGAACAGGGGGATTGACATAGATCATAAAAATATGCATATGATTATACTGTTTGAAATCATTGCAGTGACTATAACTCAGCAGAATGTACGTTTTTCTCAAAAACACCTGTTGTAATTTTGCTGTTTTACCTCTTGTGGACAATAGGGACACTCACAGGACCTAGGAGAAGTAGTAGGTAAGGGAAATACACATCCGTTACCCAGAAGAGGTGTTAATGCCTGGGATTACTAAGGGTTTTTAATGAAAAATTACATTTAAGGTTGTTTTAAAATGGTCTTTTATTTAAACAGGTTCCATAGGAGGATTTTCTGTTATTACTAAATGAATTGGGTATATCTATTAAATGTTTTGTATGTTTAGAATAGATAAGAATTAGTTACATATTGACATGCATGTATTATGTATACTAACATTTCTTTCTATTTTCTCAGAACATCGGAATGCGGGTTAAAGTAGATCAAAGCGTCCAAGACTTCTCTGATTCTCCTCAACAATTAATACACAGATTATTGTCAGGAAAAAAGGGGAGGTGTTACATGGGTATTTGAAGGTTGGAAATTTTAGAATTTCCCAGATTAGGGATATTTTCTTTCTTTGGAGATTCTCATCGAAGATGTTGTTTAACAGATCATCTGGAAGACCCTTGCCAGGGGTTGATGACCAGTGCCACATCTTTGGGGGTAGCGGAAAGAGATACCTGGGTCCATTCCACTCACTGCAGCAAGGTCAACTATCTGAAGGGGGTACAAGGCAGAGTCAAGACATATAACGTGGACCTGTCGATTGCAAGCCTGTGCCGAGAGAGCTAGACACTGCAGTGGAACACCTGAGCTAGAGAAGTTTGCAGACCACTATTCCAGCAATGGAGTGGCAGGCTGGGTTTGTGTATTTGCTTCCTTCCAGGGTTCTCCTCAACCTTATTTGTTTCGGGATTTCATGTTTCTGTGACGGAGGACAGATGACGGAGAGGGAAGCTGTTTGTGATGTCGATGGAGTGGGGTCGGGAGAGAGAGCGATAAAACAATCAGGGCAGTATATGGTCAAATTCAGTACAGGAATCGCTAAGAGATCTGTTATCCAAGAAATTTGGAGACAGTGTGTGGGGTTATT
Source organism: Taudactylus pleione (assembly GCA_031769625.1). Classification (NCBI taxonomy): domain Eukaryota; kingdom Metazoa; phylum Chordata; class Amphibia; order Anura; family Myobatrachidae; genus Taudactylus; species Taudactylus pleione. Next base: position 6,940,821 of record JAUIMM010000307.1, read on the forward strand.
GTCTGAGGAATACTGTGTTTGTGAGTACTGCGCATCCCTAGTTGATGAGAAGTGCATCCAACTATGACAGTCCAAGAGTAATCTATATTTGGGTGGGCATCCTTTAGAGGATTACCATTCCTTAGTGGATAAGGTCTTAAACCAGACTGAATGTTGGGTGTGCACTCACGTGCCTCAGGGACAACATAATGTAGGATTAGTACCATTCACATTAAATTTCTCTGAGGTCCTTGAATTACAGGGAGGAAGACCGGTGGACAAGAAATTTTATATATCTAGACCTCCAAATTTTAAACTCCATCAATACCAACTAGATAGATCCCTGTTATGCTTGAATATCACAAATGTCAGAAAACCAGGAAATTGGGAGGTGATCTGGAACAATCAGACAATGACGTTTTCACACAGAGCTGATAATGAGCCTATCGATTCTGAACTTGTACGCAGAATTATTGCAAGTGGGAGATACTTCTGGTATCGGTACATGCGTAGTTACAACAAATTAATGGTTGGCAAAGTAGCATTAGGATATTGTACAAATGTTATACAGCCAGAATCATGTACCAGTCAAATGAGAGAAATAGGGGCAGGATTTTTTGTTAGAATAATGTGATTGATGATAATGATGCATTCTATTCCTTACGATCTCCGAGATGATGTGTATTTTATATGTGGGAGAAAAGCATACAAGTGGCTCTCTCTGAGTTCTGAAGGTTTATGTTTTATTGGTAAATTGATCCCAGAGGTTATGACACTCACACATGATGAAATGATTGGTATCCATAGAACCGCACCACCTCCATACATACACACAGAGTATGAGCATCGTGACAAAAAAAATATGATACCTGGTGAAGAGCATACAGCCACAGTTGATTAGTGAAACAACTGGCTTCCAAATTTTGGTAGCATTAGATCCCACCAGGATAATTCGGGGAACTTTAAAATTTAGCTATATTCAAGACCTGGCTAAATTAATAAATAACATCACCGAGATGTATGATGACACTTTCAGATATACTGGTAAAGAGCTAGAAGCTTATAAAAAGGAGTTGGTACAACATAGGCTAGTGTTAAACTATTTAACATCTATAGCTGGTGGATACTGTGCGATTTTGGCCACCCAATTTGGTGTCAAGTGTTGCACATACATTACTAACAATACTGATGACACCAAATAGGTTATTGACCGGAAAATGGATGAAATCCTACAACTGAAGTGGGAGTTTCGAAAGGACCATAATATTTAGTTGTATGAGACAGAGGTAAAGGTAGAGAAATGGTTCTCTTGGTTAAACCCTGTAAAATGGTTTGCCGGTCTGGGAGAGTGGGTACAGGAGATGGTTGCTAGTATAGGTAAGCTCCTTATTCTTATACTGTTTGTCATTTTAGTAATTGGTTTATGTATCAAATGTGTTCTTGCTGTGGTGAAGTGTGAAAAATGTACCACTAAGGTGAACAGTAAAAATGAAATCATGGTGGTGGTGAGTGGTGGTGGTATGGGTACTAAGGTTGATAAAGAACTGTATTACAATCCTGAAATTGAATGTGCTGTCAGATAATAATATGTGAATAGGCTAAGTCATGTATAATAATAATTATTATAAATGTTCTGTAAAACATCCTATTCCCCCAAACTTTCTTTATAGGTTCGATGAGATCCCACATCCTATCAATGATCCCCTATAGATCTGCAGATGGCGTATAAGGATTGTTTTACCCTTCCTGAAACGCATTATTGATGGTTCAATGACCAATCTGTGTCACATCATTTAGAACATTGAATAATAAATTATTATGCATGACTGGAAAGGTTAAGATTAGAATGTGATAGTTTTATGTTTGCTATCAAAGGGTGGACTGTCAAAGTTAAATAATTAGTTATGATCGCTGTACAACTATTATCTGATGATCTAGTTGTCTATTGTCTGATGGCGACTAAAATGGACACTACTCTGCGTCGGCGCAATCCAATGCGCACAAATGCATATATATATATATAAATGCAAGGTTTAGTCAGTGTATGGGAAACAGGTTTTGTGTGTATGTCTGTAACAAATAATTAAAATGCACACAGATACTGGTATGCGCAGAGGAGTGTTTTAAATGCTAAAGACCATTGTCAGAAGTCTGAATATCTTTAGCAATTGTATGCCTTTTGTTCAATGCTACTGTAGTTAAGAGGAACTGACATTTACACTCCAAATAAGCAGAGGAAAACCTTTGATGAGCTATCAGACTTTATGACTCCAGCAAACATCTGCTGGTCACCTCTGAGCAGAACAACCTTATTGTCTATGACACCTTGGAATTTGGTTCAGGCAAACATAATATTAAATATGTCAGTTAATGGGTAAAGTTAGGGATATATATTAATCCATTACACATACACTGATGCACATAACGCACACACATAAACATATATGCATACACATAGATGCCTTTATGTGTATCCACATACATACACATAGATGCACACATGCGTACTCACATACATACATACGGACATTACACGGACGCACATATGCGAATGCATATGTATAAAATGGTTCCCATTCACTATGGTTAATAATCAGAGTTATTAAAGGTATTTTAAGCTAATAATTACAATGTAATATGTACTTAAACGAGATCTAAGTTTTACAATATAAGGGACATGTTTGGTATCATACTAAATCCCTGTTCATTTGCAGATCTCCGTTTATATCGGCAAAGAAGTCGCATCTTGCGTCCGCTAGTTATGGATGATAGGGATTTATTGCATAGATTGTTATTATTAGTATGCAGTGTTGTAGCTAGTTGTTAGGCGGAAACTACACAATGTGATCATTTGAAGACTGAGCCATCCCCCTGATGACACCGTATGAACTAACCAATGACCAGAGTGACCAGATGCAAGAACCAATGGAAACCTGCCAACTTGTCCCTTTGTTCTCTCTGTAACCTGTACCAAATATATGCTGTGAGCTGGTCTCAGTGTTCAGTAATTTACTCCATTTCTTTGGGTGATGGTGACCGCAGGGTTCAGGATTGAAATACTGCATACTGGGACCAGTAACGCATGTGTATGTATTGGCTGTACTTATATATATCTTATTGCTTTTTATTCTAATTGTTAAATCTTTCCCTGTTTACATAAATAAGTTTTTGTGCTTTGGAACCACACGATTGGACTGGAAAGCAATTCTTTCTTAAGCGACTTGCAGTGCTAATAGTGACTAGTGACTATTAGGAATCAATAAAGTCTATTTATTTTTGTGTCATGACAGTACAGTGGTGCTTGAATTGAAAGTTTGCGAACCCTTCAGAATTTTCTATATTTTGCCTATGAATAGGTGTCGATAATGCAGAATTGGGGTTTTGTGGTGCAAACGTCCGGAAACCACCCAGCACCCCTGGGACAGTCCCCAAAGGTAAACTGTGTCTAAAACAGTTTAAAAAATACTTAAGAACACCCCAAAGAAGCACTTTCATATTTGGGGTGGAAAATACCAAAGTTGGGGGACAAACTTAAAAACTAGCGAAATACACACCAGGGGGTCCCCAAGGATGCCCCAGGTGTTTTTAAGTTTGCAGATGTTTGCGGCAGGTGGATTTTTTACATTTTTTAAAGCTTCACATTAGCAGCTTTAAAATATGCTAGCACCCATTTTCGTGTACCCCAAATTTTCTGAGACTACTTATTTTCTGCAAAAAACTGCTAAATGCTATTCTTCACCACTTCTGCAAAGATGCTAATTAGCAGCTATTGAGAGGACTTATGTACCCCAAATACCTTCAGCAGGCCTATTCAAGGGTATCTATAGTGATCCCCAATGTCAGTGCATATTTTGGGGGGTGTCAGGCTGATTTCCCCAAATCTGACAGGACTTTCGCCAGGTCTGAATTCGCCGGGTCCCGTTTTCGCTGTTTTCTAATTGAGTATGGGAATAAGCAGGGACGAGCACGATACTTTTTCAGATGGAAAACTAGCGATGTTGGCAAAAAGCCCGGCATGCGAAAAGCTCAGGACTTTTCGCACCTAATTGAATATGGCCCATAATGCATGAGTGCTGTGTGTCTCAGTAGCACTGAGCAGCTTTTTGTACAACTTTTTCCCTTCAAATGTGTCTTATTCACACAGCAATGCAAATAGGATGCAGAAGCAGCTTCTACTGATTCAAGTGATATGTGGTATGCCTAGATATAGGTGTATCTGCATGTGAAATACTATGTTACAGTGTCAGTGGCTGTGACACTGTAACATAGCGTTTTGCATGCAGATACATCCGCAGTTGCACACAGAATATATGTGCAAATAAGATGCAATTGAAGGTAAAAAGTCTCACGATAAGTAGAGATGTGTGCCGACCCCCGTGTTTTGGTTTTGAATCTGGATCTCCGATGGTTTTGGATCTGGATCTGGTTTGGAACTTTTTCCTTGGTGTTTTGTTTTTCGGTTTTGGTTTTGGATCTGTATTTTTTCCCAAAAATTATATAAACAGCTAAAACCACATAATTTGGGCCTATTTTTGTTCCTACAGTATTATTAACCTTAATAACAATCATTTTCAGGCATTTCCAGGCATTTTTAACCATCTCACAGCTCACAATATTGATTTCACTATTTTTCACCAATATAGGCCAAAGGCTGCAGTGCGCTGGCTGACTAAAGTAAGAAACAGACCAGCAGCACAAACGCAAGGCAGTTTAAAAAAATTAGAAACCGAATGCTTAACATAAGAAAAGAGGTAGTTTAAACTTCTAGGATGGGGGCTGGTATGTATGCAAATCATTTGGTTAGGTAGCCTATAGCAAGCAGGGGCGTATTTGATAGGGAAAGTTTATATAAGGGGTTAGAACTGTGGGCCAAAGTCTCTTTGTCTCCAGGTTTGCCCAGAGACAGAGCTACAGAGCTAAGTCATATTACTTGTGATTTTGTGCTTTTTCCTTTAAACTAGGGGTGAGCGGGTTCGGATTTCTGAAATCCAAACCCCCCCGATCCGAGGCCGCTCCGAGTCAGGCTCGACTTTTCCCGCCTGACTCAGATCTGAAATCGAGGCAAAACGTCATCATCCCGCCTTCCGGGTCTCGCGGGTTGTGGATTCTATATAAGGTACCCGCGTCGGCGCCATTTTCTCACTCGGCTGTGGACAGTGAAGAGGGAGGGTGGGAGTTAGGGCTGGCTGGGCTGTGTAGTGTAGTGTAGTGCAGTGCAGTGTTGTGCTGTGCTGTGCTGCGCTGTGCTGCTGTTGTCCATAGGGACTGTGTCCACTCCTCCAAAGTCCATAGGGTCTGGCTGTGTTGTGCTGTGCTGCTGTTGTCCATAGGGGCTGTGTCCACTCCTCCAAAGTCCATAGGGGCTGTGCTGTGTCCCATAAGTAAAGGGCCGGCTGGCTTGTCCGTTAAACGGTGCTGTAACCCTCAAAGTGCACTCCAAACAAAATCAAAAAATATTTTCTGTGTTTGTGAATTGTGTGCACTGTGGCTACACGTGCATCATCAAAGGAGCAGTGCCAAGCGTGCGCCTGTGTCATAAGTAAAGGGCCGGCTGGCTTGACCATTAAAGGGTGCTGTAACCCCCAAAGTACACTCCAAACAAAATTAAAAAATATTTTCTGTGTTTGTGAATTGTGTGCACTGTGGCTGCACGTGCATCAACAAAGGAGCAGCACCAAGCGTGCGCCTTTGTCCCATAAGTAAAGGGCCAGCTGGCTTGTCCGTTAAAGGGTGGTGTAACCCTCAAAGTGCGCTCCACAAAAAAATAAAAAAATCTCCTTTTTTTTCTGTCTTTGTGAATTGTGTGGGCTGTAGCTGCACCTGCATCCTCAAAGCAGCAGCGACAAGCGTGCATCTGTCTGTTAAAGGGTGGTGTAATCCCCAAAGTGGGCTCCAACCAAAATAAGACAGAAAAAAAAGGAGAATTTTTTATTTTTTTGTGGAGCGCACTTTGAGGGTTACACCACCCTTTAACCTACAAAGCCAGCTGGCCCTTTACTTATGGGACAAAGGCGCATGCTTGGCGCTGCTGCTTTGTGGATGCACATACAGTGCAGACAATTCACATTGTCGCTGCTGCTTTGAGGATGCAGGTGCGGCTATAGACGCACGCTTGTCGCTGCTGCACCTGCATCCTCAAAGCAGCAGCGACAAGCGTGCATCTGTCTGTTAAAGGGTGGTGTAACCCCCAAAGTGCACTCCAACAAAAATAAAACATTTTCTTCTGTGTTTGTGAATTGTCTGCACTGTGCGTGCATCCTCAAAGCAGCAGCGCCAAGCGTGCATCTGTCTGTTAAAGGGTGGTGTAACCCCCAAAGTGCACTCCGACAAAAATAAAATTTTCTTCTTTGATTGTGAAGTGTCTGCATTGTACGTGCATCCTCAAAGCAGCAGCACCAAGCATGCGTCTGTCTGTTAAAGGGTGGTGTAACCCTCAAAGTGCGCTCCACAAAGAATAAAAAATTCTTCTCTTTTTTTCTGTCTTTGTGAATTGTGTGGGCTATAGCTGCATCTGCATCCTCAAAGCAGCAGCGACAAGCGTGCGTCTGTCTGTTAAAGGGTGGTGTAATCCTCAAAGTGCGCTCCACAAAAAATAAAAAATTCTTCTTTTTTTTCTGTCTTTGTGAATTGTGTGCACTGTAGCTGCATGTGCATCAACAAAGGAGCAGCGCCAAGCGTGCGCCTGTGTCCCATAAGTAAAGAGCCGGCTGGCTCATTTCTTAAAGGGTGGTGTAACCCACAAAGTGCACTAGTCTCCAACAAAATAAAAAAATTATTTTCTGTGTTTGTGTGCGCCTTAGCCGGGACCAAACTTTCTCTGATAAAAATAAAATAGGGAAAGATCAAGAACCACTTCCTCCTAGTACTGAAGCTGCTGCCACTAGTCATGACATAGACGATAACATGCTATCAACGTCGTCTGCCAAGGCCGATGCCCAATGTCATAGTAGAGGGCACATACAGACCCAAATGACAAAGTTCAGGAAAATTACCTTAAAAAAAACATTTAAATCATCTGAGGAGAAACGTAAACTTGCTAATATGCCATTTACGACATGGAGTGCCAAGGAACGGTCTTTCCCTATGTTCATGACTAGTGGTTCAGCTTCACATGATGATGGAAGCCCTCCTCCCACTAAAAAAATCAAACGAGTTAAGCTGGCAAAAGCACAGCTAAGAAGATATCACAAATCCCCAAGGAGAGTCCAAGTGTGGTGGTGGTTGCGATGCCTGACCTTCCCAGCACTGGACGGGAAGAGGTGGCTCTTTCCACCATTTGCACGCCCCCTGCAAGTGCTGAAAGGAGCACCCACAGTCCACTTGCTGATATGCAAATTGAAGATGTCACTGTTGAAGTACAACAGGATGAGGATACTGGTGTAGCTGGCGCTGAGGAGGAAGTTGGCGAGGAGGATTCTGATGGTGATGTGGTTTGTTTAAATGAGGCTCTGGGGGAGACAGTTGTTGTCCGTGGGATGAAAAAGCCCATCACGGTCATGCCTGGGCAGAAGACCAAACATTCCACCTCTTTGGTCTGGCAATATTTCTATCCAAATCCGGACAACAACTGTCTTGCCATATGTACCATATGTAAAGGTGAAATAAGTAGGGGTAGGGACATTAACCACCTAGGAACATCCTCCCTTATACGGCACCTGCAGCGCGTTCATAAAAAGTTACTGTCAAGTTCAGAAACTTTGGCTAAGACCATAAGCAGTCCAGGGACACCTAAATCCCGTTGTCCTGTTGTATCCAAGCGCCTGCAAACCACACCATCAACTCCCTCCTCATCAATTTCCTCCTTAGTCAGGATCGGAAGTAGTCCTGCAGGCCATGTCACTGGCATGACTGACTCTCCTATCCGGGATTCCTCCGGAGGATCCTGCATTGCTACGCCTACTGCTGCCGCTGCTGCTGTTGCTGCTGCTGGGAGTCATTCATCATCCCAGAGAGGAAGTAGGAACACCACTACTTTTACTAAACAATTGACCCTCCAACAGTCCTTAGCGAGGAGGATGAAGTACGACAGCAGTCATCCTGAAGCAAAATGTATAACTGAGGCCTTGACTGCTATGTTGGTGTTAGACGTGCGTCCGGTATCCGCCATTAGTGCAGTGGGATTTAGACAATTGATGGAGGTAGTGTGTCCCTGGTTCCAAATCCCATCTAGATTCCACTTCACTAGGCAGGCGATACCGAGACTGTACAGAAACGTAAGAAAAAGTGTCCTCAGTGTCCTGAAAAATGCGGTTGTATCCAATGTCCACTTAACCACAGACATGTGGACAAGTGGAACAGGGCAAACTAAGGACTATATGACTGTGACAGCCCACTGGGTAGATGTATCACCTTACGCAGCAACAACAACAGCGTCACCAGTAGCAGCATCTCAGAAACGCCAGCTCGTTCCAAGGCAGGCTACGCTGTGTATCACCGGTTTCAGTAAGAGGCACACTGCCGACAACCTCTTAGAGAAACTGGGGGAAATCATCGCCCAGTGGCTTACCCCACTTAGACTCTCCTGGGGATTTGTGATATCTGACAACGCCACCAATATTGTGCGGGCATTACATCTGGGCAAATTCCAGCACGTCCCTTGTTTTGCTCACACAATAAACTTGGTGGTGCAGAGTTTTCTGAAAAGCGACAGGGGCGTGCAGGAGACGCTTTGGGTGGCCCGAAAAATTTCTGCCCACTTTCCCCATTCAGCGACTGCGTGCCGAAGACTGGAGTGCCAGCAAACACTCTTGAACCTACCCCACCATCACCTGAAGCAAGAGGTTGTGACGCGGTGGAACTCAACCCTCTATATGCTTCAGAGGATGGAGGAGCAGCAAAAGGCCATTCAAGCCTATACATCCACCTATGACATAGGCAAAGGAGGGGGTATGCAGCTGACTCAAGCACAGTGGAGAATGATTTCCATGTTGTGCAAGGTTCTCCAGCCCTTCGAATTTACCACACGTGAAGTCAGTTCAGACACCGCCAGCTTGAGTCAGGTCATTCCCCTCATCAGGCTTTTGCAGAAGCAGCTGGAGAAAGTGAAGAAGGAGCTAAGACGGAGCGATTCCGCTCGGCATGTGGGACTTGTGGATGAAGCCCTTCATTTGCTTTGCCAGGATTCCAGGGTGGTCAATCTGTTGAAATCAGACCACTACATTTTGGCCACCGTGCTCGATCCTAGGTTTAAAGCCTAGGCCGACACAAGCCTGCGGAGGTGCAAAGACCTGCTGGTGAAAACACTGTCAGCTGAAGCGGAATGTGACACGTCAACAGCTCCTTCTTCATTTTCTCCTGCAACTGGGGCTGCCAGGAAAAAACTTAGGTATCCTAAGCAACCCGCTGGCGGTGATGCAGGGCAGGCAGGACCAAGTTTGGACATCTGGTCCGGACTGAAGGACCTGGCAACAATTTCTGACATGTCTACTGTCACTGCATATGATACTGTCACCATTGACAGAATGGTGGAGGATTACATCGGTGACAGCATCCAAGTAGGCATGTCAGACAGTCCGTACCTGTACTGGCAGGAAAAAGAGGCAATTTGGAGGCCCCTGTACAAACTGACTCTATTTTACCTGAGTTGCCCCCCCTCCAGTGTGTACTCCGAAAGAGTGTTTAGTGCAGCCGGGAACCTTGTCAGCGAAAGGCGTAGGAGGTTGCTTCCACTAAATGTGGAGATGATGTTCATAAAAATGAATTATCAACTCTTCCAGGGAGACCAGCCTCCAGAACGTACAGAGGGACCTGTGGTGGTGGATTCCAGCGGGGACGAATTAATACTCTGTGAGGATGAGGATGTAGACAACACTGAAGAGGGTGAGGAATCAGTGGATGAGGAGGATGAGGACGACATCTTGCCTCCGTAGAGCCAGTTTGTGCAGGGACAGATTAATTGCCAGCTTGTTTTGTGGGGGCCCAAACGAACCAATCATTTCAGCCACAGTCGTGTGGCAGACCCTGGCGCTGAAATGATTGGTTTGTTAAAGTGTGCATGTCCTGTTTATACAACATAAGGGTGGGTGGGAGGGCCCAAGGACAATTCCATCTTGCACATCTTTTTTTTCTTTGCATTATGTACTGTTTGGGGCCTAGTTTTTCAAACTGCCATCCTGTCTGCCACTGCAGTGTCACTCCTAGATGGGCCACGTGTTTGTGCCGCCCACTCGTATCTCTTAGCATAGTCATCCAGCTACCTCGGTGCAACCTTTTGGATATAAAAACACTATTGTGAGGTGTTCAGAATAGACTGGAAATGATGTTATAATGTTATTGAGGTTAATAATAGCATAGGAGCAGAAAAACCCACAAATTCTGTGATTTTAGCTGTTTTTATGCTTTTTTTAAAAAAAAATACAGATCCAAAACACAAAACCCAGAACCCAAAACACGGAAAAACCAATCCAGATCCAAAACACGAAGAAAGATCCAGATCCAAAACCAAAACACAAATCACGAAAAGTGGCCGGTGCACACCCCTACTTTATACAGTACTTTACTTTTCCTCTTGCTGCATTTCTTGCTTTTCTTCTATTGTCTGTCATCTTCCTTCTATCTGTACCCCTCTTTCCTCTTATTGTACCCCTCTTTCCTCTTTCTGTACCTCTCTTTCCTCTCACTGTACCCCTCTTTCCTCTCATTGTACCCCTCTTTCCCTCACATATGTAACCTTTCCTATTCTTACTGATTCATTGTATCTGTATAGGGCCCCTGTCCTGGTTAGCTGCCTGCCATGACTCATACCCGGTGCAGTGTTAGACCCCCTGCCCACTTCCTTACCGGCAGTGCTTCCGCGGCCGAGGCAACAGGCCGCGTGGAGGAGAGTCTGCGACAGCGCCCAGCTGTAGTGAGTCCGGGCCCAGCCGTGGGTGCTGCTTCCCCTGTAATGAGTCGTGGGCGGGTACGCGCCATGCCCGAGGTGCGCGGGCCTGCGCTCCCGTGTCCCTCCAGTGGTGCAGCAAAGTGCCTCTGCTAAATGGCGGGGGTCCCGCCGGGGACTTAGAGCGCCTTCCAAGATGCATGGCACCCTGGATCGCTCTTCAGACATAAATGTGCAGGCTATTCCTCCCTCACAGCGGGCCGCCCACCATGATAGTGGGAGGGGGCGGGGCTTAGCCGCCATCTTGCAGGGCACACCCTGCACACTGATAATGATAGGCAGGGGGGCCCTGTTCCTACCATCCTACCACTGCAGTGGGTTCTGGCAGGGGGCAAGCCTCTACCAGATCAGCAGGGACAAGGTTCCCTTTTCTAGCTGGGGGGCAGATTGTACAGGCACAAGCCCTGGCAACCCCTGCAGTGCCTGTTTTTCAGATACCTTCTGCCCCTTCCCCCATTGCTATGCAGCCAGAGCATTTAGCAATTGTTGCTGCCCTATCTACATTGGCTGCAGCGTTTGGTCCTTTCCTGTCGGCCTTGCCAGCAGGCTCCTCCCCAAGCCCCTCATTTGCACCTGTTACTGATAATTCCGGGGAGGACAAGGGGGGGTCAGGCATGGCTTAGTTTGGGCAGGCCTTGAAAATCTTAGCTCCCAGCCTGGTGCAGCGGGCATTGATTGGAGCCTCAGCCGGTTCTGCAATACAACAGAGCGTTAGTCAGGCCAGAGCAAGTGTGAGTCATAATGCTGCGGATGCACACCAGATGTCTTTCCATATTTTTCAGATAATGATGCCGAGGATAGTGCACTGGACGATGAGGACGCTGGGGAAGAGCCATTCAGGGTCACTTCTGGCACCGATACATCGGGTGCATCAGGTGGGTCTAGCTCAGAGTCTAGTTCATTGACATCTTCTTTTTCCTCCTCTGTGTCCATTGCGGATAGTGCTAGCAGAGCACGCAAGCGAACTGTAAAATATGCTAAACTTGAGGCGCGGCGGCACTCTAGACAGAGGCATAGCGATCATAGGCGCAAATCAGTTCAGAAAGGGAAGGAAGGTTCGGCGGGTGTGCATTGTGACAATACGGCGGTATTGCGCGGCTTAAGGGTGACTTGTCGCACTAAGATCTGAAAATGGGATTATGTAGATATGTTTGCCCTGACGGAGAAAGAGAAGAAGGCTTTGAAAGCGGCTAGGGTGAAAGGGGGTATTGGTTTGGAAACATTCAAATCATACAATTACTGGTTAGCTGGTTTTTACATTTTCTTTGCTTGTTACCTGGAGACACGTCCGGAGGAGCACCTGAATGTCATCAGGTATCTGCATTTAGTTCACCGCATGCAGCTATCGTCCAGGGGCATGGCTTGCCGCACTTACAATGAAGAATTCAGTCGCAAACAAGATGGCAGGCAGGTAATGGACCTAGGATGGAAGGATGTGGAGGTGTGGCTGGAGGTCACGTATCCTGCCTATGAGGTGTACAACGCGAGCAAAGCATCTAGTACGGTTTCCCAAGGCGTCTGGGGGCAAATGTTTTGCTTTTAATAATGCTTCCTGTATGCAGGGACGAATATGTCGTTTTCGTCACCTCTGTTTGCGATGTGGTGGCAACCACCCAGTTTCCAAGTGTTTCAAGCTGGGAGCCCAGCAGCAGCCTACACAACCAGCAAAAGGCGCAAGTGTTAAGTAAAGCTCCATCCCCTGTCCGTGTCAAGGCAATGGCAAAATGGTTGAGTTGGTACCCTGATTTGCAGGATGCAAAATTTTTGTTAGAGGGTTTCAGTTTTGGTTCTCATTTACCACTTTGCAGGTTCGCCTAGAAATTTGAAGTCTGCGTTTGTGCTGCCTCACATTCTTAGGGAAAAAGTGGCTGGTGAGGTTAGTGTCTGGCGCATGGCTGGGCCTTTTGCTGAACCCCCCATTAGGGATCTTGATATTTCCCCGGTGGGGGTGGTTCCCAAGAAAATCCTGGGAAAATACAGGCTCATTCAACATCTGTCTTATCCACCAGGTTCGTCAGTAAATGATGCCATACCAGTTGAGGATGCCTCAGTGAGGAACCAGTCTTTTGACGATGCTTTGGACGTGATTAGGTGTTATGGTCCGGGCGCACTGATAGCTAAGATAGATGTTGAGTCAGAATTTTGTTTACTCCCATTGCACCCAGAATTATTCCGGTTTATTGGTTTTCATATGGACAACGGATATTACATAGACAAATGTTTGCCTATGGGATGTTCTGTGTCCTGTGCATTTTTTGAGCGATTTAGCACCTTCCTACACTGGTGCGTGGAATTTTCTTGCAGTGGTCATGGGGTAGCTCACTATCTCGATGACTTCCTGTGTGTTGGCCCTTCCGGTTCAGACAGATGCAGTTATCTTTTGTTTTCATTGCAAGCGCTGTTTTTTCATTTTAGAGTTCCCGTTGCTGCAGACAAAACTGAGGGCCCTTGTCGCCTTCCGCACGATAAGGTGGACAAGTTGCGCAATGCCATAGCGGAGTGCACGGCTTCCAGTAAAATTACCCTGCGGCAGGCACAATCCCTCCTGGGCCTTTTAAACTTTGCCTGTAAGGTTATACCAATAGGCAGAGTTTTGTCGCGTAAGTTGGAAGTCACTAAGCCGAGACATTTGCTACATTTGTCCTCAGAGATTAAGCGGGACCTGTCTGTTTGGGTCACATTTCTACAGGATTTTAATGGCGTTCGGTTATGGATGTTTCCAGTCGCTGACAATTTTCAACTACAGCTGTTTACCATTACAGCAGCAGGCGCCAGAGGGTTCGGGTGCTATCTCGATGGCGCCTGATGTGTTGGGCATTGGCCGGAGGAATGGGTGGGGAAAGGTTTGACTAAGGATTTACTCCTTCTCAAACTTTTTCCCTTAATGGTTTCCTTGGAAATCTGGGGGGAAAGGTTGCGCAATTGCAGCACTGTTATCAGGTGTGACAACCTGGGCGTTGCGCACGCAATCAATCGGCAACATGCTACTTCGTTGCTAGTTTTGCGCTTGCTAGCGCACCTGGTTCTGACATGTTTGCGCTGCAACATTATGTTTAAAGCAAGACACATGCTGGGAGTGGAGAATGAGATAGCCGATGCGTCGTCACGTTTCCAGTGGGCTAGATTTCAATCTTTGGCCCCTGGTGCTGACGCTGTGCTTTGCCCCTCTTATGTTTGGCAGGTGATCGAGCCAGCATGGAGGGCTTAGCAGAACAATCTCTAGCCCCCGCAACGCTGCGAGCATACCGTTAGGCATGGAATGAATGGGAAGATTATTCCCGTAGCAGCAGCCAGGCAGGTAAGAGCCAGCATTTTTTTATCTGGAGTCTTCATTTGACTGGCAGATCCCGGGCTTCTGTTGTGCGCTCATTGGTGGGTATCACATTTTATTGTAAATTAAAGGGCCTCCCTGACTTTACTAAAAGTTATCTGATTCTGAAGGCTTTAAAGGGTTGGGCTGGCCGCAGGAGACCTGTGGACGTGCAACTGCTTCCATCAATGTTAGGGGCAGTTCGAGGGTTGGCTTTTTTATGTGTACAAGTCGGTTCTGATTCAAGTGGCATTTTCGGAGGCATTTCACGGTGCCTTGTGTGTTTGCTGGTGGCATCTTCCAAAAGGGTTGATGCCACCATGCTCCGCTCGGATGTCCGTGTGGGTGAGCGGTCTGTTCTCTGTAGAATACGGTGATCGAAGACTGACCAGACTGGTAAGGGTAGGTGGATCTCGTTGGGTCCGTCTTGGGACGAACGGATCTGCCCTGTGGCCCTAGCTACGCATTACGCGTTATTGCGGCCGGATGTTCCTGGTTCATGGCTCATGCATATGGACAGGACTCCACTTATGAAGTGCCAGTTTGGTTGGTTTTTTAAGCAATGTGTGTCAGGTTTAGGCCTCTTGCTTCAGGACTTTGGAACGCAATCTGTTAGTATCAGCGCTGCAACCTCAGCGGCAGCTGCAGGTTTCTCGGCGTCAGAAATTAAGGCCCTGGGACATTGGAAATTGGCCAGCTACAACAGTGAAATTAGACCCGGTCGTTAAAGTGGTACATGTATAATGTTATGTCGCAGTATGACATTGTTATGTTTATGGTCATGTTCAATTTTTGTCTACTGTCTTGTCTTGTCTGTCTTGTCTTTGTTACCCTGTCCATCCTACCGAGTAGCTACTCGCCATTGCTAGCAATGGGAGTCTTGAGGGATTTTGCAATATTTACCTGAACTGACGGATTAATTCGGCTATTTTCAATTATTTAATTAAGCTCTAGTCTATCCCTCAGCAGGTTTTTATTTTACCTCTTGCCAAGTTCACCTGTTTTTCCCAATTCCTTAGCCACTTTAATTAGTAAAGTGAGTAATTGATAGCAAATTTTTCTTTTTGGCAGATCCTCACTAATTTACTATCAGATCCTCACTAGATTACCATAATGTATCTTAATTTTATTGTTTGTCCACATTTACTAATGTTTTTTATTTATTTATTGCTCTTCCTTCCTCCACTTTTGGGGTTGCTCTTTGAGGTACAGGACATTTGAGTAATAGGCCAATCATATATTTTCTGGGCTTCTAGGTTTATGGCTTCAGATCGAGCACCAGTCTTTGCGGTTTCTGCTAGGGTCCATTGGATAGGCTTCAGAGGTATGTAAAGGTGAAATTCTTTTTGTCCTAGACTGTTGGAGTATACTTTGAAGTTGCGATTCGACGTCATCAATGATTTGTCGAGAGTGATATCGGCCTGGCCCTCGTGTAGACTCATTTGGTCTTTCATGTGTACCTCACAATTCTGCAGTAGCTAAATCTGTGGTGGC
This sequence comes from Taudactylus pleione, assembly GCA_031769625.1. Taxonomy (NCBI): domain Eukaryota; kingdom Metazoa; phylum Chordata; class Amphibia; order Anura; family Myobatrachidae; genus Taudactylus; species Taudactylus pleione. The sequence continues at coordinate 6,956,483 of JAUIMM010000307.1, forward strand.
AATATGGCCGTGTGGTAACTCTTGTGGGAATTCAATTTTGTTTTAGTTATCTGTATAGGCTTGGCAGGGTCCATTTAACGGAGGAGGGGTTGTCTTGTTTGTCAAGGATCTATTTAGGGAATTGGTTTCATTGGGGTATTTTTTGTATGGTGGTGGTGCAGCGGTTGTATGAGCAGAACCTTGCTGAGAAAGGAAAGAACGGCTGGTCACCAGTCCGGGTGCAATTATTTAGTTGAGGTGCACTCCCTTCGTTGACTGGTAGTTGGCTGTACCAGCCTAACGGGGGGCAGTATCATCACCCAAACGGGTGGGTAGTCAAGGTAGAAGGTGAGTGATAGTTAGTTGTTTATAGGGGTTTCTATAGTTATGGTCGTGCACCTTTGGTGATTTACGGCTGGTTATGCCTGTTGTTGTTTGTGTGTGGGCATTGCCTATTTGGCTGATTTCTGGCCATCCTTTCTTTGCCACCATACATCCTTAATGAAATAAATAATAAATAATTATTGCTCCAATAAATTGCCATCAAAGTATCTGCCAAGTCTACGTCTTTATTTACTTTAGTTTAAGGGTAAGTGGTTTGCATGCATAACACACCTCATCTGATAGAAGGTTTAATAGGACATCTATGAAGCATTGCCACACAGCAGTGGCAGACAGGATGGCAGTTAATAAACTACAATAATGTCAGTCGGCAATGCCACAAATTGTGCCAAATGTAAAGAAAAAGGTGCAAGATGGAATTGTCCCTCCCACCCACTCTTACTGTATGTGGGATATTAAAAAGGACATGCACAGTTTAACAAACCAAGCACTTTAGCGACTAGGACTGACACTTTCGCGGCTGAACTCCTTGGTTTGTTTCAGCCCCCACAAAACATTTTTTGGAATCAATATCTTCAATTAGTGGTGGAGATTGCATGTGCTGGTCCAATCTGCTGGTAGCTGATACTGGACTACTTGTTATTAATTTACAAATTATTATAATTTTGTTAAACAAATTGCATGAACTCGCTGCAAATGACGTAACAGGGAGGAGGTGCCTAGATGGTTAAAGTCCCTTCCTCTGCTAACTTTGGCTTTACAAATGGAACAGATGCCTTCACAACTGTTGTCAGAATTAAGATTAAAATAATTCTACACCCAAAACATGGCTTTTCTGGCTTTCTTTTTATCATGAGCAAGAACTGCTGCCACTGGTGGCTGATTTACGCAAACCACATCCACATCATCAACATCCACATTAGCATCAGATAGGACACAAATTCCCCCTCATCCTCCTTTTGCACTTCCTCCACACTATCATCCTCATTTTTTATTATTTCACCATCTAATACTAGCACAGCCGTCATGGCGTCAGTGATCCGCTGTGAAACTGGGTGACAGCCGTTATACTTACTTCCTCTATCAAAGGACTGTTTAATAGTCAATTGTTTTTTTTAATTACTAGTAGTAGTATTCTTGGTCCCTTTCTGGGATGAAGATCCACCCCAGCAGCAGCAACAGGCGTAGCACTCAAGGATCCTTCTGACTAATCACGGATAGGAGAGGAGTCAGTCATGCTTATGAAATTGGATGAAGGACTACTTCCAATCACAAATGAGGATGTTGATGATGATGTAGGTGTTGGTGATGGAGATTGCAGGTGCTTGGATCCAGATAGAAGGGAGCAGTAGATGACACTGGACTGATTGTTGTTCAGTTTTTGTCCCCAGAGTTTTAGAATTTGAAGTACCCTTTCCAATTTGATGAATGAGCTGCATGTGACGTAATAGGGAGGAGGTTCCAAGATGGTTAAGGTACTTACCTCTACTCACTGTTACTTGGGTATGGTTACAAATAGCTTGGCAAAGGTTGTCCGGATTTGAGTGGAAATAATTCCACACAATGGAAGTGGATTTTTTGGTCCTTTGCCCAGGCATGGCAACAATGGGATTTTTCCCACCATGGGCAACAACTGTTGCCTGATTTACAGTTTTTACACAAACATCCTCACCATCAACATCCTCATCATCCTTGTTGTTATCACCAACTAGATAAATATCCTCCTCATCCTCCTTGTGCAATTCCACAGAAGCATCCTCGATTTCTAAGTCAGAAGGCACACAAATGGTGGAAGGAGGATCCTTTTCAAGTACAGTATCACTAGAAAGGTCAGGCTCACACAGGGCAACAGCGAACACACTTGGTCTCTCATCTGGGATTTGTGATTTTTCAGAGCACACAGTTGGTTCCGGTGTCTTACTCGTCTTAATTTTCATTTTTTTTGTACCTCTCCTACATCAGTCATCATAAATACAGGCCAATGCCTTATTGTTTCCTTGCCACTTCGTGTAGTGAATGGCATATTGCCAATTTTTTGTTTCTGTAAAGCTGACTTAGCTTTACATTTTTTTTGCTTTAATGGGATAAAAGTTGATCTTTTTAGACAAACTTTTTGGCCTGACTTAAGCCCTGGTACATCGGCCTTCATAGATGATGTTGACGTACTTGCATCTCATCATGACTGCTGCCGGCAGCTTTGTAGCTTTGACTGGTATGTGGATCCTGTTCTCTGGTCATGTGACTGTCCTCCATACTCACTATGCACACAACCACACACAAAATGCTTTTTTTTTTTTTTTGGAGCTCTGGGATGAACCCCTGAAAGAGACAGCAGCACAGCATCCCTGCGCACCTACACCAATGACAGGAGGCTGAAAGAGGCAGCAGCTCCTAAACAGATAGCAGCACAGCACCCCTACGCTGATGACAAGTGTGGCTAATGCACAATTTTTATTTTGTTTTCACACTGGGGGTGGGTGAAGAGTACCCCTGAAGAACAGAGCACCCCCTGGAGAACACAGCACTACAGCCAGCCAGCCCCTATGGACAGGACAACAGCCAATCTCTATGGACAGGACAACAGTCAGCCCTTATGGACAGGACAACAGCCAGACCCTATGGACAGGACAACAGCCAGCCAGCCCCTCTATAGACAATAGCCAGCCCTTATGGACAGGACAACAGCCAGCCCTTATGGACAGGACAACGGCCAGCCCCTATATGGACATCAGTAGCCAGACACTATACACAGCATGCAACAGCAACAGCACAGATCCCAGCTCCCCCCCTCTTCACTATCCACAGCCGGAATGAAAAAATGGCAGTGATCATGGAGCCTTTATAGAATCCAAAACCCATGAGATTCCGACAGCAGGATGATGAAGTTTTGTCTCGTTTCCAGATCCGAGTCAGGCGGGAAAACCCGAGCCGACTCGTATCTGCCTCGGATCCCTGCAGTTTGGGCAGGTTTGGATCTCTGAGATCCGAACCCGCTCATCCCTAACGATAAGCTGCTTGGTGCTGCAGATTCATGCCATGGCATGGCGTGACTAGATGGGTTGTTTAATGCACAAGGAAGTAAGATATATGTGGAGACATCTGTATCATGTATGTTGTGTTGTATAAATTCTGTGTTTGTCTCATTTGAACCTCAAAACTGGGGGCCTGATTCAGATCCGCTCGCGAGTGCTGAGCGCTCACAAGCGGGTCGATGGTGCCCTAGTGCGCATGCGCATGATGGAGGGAGCTCCGTCGTGCGCATGCGAGAGACCCGGGGAGCGACGGGGATCGCACCAAAGGGGGCGTGCTGTCGATGTTGATTGACAGCACACCCCCTTTGGTGGGCGTGCCGGGGGCGTGGCTGCCAGAAGGAGGCGTTCCCATGGGAACGCCTACCGTCTGGGTCCGGCCCCACTGACATCACTAGTGATGTCAGTGGGAGTGATTTTGGCTCTGATAGAGTAAAATCACTCCTGGGCTTGCGGTCACCGAGACCCTACCGCAGGGTCTCGTCGCAAGCCCGATCACATGGACGCTCGCATAAGCTGTGGGTGGTAAGCCACAGCTATGCGAGCGTCCAAGAGGCCGCTCCAAGTTTAGGTAGGAGGGCCCTGATTCAGAGCGAGCGCTCTCGTCAGAGCATCCGGCTCTGAATCAGGCCCTGAGGTATATTAAATCTCTTCACATTAAGAAGTAAACGTAGTGTGAGATGGCTTGGTGGTACAATGGAGTTGCGAATGGCAATCTTAAGTCATTTGTTGACCTCATCTACATGAATGAAGAGTGGACTGAAGAGGAAAGGGTATAGTAGGACAAATCTTGAAATATAGATCTAAGGACTAAGGGGGTAATTCAACTTAGGACGGAATTGCAAAGCTGCACGCTTGCTAATATGCAAATGCAGCAGGAGGTGTATGACACCTGCGATCCCAGCACTGCAACCGAGGTGGACGGTGCTGGGCCGCCGGCCAGCTGAGTAAGTAGAGGCTTGCAAAAAACAGGGAATGGGAAAAGGGAAAATCACCGCACAGGCAGAAAATTATATATATATAATTTATTGACAAACCCCTATTCTCACTATCTATTATTGCGTATGATGGAATAAACCAAATTTAAGAGGAGTGGCAGTGCTCACAAGAGTTGTACACAATGTAAGGAAAAGAGGAAAGGAGAAGAAACTCTGGCCCTGATTCAGAGCTGGACGCTCTGACAGAGCGCTCGCTCTGAATCAGGGCCGTCCTTCCTGATTTTAGATCGGCCTCCTGGCCGCTCGCATAGCTGTGGGTGACCACCCACAGCTATAGTGAGCGGCCAAAAAGATGGTCGCGATGGTCAAGACCGTGCTGTCACTCACCATCGACAGCATGCCCCCTTTGTAGCGAGACCCATAGCGACGGCTTGCCCGTCACTATCCGGGTCTCGCGCATGCGCACGACGGAACCGGGTCCGTCGTGCTCATGCGCACTGGCCCAACATCGACCCGCCTGCAAGCGCTCAGCGCTCACGAGCGGGTCTGAATCAGGCCCCCTGTTTGGTGAGCACTCTTAGGTCGAAGAAAAAAGGGGGGGTAGGAAGAATATATATATACCCCTAAAATGTAACTTTTATACATAGTTAAATAACCACATCTCACCCAATTGACACACATATCATACAATACATAAATATACAATACACAACAAAATTATTGTTTTAAAGATATTGTTTAGCAGCAAATCAATGTAGAAAAAATCATGTTCTCCTAAATTGGTGAAATTTGGAGTTGCATGTACAGTATAATCCAATAGAATTTAAATAGAGGCTTGCTCAGGCTGACTGGCTTGCGAGGCCAGGAAACTGCACCCGTAGATGTAGTCCCTGGCCTTGCCACTCCCAGAAAATGGGGCCGACACACCAGCGTTTCCGGGAATGCCAGCCGCCCCTGCACCGCCCTTTAAATACCTTTGCCTGTCAATCAGGCAGAGGCACAGAAGCGTCTCCGTGCTGTACATTCGCAGAACGGTCCTGCGCTTGCACAGATTCTCAATTATCTGGAATCTCAGTACAACAACTCCAATGGACCTGATGTGTAGTAGTAAATAAACAGAAACATATAGCCAAAACAGGCCTGTACACATGAGAGCGGAGGGGATGCTAAGGAGAAAGAAGAAAATAAATAAATTAATAGATTGTAGGAAGTGATTTAGTGTATTTATTATGGACTGGTATGACCACCTTCCCTGCAGTTTTGAGATACAGTACATCAAGAGGGAGCATTTATTTTACACTAGTGGCAAGTTTAGGTTTAAAATTCATAAACTGGAATGTTCTGCATTGTCACTCCACATTATTGCTTTGGATTTCATCTTCATGGAGGAAGTGTAAATCTCAGGGCACTCCGACCACATATACTGTGCACTGTGTTTTTGTGATCCCAGAATATATTTTTGAAAAAAGGGTAAGACAAGGGTACCAACGGTATAGTACCTTGTAGCGTCTCTAACGTGTACACTAACTAAAGACGCCAAGTTTATTTGGAAATCGTGAGCCTGTGGATTCCCACCATATATAGGGCCAAGGTCTTGTTTCCAATTTCTAGTAAATTTAGTGCAACTTTTAGACACAGAACAATAGGGTGTGATACAAAAGGTCAACAAAAAGTCAACATTAATTTTTTTAACACCAAAAGGTCGACATGTAAAAAGGTTGACATGACAAAAGTTAAACAGTACAGAAGGTTGACAGGTACAAAAGGCAGACAGGTTCAAAGGGTTGATATGAAAATGGTTGACACAGAAATGGTAAACAAATTTGTTTTTTCTAATCCTAATCTTTACCCTAACCCTAACTTTCCCCTTGGTGCTTAACCCTAACTATCCCTCCTAGTGCCAAACCGTAACCATCGTGGTAAGTTTCTAACCCTAACAGTCAGGCCCCCTATTCTGGAGATGCTTTAATGGCAGGTATAGCTAAATTAATCTATTAGTTAGACCCTACTATACTTGTATATCCCAATATGGGAGGGTGCCCTAATGCCAATCAGCTGGCAGACATGAGGGATGGGAGACTCCTTGAGGGAAAGCAGGATTGGCAAACTGGTGTTAGCGGAGAAACCATGGAGGAAATAAATGGTACTCTTGAAGTCTGGATCATATAGCCAGAGTTAGTCAAATGATCGGATCCTACACTGTAGGCAGCTTAGACAATCAGGTGTTAGCAGGAATATCAAAAGATGACTCCTCAATTACTGCCCATTGCTTGTCACTACAGGACTTTGCCCTTTCCAGGTTAACTGCATGATATTATATGGAGAAATCGGGAAGCTGAAGGTCACCCAAATGCTCATACCTATATAAAACATCATGCTTAAACCAAAGTATTCTCTCACTCCACATAAAGGGCTTGATTCTGAGTTGCGAGCATCCACTGGTTGCTTATTTCCTTATGCCAAAGGTTCCCAAACTCAGTCCTCCAGGTTTTAAGGATAACCATTCTTGACCGCAGGTGACTTCATTAGTACCTCAGTCAATTTGATTTAACCACTTGTGCTCAACCACGGATATCTCTAAAACTTGAACTGTTGGGGTGCCTGGAAGACCGCATTTGGGAACTTCTGCCTTATGCTAATGTGAGAATCCACCCATGTATGCCAAAGATTCAGGCATCTGCATATAGAAGTCTATCCTGGAGCCACACCTGTCATCATTAGTATCTGGACTTGCACCCGCCCAATGCTGGCTGCAAACAATTTGTCTGAAGCAATCGTCCAATATCTTTCCGCACACTACAATCAAGCACAAAAGCTGGCTTACTCTCCCACTACACTACCACAAGATGTAACAGTTCTGTGCGATTACCTGGTTGCTGCCCAGAAATGCCCATTTCACAGAAAGTGTGGTCCATCGAATGCCGGATCAGTAAGTATACGGATTTAAGTGCGTGTGCAGATACCTGATACAGTGCATGCGCAGTCACTGATTTCTTACTTTGGCACATGTAGAGTATGCTGAAATCCGCAAGATCCCTTTTCATACCCACTTGCATTTCACTCAAAATCAGACTCCTATAGTCTGAATCAGAGGTGCACACAGACACGCGGCCGATGGTCTCCCTACTGTGACGCCCACCAGCTGCGGTGCTAATCTGTCACTGTACATATACAGATTAGGGGTGTGCACCGGCCACTTTTCGTGTTTTGTGTTCTGGTTTTGGATCTGGATCTTTCTTCGTGTTTTGGATCTGGATTGGTTTTGCCAAAACCACCCTTCCGTGTTTTGGGTTCTGGGTTTTGTGTTTTGGATCTGTATTTTTTTGAAAAAAAGCATAAAAACAGCTAAAATCACAGAATTTGTAGGTTTTTCTGCTCCTATGCTATTATTAACCTCAATAACCTTAATTTCCACTCATTTCCAGTCTATTCTGAATACCTCACACCTCACAATAGTGTTTTTATGTCCAAAAGGTTGCACCGAGGTAGCTGGATGACTATGCTAAGCGACACGAGTGGGCGGCACAAACACGTGACCCATCTAGGCGTGAAACTGCAGTGGCAGACAGGATGGCATTGAAAAACTAGGCCCCAAACTGTACATAATGCAAAGAAAAAAAAGAGGTGCAAGATGGAATTGTCCTTGGGCCCTCCCACCCACCCTTATGTTGTATAAACAGGACATGCACACTTTAACAAACCAATCATTTCAGCGCCAGGGTCTGCCACACAACTGTGGCTGAAATGATTGGTTTGTTTGGGCCCCCACAAAACAAGCTGGCAATTAATCTGTCCCTGCACAAACTGGCTCTACGGAGGCAAGAAGTCGTCCTCATCCTCCTCATCCACAGATTCCTCACCCTCTTCAGTGTTATGTACATCCTCATCCTCACAGAGTATTAATTCGTCCCTGCTGGAACCACAGGTCCCTCTGTACGTTCTGGAGGCTGGTCTCCCTGGAAGAGTTGATCATTCATTTTATGAACATCATCTTCTCCACATTTTGTGGAAGCAACCTCCTACGCCTTTCGCTAACAAGGTTCCCGGCTGCACTAAACACTCTTTCGGAGTACACACTGGAGGGGGGGCAACTCAGGTAAAATAGAGCCAGTTTGTACAGGGACCTCCAAATTGCTTCTTTTTCCTGCCAGTACAGGTACGGACTGTCTGACATGCCTACTTGGATGCTGTCACCGATGTAATCCTTTAACAGACAGACGCACGCTTGTCGCTGCTGCTTTGAGGATTCAAGTGCGGCTACAGCCCACACAATTCACAAAGACAGAAAAAAAAAAGAATATTTTTATTGTTTGTGGAGCACACTTTGAGGGTTACACCACCCTCTAACAGACAGACGCACGCTTGTCGCTGCTGCTTTGAGGATGCAAGTGCGGCTACAGCCCACACAATTCACAAAGACAGAAAAAAGAAGAAGAATATTTTTATTCTTTGTGTAGCACACTTTGAGGGTGTCACCACCCTTTAACAGACAGACGCACGCTTGTCGCTGCTGCTTTAAGGATGCAGGTGCGGCTACAGCCCACACATTTCACAAAGACCGAAAAAAAAAGAACAATATTTTAATTGTTTGTGTAGCACACTTTGAGGGTGTCACCACCCTTTAACAGACAGACGCACGCTTGTCGCTGCTGCTTTAAGGATGCAGGTGCGGCTACAGCCCACACAATTCACAAAGACAGAAAAAAAAAGAACAATATTTTAATTGTTTGTGTAGCACACTTTGAGGGTGTCACCACCCTTTAACAGACAGACGCACGCTTGTCGCTGCTGCTTTGAGGATGCAAGTACGGCTACATCGCACACAAGTCACAAACACATAAAAAAAATAGTTTTTTATTTTTTGGAGCACTTTGAGAGTTACACCACCCTTTAACAGACAGACGCACGCTTGTTGCTGCTGCTTTAAGGATGCAGGTGCGGCTACAGCCCACACATTTCACAAAGACCGAAAAAAAAGAACAATATTTTAATTGTTTGTGTAGAACACTTTGAGGGTGTCACCACCCTTTAACAGACAGACGCACGCTTGTCGCTGCTGCTTTAAGGATGCAGGTGCGGCTACAGCCCACACAATTCACATAGACAGATAAAAGAAGAAGAATATTTTTATTGTTTGTGTAGCACACTTTGAGGGTGTCACCACCCTTTAACAGACAGACGCACGCTTGTCGCTGCTGCTTTAAGGATGCAGGTGCGGCTACAGCCCACACATTTCACAAAGACCGGAAAAAAAAGAACAATATTTTAATTGTTTGTGTAGCACACTTTGAGGGTGTCACCACCCTTTAACAGACAGACGCACGCTTGTCGCAGCTGCTTTAAGGATGCAGGTGCGGCTACAGCCCACACAATTCACAAAGACAGAAAAAAGAACAATATTTTAATTGTTTGTGTAGCACACTTTGAGGGTGTCACCACCCTTTAACAGACAGACGCACGCTTGTCGCTGCTGCTTTAAGGATGCAGGTGCGGCTACAGCCCACACAATTCTCAAAGACAGAAAAAAGAAGAATATTTTTATTGTTTGTGTAGCACACTTTGAGGGTGTCACCACCCTTTAACAGACAGACGCACGCTTGTCGCTGCTGCTTTGAGGATGCAAGTGCGGCTACATCGCACACAAGTCACAAACACATTAAAAAAATAGTTTTTTATTTTTTGGAGCACTTCGTGAGTTACACCACCCTTTAACAGACAGACGCACGCTTGTCGCTGCTGCTTTAAGGATGCAGGTGCGGCTACAGCCCACACAATTCACAAAGACAGAAAAAAGAAGAAGAATATTTTTATTGTTTGTGTAGCACACTTTGAGGGTGTCACCACCCTTTAACAGACAGACGCACGCTTGTCGCTGCTGCTTTGAGGATGCAAGTGTGGCTACATCGCACACAAGTCACAAACACATTAAAAAAAATTTTTTGATTTTTTGGAACACTTTGAGAGTTACAACACCCTTTAACAGACAGACGCACGCTTGTCGCTGCTGCTTTGAGGATGCAAGTGCGGCTACAGCCCACACAATTCACAAAGACAGAAAAAAAAAGAACAATATTTTAATTGTTTGTGTAGCACACTTTGAGGGTGTCACCACCCTTTAACAGACAGACGCACGCTTGTCGCTGCTGCTTTAAGGATGCAGGTGCGGCTACAGCCCACACATTTCACAAAGACAGAAAAAAAAAGAACAATATTTTAATTGTTTGTGTAGCACACTTTGAGGGTGTCACCACCCTTTAACAGACAGACGCACGCTTGTCGCTGCTGCTTTGAGGATGCAGGTGGAATCTAGACGGGATTTGGAACCGAGGACACACTACCTCCATCAATTGTCTAAATCCCACTGCACTAATGTCGGATACCGGACGCACGTCTAACACCAACATAGCAGTCAAGGCCTCAGTTATACGTTTTGCTTCAGGATGACTGCTGTCGTACTTCATCCTCATCGCTAGGGTCTGTTGGAGGGTCAATTGTTTAGTAAAAGTAGTGATGTTCCTACTTCCTCTCTGGGATGATGAACAACTCCCAGCAGCAGCAACAGCACTAGTAGGAAGTGGTTCTTGATCTTTCCCTATTTTATTTTTATCAGAGAAAGTTTGGTCCTCCATTTATGTTATATTGATATATATACGTGCGGCTAAAGCGCACACAAACACAGAAAATATTTTTTTATTTTTGCTGGAGAGTAGTGCACTTTGTGGGTTACACCACCCTTTAAGAAATGAGCCAGCCGGCTCTTTACTTATGGGACACAGGCGCACGCTTGGCGCTGCTCCTTTGTTGATGCACGTGCAGCCACAGTGCACACAAGTCACAAACACAGAAAATATATATTTTTTTGGTTTGGAGTGTACTTTGGGGGTTACAGAACCCTTTAACGGTCAAGCCAGCCGGCCCTTTACTTATGACACAGGCGCATGCTTGGCACTACTTTGTTGATGCACGTGCGGCTACTGCGCACACAATTCACAAACACAGAAAATAATTTTTTTTTTGGTTTGGACTGGAGTGTACTTTCGGGGGTTACAGCACCCTTTAACGGTCAAGCCAGCCGGCCCTTTACTTATGACACAGGCGCACACTTGGCACTACTTTGTTGATGCACGTGCGGCTACTGCGCACACAATTCACAAACACAGAAAATAAATTTTTTTCGGTTTGGACTGGAGTGTACTTTGGGGGTTACAGCACCCTTTAACGGTCAAGCCAGCCGCCCTTTACTTATGACACAGGCGCACGCTTGGCACTACTTTGTTGATGCACGTGCGGCTACTGCGCACACAATTCACAAACACAGAAAATAATTTTTTTTTTGGTTTGGACTGGAGTGTACTTTCGGGGGTTACAGCACCCTTTAACGGTCAAGCCAGCCGGCCCTTTACTTATGACACAGGCGCACACTTGGCACTACTTTGTTGATGCACGTGTGGCTACTGCGCACACAATTCACAAACACAGAAAATAAATTTTTGTTTGGTTTGGACTGGAGTGTACTTTGGGGGTTACAGCACCCTTTAACGGTCAAGCCAGCCGGCCCTTTACTTATGACACAGGCGCACACTTGGCACTACTTTGTTGATGCACGTGCGGCTACTGCGCACACAATTCACAAACACAGAAAATAAATTTTTTTTTGGTTTGGACTGGAGTGTACTTTGGGGGTTACAGCACCCTTTAACGGTCAAGCCAGCCGGCCCTTTACTTATGACACAGGCGCACGCTTGGCACTACTTTGTTGATGCACGTGCAGCTACTGCGCACACAATTCACAAACACAGAAAATAATTTTTTTTTTGGTTTGGACTGGAGTGTACTTTCGGGGGTTACAGCACCCTTAACGGTCAAGCCAGCCGGCCCTTTACTTATGACACAGGCGCACGCTTGGCACTACTTTGTTGATGCACGTGCGGCTACTGCGCACACAATTCACAAACACAGAAAATAATTTTTTTTTTGGTTTGGACTGGAGTGTACTTTCGGGGGTTACAGCACCCTTAACGGTCAAGCCAGCCGGCCCTTTACTTATGACACAGGCGCACGCTTGGCACTACTTTGTTGATGCACGTGCGGCTACTGCGCACACAATTCACAAACACAGAAAATAATTTTTTTTTTGGTTTGGACTGGAGTGTACTTTCGGGGGTTACAGCACCCTTAACGGTCAAGCCAGCCGGCCCTTTACTTATGACACAGGCGCACGCTTGGCACTACTTTGTTGATGCACGTGCGGCTACTGCGCACACAATTCACAAACACAGAAAATAATTTTTTTTTTGGTTTGGACTGGAGTGTACTTTCGGGGGTTACAGCACCCTTAACGGTCAAGCCAGCCGGCCCTTTACTTATGACACAGGCGCACGCTTGGCACTACTTTGTTGATGCACGTGCGGCTACTGCGCACACAATTCACAAACACAGAAAATATATTATTTTTTAGCACTTGGGGGGAGCACCCCTGATGGACAGAGCACCCCCTGGACAACACTGCAGCACTCCTTTAGGACTGGGACACTGCACAGGACTTTGGAGTGGACACAGCCCCTATGGAGAACTGACTGCACAACACAGTCCAGCCAGCCCCTATGGACTTTGAAGTAGTGAACACAGCCCCTATTAACAACAGCAGCACAGCACAACACAGCCAGCCCCTATGGACTTTGAAGTAGTGGACAACAGCAGCACTACACTACACTACACTACACAGCCCTAATTCCCACCCTCCCTCTTCACTGTCCACAGCCGAGTGAGAAAATGGCGCCGACGTGGGTACCTTATATAGGATCCAAAACCCGCGAGACTCGGAAGGCGGGATGATGACGTTTTGCCTCGATTTCAGATCCGAGTCAGGCGGGAAAAGTCGAGCCTGATTCGGATCGGACTCGGATCGGGGGGGCTCGGGGGGGTTCGGATTTCAGAAATCGGAACCCGCTCACCCCTAATACAGATGCACCATTGGTTGCACCATCGGACTTGCCTCTGCCCTATGAAGGTACAGATTATCCGCATGAACATGGCTGTCAGTCGTTGACTGTGACAAGGCCCTCATCTGACTTGCCACCCCACTGTTGCCACCAGTGGTGGCTCCAAAGGTGGGGCTGAAGCACAGTTCACAATTAAAATAGGGGAGCCACACCAACTGCCAGCCCAAACGCTAACAAGCATAGCCAGCTGGGACTCACTGGCAGTTGATGTGGCTCCTCTATTTGAATTTTGGACCGTGCTGCAGCCCCACCCCTGGAGCCACCACTGGTTGCCACCCAGAATTGCCTATCGAAATTGCATCTCTCTGCGTACAATTTCAATTAGTGTCTTAGAGTGGTAACCATCGGAATGCGCAGTACAACTCAGACGCATGCACATACTGAAAATATCGACCGTGTGTGCAGCATCATCATTACCTGCACCTTTTAATCAGGCCCATAGGGGCATATTCAATTAGGTGCAAGAATAGCAAAATTCTCGCACCTGCACGGTTTTTCCTCACACCTCAAGAGCAAATCTAATTTTCCTGAAATCGATAATTTTAGGAAAAATCAGCGGGACTTGCTCTGGGATCCCAGCAGTATCTCCCTGGGGATAAATTAAGTAATTGGAAGGTTCCAGTTAGCTTAATTAGTCCTTAATTACTCACAAACAGAAAATCAGGTGCTCCAGGAAGAATGAGAGTACAAATCAGTATGCAGCTCACCACTGAGGGGATAGGCAGGCCCCAAACAAAGATTGAAGAGACTATGAAAAATTGGAAATGTGGGAGCGCTAATGAAATGTAAGTATCAAATAAGCACACATAATATTCAATAATAAATTCAAAATTATGTTCACATTTAATGATGCAATAAGCGTAATAAATAAAAATAAGATAAATCTTCAAGTCAAATGATGAATAGAATAAATATATCTAGAAACTGACAAATGGGTTATAAGATGTAAAACATGTATATAAACAATGTGTAGCAATGAAACAATAGGGTAACATATGATGAGTCACCCGTTTAAGTACAGAAGAGATAGTGGCCCTCATTCAGAGGCGCTTGCAAGAAGCGAGCGCTAGTTCTGAATGAGGGCGGCATCTTCCATTTTAGCGTCCGATCACAGCTTTAGCGACCACAGCTTAGCGACATTCTGAATGAGGGCGGCCGCTTCTATTTTAGCGACCGACCACAGCTTTAGCGACCACAGCTTAGCGACCGACCAGGTTGATGGTCGCGATGGTCAAGACCATCGCAACCATCGGGGTTTGCGACGAGACCCTAAGGTTGGGTCTTGGCAGCCGCGAGCCCCAGAGAACTTCCTGTTTCTGATCGAGCAGGAAGCTCCCCACTGACATCACTGCTGATGTCAGTGTGGCCGCCCACAAAACGGTAGGCGGTCCTTAAGGAACGCCTCTGTTTGTGAAACCACCCCCCCGCCCCGCCTACAAAACGGGCCGAGCTGTTGATCAACATCGACAGCCGGCCCTTTTGTAGTGAGCTCCGGAGCGAGAAAGTGTCTCTCTCGCTCCGGGGCTTGCGCACGCGCAGTGCGGCCGCTGCGTGTGCGCAGGATCAAAACATCGACCCGGTTGCGAGCGAACAGCGCTTGCAACTGGGTCTGAATGAGGTCCAGTGATATCTCCAAATAAGATACCTATATGGTATGGCTCACATAATATAGTAGATCACCAGGTATGTATAAATCAATTGAAATAGATATATAGAAACATTGCATTCAGAGCCAACATATGTAGCAACCATAAGTAGATTGTAGTATACAACAAAGAAAACAGAAGAATGAGATAAAGGTAATGATGCCACTGTTGATTGGAATTGATACAATCAAAATATCTCAATTAAGTCTCAGATTTGTCTGAGATGATTGTAGATGGTATAGTCTTGTACAAAAGGATCACTCATCAGCAGGAAGAAACATTATGGAGATGCAAATGTTGAATAATTCCAAATGGTGGTTTGAAAAATGAATTAAAATAGCCAGCCCAATTTTGTGAGGCTCCGGTGTCTTACCTGCTAGAGGAGACGTGCGGTGCGGGTGTATGTACAGCGTTGAGAAATCAGCTGTCCGTGCATTTCCTTATGTGGTGCAGCTTTGTGTGTGGGGCGGCTGGGGTGAACGTGAGCCGCTCTCACTTAGGTGACGCCTCGCTAGATGTAGCTGAACACCTCAGGAAAAATGCTTCTCAGTGATGCTATTAGTGACAGTTAGCTTGTCAGCATATCCTGTTTGAAGTAGACGATCAGGGTGGGAACATCTAACGTGTTTCTCGGCCCTTTCAGACTGGCCATTACCTCTGAGGAAACGGCCATCATTAAATGTGAACATAATTTTTAATTTATTATTGAATATTTTTTGTGCTTATTTGATACTTACATATCATTAGCGCTCCCACATTTCCAATTTTTCACAGTCTCCTTAATTGCTCACCTTCCGAAGCGGCGTCTTCTTCCTCCAGTGTCATGAGCTGAGTCTTCTGCAGCAGCTGTGAGTAAATCAGTGTGTGTAAGTGTTTATAAGTGTGTATGAGTGAGTGTGTGTGTGTGCCCCCCAGTGTGAGTGTATGCCTCCCCGAAACGGATGCTGGGAGAACTACATCTCCCAGCAGCCCCCTTCCCAATGACAACATGGAGGGGAGGCCAGTGCGAAGACCACTGGAGTCCCCCGGGCAGGTAAGTGTGTTTTTTTCTTTTATACGCACTGCAAGGTTTTCGTCTCTGAAAACCCTGCAACCACTTTTTTTTATTGGATACCGCGCATACCCATGGTAATCCAAAATTGAGTGCAAGGATTTTTACCTAGCGCTCAGTTGAATATGCCTCATAGTCTCTATTTAGTCGATGTAAAGTAAGGAAAGAAGGAAGAATTAAATGCACTCTAGGACAGGGCCAGATTAACAATGCGGCGGATGGAGCTACAGCTCCAGGCCTGCACATAAAAATAGGCCCATCAACATGACAGCATGATTACCAGCTGCCTAGCTGGCCATCAATTTTAAGTATTTAAATAGTTTTTCTAGTCCCCCCCCAAAAATTAAATAAATGATGCATTGTGTTCATAGTTTTGGGGGTGTATACACCAGGGTGACTCTGACTACACCCACACAGCACTGATCACAGCTCTTCCCCTACTCAGTATAGGCCCTTGAACATTTTCAGCTCCAGGCCCATGTGGGCCTTAATCTGGCCCTGCTCTAGGACATTTATTTGTATATTAATCTTCCCTAACTAAGAAAAGCTTTTAGTGCAACAGTCCCTGAGTTCTTTACAGAATTTGTCAACATACAATATACAAAAGTAATTGGCGTGGGCTTTGGAGTTAGCATCTTAGCTTAGTGCAATTTAAAATATCTACAGTGTTTAACTGGGTTCTATTTATTTTGATCCATGCTGTGGGATTCTTGCATAATGGAAAAAAGGAGGGTCTGGTCTGCACATCTTAATCTTAAACATAATAATAGGTGCTTCCATGCTGAGACCTGTAGTTGCAGAAAAGAAGGGGGGAGATGCAGGTACACACTACAAGTACTACAAATTCTAATTATCAAAATATTTATATTAAACTCCAACAATTAACATGGTTTTTAAAACAAGGTTTCTTAGTACATGTTTGGCCCAAACTGTTTGTTGGCAAATACAGAGCTATTGCAGAATGAGTGACAGGACGTCACTTTGGGGGTGGTGATGGGGGAGTGGTAGGAGAAACGCAGACATGCCTGTCCGTTTGAACACCGTTTCCTGGGCATGTTTGCATACACAGCTTTAGTACTTACTTCGTGCGATGACATTAGCAATTTCTGAGACAGGTCAGACCTGCTGTAATTCTGCATGAGTGGCCGATATTACTCGATGTTACTGATGTGTATGCAGAACTGCGAGCTCTTATGGATGTGTGAAATCAGTAGTGGGCACCTCTATCCTGGCTGAGCAGGTGCAGACATTAGCATATTTTTGCAGCAGAACTGCGTACGTGATCGTAATCGCAGCTGCGAGCGCAACAATAGCGATCCGTAATTAATCAGGCCCAGAATTAGGAAAATATGCAACACATACTGTATGTATGCAAAAAGTGAGTGCAGAGATTTTGACACAATGGGCCTGATTTAACAGCAGACGCTAATGCGGTTGCAGCTGCGAATTCGCACGGACTGCAGCTGCAAAAATATGCCAATGCTTGCCAAAGCTAATCTGACCATCCGCAGGGGCGTAGAGAGCCACGCCAGGCCCCGGTAAAGAGGGGGGCATGGCCACGCCCCCTTGAAAAAAGAAACACAAAATAACATTGTTTTGCAGCGCAGCGAAGCGGCTCTGCGCGCCGGGGAGGGGGCGCTGTGAGCCCCTCAGCCCGGCGAAAAGCCAGAGGGAGGCGTGATCAGTGTGATCGCTCCCCCCTTCAGGCATAGGAGATTGCTGTGGCTGCTGCTTAGCAGCCGCAAGCAATCTCCCACTGCAGCCCAGCACATGCTATGTGCTGGGCTACTGGGGAGGGAGGGAGAAGGGAAGAAGTGAGGGGGGGGCAGAGCCGGATCCAGGCCCCCACCGGGCCCCTCTGGAAGCCCCGGCTCAGGCAAACTGTACCCGCCCCCCCCCCCCTCTCGGCACCCCTGACCATCCGTAAACACTGCAGCTCTCCTCTCATGCTGTGAATGCAATCGTAATGGCTAATTTATGCACACCCATGGAACAGTCCTATGTGCGTACGTAATCGTAAAGCAGTGTGGGTTTTTAGAAGTGGAGATGTTGCCCATAGCAACCAATCAGATTCTACTTAACATTTATCGACCACCTTCTAGAAGACAATAGCTAGATTTTGATTGGCTGCTAGGGGCAACATTTCCACTTCTAACAACCTGCACTTCTAAAAACACACACCTATAAAATCTCTACATGTATTCCACTCAATAATCAAATATTTATCGTTGTGCATACTCATTTACCAATACTGTACTTATTTACCAATTTCTGCAAGTCTACTCATACAGCCTTTATTCCTTCCTCCAGTTTTCCTCCCGGTATTTACCTCATCCACACCATGACCGTTGTCATGCTCCGGACATTTAAAATAGAGATGTGCACCGACCCCCGTGTTTTGGTTTTGGATCTGGATTAACTTTTGCAAAACCACCCTCACGTGTTTTGGATTTGTATTTTTTTTTTAAATTGATAAAATCACATATGTTTTTTTTTTGTTCCTATAGTATTATTGACCTCAATAACATTAATTTCCACTTATTTCCAGTCAATTTTGACCACCTCACAGCTCACAATATTGTTTTCATCCAGTTTAGGCCAAAAAGTAGCACCAAGCTTGGAGGCTCATAGGCAAACGCAGGGAGGGTTTCCGTCTGCCTGGAAACCCCCCTCCCCAACACATACCATGACCACAGTAGAAATAGTAATATAATAGAATTTTACTAGTGCTACATGTTCTTCTCAGTATCACAAATGAAATAATTAGCACCACCTGTGGATCTTTTAACATGTATCAGCCAGTAATAAATAACCTGTGCACCAACTTGGAGATCTGGAAAACATGCACTGTTAGTGATGCACTGCTATAGAGCCCAATATGTACATATATGTCCAGGGAAGAGCCTAGGTTCCTCTGCTGCTCCTCCAGGCTCCCGGACTTGTTCCAATGCTCTGGAATGGTGCTTACATCTAAAATAAAAACATTCAGCTAAGGCAGGATGGCTTACTGCCGCATCAAATGACTTACTGTGATCCTGTATATGCTGGAATTATGACACACAATACACATTGTATGATGCATATTAAAGCTGGATAAGTACTAATTCTGCCCCCTTCATGGACTGGCCAGACTCGCTCTAAAATCAAGCATTTGGAAACCCCCCTCTAGAAATCCTGCGTTTGCCACTGAGGCTGACTAAGCTAAACACAAACACATGGCAGTTCAACATGGCACATCAGGAAACAAATGTTTTCATTAATCAAGAGGCCTGGGGGAGTATGTATGTAGAAGACAGGGAAAGGAAGGGTTGATTCGTAGGGGTCTAAGAGATCCGAACCCACCCGAACAAAGGGGATCTGAGTCGGATCCAAGCAGGCTCGGATGTTCCCGCCTTAGGGCCGTATTCAATTGGAGGCGTTAAGACCGGATTCACGGTAATTTACTGCCGATGACGTAATTATCGCCTGTTTTAGTTTTACCCTGTATTCAATTTGAAAGACTTTCCGCCTAGGCGTTAAGTCAATGCAATGTAATAGGCGGTAAAGTATCGCCTATGAATGGCAGGCGTTAAAAAGTGCAGAATTGGGGTTTTGGGGTGCAACGTTTCAAGAACCCCCGTGCAGCCTTCAGACAGTCCCCTAAAGGCAATGTGTGTAAAAAAAAAAAAAAACTAAGGACACCCCAAAAATGTACTTTGAAAAAGGGCGCGAAAAAAAAAAAGTTGGGGTATAAACTTAAAAAATAGCGAACTTAACTGGGGGGGGGCCCAAGTATGCCCCAAGTGTTTTTTTGATTGCCGGTGTTTGCGGCAGGTGGGTTTTTCAAGATTTTTTTAAGTCACTTTAGCAACTTTAAAATATGCTGAACCCCATTTTCAAGTACCCCAAATTTGATGGCCATAGTTGTTTTGCCCTAAAAGACTTTTAAATGCTCTTCTGCATCACCTTATTCAAAGCCGCATTTATGCACTTGCCGCGGCTATTATAAACCCCGACTTCCTTCAGTAGCTAAAAATGGGGGTACCCATAGTGATCCCCCATGTCTACACATCTTTAGGGGGGTCCCTAGAATATTTCCCAAAAATTCCCGTTTTGTTTAACCTGTTAAAAAAAAGTAGTAAAAATTTACAAAAAAAATGACATAAGGTCCCCCCCAAAAGCCAAACCACCCCCAGGCTTGCCAGCCAGTGGTGGTTTATAAAAATATGGGGAACAAAAAGTGTAGGGTTCCACCGTATTTTAGAAACCAACACTAGGCTGCAGGGGACTAGTGCTGGTTTTAAATATAGGGGGCAAAACAGACGTGGGGTACCCCTATATTTAAGACCAGCACCAGACCCAACCGACCGGGGTGTAATGCCACAGCCCGGAGACCCAATCACTGGGGCTCTAGGTCCAAAGGATTAACACCCCAAGTCGGTCAGCGCAAGCCGGTAATCTCGCGGGAGTCGGGGACCCCCTAAAGAAGGGTCCCCCCCTCCTGAGCACCCCAGGCTTACGCTGAAGCCCGGGGCTCTTCCCCATACCCCTGGAGCGGTGGGTATGGGGGTAATGGGGGGGCCAAATAATGTAAAACTATTGTGTTTTACAGTGGAACTATAAGTGCCAGCATGCCTGCCATTTTGCACTTGTGGAACAACAAGTGCCAGCAGACATGCGGCACCTGTAACTTCACTGTAAAATAAATAGTTAAAAGACAGAACACACACAGCATGACAGTATAACTTTATTACACACACCTACCCATTCACACATACCTATACCAGATGAATCTGTCCTCTTCTCCAGTAGAATATCCGAAAACATGGCACTGCAAAGAAGAATTCATACTCACCTATATCCTGGCGCTGGTCTCCGCAGCATCCCTGGGACTTGGCAACACAAAAAAACGAGTTTACCCGATCCACGCACTAGCTATCAGTATGTGTGTTGCCCCACATACTCATAGCTCCCGAATGCCAGCTGCCGGGACTGAACGGGGCTTTGCAGTCCCATCAGCCAATCAGCGGCCGCGCTGACTGTAGAGCGCCTGCTGATTGGTTCTTGCTACTGACAGTTCCCACGTGGGCGAGTCACACCACATGGGAACTGTCAGTTGCCGAAGCCAATCAGCGGCCGCTCTACAGTCAGCGCGGCCGCTGATTGGCTGTCAAAACTGCCAGCTCCGAGCATGTTCCGGCAGCTGGCATTCGGGAGCTATGAGTATGTGTGGCAACACACATACTGATAGCTAGTGCGTGGATCGGGTAAACTCGTTTTTTTGTGTTGCCAAGTCCTGGGATGCTGCGGAGACCAGCACCAGGATATACGTATGAATTATTTTTTGCCGTGCCACGTTTTCGGACATTCTAGTGGAGAAGAGGACAGATTCATCTGGTATAGGTAAGTATGTGTGAATGGGTAGGTGTGTGTAATAAAGTTATACTGTCACGGTGTGTGTGTTTTGTCTTTTTTAACTATTTATTTTACAATGAAGTTACAGGTGCCGCATGTCTGCTGGCACTTGTTGTTCCACAAGTGAAAAATGGCCGGCATGCTGGCACTTGTAGTTCCACTGTAAAACACAATAGTTCTACATTATTTGGCGCCCCCATTACCCCCATACCCACCGCTCCAGGGGTATGGGGAAGAGCCCCGGGCTTCAGCGTAAGCCTGGGGTGCTCGGGAGGGGGTGGACCCTTCTTTAGGGGGTCCCCGACTCCCCCGAGATCACTGGCTTGCGCTGACCGACTTGGGGTGCTAATGCTTTGGACCTGGAGCCCCGGTGATTGGGTCTCCGGGCTGTGGCATTACACCCCGGTCGGTTGGGTCTGGTGCTGGTCTTAAATATAGGGGGTACCCCACGTCTTTTTTGGCCCCTATATTTAAAACCAGCACTAGTCCCTGCAGCCTGGTGTTTGTTTCTAAAATACGATGGAACCCTACACATTTTGTTCCCTGTATTTTTAGAAATCACCACTGGCTGGCAAGCCTGGGGGTGGTTTGGCTTTTGGGGGGGGACCTTATGTAATTTTTTTTAAAACTTTTATCCCGTTTTTTTACAGGTAGAAACATAACGGGAATTTGCGGGAAATATTCCAGGGGACACCCTAAAGATGTTTAGATATAGGGGATCACTATGGGTACCCCCATTTTTATCTCCTAAAGAAAATCAGGATTTGTAATAGCCGCCGGCAAGTGCATTTTTGCTGAATTTCTAAAAAATGACTTTAGCAACTTAAAAATATGCTAGTACCCATTTTCCTGTACCCCAAATTTGATGGAACCACTTAAAAAACTGAAAAGAAAAACCCTAACTGCTCTTCTGCATCACTTCTTCAAAGTCGGGAAAAAAAACCCTTGCGCGGCTATTTAAAAACCCTGACTTTCTTCTGCAGGCAAAAACGGGGGTACCCATAGTGAACCCCGAGGTGTGGACATCTTTAGGGGGATCCTACAATTATTTCCGAAAAATTCTTTTTTTTTTTCGCCTATCCAAGTATCGCCGGGTCCCGTTTTCGCCTACTTTGAAATTGAATACGGGGATACGCGGGCACGCGCGCGATACTTTAACGCCTGGAAAACAGGCGAAGTCGGCGTTAAGTCCCGCCCACGTTAAGTTAACACGGCTTGGCTCAAATTGAATACGGGCCTTACATCAAGGCAAAACTATAGAGACAAAATCTCGCGGCTTGCGAGCTTTCATCTGCATATATAAGGGACGCAGTGGGGACCATTTCACTCCGGCTGTGGAGACTGAACAAGGAGGGTGGATAGCGTATGGCTGGGGAGAGGTGCTGTGCTTTTCTGTCTGCTGTGTCCTGGGCTGGTGCTGATGCATTCTGGGCTGGTGTTGTGCTGTCTGCTATGTCCATCTGGGCTGTTGCTGCTGATCCATCAGGGCTGGTGCTGTGCTGTCTGCTGTGTCCATTTGGGCTGTTGCTGATCCATCTGGGCTGGTACTGTCTGCTGCATCCATCTGGGCCCAAGTTCTGGACCCAAATAAAGTGAATTTTTTTCTGTAATAAATATTTGTCTGTGCATGTTAGGCCTAACTGCACAAAATACAGCAAGTCAGCAACGCAAGCTAGTGCTGCCCGACTCCAGTCGTCATGAACCTGTGCTCAGGGCCCAAGTTCTGGAGCTGAAAAAAAAAATATATATTGTTTTTTTTTGTAATTTTTTTTTGTGTGCATGTCAGCCACACCTGGCTGTCACTGTCATCGGCGTAGGTGCGCAGGGGTGCTGTGCTCCTGTCTGTCAAGGGGTTGCTGCCCAAAATAATAAATAAACAATTTTTATTGTGTTTGTGTGTCAGCCACACCTGGCTGTCACTGTCATCGGCATAGGTGCGCAGGGGTGCTGTGCTCCTGTCTGTCAAGGGGCTGCTGACCAAAATAATAAACAATTTTTATTGTGTGCATGTCAGCCACACCTGGCTGTCACTGTCATCGGTGTAGGTGTGCAGGGGTGATGTGCTCCTGTCTGTTGACGGGCTGCTGCCCAAAATAATAAACAAACAGTTTTTATTGTGTGCATGTCAGCCACACCTGGCTGTCACTGTCATCGGCGTAGGTGCACAGGGGTGCTATGCTCCTGTCTGTCAAGGGGTTGCTGCCCAAAATAATAAACAATTTTTATTGTGTGCATGTCATCCACACCTGGCTGTCACTGTCATCAGCATAGCTGCGCATGGATGCTGTGCTGCAGTCTGTCAAGGGGCTGCATGAATGTTGCAATGAAAACTTTTTTTTTAAAGTTATTGGGTTACAAAACATTGTTTTTTTTAAATCTTAAACATAGCAGAAGTGTTATCCTAACAGCTTATAAAGTTATATGCTCTAAAAAAAACTAAAGCCTATATTTATTTACAAACCTATATAGAGTAGATATCCTAAATTCTAAAACTGTTCTATTCAAAAATGTAAACAAAAGCAAAGATTATAAGTCTAGTGTGTTATAGTGTGTTATTATGATGTTAGAAGTGAATGTAGAAGGCCAAAAATTGGGCGGACCACACATGACTGATTGATCAACCATGGCAACTGGATTAGTGTCATAAGGAAGAGGAGGCTGCAAACTGGGTGTCATGTTATGAGTTGCCCATATGGGGTATGTTGCTGTTAAGGGATCAGGCTGGTTATCATTATCAGTGGACACATTATTATTGTAGTTGTTGTTATTATTATTTTGGGTTGCCATCTCCTGAAGGGTGTTTACCAACAGACAGAGACTACCTATCAGCTCAGGCATAGATACTTCCTAAGGAACAGAGCTCTGTTAAGCCAAATAGGTGGGAACCCCTGTTCCAACATCTGAAGCTCTTATCTCTCCACATCATCTATTATAGATGAAAAAATATTTCATCGGGGACATCTAGCTCCTCTTTCTGTACCCTGCTCACCCTTTTTGGACAGGAAGTCCAGGATGGATGGTTTGGAAGAAGAAGGCCTAGCAACAGATGGGGATGGTCATTATCAAGACCTGGTTCCCCCAGTGGGTGTAGTCTGGGAGGTATTGGTTGGCATGCAGGCAGCGGAATAACAAAGGCCTCCATGTTGTCTGTGCTTACTATTCCGTATTTCAGTTTGCAATTCAGGTAGGAATAAAGTCGGCTACAGAACACATTGACAGAATCACTGGATGTCTTAGAGCATTCATTCCAAATACGATCCGTGAATTCCCAGACAGATTCTGGACAGATGAATTATTTGCTTGTAATAATCTTTGGTAATTCCTGGCAAAGGTGGGTGTTATAGCCAGACACTTTGAAGGCTGTAACTTTGAACTGCTTTATAGAAAACATGTGAATGAAACCTCCACACTGCAGAACATGATAAAGAAATCCCTTGAAGTTCAGCACCTAGAGCATCTTTTTTTCATTTTCTCTGAGGCCTCTCCTGAATGTGAAGAAAGATTCTCCACACTGTAGTCTTCCATTGTGACTTTTTAATGGTGGTTTCAATGTTGCCCACTGGCTAAGATCCATCTCATCTGGGTTTTCCCCATGCAAATGAGACAATTCACACCCAGAAGGTGACTCTTATGTTTAGCTGTGGTGTCATTCCCTCTTTCTGCAAAAATTTCCACAATCTTGGTCTTGGGGGCACCATGATGAATCAGACAGATCCTCCAGAGTAAACATCTGCTCTGGTGTTGTATCTATTTCTATTAAACCTTTGTTTGTGAGTTTAGTCATCTGCCGCTTGTGGTGGAGCTCTTTTTCTGCTTTCTAAATGATCTCCAGACACAACGTAAAACTTAAACCTTAAACTGAAATGTTGCATTTAATGCTCTGATCCACTTGTTCACTGTATCTAAGAAGTGGACAGTGGGAACAATGGCAATTTGAAGGCCACTAACTAACTCTGTTTTTTTTAATGTCCCTGTACAGCAGGGGTCAGGCAAATTTTTTACCTTTTACCCCAAAATATATTTAGATACGCCTACATTACCCCCTTGATTTGTAAGGAAGGAAATCATATATTATTAATTATTTGAATTCAAAATTTTATTGAATCTATTCAAAATTTCTTTGAAAGCTTCAACTTCAAAACTTCAGGTTTTGGAGAAATTATGTTGCTTAATTTTTGATACGAGAGCATCAATATTGGGGCATTTTGATGTCAGAGCAATTTGGATGCAGTCTTCAGCGTCCAATCGATTTCTCTGCTTTGTTTTTATGTTCGTTAGAGTGGACAATCCTTGTTCGCAAAGGTAGGTTGTTGCAAAAGGCAGCAACTTTTTGACTGCCTCCTCATGTGCAATTTTGAATGCCTTTGCAGCTGTTGACATCCAAAATTATGACAGACCTGCTTTGCTTTGAAATGCAATATGTGCTTCATTATTGCATCAAAGTTCAAGAAGTGCCTCTGCCAACCCTTGAGGCTCTTCTGGTAGAACAGCAATTTCACATTTAAAGGGGTCTACAATCCAACTGACAGCATGTGAATCAAGATCTGAAAAGTAATCAGAGAACCGCTCTTTGAGTTTGGTAAGATGCCTTATAACTGTATCCTTGATGTCTTCAAAAGTAATATTTTCACAATCTTCCAAGAACAAAGCTAACTTTGAAAAGGTAGCTATCTTTTTCTGTTCAGCTTTCTGTCTACAATATAAAAGCTTTGATCCAAATGCAGAAATTTTTTCTCTGGCTGAAATTATATTTAAGTTTTTTCCTTGCAATTCTTTGTTCAATGCATTAACATGCTCAAACATATCAGCTAAATATGCGAGATGTCCACGAGGAGTTTATAAACTTCTCTGCGAGAACATGCTTTTGATCAACCATAAAAATTTCAAGTTCAGTTTTGACACTCAGTTCATGACGTCTCTCCCATAGTGCGCATGGGGAGAGCCGGAAGCTGGAGTTCAGAAGAGAACTCCAGCCTCCGGCTAACGCGGTGCTGCGTGGAAGGAGCCAGGTGCCCACTGGTAATAAAATCTCAGCGGGCGTCTGGCTTAGAGACTCCCTGCGGTGCCGGGCTGGAGGTCACTGGCGCGGCACACGGCGCCAGTGACCTCCATTCCTGGGGGTAATGGATGGACAGCCGGGCATGCAATGATTAATATGCATACCCGGCTGTCCATCCATTACCCCCAGGAATTTCATTTTTACCCCATTTGGGGTAATTTACCCCTGTTCCCCGACCACTGCTGTACAGGTTGGCAAATTCCTTTACAGAACAGAAGGTTTGCATAGGATTATTTAAGGCAAGTTTTTATTTATTTTTGGAAAGCACACTTCCTGTTCCTGGTCCCCTTCTGGGATGAAAAAAATCCACTCCCAGCAAGCAGGCATGGCGCTCAAGAAAGAATTCCAAGAAAGACACAACGTAAGACTTAATTTAATTGCTCTGTTCCGCTTGTTCACATATCTCATATGGTTAAGTGGACAGTGGGAACAACGGCAGAATGAAGGCCACTAACTAAATCTTTTTTTTTTTAATATCCTGTACAGGTTGGAAAATGCCTTTACAGAAGGTTTGCAAAGGATTATTTAAGTCAATTGTTTTTTGGAAGCACTCTTTATGGTCCCCTTCTGGGATGAAAACCAACTCCTAGCCGCAGAAGCAGGCACAGGATTCTCAAGAAAGACAATGTAAGGCCTTAAATCAGGGGTAGCCACCTTGGTCCTCTAGAGCTCACGTTTTCCAGACAACCTAGCTGGTGCACAGGTGTATTTATTACTCACGAAAACATTTAGAAAGATCCGCAGGTGGATTTAATTATTATAATTTTGATTCTGTGAGGACACCTGGAAAACATGCACTGTTGGTAGCTCTCGAGGACCAGGGTTGGCTACCCCTGCCCTTAAAATCACAGATCTTACGCTTGTCCACATATCTGTGCTGGTTAAGTGGCACTTTGAGGCCACTAACTAACTATGTTTTTTTTATGTTTTTATAGAAAGTGTGCAAAGCATTATTTAAGTCAATTGTTTATTTTTTTTGGAAAGCACTCTTCCTTGTCCCTTTCTGACATGAGAAAATCAATTCCCAGCAGCCGCCATGCTCAAGGATTCTTCTGTGGCAAGGACTGATGTAAATGTACTGTATCACATTTTTTTTGTAAATGCCTCCTCCCCTCCTGTTCTCCCTCATAAATTTTCTTTGGAATCAAAAAATGAAATTAAATTTGCTACCAATCAACCCTTCCTGTCCCTGCCCTACCTTCAACTACATACATACACCAACTCCCTCAGGCCTCTCTTGAATAATAAAAGTGTTTCCTGATGTGCCATGTTTGAAGTTGAACTGCCATGTGTTTGTGCTGCCCTCTGCTGTAGCTTAACTTAGTCAGCCAGCTATCTTGGTGCAAATTTTGGGCCTAAACTAAAGGAAAAAATCAATATTGTGAGCTGTGAGGTGGTCAAAATTGACTGGAAATGAGTAAAAATAAATGTTATTGAGGTTAATAATACTGTAGGAACAAAAAATTGCCAATTTTATGTGATTTAAGCTGTTTTTATGATTTTTTGAGAAAAAATCCAAATCCAAAACCAAAACACGAAAACTAAACACGGAGGTGAGGTTTTGGCAAAACCAATCCAGATTCAAAACCAGAGGAGATCCAAAAACAAAACACAAGGATCAGTGCACATCTCTAATATCGAGTCATGTAGGGGCTCTGACATAAAAAGGGCACTTGGAGCAGATGGCATGTAAAGGGGCATGTGGATAGGTCATCTATCTTGGTGCAAATTTTGGGCCTAAACCAGATGAACAAATCAATATTGTGAGCTGTGATGTGGTCAAAATTGACTGGAAACGAGTGGAAATAAATGTTATTGAGGTTATTAATACTGTAGGAACAAAAACAGGCCCATTTTATTTGATTTTAGTTGTTTTTTTATTTTTTAAGAAAAAATCCAGACCCAAAACCAAAACACGAAAACAAAACACGGAGGTGAGGTTTTGGCAAAACCAATCCAGATCCAAAACCAGGGGAGATCCAAAACCAAAACACGGGGGTCGGCACACATCTCTAATTCGTAGTAAATTTAATTAAAGTTTTGGATTCCAAAGCAAATTTATGAGGGAGAAGGAGAGGCATTTACATCTGTCCTTTCACCAGTTTAACTTTTTGGTGGTTCCGCTTTTTTTTTTTTTAAATGAAAGGGGCATGCAGGAGATGCTGTCTGTGGCCTTAAAAATTTCTGCCCATTTTTGGCATTCAGCAACCTTATGTCGAAGACTTCAGCGGCTGCAGCAGTTCCATTACCAACATGGCATATCTAGGAAAGAGAATGGCACTGTAGTGGCAGATAGGGTGGCAGTTTAATAAACTATAACAATAATGTTTGTAATCTACATAAATAGACAGTCTGCAATGCCCCAAACAACGCATAATGCAAAGAAAAGAGGTGCAAGATGGAATTGTCCTTGGTCCCTCCCACCGACGGGAGTAATGCCGGTGTCGTACCTGCCCATTTCTATTCTTGAATGGATGGATGAACTATTAATGTGACAGAATACAAAATGGAAGCCCTGAACAGGAAGTGGGCAGAGGGATTTAAAGTCTGGTACTAAACATCTCTTATCATTGTGCTTTTGGGATTATGTATGGGAAGGCCGGGAGGGAAGGGAGGAGAACATCTCCAGATACCATCACAAAATATCCTCTCTATTTGGTGCTTGAGTTGCATATGACCAAACATGGCTGTTACGGCAATCGCAATAGAATAAGCAGACGCCCACCACTACATAATACCACCCACTTCTCTTTACTTGCGTTTTCTATACCTGGCAAGACAGCGGAAATATTGGTAACATCGAGAACCATCAAACCCATATGCACAATAGTGGTTGACCTGACCCTCCCGCAGACATAGCGAGACTTCCTGTGTGCAACTAGACCTCAGGCTGCGTCCGCCATCGCAAGGGCTTAATTATGCACGCCCCTGAAACGCCGTCCAAATCCACAGGCACGTCTGCCTTTGCTTGACCACTCCCCCATCACCACCCACAAATGGCACTTCCTGTCAATCACTTGTCCCTGGGGCTGAGGACTCCCTGCATATGCATTCTAGAAAAAAATCAGGAATAGGACTGCGCTGTTACTGTGTCTATGAGTAACATTAATAGTATTGCTTCACTGAAAATGAAAAATATTGAACAAGGCTTCTCTCAATAAATTTCTATGTATTAGTTTTTAATAAACATGTACCACATAAACAACACATATTACACTACATACACATATATAAAACAATAAACTGCAAAATAGCAATTGCAGCTTGCATTTCTGCCGCTTGTGATCCTCAAATACTTGTATCCAAAGGAGCCTTCAAATAGTGAGGATAGTAAGGCAACAATCTTGAAAGTTCAAGAGAAATGGTCTCTAATTCGCTCACTAGTACAGTATATACTGAATGTTAAAGTGCTCTTACCCATCTGTATGATATATGTATCCAAAGGTATCGTCCTTTTTTGTAATGGTTTAAATAGCCTGGTTTAGCCTGCGGTTTCCTCACGCTCCAAGGCCCGGATCTGCAGGTAATGTATTGGACCTCAGCATATCTGTATAAAGCGGTTGCTCCTAACACCGGGTGCTCCCCTCTGTGCTTCTTTACCTTGGTCCGAGTGATAAACCTTTGGTTTGGTTATTCTAAGAGCATAAAGCGGCTTTTCAGAAGTCTCAAGTAGTCACAAGCAATAATAAACCCTTTCACATTGACATGTTTCTCTCCGTGCTGGGAGCTTTTTCAAGAGCATGCATACTCCATCGCACTGGCCGGTACGCGCACTGCAATACATACCCATGCGCAGACCAAAACCATCGACTGATTGCAATGCGTGAGTTCTATGCTTAATCATGGCCCTAAGTGCGATTCCATTTTCAAATCTGGTCAATGCAAGTCTCCTATTCCATCAGTACTCAAGTCTGGACTTGTTCCTACCTCCCACCATCGGTCCGAGCGATATCTCCAACCATCGGTCCCATTTGATATATCCAAACATCGGTTCCATTCAACATCTCCAAACATCGGTCCCATCAGATATCTCCAAACATTGGCTGCAATCTGATTCTACTCATAAGTTCTGCATCATTGGTTCAAATCCAATTCTACTTCATCAGCTCTGCATCCTCTGTTCCAATCTGATTCAACATCATCAGTTCTAATTCAACTCATCATCAGTTCTGAATCATCGGTCCCAGTCTGATATCATCATCTACAGTTCTCATTTCAACTTCCTGTATAATAAAGCAGTTCCTCTGCTTCTTCTCTCTCCTCAACACATGAGGAAGAGCTGGCTCAATCCACCCAGATTCATACATGCCTCTTCAGTCTTCACTTCTGCCTTCCACGGTTGTCCCAGCCAACCTCAACCCTCAGGCGTGACAACCATCTTTTCCTCAATACCCCCCATCACTCAGTGTCTACCTAATTCTTTATTCTGCCCCCTGCTCCCACCTCTATCATTCCCCCCTTGTCTCCTCCACATCCTCCTCATCCCCCTCACTCTGCTTCTATATATGCCTTCATCCCCTCTGCTTCCCTACCGCACGTCTTCCGTCACTCCACTCTGATTCACTTCTCCCCGACCATGGTGCTGCTACCCTACCTCTTAGCACAGCTGCCTCCCTCTTCTCCATGTCACCTCACCTCACATCTTTCCACATCACACTAAACTCCCTCCCTGCTGTCAAGATCCGGCCTGGGTGGTGTCTTTAGGCTTCAAGGCATTTAGACACCAGTGGTAGTGGTGGGTTATGGCTGAGGATTCTCCCCTGGGACCAGTAGAACTTCCATGCGTGCGTCCGGACTCCTGTGTTAGCAGGCATGGTTGGTTCTTCTCACCTTGTGAAACCCTACTGGTACTGTGGTATACTTACATGGAGTACCTGAATACTGTCTCTCATCTCTTCATGGTGACTCTCCTTTGTTCTGGTTATGGCGTGGCCCTGCTGGTCATAACCATGACCAGCAGGGCCCCCGAATACTCGGGTGCTTAGCACAAAGTACCTGATGGGGGGAACACATGTGGACAACAGGTGCAGTGCAATAAAGAAATTATGCAATAACAGGAAAACTTTATTTACACTCATATCCTCCAGCACAGTAAGCGTAACGGTTACAAGCTCTACTTCGCCGACTTCCTCCAGCACAATACTTGCAGCAGATGGTAAATGATGTATTTTAAGCTTAATGGTTACAGAAGATTAGTTACGTTCCACTCCAAATGAACATCTCCAGTGCAGACTTACACATATGACACAGCAGTGAAATAGTAGCACATACCCGGTGTTGCTGGGCTCAGTAGTTCTACGCATGTCAAACAAATACTTCATACAGCATAGAGGGGACTCCAGATTCAAAGTTCATCGCACTCATCTCAATCCTCACGAGAGACTGCTTATGTGCGGCACATCCCGTTACACAGGGACCCTCTCTCCTTCCATCACCCACATACACTTTCTTCAGGCATACTGACGTCCTGTATATCCCAGGACTCTGCCTCTAGTACAAGTCCCACTATCCAGGGACCTTTCATCTGACGTGCTGGCAACTTAAAGCATACCATTAACCCTTTCACTGCCATGCTTCTCTACTTCAGCACATGGTTACACCGGATTCTCCCATAGGAGAAACTGCCATAGCCAAACTGCCACCTTGCACTGACCCATCCCTCACTATGGGGCACTTCTCCAGGGGCTATCAACCAGGGATCCAGCATTATGCATCACAGACACTCACCCTCTCACACATGGGCTGTCTCTTCACAGGAGATCTCTCATCTTCCACTGTGGCACCAGGCAGTTCTTCCTGAGATTCTCTGCAGTGACTTCCTCACTCAACATGCACTCTGCTTCCAGCTGCTACCTCTGCAGCACTCCCCAATCCTCTTCTCAGAAGGGGTTCAATATCAGTGGGACTGCTCTTTATCCGCAGCTCCCTTGCAGGACTATGGGGAGGGGTGACTCCCCCCCTTGTCTGTATCCAGGGGCCTCTCTAAGACCCCTTATTGCCTAGAGGCTTCTTGCAGGGGGCCATATTGTATTACACGGGCATTCCCCTGTTCACATAACTGGTGGTTCATGGCAGCCGCCATGCACCCTCCCCTAGGATGCCAGGGTACCGCGGGACCTCCCTCCTCCCATCCCGTGGCCCCAGCCTAAGATGGCCGCACTCCTCCTACTCACGAGGATTCCCAGGAACCTGAGTCTTTATAGACTCAGGACCCGACGTCACTGGCTGCAGCCATGGCCAGGATGCGTTCACGCCTGCTGCGAGGCCACACCCCTTTGTCCAGTGAGGCCACGCCTCCTGAGCAGCCTGCTTCCCCCTGCCCTCCCGGTGATTGATGGATGATGTCACCGGGAGGCGGGGCTTAATCGCAGCAGCGCTGGTAGGTGGGGCTTAATTGCAGGGGCAGTGCTTAGCCCGGCTCTGCTGGGTATTACAACCTGACCAGTTCCTTCCAATGGCATCCTTGCTAGTCTCCCAGCTGATCTTGTAATCCAATTACCAGCTTCCTAAGGGTATTTAGGTCTGACTCCTGCAACAGGAAGTTGCTGTTCAACATCACCGTCTGACTGCTCATAGTCATTTCTGGTGACAACTGGCTTATGTTCCAGAGGCTGTATTACTTCTCTCGCTGATCCTGGTTACCTGTGCTTACCTTGTGATCTCCGTGCATTCTACCCGGTGTCCACTATGAGTTCGTCCTATGTGTCTCCAGTTGCACCGCTGTGCCTTCCATGCCTGTGTTCCTTCCAAACTACTAAGTTTACCCTGTGTGTCTCAAGTTACATCCTTGTGTTCAAATATCCTTCATCCGGAGCCGGACTTTAGTGTACGAAATACACATTCCAGTGTATAAATCTCATCATCTGCCAGTGCGTCCGGAGCCGCACCTGTGTGTACAAAATACACATTCCGGTGTACAAATCTCATCATCTGCCAGTGTGTCCGAAGCCACCCCTTAGTGTATAAAATACACATCCCTGTGTATTAACCTCCAGGTCTTCTGTTAGTATGTCCAAAGCCGCACCTTGTGTACGACATACCCATCCTTGTGTACTTCATCCCTACGTTCATTGCTAGTCCTGTCTACTCTTCCAGTGTGCCCTCAAGTGGCATCTTGTTTACCGTGTTTCAGTGCAATCCATTCCTCCGTGTTATTCCCAGTATTCCCTGTGTCAGTTATATTGTTATAGTCTTCCATCACTCCCAGGTACATGTCCAGAGGGCCACGACCTGCTCACTTGGTGCAGCGAATGCCATATCCCGCTTGGAGGGGTCACTGGAGAAAACCACCAAGTGGGTTAGACTACGCGCCTCTAGGCAGGTCTCGCCAAACCTGGGTTTGACAGCAATTGGGAGACACAGTCTATCACCCCCGCCATTCTCACACAGTATCCGAAACTCCTCGGTTCCTGACCTCATCAGAGGTAGTCTTAGGAGCCAGTTGTGACACCTTCCCACAACCAGCAGTTTCCCTTCCTAGCTCTGGAAACCGCACCATCACTACACTCTCTCTATCTTGATCTCCCAAATTAATCTCACCTCCAAGATACAGCAACCCTGATAATTTTATTTGCATCTCTCCTACAAACTCTTACAACTATCCTGTGCACTCTGGAATGCCATATCTGTCTGTAATAAACTGGTCCCCACCCATGACCTAGCCATTACCAGAACCTGCATTTCCCCCTCTGACACCACTTCTCCTGCTGCTCTCTCCTCTGGGGGCCTTACATTTTCTCACACACCCGGGCCCATGGGTCGCCATGGTGGTGGTGGTGTTGGGTACACCTCTTCCAACCTGTTCACATTCAAGTAGCTGTCATTTACTGCCCCCCTGACTCTCCCTCCAAATTCCTTGACAACTTTGCTTCCTGGCTCCCTTACTTCCTCTCTTCAGGTCTACCCTCCATTATCTTAGGTGATTTCAATATCCTTATGGATATCCCCACAGAATCCTCTGCTTCTAAACTCCTTACCCTCCCATGCGAGTGGGCACTCACTTGATCTGGTTTTCACTCCTCCTCTGTGACCATCAACCTTTCTCTATTTTCAATTATCCCTTTCACCTTCTCCACCTCTGCCTCCTAAGGCTACCATCACTAAACATAACATTGAGGCTATCGACACCGCTTCCTTATCCTCCCTACTTGACTCACTTCTCTCCCCTATTCTCTCTCTTTTTTTGTCCCTGAACAAGCCATTTCCCTATACAATGCCTCCCTTACTTCTGCTCTTGAATCCGTTGCTACGGCAATCAGTACTCACCCTCGCAAATACTCATCTCTACCCTGGCATTCTAAATGCACCTCATACCTACAAAAGTGTTCATGAAACCGCTGATCTACAATGGAGGAAATCACGCTCTAAGGCAGACTTCCTCCACTTCAAATGTATGCTCTCATACTACAGTGCTGCCTTTTCCCTCTCTAAACAGTCACATTTCAAAAACGTCATCTCCTCCCAGTTCTCAAACCCCCTGCTTCTCTTTGCTACCCTCCTTTACATCCTCACTTCCCCATATCACTCTCTGCCACCTACATCTAAAATTAACTCCATACATCAGGATATCATATCCCACCAGATCCTCGGCACCCCATTCCTTCCTTTGCCAGCCTATCCCTCCCCATATATTTTACCAACTCTGACTTCTTTTTCACTCGTATCTGGAGATGAAGTTATGGCCCTCATACAAACTCTACCCTCCCACCTCCTCCCTTGATCCTATTCCCTCCGGCCTCCTCCAGTACCTCTCTCCTGTCTGTTCGCATCTTGCACACCTCCTCAATCTCTCCTCATCAGACACTGTCTCCTCTGCATTCAAGAATGCCCTTGCTTCCCCATTTTTAAAAAACCTACCCTTGATCGTAACACTCTATCCAACTACCAACCTATCTCTCTCCCTTTTGCCTCCAAATTCCTTGAGTGTATTGTTTACAACCGCATTACCGCCTTTCTTTCCCCCCCACTCCCTGATTAACCCATTTCAGTCTGGCTTCCATACTATCCATTCCAGTGAAACTGCCCTGATGAAAGTCACCAATGGCCTCCTTGCTGCCAAGTCCAAGGTCCACTACTCTCTGTTCATACTTCTTGATTTTTCTGCTGCTTTTGACACCGTGGACCACACTCTCCTACTGAAAATATTTTCCTCACTTGGTCTATGTGATACTGCCCTCTCCTGGCTGTCTTCCTACCTCTCTGACCACTCCTTCTCTGTGTCCTCTCATGACTTAACTTCCCCCGCACCTTTCAGTAACAGTAAGTGTTCCCCAAGTTTCTGTTCTCTTTAGGTGAGCTCATCAGCTCTTTTGGCCTCCAATATCATCTCTATGCTGATGATACTCAGATCTACCTTTCCTCCCCTGTCCTCTTCCACTCTCTCCTCACTCATATCTCCATCTGTCTCTCTGATATCTCTTCTTTGATGACCCAGCACTTTCTTTAACTTAATATGTTTAAAACTGAACTGATCGTCTTACCACCATCCTGCTTAACCTCACTTCCCATAATTACATTATCTATTGATGGCACAACCATCTCCACTAGCCCCCAAGTGTGCTGTCTTGGAAATATCCTTGACTCCTCCCTCACCTTCAAACCTCACATTCAGTACATCTCGTAGTCCTACCATTTCCATCTCAAAAATATTTCCAAGGAACAAACCCTTGCTCACCCTGGATGCTACTAAGACCCTCATCCATTTATTGGTCATCTCTAGAATGGACTACTGTAACCTCCTCCTACATGGCCTCCCTAACTCCCGCCTCTCTCCACTCCACTCTGTCCTCAATGCTGCTGCCCAGGTCATCTTCCTCTCCGAATGTACTACATCTGCCTCCCTTCTCCTACAAGCCCTACACTGGCTCTCCCTTCCCTTTCAGAACCAAATTCAAGCTTCTCACACTCACTTACAATCCCCTCACCCAATCCTCTCCCATTTACATCTCTGACCTTCTCTCTTCACACTCCCATCCACCCTCTAATGAAAGCTGCTTCTCCTGCCAACTAATCACTTCTTCACACTACTGCCTCCAAGATTTTGCATGTGCTGCTTCCTACATCTGGAATTCTCTACCTCTACCTATCAGACTATCCACCTCTCTGCAAAACATCAAGCGGGCTCTCAAGATCTGGGAGAATCTGGGCTGTTGCCATTCTTACCTAGTAAAGGTACTCCTCAATAGGGGGAGCATCATTTCCCCTATATGTGATATACTGCACCTTTCATAAAAGGTCTTTTATGCTACGCAGCCATTTTATCTTTTTGATTTGATTAATAAATGTGTTTGGTTTTACACGATGTGTGTGTCCCATACTTTGTTTTGCATATAGGAAATGGGAGGGGCTGGGCTGCACATCCTAATATTAAACATGATAATAGGTGCTATCATGCTGAGACCAGTAGTTCTACAGCAAAAAGGAGAGGGGGGGGAGCAGGTGCACACTATAAGCACTAAGAATACAAATGATCAAAATATCTATAATTAACATGGTTTTAAATGTAAGGTTTCTTAGTACATGTTTAGCCAAAGATGTTTGCCCACCTACCACGTCACAGTGAACCTTATACAGGTGGGTCCCTAACATCTCTAATACTGACACACTAATTAATTTATCTAGGTCTTATCTATCATAGAGCCCATTAGATGTGTGTACTGCAATGCAAGGACCCATACCAGTTAAAATCACCTGGGGCAGGCAGGAAGAGTGCTAGCCCAAAGAAGGGGTCTCACCTTCAGAATGTACCTTAAATACACACACACAGGAAATGGGAGGGGCTGGGCTGCACATCCTAATATTAAACATGATAATAGGTGCTACCATGCTGAGACCCATAGTTCTACAGCAAAAAGGAGAGGGGGGGAGGAGCAGGTGCACACTATAAGCACTAAGAATACAAATGATCAAAATATCTATAATAGACTGCAATAATTAACATGGTTTTAAATGTAAGGTTTCTTACTACATGTTTTGCCAAAGATGTTTGCCCACCTACCACGTCATGGTGAACCTTATACAGGTGGGTCCCTAACATCTCTAATACTTTTTTGCATATCACTGACACTGAGAGGTTAAAGTGTTTAAAAACCAGATAGAAGGAAGGAACCAGGAGTATCATGATACATCTTCTTTATGATTTGCTGAATCGATACATTGTATATCTATTTTTGCAACAACTGACTGTGAGGAATAACAGGTCTATAGATATATGACTTTATTACCTTACATGGATTTTTATTCTCTTTTTTTTATTAGAACATTTGATTGATCTTATGAACTACTAAAGGAATACATGTTGGTAGCTGCTCAATCACTTCTGTAATATCACTCAGGTGCATGTAAGGGAGGGGTTATTCTATACAAGAAACAACAAAAACCAATCCTCCAGCAGAGAGACTAAAGTGTTAGTATGTAAGATTAAAGCAAAAACTATGGGCCTGATTCAGAGCCGGACGCAATTAGCGCTCGCTCGTCCAGAAAATAGGGGTGGCTATTCAAATGAACCGTTCGCTGTTTGCGGTCTGTTCACGCCTCTAGGTCGGAACGAGCGAACAAAACTTGCGGTCGTTTTATGGGAAACTACGCCCCCTGGCCGCTCGCATCCTACGTCATGTCCGCTATTTATTAGATTAATCGAGTACATCAACCAGGGTCTGAGCTGCTCGCTATTCTTGTGGTTGGTTTTTGCTACCACAATTTTGCGAGCAGTTCTGGCTATAAAATAACCCAGTGTCGTGGTCAATGACGCTGCTGTTTTAATTATGCACACCCATAAAATGCCCGCTTTGACCTTTAAGCAGACCTGCGATCGGATCTCCACTCCCCGTTTTCAAGCACCTTCCCCTGTTACCACCCACATACGCCTCTTTCTGTCACTCAAATTATCAGGCATTCGCTATTTTGCGAGCACATGAATTTCGACCGCACTGACTGGTTCGCGCATGCGTACAACGATCCGTACGCATGCGCAGTTGAGCAAACATCGCTCGGCGCGAACGAGCGGCCGCTTACGAGTGGCTCTGAATCAGGCCCTATGTGTTAATAGGTGAAAGGTGGAATTAAAATGCTAAGAAAATATATATAAAATATAATAGAAAAAAAATATAATTTGAAGGTGTGAAAGTGCTAAATAAGGTGTTAATGTGTGCCACACCAGAGCAGCCCAGCCACACCAACCCCAGGGGGCACCGCACCCCAAACTCATCCCCAAAACTGATATCTATATCCAATAATTGCCCAATATAAGGCCATATGATAATGGCGCATACAAATATACCTGAATGAATTGAGAGCCAGCTGACCTTGGAGTTACTCCTAAATCCTCCTAATGGCACGACAAGAACCAGCATACCCTCCAAATGCTGGTCCCATCTATGCCTCTCAGTACAGAAATACATGTTGGTAGCAGCTCAATCACTTCAGTAATATCACTCAGGTGCATGTAAGGGAGCAGTTAGTCTATACAAGAAACAACAAAAAGTATTCCCCAAGCACACTGAATGAAATCAGCGATAAGATTTGAAAAACTACATGGTGGTAGATAATTCAGAGATCTCAGTTGCATATATTTGCAAAGATATTACTAAACCTCTGGGCCGCGACAAGTCGTCTCTGATACCAGAGGTCCCTATCACTTGGTCAGAATCTGGGCTGCAGAACCCCAAAAAAGCCGGCGATGGCTAGCTACCCCAGTGAAGCACACCAGTGAGAGACTAAACTGTTAGTGTAAGAGGGGGTGCAGTGCAGTGCCTGCTGCCGTGCAGGTGTACTTCAGGTTCTTACCTTGCATCACACCCTCTCACCTTCAGGCCGTGTGTTGAACAGACGATCCTGGAACTCCCAAATAGAACACGGACACGATGAACTGGGAGGAAGGACACTATGTGAATACTGTCCCTCCTCATGTCGAGCGACACGCCCTGCCAAACCGAAGGATAAATTCAGGTTTTAAGTAAAGATGATCCTTGGCACTTTTGGCCTCAGATCCTGAGTTTTCACCTATCGGCACTCACGCACCAGGTGAAGACCTGTCCTTGCACCGGGATGCAAGGTTCACTGTCCGCCCAGAAGGAAGGAAGG
The DNA here is from genome assembly GCA_031769625.1 of Taudactylus pleione. Taxonomy (NCBI): domain Eukaryota; kingdom Metazoa; phylum Chordata; class Amphibia; order Anura; family Myobatrachidae; genus Taudactylus; species Taudactylus pleione. The sequence continues at coordinate 6,996,003 of JAUIMM010000307.1, forward strand.
ATAGGTAGTGACAAACATATAGGGAGAGACAGTACACACAGATATTTCTCACCATGTCCACTCTTGCTCTATATACACCACAGCCGTGCAGGGCCTAAACCTATGTCACGCAACTACACATACTAAGACAACATCGCCCTCAACCTACAGTGTGTGTAGTGCGACATGTATAACAATAACTAAACTTTTACCCTGCACGGAATACCAATCACAGACTATAAGTACACAAGAGCAAAACACAGTGCTGTCCCTTTAAATGCCTGCTACCTGCCTATCCAGAGCTGGCCAGCTCCTCTTCTTAGTGACTGGGGAAACACTACCTTATTGATGTGGAGCCTGACAGCTCTCCACGGGGGTTTCTGCTCACACCTCTAATCAATTACACAGGGGCTGCCAACTTTCTATACTAGTGGTCTGGGCCTATTGCCCAGACCCCTTTATTATCGTGCTGCCTCAGGCCTATGGGCCTGTCCTTTGGTGGGCTCAGGGGATGGCCGTGGCCTAATGCCCAGGGCCACTTTACTCAGGGCTCTGGTGGTGGCCGGGGCCTCCCTACCAAGGGGCTTATTGTATAGGGCCTTACGCCTTCCTGAATTGGGTACAGGCCTAGGGCCTGGCTGGTGGCCACAGCCCTAGTGCCCACCTATTTGTACCCACAGTGATCTGGGCCTAACACCCGGATCACTGGCTTCTAACCGGGCCTAAGGGGATTCTATAGGGCCTACTGCCCTCTGCAATGTCAGGGCATAGTGCCCACCTATTTACTCACAGGCCTATTGCCTGAATGTGCCTCCAGGCCTTGTGCCCGACACCTGGTGGTCTAGGGAGGTTATATGTACGTGGAAGTGGCCCAAGGCCACCTACCCGAATCATTGGAAGAGGCTGCAGTGGGGTGCTTCATTAAGCTCTTTTGCACTCCTCCACTGCAGTCCTCTCTGCCTCCTGCCGACTGCCGCCGTCCTCAAGGCTCAGCCGCCGTCTTCTTAGTTGAGCCTGTTGTCTTCTGGCCTCTGGAGCTCATCTCCCAAGGTCTTCTTCCTTCCAGCGCCGACGACTAACTATGCCCTCCCGCCCGGCAGCATCCAATATATGATGCCGCCGGTGGGAGGAACTATGATGCGGCGAGCCCTGATTGGCTTGCCGCAGCCATTTTCTATTGGCTGCCAGTCTGCAAGCCATGATTGGCTCGCGGCTGGAGCCTAACTTACCCCACCGCTGAACCAGTGCTGGAAGCCAACAAGCAGCTCCAGCGCCGGACTCCTGCTGCAATTCGGACTCCACTACTGGAAGGGACCAGCCGTGTGCGCCACTCTGGTGCTGGTGGAAGGGGCCGGGCAGCCCCTTCACCAGATACCCGCCGCCTCTGCATTGTCGGCGCTAGGGACAAACTCACTGTCCCAGCAGAGGACACATCCTCCCTGACCTGTCACTCGGTGTTGTTGCTGGGATCAGCCACTTGATCCCAGCACGACTTTCCACATTAGTATGTAAGATTAAAGCAAAAACACATTTCAATGTCTGAAGGCTTTTATTTTACTGTATGACTGCGTACGCAAATAGCGTCAACTTAGAAGGTATAGGCAGGAGCGTATAAAGGTTTAGAAGGTATAGGCAGGATTGTATAAAGGTTTAATTACGTTATAACAGTATGTAAGATTAAAGCAAAAACAATGTGTTAATAGGTGAAAGGTGGAATTAAAATGCTAAGAAAAATAAATATATATACAATATAATAGAAAAAAATATAATTTGAAGGTGTGAAAGTGCTAAATAAGGTGTTAATGTCTGCCACACAAGAGCAGCCCAGCCACACCAACCCCGGGGGGCATAATTGCCCAATATAAGGCCACATGATAATGGCACATACAAATATTCCTGAATTGAGAGCCAACTTACCTTGGAGTCACCCCTAAGTCCTCCTAATGGCACTACAAGAACCAGCATGCCCTCCAAATGCTGGTCCCATCTATGCCTCTCAATACAGAAATACATGTTGGTAGCTGCTCAATCACTTCAGTAATATCACTCAGGTGCATGTAAGGGAGGGGTTAGTCTATACAAGAAACAACAAAAAGTATTCCCCAAGAACACTGAATGAAATCAGCGATAAGATTTGAAAAACTACATGGTGCTAGATAATGCAGAGATCTCATTTGCATATATTTGCAAAGATATGGCTAAGCCTGCGGGCCGAGTCACGGCGTCTCTGATACCGGAGGTCCCTATCTCTTGGTCAGAATCTGGGGTGAAGCACACCAGTGAGAGACTAAAGTGTTAGTATTGTCGAAACTGGATTAGTGGCTGAGACAGAATCAATGTAAAAATTAGCTTGGAGCGACGCCATCTTGCGAATGGCAACCAGACTCCATCTTAAAAATAAGAATCTGCACAACGCCATTTTGCGAATGGCCGTCCAGCGCCATTTTTAGAGAAACTCACACTTAAGTACATATGGCAATGCTATTATTAGCATCATGCGATCGCATATTATTAGCATTATGCGAACGCATATCTCCCCATATCCCATAGGCACATTAAAATATGCACATTAGCGAATGGATAATATCCTGCATGCGAACGCTGTTTATTAGCTGCATGCGTACACATCTGCCCCAAGTTAAAAGTCCTCACTACATAAATCTAACTAGCGTCTTTTCCCAAACCCCTAATACTTACACACTGCACACTCACATAAAAGGTTCCATATCTTCAAAGTGTAATATTCAAAGTTTATTCATTTATTACTAATGTTGTGAAATAAAGACTATTTAATATCTAAGGTTTAGTACATAATAAGCAAACCGTGTTTGGTGTTGTACTGATCTACTCTGTCTCAACAGCTTTCCGGTATCATCGGTGAGAAGATCGCAACATGCATTCTCAACTTATGGACTGTAGAGAGTTAAAACACTAAAATGTACTTTGTGATGTTAGCAGCCTAGATTTGCATGCGGCGGGAAAAAGGATACAAAGGTAGATTGGAGACCGTTTGTATCCATTTGAAATTGTCCAATAAATGATCCTGTAACCAAGACAACTTTAAGAAGAACCAATAGAACCATGCCTAACTTATCTATTTTATTCTCAATCCCTGCAAGGGTATAAATGTGCGTACGGACTCCAATCTGGAGTCTTCTTGCTGATGCTGTTGATGGAGGTTTCTTGCTGATGCCGGTAACTGGTTCCAGCGCGCGTGCGTATGTATAACTGTACCTTGGGTCTGTATAATTTCTTTGCGCTAAATTGTCTTTAGATCGCAGTGTGTAACCTACTGTTTTTATGTTGAATAATATACTTTGTGCATTGGAAACACATTTCAATGTCTGAAGGCTTTTATTTTACTGTATAACTGCGTACACAAATAGCGTCAACTTAGAAGGTATAGGCAGGAGCGTATAAAGGTTTAGAAGGTATAGGCAGGATTGTATAAAGGTTTAATTACGTTATAACAGTATGTAAGATTAAAGCAAAAACAATGTGTTAATAGGTGAAAGGTGGAATTAAAATGCCAAGAAAAATAAATATATATACAATATAATAGAAAAAAATATAATTTGAAGGTGTGAAAGTGATAAATAATGTGTTAATGTGTGCCACACCAGAGCAGCCCAGCCACACCAACCCCGGGGGGCACCGCACCCCAAACTCATCCCCAAAACTCATATCTAAATCCAATTTGGATCATAATTGCCCAATATAAGGCCACATGATAATGGCACATACAAATATACCTGAATCGATTCCACCTTTCACCTATTAACACATAGTTTTTGCTTTAATCTTACATACTAGCACTTTAGTCTCTCAATGGTGTGACCAAGTGATAGGGACCTCCGGTATCTGAAACTACGTGACGCAGCCCGGAGGCTTAGCCATATCTTTGCAAATATATGCAACTGAGATCTCTGAATTATCTACCACCATGTATTTTTCAAATCTTATTGCTGATTTCATTCAGTGTGCTGGGGGATTACTTTTTGTTGTTTCTGATCTACTAAAGGAACTGATTATACCTCAGTAGTGCACTTTTATTACTTTTTATTATTTTTGTACTCATGTCAAGTGATTGGTGATAGTCACATTAAGGTGGAAGTTGCCTTCTTCAAGCTTGGAGAGCAGTGGTTTATATATTTATACATCTTCTCAAGATTTACTTTTTCATCAAAGCCTTCCATCTCTCATCCTAACATTCTGGTCCATGCTCACTTTCTACCCCATCAGTGTCATCCCTGTCTGTGTACCCCTATGCTGTAGAATGTAAGCTCTCACGAGCAGGGCCCTCTTCCCCCATGTGTTTTTACTTCCCTTACTAATATTTACAGCACCTAACCTTTGACTTCTGCCACCGTACTACTTATTTGAGGTTTATGTCCGCTGTTGCAGCAATGTTTATATATCATGTACTTGTCCTGTATTGTCTTATATTGTAAGTCACTGTTTTCTTGTTCTGCTCAATTGTTTATCTACTTTTTATTGCGCTGTGGAACCCCTGTGGTGCCATATAAAGGATAATGATAATAATAATAATAATAATAGTAATAGTGTAGTGTGATATCCAGCGGTAAAATGAGTTTGCTGGCCTAGAATTAGACTCCCAATCCTAGTAGCAAATGTAGGAATAAGATCCTAACCAGCATTCTCAAAATCCTGGTGGAACATGTAGAAATGAACCCAGGGCGTATTACAAGAGGAGGGGGCCCGTGTTCACTCACCGTCCGGGGCCCCCTCCTCTCTCCCCAGCTGCCGTCAGAGAACTGACAGCAGCAGTAAACTCCGGGCACTAGAGTGTGCCTGGAGTCTTATTCGCTTGCGCGGTTCACTGGGAAAATGGCTAGGCAGCCATTTTCCTTGTGATTTCTTGGTAGCCATTTTCCGGCATTTTCAGCAGTGCTACTCCATGGGACATTGAAGAGGTAAGTATAAATGAAAAAAGTATGGGTGCAGGGTGTGCGGTGCGGGCCTCCTCTGGATCCAAGAGCCCATGTGCACCGCACATCCTGCACCCATTAAAATACGCCCCTTAATCAACCTCCCAATCTTGTTGACTATTCTGGGTACACACTGGCTGACATGTCTGTGAACGACGGCATTTACAGACATAGGGCCTGATTCAGAGCCGTTCGCTATTTGCGGTCGTTCGTTCAAAAACAAGGGGTGGCTATTCAAATGATCCGTTCGCAAATTGCAGTCTGTTCACACCTCTAAGTCTGAACGAGCGTGCAAAACATACGCTCGTTTATTTGTTAAAAATGCCCCCTGGCCGCTCGCACCATACGTCATGTCCGCTATTTATTAGATTAATCGAGTACATCGACCAGCGTATGAACTGCTCGCTATTCTTGTGGTTGGTTTTTTCAACCGCTATTTTGCGAGCAGTTCTGAGTTTAAAAAAAACAAGTGACGTGGTCAATGACGCTGCTGTATTAATTATGCACTCCCTTAAAACGCCCGTTTTGACCTTTAAGCACGCCTGCGTTCGAATTCCACTCCCCCGTTTACAAGCACCTTCTCCTGTTACCACCCACATACGCCTCATTCTGTCACTCAAAATAGCAGGCACTCGCTATATAGCGTACAAACGATTTTCGGCCACACTGACTGGTTCGCGCATGCGTACTAAAAACCGTACGCATGCGCAGATGTGCGAACATCGCTCGGAACGAGCGTACGGCCGCTAGCGAGCGGCTCTGAATGAGGGCCATATTGCATTGGCTATGCAGCAATGCCGGTGGCAGATATATCTGCTCATAGTACTGTATGAATAGGTATTTTATAGAGCTTAACTTTTCTGCTATTCAGGTAGTAGAAAATTTTTAAGAAAATTGTTAAATGAAAATGGCGTCATACACTATGAAGAAAATTCTTTTTTTACACGAAAACTGCAGGGACAGATGGAAATTTTTCCATCAGCCCCTACAGGCTGTTGAAACTCCTCCGACTTTCCTCATCTTGTCCACCATCAATAGTATGAACTGCTCATATTAAAAGTCTCTCTATGGCTATAAGATAAACTTGTATACATATGAAATACGAAAAAAAAAAATTATATATCTAAATATAGATATATATATATACATAGTGAGACTTTTAGAGTGTGAGCACATTGGTACTAAATGGTGCTCTTCCTAGTAATTATCTAGTAGCTGTGGGTGGGATGTACTAAGGGACAAATGTGGTCAAAACTGCAATTTTTAAAGGTACAGTATGCCGCATTCCCCATATGTATCAAGCTTATACCTGATGCTATATATAGAGCCTATGGGCTACTTTTCTCAGATTTCCCCTGTGAGGGACCCAAAATATTATTCTCTGACCTCCCCTCAACTTGCATAAGCACAGCGGACTGCCGTGCATGCGCAGTAGGACTCCATAGTCATAAACCCGGAAGTCTTCCAATTCAAAGAGCTTCATTGGTGAGAACTGCTAGGTGACCTTTAGTCACCTAGTGGTTCTCAGTATTGAAGTCAGTGGTGGGAATCGTTCATTGGCAGAGAGAGGCTCGCCTCTCTCAGCCAATTAATGCTAAGCCCATGCATTTCTAAGGGAAATGTCGTGGCTGAGCTGTCATTCTGGAAGTACCGTTATTAGAGGGCGTTACTTATGTCCATGGGTCTGGACTTTGCGTTTTTTGTTTTAGAAAGACGTGGATATCTACATGGAGAAGAGGACATGTACAGGGATTGTATGTGTGAGTGGGAGTGTAATAAAGTTCTACTTGTGTGTGTCTTGTGTTTGTTTTAATATCTCTTTTGCAGGGGAACTAGAGGTATCAGCAGGCCCTTAATGCCCCGCATACTGGTACTTGTGGTTCTCCAAGTACCAGCATGTGGGGGAGGCTTGCTGGGACCTCTAGTTCTCATGTAATAGACAATGTTATGTTATCTAATTTTATACACTGTCAACCCGGTACCCACTGGTCAGGGGTGTCGGGGATAGCCCCGGGCTATCAACCCAGGCCTGGGGTGCCCTGGAGAGGGGGAACACCGTTTTTGTGGGTCCCCCACCTCCCCAGGGATCCCCGGCCGGGGATAACTAGCAGTCAGGTATAATGCTTTGGCTGGGGCCCCGGTGAAAGGGTACCCCTACTGTGGATTTACACCCCTGCTAGTAAGAGTCCGGTGCTGGTTTTGGAAAATACAGGGGACTACATCTTTTGTCCCCCTGCATTTCCAAAACGAGGACCAGCGGACTGAGTCCAGTGTTGGTTGTGCAAAATATAGGGGACCCCTATGTTTTTTGACCCCTGCATTTCAACAGCCAGGACCAGCTCAGAAAAGCCCAGTGCTGGTTGTGATTTTAGGGGGAGACCCCACGTCATTATTTTTATTTTTACATTTTAACACTTTAAAATCTTTTTACACTCAGAAGCATGCACGGATTTCACTGATCTGTGCAATTCGTACCTGCTCATGCTAAATTCACCAGCAGGTCTATTATTTTGGGGATTTAAAGTTAGATTTTGAGTTCAATTTGGTGTTCCTTTTCAAAACAAATATTAGTAAATCAGGGATTTGTATGTTGGTGTATGTAAAAGTACCGATGTTTTGCCGATTTTCGATTTTGACTGGGATTCGGTTTTATATTTGTATTTCATCCGATTTTGCCTTTAGTAAATCTCTGAATGAAAATCGAATGAAAATTGAATGCAAATTGAATAGGAAATCACACATCATAAATATATCCTTTATTGTCCGCTTAGTGTAGAAAGGCCCCAAATCCTAATAATGCAGAAAGAATACCTTGCATCTTGTAGTGACAGACCCTAAATATTCACTAGACTCCCCAAAATGTTATTAGCTAGTTTAGAAAGCAAACTCCCAATAAGTTTTTATTTTCAACATTTCTGTGTAATTTTTGTACTTATACTGTACGTACTTTAGCTGCTGCAGGCATTGCCTGTATTTATATTGCCCGAAGATTGCTTACATTACTCTCAGTGCTTCTTCTAGAACTAAGAAAAGTCTATGGTGTAAAGATGCATTCCTTGTACTCTGGCACGTACGGAAAGTCTGCTACAGTACGTATGTAATAAAGCTTGAGAGATATTTGAGGTCATGCTTTTCTATGTCTGAGTGCATGGCAGCTCACAGTAAAAAAAAAAAAGAGTGTGATGTACAGTATTTGTTAGTGAATGTCAGTTTGGTGTTAACCGTGGGGCTATACATCTGGGGGGAAGGTTGGAAGAAAAAATGATCTCTGCTAATAAGATGGGGAGTAGGGTAACTTTAGGCGGTGGTCTAGGAAGAAAATCTAAAAGGAGTCATATTTCAGTGTTGGAGTCCTGATCGCTGTGAGTCACTGGAGTGGCTCTGAGCTGCCTTTGTTTCACTCTGCTCTGTGTAGCAGAGGGAAAGGCAGCAAACTTCATAACTTTTATTTTTCTATTTTGACTCCATCGCTTACTTTGCATGATCTGCCAGCTTGCTCTTCTCTAAGGATGGCTTCCAGGTGAGAACAAAAATTATGAGTTACCTCTGTTTATTTTATTACTTTATTCTCAGTTCTCTTATACAGTTTATTTTAGAACTGATTCACGTTTATGACTCTTCTTTAATTATTTGACTTATGTGTTACAGGAATTATCAACAGTCCTTAAGGTTAACATACCTGCTCTTTGCATGCATATCCCCACTCATTCTGGATGCACAGATCTGGGAAGGTAAGAAATTGGGAAATAACGTATCAGCAGGCTCTGCATGCAGGTGCTAAAAGCAGGATGTTAACCCCAATGTCTCTGCAGTGTGGAAAGCATCAGTGCAAGTTGTGAATATTGATTCATGCTTTTGCTTTTTGAACTGTTGTAGTATTTAAGCTTTGACTTATGTTTATGGCTCAGCAGTAGGGATGCACTAAAGCCAGAGAAATACAGAGTACTGTTTAAAAAGGAATTAAAAAAACACCTCCAATAACGTACAGAATCAAAACTCTAATTTGCATGTTAATATTAATGTAAGACCTAAATAAATCATATAGTACTATATTTAATCTGAACTCTGGCAACTGATAATGCTATGTCCTATGGACTAAAACTAAAGGTTGCATCCCTATCTGAGAGTTAATTTTTATTGTTGTACACTGACGAATAGGAAAATTTACTGTGTTTTCTTCAAAAGTATTAACTACTATAAGTAGTTCTGAAGATTTTTTATGGATTTTCTAAGTAGTATTTTAGTGTGTTGCCTGGAATAGCAGCATGACTTTTATGTACAGTACATAGTTTTACAGTCCAAGTTATATTTCTATAATTCTGGTGACAAAACACTTTAGTCTAGTTTTATTATCACTGCTAAAGTAATACAAAATAGTGTCGCTATGTAATGCATTGGCTCCATGAGGTAACTCAGTGGTGTCTGGGGGTGTGGTGTGATAGCAGTGATGTATTGGAGGTTGGATCACATCACATTTGATACCCATCACAAGCCAGCATGGTTTCCTGTATCAGATGCACTAGTATATTACTGAAGGTTACACACTGGGATTTGTAGTAGGCAAAACTTGTGAACCACTCTGTTTAAATTAAAAAATTACTCACAAAAGCTGTAAAATATATTGTAGAAAACTTTAATAGCCATAAAGTTTGTACTTGTTAATGGCATATTGTTGATGCTTCCACAAGAATAACAGTATTTGTAGTGCGACAGGTTGGAATTTAGCACTTTTGTGCATCAGGTTGAGCCACAAGCATTTCAGGGAGATTGTGAAAGCAACACCTATGAGCACGGATATCGCGAGATCCACGCGTGGAGCCCTGGAGCCGGTAGCCGCCACAGCAGGGACAGCGCTGTCCCTGCTGTGGGGATAGGCTAGCGCCAGGCTGTAGCTGTCGATAACGACAGCTACAGCCGGCCGAACGGTCAGACGATCTGACCATTCGTACATAGCCCAGGCTATCAGCGCTGCTATCTTGTAGATAGCAGCGCCGATAATGACAGGGGTACATAGCACCCCTGTCATTTACCGCTCAGACCCTGATCATACATCGGGAGAAGCGGTATCAGCGCACATAACGTGCGCTGATACCGTTTCTGGGCTTCATACATCTACCCCAATGTGCCTTATAATTATAACCAATGCAGGAAATGGCACTGATGATCCCTTTTGCATGTATGTATCTCTGATTAATTTTCTTTCCCAAGTATATAACAGCTACATAATGGGGGTAAGGTGCGGTCAGGGAGATTACTAGAATCTTCAGGGAGTCCGGAAGATTGCTACTATTTAAGAGAGTCTCCCTCACAATCAGGGAGAGTTGGCAAGTATGGGTTGAGCAGTGTTACTGATGCAGTTTAATTTATTAGCGGAAGGCATTAGAAGTGACAGTCTGTTATTATGTTTTATTGCCCCTGGAGTGATGGAGCATGGTGCCAACTCTCATTAATGGATTTCCATTCTCTATCTCTGCAACATAAACCCTATAACCCTAGACATAACTGCTACTGTAAACGTACCTCTTCAATGCATTGACCGGCTGGAGAAAGCAGCGGTTACAAGCTGGACTGAGCATGTAACAGCTTCATGGTCTCTGCCAAGAGCTCTGGATGAATTCCGCATTTTTTCCATGTGACACATTTGTAATAGTAATCTAGGATTTAAAAGTTTATGGGTTTTACTTTTCTGGCTTTATTTAGGAAAAGCATGTACATGATATAACGAAGGAGAGTTTAATATCATTTTGCACTATCTACAGGTTATTTCGATCTACAGTATCAGTGAATATGCAGAGCAATAGAAAATTGCCTTGTCAGATTATATTGTAGGGAAATTTTTTATAATTTTATTATAATTATTATTATAATTTTATATTATAATAATAACCCAGTATGTGTACAGATATCATTGCTTTTTTATCCATGTATAGCTATAAAGAACATCTTTCAGTGTCAGCTAATTCAGACAGTATTACAAATCCAACTCAATTACACCAAGTACATGCTGTCTGTTAAAGATACACATTAGGTTGGTGGCACTATTTACAGTATGGCTGTATAAAATATATAGTTACACATAACTTGGTAATATCATACATTGTACATGGTTTTGAAAACATTTTTGTGATTATGGGCTCCATTTATTATGCATAAAAACGTCTTTTCTCCATAAGTTTAGCTGGATAAAAAAACACATTTTCTCTTCTCAGTATTTAAAGTAGGGATGTGCAGGCTCGGATAGGTTCGAGTTTGCACGTGGAGTTCGGATTTTTCCCTCCAAAAAAACGGAACTCAGAACGAGGCAAAACGTCATCTTACATGGACGAACATCATCATTCCTGGACAAAAGACCAGGAATGATGATGTTCGTCCATGTAAGATGACGTTTTGCCTCGTTCTGAGTTCCATTTTTTTGGAGGGAAAAATCCGAACTCCACGTGCAAACTCGAACCTATCCGAGCCTGCACATCCCTAATTTAAAGAAAAGATTTCACAGTTTTCTAAGCATTTTCTTGATGATGCAGGACTACATTGTCTATTCTCCAAACATTTCTAAATGGTGGTATATGTAGGATGGAGCACAGAAGGCCAATATCTCCATCTGCTCTCTCACACAACTCACCTGTGGCCTGGTTCCTCACAGATCTTTTGGCTGTGACGTGTATGTACTCATCCCTCTGATGTCTTAAGTTGGGATGTGCGCCGGCCCCCGTGTTTTGGTTTTGAATCTATATCTCCTTCGTGTTTTGTATCTGGATTTGGTTTTGCCAAAACCGCCCTTGCGTGCTTTGGTTTTGGATCTGTATTTTTTTTTTTTAAATTGATAAAATTACTAAAGTCAAATAATTTGGGATTTTTTTTGTTCCTACAGTATTATTAAGCTCAATAACATTAATTTCCACTCATTTCCAATCAATTTTGACCATGTCACAGCTCACAATATTGTTTTCATCCGGTTTAGGCCCAACATGTGCATCAAGCTAGCTGGCTGAATAAGATAAGTGGCAGCAGTGGGCGACACAAACACGTGGCAGTTCAACTTCCAACATGGCACATAAGGAAACATATATATTAATCAAGAGGCCTGAGGAAGATGGAGTATGTATGTAGTTGAAGGCAGGGAAGGGTTGATTGTTAGTAAATTTAATTACAGTTTTTGATTCCGAAGCAAATTTATGAGGGAGAAGGGGAGATCATGGGTGAACAATATGTCCCATATTTTGCCCACAAAATCAACTTGGTGGTTCAGAATATTTTTTAAAATTAAAGGGGCATGCAGGAGATGCTGTCTGTGGCCATAAGCATTTCTGGTCAATTTTGGAATTCAGCAACCGCATGTCAAAGATTGCAGCAGCTGTGGCAGTTCAACTTCCAACATGGCACATCACAAAACAAATGTTTTTATTATTCAAGAGGCCTGAGGGACTTGGATTATGTATGTAGTTGAAGGCGGGGAAAGGAAGATTTGATTAGTAGTAAATTTAATGACATTTTTTTATTCCAAAGCAAATTTAGAAGGGAGGAGGGGAGGCATTTACAAAAAATATTTAAATCATTCACATCAGTCCTTGCCCAAGAAGAATTTGAGTGCTGTGCCTGCTGCTGGGAGTGGATTTTCATCCCAGAAGGGTACCAGGAAGACTACTAGTAGTACTTTAAAAAACAATTGACTGTTAAACAACCGTTTCAAAGGGGAGCAAGTATGACAGCACTAACCTAGTTGCACAGCGGATCACTGACGTAATAACATCTACGCTGGTATTAGATGTGCGTCCAATATCCCCCAATAATGCAGTGGGTTTAGACAGTTAATTGAGGTACTGTGTCCCCGCTACCAAATCCCATCTAGATTCCACTTCACTAGAAAAGCAATTCCCAACCTGGCAGCAGCCCCTTGATGAACAACACAGCACCCCTTTATGGACAACAAAGCACACCTGAGGAGCAGCGGAGTGCGGACGGACCACCTGCAGAGTCACAAAGACGTGGATGATAAACTGCGCTCTGGCTGGCAGTGTGACCAAACAATAATAGCGTGGCTACTAGCTTCAGTAGCATGAACACACAAAAAAAATCAAACATCTTTTTTTTTTTTTGTGGAATAATTTTATTTAACTTTAATTTTTTTAACATTGGGGAAGAGCACCCCTGGATTGACAGAGCACCCCTAGACGATGCAGCACTCCTTTATTTACTGCAGCCCTAGCCCCTTGATGGACAGGACAACACAGCAGCACCCCTTTATGTACTGCAGCCCCCTTTATGTACTGCAGCCCCAGACCCTTTATGTACCCATCCCCAGCCCGACAACACTGCACCCTTGAACAACAGCAATACAGCCCCCCAGCCCAACACTGCTCCCTTGAACAACAGCAGCACAGCCCCCCAGCCCAACAACACTGCACCCTTGAACAACAGCAACACAGACCTCCAGCACTGCAAAAAAAAATAGTGCTCCCCTTCCTCTCAGAGGCTACAAGTCCCTGACTTTTATATAAACACAGTAAAAATATGTAAAATAACCACAATTTTAAAACTAACTTTATTTAAATTAAAAGGTTCCCGAAAAAAACACATTCACCTTTTTATTAAAAATAAGGTAAAATAAATTATCTTCTGCGAAATATGATATGTCTTCTGTCTCTATCCAGAGATGCTCCATCATAGCCAAATAAAATGCAGTAAGTGTTGGAAAGTATTTGTGATTGGACGCTAAAGGGAATCCCTGCGACTGAGGACCTCATTCAGAGTCGGTCGAAGCGGCCGCACGGTCGTACGGAAAAAGGGGCCGGATATTCAAATGATTCCCTCGCAAGTTGCGTCCCTAAGTTCGGATCGGTAGTTGGCCGACCAAGGGGAGGAAGCGGTCGGAAGACAAAAAAATACGCCCCCTTCTCATACGCATTGCACGTCATCTCCGGGCATATAAGGATTAATCGAGACCATCGGGAACCATCGGCACTGGTCGTAGAGGTTAAGGTTGACCATACCCTCTCTTAAGCTCTACGATCATGTCAGTGTAAAACCTCCCATGTCACATGTGCCATGATGCTACTTTGTTAATTATGCACTCCCATAAAACACCGTTAGCATAATGAGGCACGCCTGCGTTCGGATCTCCACTCCCCCGTTTTCAAGCACCTTCCCCTGTTACCACCCACAAACGCCTCCATCTGTCACTCAAACTACCGACCTGGCTGTGTTCAAGGAGAGAGAAATTTCTGATCATAGCGGCTAGTTTGCGCACGCGCATTGCGAACTTTACGCATGCGCAGTATAGCGGACATCAGTGGCATACGACCGTGCGGCCGCTTCGACCGAATGAGGTCCTAACTGCTTTGATAATTGATCAGTGATCAGCACTAGGAAGCGGATATTCCTTCTTCTTATGGAGTGTTTTTCATTTATTTCCCTTTGGACTAAGATGGATTTAGATAGAATAAAGAAGTAATGATTATATTTCTAAATCAGGCTACAAAAGATAAGACAGTTTAATTTAAAATTTAACTAAGTGGGACAGAGGACTTGGGGGGGTCTTTTTATTCAATGTAAGATTATGTTTACATGTAAAATGTCAGTAAGGGCACAATCACTTGTCCGTGCAACTTTGCAGGCACTTGGAAGGGCTGTATCTGATATTTTTTTGGAGGGTTTATAGGTTGATTTACCTTTACTAGATTAAGTGGCTTTCTTAGCCACATTTTTTAGTGATTTGGAATCTGTATGGGGTGATCTACCAATGTGCAGGCTCCACTAAGAGCCTCTCTCAACGGTAAGAAAAAAGTAAAGTGATAACTAACACTATCACTTCCCTTACAGGTTCAGATCAGGCCACTCAACTGCGCATGTACAATGAAATAGTTGTAATGTACATCGGGAAGAGATACAGCCCCCCATAGAGATTAGCTAACCCAGACAAGCTTTTAAAAACTAAGGGGTCTATTTACTAAGCCTTGGATGGAGATCATGGGGTCTATTTACTAAGCTTTGTTAGGAGATAAAGTGAATGAAGATAATATACCAGTCAATCAGCTCCTAACTGCCATGTCACAGGCTGTGTTTGAAAAATGACAGTTAGGAGCTGATTTGCTGGCACCTTACTTCCGTTCACTTTATCTCGTGACAAAGCTTAAGGCACACATCCACTAGCCAATTTCTATGAGTGATTGAACGATATCATTATCGTTCAATCGCTCATGAATCGGCAACATTATTGTCGAAAATGACCAGCGATGCGCGCTCCCGCTGGTCGTTTCTGACATCAATCATCGGCCGAACATGCTGAACAACCTGATGATAACGTCAGGTTGAGTATGTTAGGGGATGATTGATATGCCTGAGCAGTCGTTCAGTATATGCACAGCGCAGACTGTGAAACGACTGCCTGATTACAATGTCATAATCGTGCAGTCGTTTTTAGGTCTGCTAGTGTATGTGTGCCTTTATTAAATAAGTGAGCAGAGATAAAGGAGCTTATTCAGACCCGGTCGTTGGCTCTACGAGCTCGCAACCGGGTCGATGTTGCTCCAGTGCGCATGCGCATGACGGAGCCGTCGTGCGCATACGCGAGACCTGGCTAACGACGGGTGATCCGTCGTTAGGGGTCTCGTAGCAGACGGGGCGAGCTGTCGTTGTTGAGTGACAGCTCGTCCGTTTGATGGGTGGGCCGGGGGCGTGTCCGGCCAAACGGAGGCATTCCTGTGGGAACGCTTGCCGTTTGGGGGCGGCCCCACTGACATCATCAGTGATGTCAGTGGGGAGCTTCCTGCTCAAACAGAGCAGAAAGCTCCCTGGGGCTTAAGGTTGTCGAGACCCTACCTTAGGGTGTTAACCCACAGCCTAACGACCGACATGGAGGCGGCCGTTCAGGATGCAAGCGGCCGCCCTGTTTCAGAACGTCCGCTTGCATCCTACGACCGCCTCTGAATGAGGCCCAAAGTCCCAAATAATCAGCTCCTAACGGTCATCCAAAGCTTAGTAAACAGACCCCTAAGCTTTTCGGAGCTTGTTAAATAGCCCTTAAAACAATAGGGATGGGACCTGCGAGTGCGGTTACTCGCAAAGCAGGTGATATCTCCAGTATCTTCTGCTTTCAATATTTGTCAAATAGAGGTGAAACTTATAAATAGTGTTTTTGTGGTATATTTACTAAAGTGTGGGTATTTAGAAGTAGAGATGTTGCCCATAGCAACCAATCAAATTCTAGCTATTATCTTCTAGAAGGTGCTAGATGTTAAGTAGAATCTTATTGGTTGCTATGGGCAACATCTCCACTTCTGAAAACCTGCACTTTAGTAAATATACCCCTAGATCAACATTTCAGCATATTGTCTGTTTGTAAATAACCATCTCATCTGATTTTTTTCTGGCAATACTATGGTTGAATTCTAAATTTTTACAATAATTATCCTCATTGCAAATTTATATCTTTCCCTGGAAATGTACGTCTGAATATTTTGAGCCACTGGAGAATGTTTTCAAACTGTTGGGTTGATTCTTTCAGCAAGTGACGTTAACATAGAACCATTGCAAGAACACTCTGCATGCCAAAGTATAAAAAGACCTTGTTCAAGCTTTCCCTTGTGGTTTAGCAGTGCGGGAGGAGACCCTTTATCAGAGTGCATTTTCATTTTTGGCAGAGACATTCAGGAAAAGGTGTAGGATGTACAGAAAATAATTTTGGTTGGTAAAAGAATGTTCAGTTCATTAGACTTATACAAACAGGCATTTCTATACTTATATTCACGCTTACTTATACATATAACATTTTGTGCTAACTATAGTACCCTTACAAACTGTAATATATTTTACTAGACCAGAGCTAAAATTTATGTAGCTGTTAAACATGAACTTTTCAACTAGGGTACATGCATTGCCTATTACATGATTTTTTTTTTATATAGCCAATGGAGGGGAGAGGTGATTTCTAAAGGCTGGAGTTTATTTAGGTACATACTTACCAGCAGTGGCGTATCTATAATGGGTGCAGTGTGTGCGGGGCATATGGGCCCCTGGGTCCAGGGGGCCCTGCACCGCACACATTGCACCCATATTATTTTAAACTTACCTGTCCGAGGTCCCATGTCGGGTGTAAGCGCTGCTCAGAACACTGGAAAACGGCCGCCGCCATTTACATTATCTTATTTTACATATTTGTTGTGTCCTGTGTTGTGTTATGCCGCACATCCACTTGCAGATATAAATGAGCGATTTAACGATAACAACATCGTTATAGTTGAATCGCTCATTGATCGTGTATAAATCGGGCAGTTTAATGTCGGAAACGACCAGCGATGAACACTCCCGCTGGTCGTTTCCGACATCAAATATCGCCTGAACATGATGGTCAATCTGCCGATAACGACAGATTGACCATGTTCAGAGATGAGGGAGGGTGCCTACACTGAAAGACATAACGTTCAGTGTAGGCACTGTAGGGGAAGAGGAACGACTATATGATTACAATGTTGTAATTGTACTGTCGTTTCACTATCTGCTAGTGGATACATGGCTTTAAGTCAGATCATCAAATTGTTATCTCTCGTTATTTGTACTTCTGTGCCCTCACTTTGGAAGTGGAGGGGAAGAAGAAACCAGAATATAAACTTTGTCACAGTAGCAGAATTGAATTCAGAAAATGAGATTGCTAGTTTTGTGGGAGGCAATTACCCCAGTTCTCATTGTGATAATGGAGGAGAAGACAGGCTTACATGTGTCATGGAAGTGCAAACATTTAAAGATGAGAGTGAAAGGATGGAAGTCACAGACTAGGGCCACTATTTATTAATATACAACGAAAACACTAATTGTCTATAACCATTTATTGCATCGGTAGAAAATTTATTATTGCCTCAATCTACCGAGAAAATAGTACGGGAGCAACTGCATTGCATCTACAGTATATGCCCGGCAATAGAGGCTGGCAGTGAAACGAGTAGGAATTAAGGATTAATGGCACTTGTCTGCTTTCATAATTGCTCTAATAGGCATATCACTTTCCCAGTTGGTATCCAGTCAGAAGGTCAACAGTAACCTTGTTGATATTCATAATGTTGACAGCACAGCGACAGGCACCATGTCGACAGCCTCAATGTGAAATGTCGACAGTCTTAGGATGCAGATGGTTAGGCTTAGGCTGCGGTGGGAAGGTTAGGGTTAGACTACAGGGGAAGGGAGGATAGGGTTAGACTGCAGGGGGTTAGGATTAGGAAGAGTGGGGAAAATACTTACTGGAACATCACTACTGAGACATCGCCATCGGAACTGATCCTTACATGACTGCTGGGACCCGGAAGAAAATGCTGGAGCCGCTGCAGTCGCAGGGACAAGGTAAGACATCGCTAGACCACCAGGGACCATTTGTCCACAGTTCATCATTTTGACATATCATTGAGGTGGACATGATAAATGTCGATATATCATACAGAAGAGTAATTACTGTATAATATTTTGTTATGTTCAAAATGTATTACAACTGCTAGATTTCTAAATGTTCTCATGATGCAATATATATAGTAATATCTATCTCACGGATAACTGGAATTGTAATAAAAAGAAATGTTTCTCAGAATTAGCAGATACCAGTGAGCTGCATGATCTACAACAGAAGCTTCCATGTGAAAACATATTAGGTTAAGCTGTCATTTAGGAGCTGATTTTATGGCACTTCACGCTAAAAGACATGTGAAGAGAGACATAGGATATGCAGCATTTCTAGCCATGGGAAATGTCAGAAAGAGGAGGAAGAATGCACCCTATTTATCCCATCTCATGGCCTTCTTAGTGCTTCAGACACAAAACAGCTAATTGAACAAAAGGCGATTGTGTTATATGGAATAGCCATTTTTTCCATTATTGAAATATTTCCCTAGTGTAGGACAGGATACTCATGGAATCATTGTCCCCTAGGGAAAGTGCATTCAATAGAAACAGCTGTATTTCTTTGCAATGGCATCCATCCATGGTCAAGTTAGGTCAATTAACATTCCCTGGGGTATGCTGAAAAAGAAGCGTTTCTAGCATTTTACACTGCATGAAAAATATTTAAGTCATTTTAATACCAGTGTCTACCCTGATAAAATGAATTATTAGCATCATCTGTCACTGGCAAACACATAATGTATATTAAAGGAACAAAACACTGAAATATGCGTGCAGTTTCTGGATTTCATTATAGGGTA
This sequence comes from Taudactylus pleione, assembly GCA_031769625.1. NCBI lineage: Eukaryota > Metazoa > Chordata > Amphibia > Anura > Myobatrachidae > Taudactylus > Taudactylus pleione. The sequence continues at coordinate 7,015,111 of JAUIMM010000307.1, forward strand.
TTTCCTCTGTAAAGAAACTGTTTAAAGGAAATCCCTACCATACAAAGTATTTATTTAAAATGTACTCCTATAGGGTTATGTGACAGGGTTTTCAGAAGCAGTGCGATTCTGGTGATCTTGGCTTCATATTTAAAGAGGCAATAATTTACTTGGCAAGACCAGGCTGGCTTGTGATTCCTAGCTACTCCCCAGCTTCTCCGTGTAGTTCCAAAGATTCTATTGTATAACACTGGGCCAATGTCAGAATGCGCTTGGATTCGCTGGGTAACGCCATCTTTAGATGCACAAAATGACGCCAGAGGGACTTCTGGGTTATAAACCCTGAAGTCCCTCTCTCACAAAGGACAGCTCTTATTGGGAGAGATGTTCTTTGTGGTTTTCTATATGCATACCGCCACAATTAATGCTGGCATGCATGCGGTGGGTGGCAGGATGCATTGCATGCAAACTGGACGGTATGCCCAGTATCTTAAATAAAATTCCACAAATAAACACATATTTCTACCAAGATATTACATGTTCTTACGGAATCAGTATGAATGACCGCCGGACGACAGCCAGGAGGTTCAAATCCTGATGCTGGAAGCCCAATGGGTGAAAATCCTGACAGCGCAGGTAAGTATACTATCCCTACCCCTCTCCCTCCCTAACCTTAACCCTCCCTTAGTGGTGCCTAACCCTAACCTCCCCCATAGTGCCTAACCCTAACCTCCCCCCATTAGTGCCTAAACCTAACCACCCTCCCGTACCCTAAACCTAACCCTTCCGGGGGGAGGTGCCTAACCTAACCTCCCCCTTTGTGCCTAAACCTAACCCCCTTCCCCTAGCCTAACCCTAACCTTCCCCGTGGGGGTGCCTAACCCTAAGTCCCCCTGGGGGTCCCTAAACCTAACTCCCCCATCCCCGGCTAAGTGTATACTCACCCCGGCAGAGGACGATCGGCCCAGCTTCCTCTCAGCGTTCCGGCGTCGGGATTAACGTAGGCGTCAGTATTTCGACGCCTGTGTTAAATCCCTTGCTGGGATTACAGTGTTGGGATTGAGACCGGCGGCCGCATAACTACATCCTGTTCTAACTGCAAGAACAGTTTTAGTGTGTGTTTTATTTCTACACAAAATCACATGGTGATAAATGAAGCCTTTGTTGAATATATCAAGGTTTTCTTGTACCTGCTTGGTCATACAATATGTGTGGAACCTACTGGAGCGGTTTACGGCTAATATGCTGAAATGTAAAATGCTTCTTCGCCCTCTTATCACACTCACACAACCTTTCTTGACTTGTTATATTTTGAAAAATATATTCTTGTAGACTTTATTATTTCTGCTACAGATGTGTCAGCGCTCATCTTTGCGGCTGCTCCGATTTGCTGCGGCACGTATGGTGCGAATAACGCGTCCGCGAATGGGTGCTTGCGTTATGTTTGCTTCAGCGATCTATAGGATCGCTTAGTGCAAATGCTGCCGCGGCTTGGCATACTGTTGCATACGCCACAGCGTTGGGTCGCTCTGTTGTAAGGTGTGTACCCAGGGTAGGCTGTTCTCCTGGACCATTTATCCACATTATAAAAATCATGGGCTTAAACAAAGCAAGGTATGCTTATAAAAGTAATCCAGTTCATTCATTATTATAAAATTATTTTGTATTAATGTAAAATATTTCAAATAATATTATCTGAAGATTACAAATGTAAGTGCATTACATTGGTACACTAATCAAAAATTGCACAAACAATGATACTGTAAATTTAATTTAACCAGCACTTTGACATTGATATTCACAAACCTGGATATAATATATTGATATGATGGATATAATGTTTGCTTTGGCAAGTCAAAACAAACAATTCTTGCGCTTGTTTTATAGCCTTTGCTTTCTGTTTCGGATGCATGTCAGACTTACTGGTGATACACGACTGACACAGTACAACAGACATAGGTTTAAGAATCACATCCTACAATGAACTTTTTTGACATGAATGCCTTAATGCGAGATGTGCGACCAGTGCCACAGCCCAGAACGTAGGGCAGAAATGGCTGCATGATCGCTGCCCCAATGGCACTTACTTCCAGCGTATAGAGTGCCTAGAAAGCCACCCCACTACATAGAAAGGCGCATCCTAAGGATCTGCCCAGCACCCATCTTCCTGCTCTGTGAAGTCATGGTGTCACGTGTTCCAGGGGGCGGTGGGTGCTGGCCCAGGGCCCATATGCACCCTACTATAGCACTGATTGACTTGTGTAAGATAATAGAAGTTAATTACAATACTGAAGCTACTAGATCTTAGATCTAGAAAATAAAAGTGTAATGCTGCAGGCTGAGTGCTTGTATTCAGGTCATGGAACTGTGAGGTGACTTATAGTATTCCTATATCATATATTAATGGGTACAGTATTTGTTATTATTGTATGCAGATTAAAAACATAGACATACACAGACAGACATATGTACATACACACAAATATACATACTTACAGACTGTCCATATGGCAACAGAATTGCTCACTCTGTGGTCATGTCATCCGACTCCTAATTCAGCATAACACTTTTTATTAATGAAATGCAGCTGACCAAGTCAGTAAATAAGCTGAGGGATAGGGTCTATTCTCAATACTGCAACCTGTGATATTGTAACTTCCTGTATTATGGAGAGACCATGTTTCCCTATAGACACAGTTGTCTGCAAGTGATTTAAAACATGATACGCCCATGGAAACGGAAAGAAAAGTAGAGTAAATGGTAAATACAATATATTGTTATATTTAGAAGGTTTCACATATAACAATATATTTATATTGTATCTTCTTCTTATTCAGTTCCATTGTACATAATATCTTCATATGTACTGCAGCATAATAAATGGATCTTTTGCAGGGAGTTAAACTATCACTGCAGCTGGATGTTTGCTGGGTGAAACTGCTTTGAGACAAGTCAAACAAAGCAACTGGGTGAATGTGTCCTCGCATATCTCTGCTGCAGTCATGCTAAAAAGCCCCTCTCTGGGTGCAGGTCCCGTGAGCCACATCTAGCTCCGGGAGTCCTTTTTGATGAAAATGCGTCTAAGTCACAATGTGATGCGACTGGAATGCACCAGGAGACTGTGCTGATTAATTTTATAGTGACACTTGTATATCTGTGTGGGTCTCTGAATCTACCTACGATGCAACGGCTGCTGCTTTATTTCCATGCCAAGTTCTGTTCACAGACTAGTTGCTTTGCATTATGACTAAGACTCATTTTTCGGCGAAAAAAAGGAGCCCAATGCTAGCAGAGTTGTACAGGACCAAGTGACTCACTCATGCCAGGCAAATCGCACTGCGTGGTGTATTGAGGATAGATGTTGGAGGACATATCTGTATATAAGGAAGGATTTAAAGCCTCCAATTAGGATAGAGCTTGGGTGGAGCTTAGTCTTCAAAAAGTTGCTGGTTCCTGTGGGCAGGTCCATCAACGCCAGACCAACTGGCTGATCTGATAGGCAGTATTAGTAAGCTAAGTATTAGGTATCGTCAAGAAGAAATTATTTTGTTTATATGCAGGTCTGCCATCAGAAATTGTGGGCCCCAGTACTGATGAAACACACAGAGTCTGATGGACGCAGAAGTGTAGTATGGAGCCCTGGCACCCAGAAAGCATATATACTGTGATGTGTGGGTGTGAGTCTAAAGTACTAACATGCAGTGATGTGCGGTGAGGTGAGGCAGCAAACCCTTTCCTATCATAAAATCACAAAATAAGTAAAATATGCTCTAGTGCACACAAATAATGCAGCCTAAATCCACAAAAAAAGAGCTTCACCTCACACTCTAAGCATAAATATTCAGACAAGTATAATGCGTATAAAGGCGCTTGATAAACAATTTCAATAGGGTATACTTCCCTTTTTCATGTATATGTCCATATTCACACTTGAGTCATCGGTTCATACATAAAAAACAGAAAACAAAAATGCAAAATAGTGTAATCCTGTTAGAACACAACAATATATAATCTCTAAGGGCCATATTCAATATGGGGTGAAAAGTCCGAGGTCGGACTTTTCGCCCTCATCGCCGTTTTTTGCAGGGATAAAGTATTGGGCGCATGCCCGCTTCTCCCCGCATTCAATTAGGATCCCGGCGGAAAGGTAAGTATCGAAAAGTCCTGGGAATTTTCAGGAAATCATCATGACACCCCCCTAAAGATGGTCTGACATAGGGGATCACTATGGGTACCCCTGATTTGGCAAGTGCATAAATGTGCCTGTGAAGAAGGGGTGAAGAAAAGCATTTATCTTATTTTTTTTTTTTAAATAACTATGCCCATCAAATTTGTGGTACATGAAAATGGGTGCAAGCATATTTTTAAGTCTCTAAAATATTTTTTTCAAATTCTTCAAAAATGCACCTGTCGCTACCACCCGCATTCTAGAATACACCTGCCGCATACTTGGGAACCCACCTGAATCAAATTCGTTAGTTTAAAACTTTGTTTCCACAAAAAAAAAATTTCGCCCCCAAACTTAAAGCACATGTTTTGGGGTGTCCTGAGGATTTTTTAAAAGTTTCTTTGATACAGATTACTTTTAGGGGACACTCCGCCGGGATGAAGGCTATTTTTTTTAAGTCTGCACCCCTAAACCCCAATTCTGCACTTTATTGGAGTAACATTATTGATATGCGCATGACTCAGGGCCTGATTCAGAGCCAGACGCTATTTGCGCTTGCTCGTTCAGAAAAAGGGGCCGGCTATTTAAATTGAGCGCTCGCTCTTTGCGGTCTGTTGACGCCTCTATGTCAGAGCGAGCGAACGAAACATGCGCTCGCTATTTTGTAAAGACGCCCCCTGGCCGCTCGCATCATATGTCATCTCCGCTATTTATTAGATTACTCTAGTACATCGAAAGGCGTCTGAACTGCTCGCAGTGCTTGTGGTAGGTTTATCCTACCGCAATCATGCGAACAGTTCAGGCTAAGAAACAACCAAGTGACGTGGTCGATGACGCTGCTCTGTTAATTATGCACACCCTTAAAACGCCCGTTTTGACCGTTTGGCACGCCTGCGTTCGGATCACCACTCCCCGTTTTCAAGCACCTTCCCCTGTTACCACCCACAAACGCCTCATCCTGTCACTCAAATTAGCAGGCACTCACTATTTTGCGAGCGCTCGATTTCCGACCGCACTGACTAGTTGGTGCATGCGCATTACGACCCATATGCATGCGCAGATGTGCGAACATCGCTCGGAGCGAACGAGCGACCGCTTACGAGCGGCTCTGAATCAGGCCCACAATTTTAAAGTGTGAGTGGTATGCAAGGGGGATTACCCCGAAATCCTTTTTGGCTACATTGAGAAATTGATCTTCTGGCTAGTAGTTTTCCGATTTAGAGATTTATATATTGTTATGTTCTAACAGGATTACACTATTTTGCATTTTTGTTTTCTGTTTTTTATATATGAACCTTTCACTCAAGTGTGAATATGGACATATACATGAAAAAGGGAAGTATACCCTATTGAAATTGTTTATCAAGCGCCTTTATACGCATTATACTTGTAGTCCGAGCCTTTCCTGTCATACTTAGGTATACTCCAGAATTTTGACTATCAAAATTATAAGTTAAATTGAAAGAAAATATTATAAATATCTTCTTTGTATTATTCTAATAATTTTTATAGTCAAAACACTGGAGTAAAAAGTGTATGACAGATGAGGCACTGCCTCCCCTGTCTACCTTTTCCGCACATCCCTGATCAAAAGTCATCACATTTCCTGCACTATATACTGCTGCACCTTTGTATAATGCCCACATGAACCTTTGAGCTCATATATGTATCTGTAAATCTGGCTGATACTAGCCAGTGCACAGTCATTGCAAGCCCATGAGACCTTTCCAGCTAATGAGATCCCTTGACTTTTCCTTCGGAATTTTACTGACCTTGCATGCGTAAGTAGTGAGTGCCAAGGAGAGATCCTACAGATCCCTCTCCCGTTACTTATTGTGGAGTGTAACTCTCTGTTACGAATTTATATGCTGCTACTATATATCTATTCAATTGTTTCCTTTTTCATGTCCAAGTGTTTTTATGTGTTTCATGTATTGTATGTAATTTGTGTATCCATTTTTTAGATGTAAAAATATTTTTAATATACAATATGTGTTTGATCGTATATAAAACAATTATCCAGTCATAGGTGATTACAGCGCAGTGCCTGTGTCGTTGTTTATGTGTCTATATATTTAGAGTTCACACAAAACTCTAAGCAGCTGCAACTAATCACGATTGACAATTTCACGTTTATTTTTATTAGCGCCAGGAGTTGGGTAATATTTTACCCTTTTTCCCTATTTTTTCAAGTGTACATCATTGTTTTTTTGTGTATCTCTTTGGCAGCTTTAGTCATTGGTCAAGAAATTATATATATATATACAATTTTAGTATACATTATTTATAAGAATTGTCTGTAAATATTAATTATTTCACTAGTTTTAAACATCATCCATATATTTAGTTTTTATAAACTGTTCAAATTATTATGGCAGAATTTAAAAGTTATTTCGAAAGGAAGAATAGAAGGGAATTATACCTTTCATGTTTCAACCAAATAGAGACAAGTACGACAATTCCAACAAAATCCAATCCAGATATGAATAAACTATTCTATCATCTAGAAGATCTCTTAAAGGAAGAGATGAGAAATTGGTGGGACAGCATTTCACTCAGTAAATATATAGATGAGAGAATTATACCAAGAGGTCTCAGAATCTTTAAACATCTTTCAATAAACGAGAACCCTGAATTACAAAAAAAGTGGGAGGAAACCTTAGACAATTGTTCTTTCTCACTTATGAAACTACTCGTACAATATAGAGAGGAGAGGGTCACTAAAACTACAGAAAAGATTGATCAAATAAAAGAAGATCTCATATCATTTAAAGACCATCCCAATTTTAAAGAAAAAGATGAACAAATTAACAATAGAGTAGAAAGATTTGAGAAAGACCTCATTGATACTAAAAGAGGGAAACTTTTCAGAGATAGAGAAGATTACAGAACAGATAGAGTTAGATCATACAACAAACTCATCAAAAGACCCAGAGTAGAATCCTACCATAGAACCAAATTAACCTCTTATGCCGAAGAATCCCCTAGAATTACATCTAAACCAACAGCTAGATATATATCCAATAGGAATTACAATCATTTCAAATCTACAGATGTTCAGAATCCATCAAGCTCACATAGAGTGGATATTAGCTCAGATCCTATAAATGATGAAAGACGATCAGGAGAGGGACATTATGCAACTAAAATTAATGATCCAATAAAAAGAAGAGATTATTCCAACCAATATAAGGATTTTCGATCAACAAAACAATTTCATCATACAAATCCATACGAGACATTAAACAATCACACACCAAAAAGATACAGAGAAAGAGAGGAAGAAGAGGAAGGGGGAAAAAATTCAAGAAGAGCACGATATCGATAGACACAAAAAGTATTTATAATCTATCATCACATAAACTGACTGATAATCAAATCTCTCTTTTACAAAAAGGTCTAAATTATGCACCTAACAGAGAACCTAACATGTTTGAGTTATTTTTAGATCTCAATAAATTCATTAGGACACTGTGTAGAAAACGATATTTTGCATCAAAACAATTGAAAAAAGCTAATATTACAGAGAACAATCCAGTCATTTTAGACATAGATGATCAAGAGGCATTAGAATGTCTCAATTCACTTGCCAATGAAAATGAAGGTGAAGTTATGCTATTCGATTTTGAAACCCATGCCAATAATACCATAACTCCCAAATTTAAGAAAAAGTCAAACTTTTTTCCGTTAGAGCATAAAAGTTCAGCTATAACCCTTTTTTATAGTAAAACACTCAAAGATTTAAAAACCATTTGTCAAAAACCCTCAAATATAAAAAACTCATCAATGTTTAATAGAGATAATTTATCTAAAACAGAAAGACAAGCAATCAAGCAGTTAAAAGATAATTTTTCACTAGTTATCAGACCAGCCGATAAGGGGGGAGGGATTATTGTGCAAAACAGAGAAGAATATATCGCTGAGGCGAATAGACAACTTCAAGATTCTAAATACTATACTGTATTGGACGGGGATCCTTCATTCACTTTTCAAACAAAATTGAATAACTTTTTGTTGGGAGCTAGATCTGAGAATGTTATATCCGAAGATGAATATTATTTTCTTACACCACAACACCCTATCACCCCTATATTTTATCACCTTCCCAAAATACACAAATCACTCACTGCACCTCCTGGGAGACCTATTATTTCTGGCATATGTTCCCTCACATAAAATTTGTCACATTTTGTTGATACACATCTTCAAGGTTACGTCACCCAGTTAGAGTCACATATTAAAGATACATCACATATATTACAAAAAATTGTAGATACAAAATGGAACAAAGATTGGGGATTTTTAACCCTAGATGTTCAAGCACTATACACCAATATTCCTCATTCCAAAGGAATAAAAGCAATAGAACATTACTTAACATCAGATACTAATGTCCTAGAGGGTCGACGTAACTTTATAATTTCTGCTATAACATTTATACTCACTCACAATTATTTTCTTTTCAACAACACGTTTTACCTTCAAACACTAGGGACGGCCATGGGGACCAGGTTCGCACCGAGTTTTGCGAATCTCTATATGGGCCGCTTTGAAGAACAATACATCTGGAGCGGACCATATAGAGATAACCTGGTCCTCTATGGCCGTTATATAGACGATTTATTTATCATTTGGAAAGGGGGTTCCCATTTAGCACATGAATTTGTTGAATATTTGAATAACAACACTTATAATTTACACTTCACTTACACTTTTAGTCACGATACTGTTAATTTTTTGGATATAACATTCTCGATAGCAGAGAATAATATTATTTCATCAAATTACACCAAGACAGTTGGGGCCGGTAATTATTTACATTATAAAAGTGGACACTATAAACCCTGGATTAACAACATCCCAAAAAATCAGATTATTAGATTACGTCGCAACTGTACACAAGATGCAGATTTTCTTTTACAGGTAAAGAATATTCTGTTACAATTCAAAAACAGAGACTATCCAGAATCCCTATTAAAAGAGGCTCAAGATATGGCCAATACCCTAGTAGGATCTCAGTTTATCAAAGCAGATCATACCAATAAAAAGAAAAAGAAAAATAAAGAAAACTCTCAAAAATATAACTCAATAAATACCCTTACTTCCACAAACATGAAAGAAAGAATTGCTTTTATTTCAAAATTTAATATAAAATCTCACAAAATAAAACAAATTATTAAAAAGAATTATGAAATTCTCAAACAAGATACTATATTGAATTCGTGTATACATGACGAACCTGTTATTACATTTAGAAGAAATATTAATCTTAAAAATCTGTTAGCTCCAAGTGAATTGAAACCAATACCAGAGACAGAGAAAAAATTGATCTCTTGGTTGCCCCCAAAGCCATTAGGAAACTATTGCTGTAATAAATCAGTATGCTTGACTTGTAAATATATGAAAAATAAAACTATAAGCATAACATCTAAAACTAATGGGAACACTTTTCCAATTAAACAATTTATCAATTGCGAGTCCACCTACTGTATCTATGTATTAGAATGTCCATGCTCTTTACAATATGTTGGAAGGACAACTCGCACATTGAAAACACGCTTTAGAGAGCATAGGAGAAATATTATCAAGAAGATTCAAACACATAGTGTATCCAGACACTTCTCCAAATACCATGATGGAGATCCAAAAGGACTCTCCATTGTTGCGGTGGAGAGGTTCTGTGAAACTAAAAGAGGTGGCAATAGGTTCAGAAAACTTTGTTTAGGGGAATCTGCCTGGATCTTTAAGTTGGATACCATGTATCCAGTAGGTTTAAATGAAGCTCTGGATTTTGCTTGTTTAGACAATTAAAATATATTTGGCCTTGTATGTTCCACGACGATAATGTGAGATGACGTCTGTCGCCACATTCTCCTCTTGAAACATAGAAGGCCCTGATACTCAATTCAATTCAATTCAATTTATTCTATTCAATTTATTGTACTCTTTACATCATTGTATACATTAATACCTATTTTTATGACAAATATGCCTCATCAAGGCTTTCTGTTATTGTGTCTAAGATCCACTTTAATTGTTCATCTTAGTCTTTCTGATTAACTCTCTTTAGCATATGCCCATAAAACCAACTTCTCATTTCTCACTTCATTGAAGTATGTGTATATTTACACTCTTATTCATAAATTATATGTCGCAATATTTGTCTCAGTTCAGTTGAAAATAATTAAATCTATACAACAATTTCCATTTTATATTGTTAATTTCTCTGCCCAAATATTTAAAATATTTAAAACATTAGTACCATCATCTTTATTTATTTATATTTTCAATATGAATCATTTTATATATCTACAATGTTTCTTTTTCTTTTTTTTTTTTTTCTTCAGAATATATTATTATTATTACATATTTTTATACATATGTTTTTTTCTGATGTATATATTTAATTAACATACACACTACAGTTTATTGGCCATTCAATTAGATCAATACAATTATTATCAGCCACATGTCAGACACCAAATTTGTCTGTCTGTTATTTGGATTACTTATTTTACATCAATTTATATTTATTTCTGACACACTATCACATTTTACACATACATACAACAAAATATTTTTTGTGCATATATATATGTACACATCTTTTTGTGTATATGTATATATATTTGTGTATATATTTATATGTATTATTTCCTTCACAATAACATGTATCATTTGAACATTATTAATTACATTATATGTTTATGTTCCAGTATTTTATAACATTCATTTTAATCACAAACTGTTATTCTAGATGCAAGCATTATTATTATTATTATCATTATTATTTTTCCTTATATTGGATGTAAACCTAAAGAATTGTGAAATACAGCTGCTAAATTCATTTGAATACAACCCAGCTGTTCATAATTAAAATAATTACAAAGGCGGATTCTCCTGAAGGATAAATACGGCACTCACCACTGCTATGTCAGTCTTGAAAAAGTCTCCGAAATAGAGAGACGAAACGCGTTGACGTCACTGCCTGCCAAGTCCTTCTACTGCATTCTATACACCTGTACCTGGGATACATTTTGGAGCCGATCGTGTAACACTTGGGGATGGGGGTTTCAGGAGCACACTTTGGGAGGGGTGTGGTCAGAGACACACTTGATAGGTGAGGTCAGAGACACAAAGGGAGGAGAATCAGATGCACACTCGGGGATGGGGGTTTCAGAAGCACACTTTGGGAGGGGTGTAGTCAGAGACACACTTGGGTAATGGCGGACAGAGGCACACTTGGGAAGGGGAGGTCAGAAGAATACTAGGGGAGGGATGTGGGCAGAGGCACACTTGAGGAGGCAGACGCAGAGGCACAAATGGAGAGGGGGGTGCAGAGGCTTACTTGTGGAGAAATGGGGCCAGAGACTCACTTGGGGAGTGGGGGTGCAGAGGCACACTTGTGGAGGAATGGGTGCAGAGGCACACTTGGAAAACTTTTGTGTGCCACTATTACTGTGCAGTACTACAGCAGGCATAGCAGGCAGGTGTAAAGAGCAGGGGTAGGTAGAATAAAGGAGAATGCGATTTGGGGGTGGGTTAATAGGAGGAGCCAACAGTCACTAAAGCCTTCATGCTCCATGCTCCAATGAGAGAAGGGCCCAGGGCATGCAACTTCCGAGCCCCGTTCCCCATGTAAATCCCATTCTGCAGCCAATTATCAATCAGTGTGAGTGTCAATGACAGACAAAGAGGAGACCGCAGCACACTAGTGATTTCAGACAGGATCCCGCCCCCCAATTATTCTGGTCCTGATACTTTAGGATCCCCTGAAAGGGGCCCTGTTTATATACCATCCTGACAAATAATGCAGACAGTTGAACCAAAGTGAAATTATGAGTGTCATCTTGAAGGTGTCCGTGTCACAGTACTGTATATACAGTAATACACAAATGCTATTACTTGCCTGCTGTGGTCGCGACCGCAGGCAAGTGGGCTTACCCTGATGTGGCTGCATCCCATGTGACCTCAGACGCCCACCCCTATACCCCCTCCGCCTCGATATTTCCCCTGGCAATTTGGCACTCAGACACAGCTCGTTGGTGAAATTCACTTCTTGCTCTTGCATCAGTGACCGCCGACATCACGTATGTTATGCATACACCAATATCATATAACCAGTAGCTATCGTGCTAAGAGATGCTTGTTGTTTTTTTTTCTATTGGTTCCCCCCACCTCTCCATTTCTGTTGCCCTTTCCCCATCTTTCTGTCCCTGGGCCTGACTCAGAGGTGGACACAATGTTGATATCAGACGTAGTGGAGCAATTTCTTCTAATGCACATGCACCAAAGCCGCATTGCATGCATCCGGGGATGGATTAGAGATGGCGGACGCAGTGAGGATTTATTCACAAAGTGTCAGGTAGTCAGCATATGGGGAGGTAACAATCTGAGGCAGCATATGGTTGCTCAGATGTTCAATGTACGACCGATGTTTCATCTTTTGTACGTAAGCAGCATATGTGAGACGCCAGAGGTGAGTCTCTGTGCACAAGACATCAGCTAAGTCATTAGCATATTTTTTCAAGTCCGCTGCATCCGATATCGCAGTTTGGATGAAACTGCATCCATCTCTGAATCTGGCTCTCTGGGCCTGATTCAAACCCGCTCGCGAGCGCTGAGCGCTCGCAAGCGGGTCGATGATGCCCTAGTGTGCATGCGCACGACGGAGGGAGCTCCGTCGTGCGCATGCGTGAGACCCGAATAACGACGGGGTAGCCATCGTTATGGGTCTCGCACCAAAGGGGGCGTGCTGTCGATGGTGAGTGACAGCACGCCCCCCCTTTGGTGGGCATGTCGGGGGCGTGGCTGCCAGACGGAGGCGTTCCCATGGGAACGCCTGCCGTCTGGGTCCGGCCCCACTGACATCACAAGTGATGTCAGTGGGAGTGATTTTGGCTCTGATAGAGCCAAAATCACTCCAGGGCTTGCGGTCACCGATACCCTACTGCAGGGTCTCGTCGCAAGCCCGATGGTCGCGATGGTCTTGACCATCGCGACCATCATCACAGCTATGCGAGCGTCCAAAAGGCCACTTTGGAAAAAAAAAAACACGCCCTGTTTCAGAGCGGGCGCTCGTTCAGAGCATCTGGCTCTGTATCAGGCCCTCTGTTTCTTATTTCTGTCCCCCCTTAACTATCTTGCTGTCATTCCCACCCCAGATTGTCTCTCTTTCTCATCTCTATCCCTCTCTACCCTCGTCTGTCTCTCCTGTAATGTCCTCCCGTTGTCTCTTTGTCATCTCTATCCATCCACTCCCATCTCTTCATCAGCTTTCCCCATCTTTCATCTCTGCCTCCTCATATCTCTCCCCTTCTCTTCGTCTGTCTCTCCTGTCATGTCCTCCCATTGCCTGTCAGTTGTCTGTGTCCATCCTCCCCCATTTCTCATCTTAGCCCCGTCGTGTCTCTCATCTCTGTCCCTCCTCTCCCTGTCTGTCTTTGCATTCTCTACAAACCTATTGGCATGTACCAAAGTTGCTTGATTCATTGTCTGTCTCTCCTGTCCCCTGTCTGTCTTTCTGTCATCTCTGTCCATCCTCCCCCATATCTCTCATCTCTATCCCCTTTGCCCCAGCTGTCATCTCTGCACCCCCATTTTTGTCATCTCTGTTACTTCTCTTCCCGTATGTGCAGGGCCGGCCCTAGCCCAAATTTTTTGGTAAGCGAGTATATTTTTTGGCGCCACCCTATGCAGTGCCCCTTTTACAGTGCCACCGGTAGTGGTCCCCCCTGTGCAGTGCCCCTTGTGCCCCCAGTACTATCCCCTTATATAGAGCCCCCAGTAGTAGTCCTCCTATGCAGTGCCCCCAGTAGTGGTACCCCCTATGCAGTGCCCCTTTTACAATGCCCCCTGTAGTGGTCCCCGCTGTGCAGTGCCCCTTGTGCCCCCAGTAGTAAGCCCCTTATAAAGTGCCCCAATAGTACAACCCCCATGCAGTGCCCCCAGTAGTTGTACCCCCTATGCAGTGCCCTTTATATAGTGCCCCTAGTAGTAGACTCCCCTCTTGTAGTGCCCCCAGTAGTAATCCCCCTTTGTAGTGCCCCCAGTAGTAATCCCCCCCTTGTAGTGCCCCCAGTAGTAGCCCCCCCTGTAGTGCTCCCAGTAGTAGCCCCCCCTTGTGGTGCCCCCAGTAGTAATCCCCCCTTGTGGTGCCCAAAGTAGTAATCCTCCCTTGTGGTGCCCCCAGTAGTAATCCACCTTCCCCCACCCGCAGCAGAGACTTAATAAAATAATACAAAAAAACCCACTTACCTGAAACCCGCTCCTGGTCCCGCCGCCGATATCAGCTCCTCCGTCCGCCGCTTTGCAGTATGTGAGTGACGTCATGACGTCACTCCCATTACCCACTGCGGGAGCCAGAAGATTTCTGGCTCTGGGTGTGGGAGCAGCAGCCGATGAGAGCCTGTCTGACTCTCATCAGCTGCTAAAGCAAACACACAGCTGCCGGCACCAGCGGCTGTGTGTTTGTGCTGTGTAGCGCTGACCAAACTCTGGGCCTGATTCAGAGCCGGACGCTATTTGTGCTCGTCGTTCAGAAAAAGGGGCCGGATATTTAAATTGAGCGCTCGCTCTTTGCGGTCTGTTGACGCCTCTATGTCTGAGCGAGCGAACGATCCTACCGCAATCATGCAAACAGTTCAGGCTAAGAAACAACCAAGTGACGTGGTCGATGACGCTGCTTTGTTAATTATGCACACCCTTACAATGCCCGTTTTGACCGTTTGGCACACCTGCGTTCGGATCACCACTCTCCATTTTCAAGCACCTTCCCCTGTTACCACCCACAAACGCCTCATCCTGTAACTCAAATTAGCAGGCACTCGCTGTTTTGCGAGCGCTCGATTTCCAACCGCAATGACTGGTTGGCGCATGCGCATTACGACCCATACGCATGCGCAGTTGTGCGAACATCGCTCGGAGCGAACGAGCGGCCGCTTACGAGCGGCTCTGAATCAGGCCCTCTGTCTGGTCAGCGCTACACTTGCGGTGCAGCTGTGTCACAGAGACACAATCTGCCCACGGCCCGCATGGTACGCAGCTGAGGCGCCCTTCACTATGTGGCGCCTTACGCAGCTGCGTACTATGCGTAACGGGAGAACCGGCCCTGCGTATGTGCCTCATGGTCTATATGATCCTATTTTCACACGCTGCAGCTACTTGATCCCTAGAGGAACACAGCCCTATTATTGCTGGCGAAACTCTGAAATATTGTCCCCGGCCACCTAGGAGAACTAATGCTTAGTACACGTCTCCCAGTCTTTGGTTACAGATGCAGTGCAGGACTGCACTGCAAGCTGAAAAATTGAAAAGGAGGTGAGTGGAGTCCCAGCAGGGGGGCGGTGCTACACAGTACTTTATATTTAGTGCACTGCAAGCAGCATGGGAGAGAGGAGGAGAGGAGCAGTTACTAACCGTGTATCCAGAGCAATGAGGAGACTATCCAGCCTGTAAAGCATACTTTCCTACTTTTAAATTCTTCTCTCAGGGAGAAGCCCCAATTGCAGGTCTGCATGGAGGGGACAGAGCTAAAACTATGTGCTTTGCATAATTTTAGCCCCATCCCATCTTTATGGACTGGCGATTTGGGTATTATCTCCCCATCTTGCCCACTTCACTAGAAAGTGGATGGGATGCGAGAGATCCACACCATCTACTGAGAGTGTGTCTGTACTGTATGTGACTGTATGTATATGTATATTAGGGTACCAATACCACCCCATATTTGTAATCTCTGGATTCAGGATTGAAAAAAATCTCAATCCTGGGATTGAATTGTACAAAGAAACTATTATTATTCCCCAAAGTGTATCAGGTTGGTATGTTATGGTACTCTCAAAGAGATGTTATTTTTTTTTTTTCCTTGGAAAGCTAATTTGGAAGTTTTGGATGACCCACTTTTTACATATGGCCAGCTATAAAAAGGAGGTAATAAATGTCTCTGATAGGTCTAGACTGAAGGTTAGGGGCACACTTGTTATTGGGATCTGTAGTCACATGAACAGAGAACTGTATTTGTATAAACTGTACTCACAAGAATCCTCAGCCTCAACCAGCGGACAGATCAGACACATGGGGTCTATTTACTAAGCAGTGTTAGGAGACAGAGTGAAAAGTGATAAGGTGCCAGCCAATCAGCTCCCAACTGTCATTTTTCAAACACAGCCTGTGAGATGGCAGTTAGGAGCTGATTGGCTAGCACCTTGTCACTTTCCACTCTGTCTCTTAACACTGCTTAGTAAATAGACCCCACAGCCTGAAATGTATCACTTCCATGAGGTTGTTCTGCTGCTGATCCTTTCCACAAGCCAGAGAAGCATGTGATGGGCTCCTCCAATCAGAGCTTAACACATACTCCTCTGACCCCACTGCAGAGTCTCATGGAATTGACCCAGTAATGCCGGTCTATTTACGTGTAGCCCTATTATCCCTTTAAGGTTCCGGCAGCCTGGTCATTGCATGATATGGCTGTCGGCAGTCAGACCCCTTTTACCAATCCCGAATCCGCTTGATTGCTGCCTCCTGGGCATGTCTACATAGTGTTTTTCCAGTGTTGGAGCCCTAACCCTATCCTAGCTGCAGCCTAACCCTAAACCAGCCCTTACCCAAAAACAAACTCTAAACCTAACAGTGACATGTACTGTGGACATTGTGACTGTCGACATTTACAGTGTCACCATAATGACCATATCAACATTTTGGCCATATCAACATTGTAAATATCAGTTCACTATCAACATTCCGACCATGTCAACATTCAGACCGTGTCAAAATAATGGGCAGGATGCAACAAAGGATGCAAGAAACCCGAGAATACAGGTTTGACCACATTTCTCATATGCACCAAGCCCTGCAATGCGATGCACTCCGGGTCTTGGATGCGGTGGATAACACCATCTATCTGATGACGTTACCCTATAGAAGCCTATGGGCTTCTATCGGGAGAGTGCTGTGAGAGGGATCCAATCGCACCTGGTACGGCAGGTGCGTCCTTCTGGGCATGCGCAGAAGTACGCCAGAGGGGCTTCTGGGATATATACCTGGAAGTCCCTCATTCGCAAAGGGCCGCTCTTACCAAGAAAGTGGTCCTTTGCACATTCCTTCATGCATACGGCGTTACCAAGCTGGCATGCATGCGAAGAGCAGCGGGATGCATTGCATACTGAATGCGATGCGTCATGCATCCTGCCCCCTGACATAATGACTACAAACTGGATATCAAGTGCAGTGTGCATGTGTGATCTGGTGTAATCCGGACCACACATGCTGAGAAGGACCCCAACTGGTCTGTGCTTACTTCTTTTGGGCATTGTCTCTTTGCCAGATCGGCACAGCAGGGGTAATAATTATCTGACTAATTATATAATTATTTGGTATTACTCTTGTTTGGGAGACAAACACGCAGCAATATTATTGCCCAATATCATCTGTGATAGAGCAGTATGTGCAGCCAGTGCAATCTCTACTGTGCATTCTGGGCCTGATTCAGAGCCGGACGCTCTGAACGAGCGCCCGCTCTGAATCAGGGTGTTTTTTGTTTTTTTTAGAGCGTCCTCCTGGACGTCCATGATGATGGTCGCGATGGTCAAGACCATCGCGACCATCGGGCTTGCGACGGAGACCCTGGAGTGATTTTGGCTCTATCAGAGCCAAAATCACTCCCACTGACAACACTAGTGATGTCAGTGGGGCCGGACCCAGACGGTAGGCGTTCCCATGGGAACGCCTCCGTCTGGCAGCCATGCCCCCGGCACGCCCACCAAAGGGGGCGTGCTGTCACTCAACATCGACAGCACGCCCCCTTTGGTGCGAGACCCAGAGCGACAGCTTGGTTGTCGCTATCTGGGTTTTGCACATGCGCACGACGGAACTCCCTCCGTCGTGCGCATGCGCACTAGGGCACCATCGACCCGCTTGCAAGCGCTTAGCGCTCGCGAGCGGGTCTGAATCAGGCCCTCTGTTCCAAATGACTGGATACTGGAGGTCCCGCTGAAATATATAAAGCTTCTTCGAAACTATTTATGTAACTATCATTTTTAAATGGAATGACTGTCTACACTCCACAGGACAGAAGGTTGGCCTGCAACCCCATTTACGGTAAAAGCTATCATAAAATATCATGCTCTATAACACACACATAAAAGTATTGTTGGTATTAATGCCAACTGCTGATATAGCTGTAACGTATACATAAATACGTATCTAATTTCCCTCTTACAACAATCCCCTGTAATTATTTTCCCACCACTACATTGCCTGGCCGCCTTATTCAGTCAACAGTTACAAACATTCTCTCAACAAATGATTCCCCAGTGAGGACGTGTCTGTAAAGATAGTTAAATGTAGCCAATAATCTAATAAATCCTTATTATAGCTAAGACATTGGTCAAAACAAATGACCACATATAGGGCATTTATTTTTGTTCTATAGTACAGCAAAGTAACCTGAATACTCAAAAATCTATTGCTCTATGTCACACACAGTTGTGACAAATATACAGTATATAGGCCCAGTTTTTTTTCTTTTTTTCACTGTTTATTATATTGAGTGAACATTTGTGAGACATTGTCCTAGCAGCTGACACATTGTGATATTGTGCAATTTGGAATTCCTACACAGAAAGTAGAAACAGAAGTTCTACTTCAAGACTCACTTTGGCAAAGGGAATTATCAGCGCTAATGTAAATACATTTAGAATTTAAGTTTCCAAAGCCACTTTGAAGTTTGCACATAATGCATTGTTGCAAACATCAGCAGTTCTTAGACAAATATTACTTTGAATGAGCTTAGTGTCGTTAACCAGAATTATTTAATAAAAAAATGATGTTAAAGTTTTAGAGCACTGCAATAACATTATTTTTACATCATTATGCCACAATAAACATTTTTAGTTCCAGTGTATACAGGGCCTGATTCAGAGCTGAACGCTCTGACCAGAGCGCTCGCTCTGAATCAGGGCCCTCCTACCTGTTTTAGGAGAGTCCTCATGGACGCTCGCATAGCTGTGGGTTACCACCCACAGCTTATGCGAGCGTCCATGATGATGGTAGCGATGGTCAAGACCATCGCGACCATCGGGCTTGCGACGGAGACCCTGCGGTAGGGTCTCGCTGCCACAAGCCCTGGAGTGATTTTGGCTCTATCAGAGCCAAATCAACATCGACAGCACGCCCCCTTTGGTGCGAGACCAGGAGCGATGGAGAGCCCGTCGCTAGCCGGGTCTCGCGCATGCGCACAACGGAGCTCCCTCCGTCGTGCGCATGCGCAGTGGGGGAACATCGACCCGCTTGCGAGCGTACTGCCGGTCTGAATGACCCCCACAGATATAAAGATAAGTCCATTTTCTTATCGGGAGCGATGGATAATTTACTGGAAGGCTAATAACCTATCCTGGCTGCTGTAATAGGTACAGGCAGTGGTTTGTAGTTTTATGTTGCAGAGGAAATTACAGTTTCGGAAAATAATACCAAAAATTCCTACTGGAATAATTTGCTAATCTTTCTACATACAATTACATTTCTTTATGGGAAACCGATGTCTAATGCTGGTGACAATCAGACATAAAATAAAATATGACATTTGATGCGGTTTTAATGTAATACTTATAAAAATGTTTTACTGAAGTGACCCTTCTAACTGGTAACACATCAAGTAGAGAAAGTCTGTTGTAAGCAAACACAACCATATGATTTCAGGTGTGGATGACAGACACACACATGTGGGGTCCATGGTGTGCCCAGGCACACACTAATGTCAGATGCTGTCTCCATGCTTCTCTACAAAATTACCGGTGCCACAGGCATTTTGATGAGATGTCTGTGCATTATTTATTGACTCACAATACATAGCAATGTAGTTACAGCCTGTCCTAAATGTTGTGTATAATTATCTCCACCCCCAGAGGAGCCCAGGACGAAGCACTGCAGTGAGTTGTACATTTGCTATATAAAATACACCATCCAATGTGTGGCACAATATTGTTCCACCACCACCCTTAGAGGTAATTCATTTTCTCCACTCTGTATATTAGTATGTAAAGTTATTGGGTGGTGAAGGGAATCAGGTCTACTGCACCAACAACATAGGCCATAGGAGTAACCCATGCTGACCCCTTGCAGACCTCTCAATCACCGGAAGAAGGCTCAAGTGGAGGCACACACCAAAAATAAATCAATTGTGAAGTAAACCTTCTTGTGTACAGTTACCCCATCTCTACAAGCTTCAACATAGGGCTTGAAATAAATGTGATGCCTGCAATAAGGGCAATCTGCCCACCACAAAATTAGGCGTACATGAGCTCATTTCTGTTCATACTGTCATTGGGTGGGATGCAGCAACGTGAGAAATGTGGTCAAACCCCCAATATGCGGGTTTGACCGTGTGTCTCATATGCACCAAGCCCCGCAATGCGATGCACTCCAGGGCTTGGATGCTGTGGGTAACATCCTCTATGGGCTTCTATGCATACAGTACTCCGGAGAGGGATCCAGCACCCTCCCAGCACCCCCCGCAAGCACCTGTCATTCTGCACATGCGCAGAATGACACCAGAGGGACTTCTGGGTCATAGAGCCGGAAGTACCTCATTCACAAAGGACAGCTCTTACCGGGCGGGATGCATCCCGCCCATTGTCACATATTAGTCATTTTGTCAAGCTGAAGTTCAAAGCTAAATTCACCAACATATTTCGGGCAGCCTGCTTACTACATTATGCTAATGCCAGTATCTGTTCATGTATGCTGAGTATCCCTGCACCTACATGCGGAAGGCTGGCCTGCCCCCTGGGTTTCTGTCCGCAGCTGGTGGCAGGACTTGCACCCACTACATGCTGTCTTCAAAAGATCCATCTTTAACAGGCATTACATCTCTGTCCACACGCTATGCAGAAGCACAGCAGTTGGCTTACATGCCCATGACACTCTGCATGACACTGCGCGTACTCCCTTTTGGCTCCTTTAGGGAGGGCTTCAATCCCTAAACAAGATGGCCACCACCTGTCCTTATGTGCATACACGGCACCATGTTGTGCTCCCTCACTGTGTTGGAGTGCCGCCGCAGCGGGATACCAATGTATCCTACTCCAGAGAGACTGTTACAACTGCTGGTACCGCTTAAATCCTGCAACACTACCCATATACAGTCACAGGCTGGTGACATGTATACTCCGCTCAAGCTCCACTCCATGCTGGAAGGGTGTATTGTGCATAACTGTGAGTACTGCTGTACCAATCACATTATTGCTGAATAAAGTACTGGGCTGTTCACTGCCTCAGGGCATTTGCTGGTGTGTGCCATACCACCGCCAATAGTACAAACATAATTCAACAACTCCCACAATTGATCAATTCCATGCAATGGCATGGTTACTGCCCAGAACCGACCATTTCACTGGAAGAGTGGTCCGTCAACAGATGGATTATCCACCCACACTTGCAATCTCCATCTGTGTAATCAGTGATTGCCTTTTACAGTGCATTCACAATTTGCAATTTTTACAAACTTGTATATAAACATGCTGAAAAATAATGAGATGTGCGCCTAATAGTGTAGTATTTTAAGATAAAATAAATTTGTGCTGAAAATAGGAAATGTGCTTTCCAACAATTAAACAATTAAAAGCTTATCTGATGTCCAGGTGGTACTTTCAATGGTCAGATTAACCCAAAACGACAACACTTCCAAGGTTTTCCAAGGGGTACTCTTTCTGTAGTAACTTGCTAGGCAGGATCAGGAACAAAGATTTCTGATTTCTTCTCTCATACAGAGATCCTTGCAGACAAAATGTGTCCAGAAGGGAATCTTGGATGTGGGCTTGTATATAAACATGTAAAAATCACAATAGAGACATGTTAATGTACCCTAAAATAATATAGACACTTTCATTTGCTGTAAAGCACTTGTTACACTAGCTATTATTTTTCGTCATTTATAAACATTGCAAAACTCAACCATTTGATACCATTTATCTCCAATTTTTTCTTTATGGCCACTAACAGCCTTCCACACTCTGGGCCACTGAGAGCTGAACACAGCCTGGATGCTGGGGGAGCGCTGCAGCTGACCTTGGCCCCTATAGCTAGCATGGGTAATCAGTAACCACCCATACCCGTGCCCATTTACACTGTCTTACTCTTATTTGACACTTTTTTGGGGTTCAATATGTTTATTATGTTTTACTCTCTAGCATTATGTATCTTTATTTTATTAACCTGGTTTCTAATTCTGTTTCTGCTATTGGCTATTACATTTCTGTATCTGTAATTGGTGTGTAGGTGCTTTTTTTAAATTAATTTTGTTCACCTGCTGGTGCATTTCTTTTTTTTTCTATAGTCATTATCTTCCTTTGGGTGCTTCAGTCCTTTTAGCCTTTGCTGGCACTATTTGGATAGGTTGGATAAAGATGTGATTTCATGCACCAAAACAATTGGCAAGCAATTGATGTATGCCACTGCTCTGATAAGTATAATGTGACTTTCTAGCTGCCATTTTTCATACGTTTGATTAAATATTTTAGCATATGATTAAATTATGAGACTGATTTGCATGAACATGTAAGCCAAGCACCATTCGTTTTCAATCGTATGTGAGTGTGGTTTATATATATATATATGTGTGAGAGAGAGAGAGACACTCCGCAGCAGGTGGCGTCTCTGCACATGCAAAGGGCTGGTCCTGCGATAATTGGATGCAGTGTGGCTGCAGACGTTGGGTTAGTGATAGTCTGCAGCCATTTGTTGCAGGAAATGGGGATGTGTCGCCCTTTTTTCTGGGCATCATGAAGCCGGTGATTGTGTCCTTCAAAGCAGTGTCACTGACCACGGCAGCATGGTGTGCTGGACATCCTGAGTAACCTGGGTGTTACTCAGATTTCCGATAAAGGTCTGATGTTTTTGCAGTGGATCCAATGCTCTGTCTTTGGATGCAGCCAGGAAGCCAGCAGTGAGCGTCTTATTACTAGAGATACCACCTGCTACATTAGCACAGTACCGATTCACACTGCGTCCACTTCATAATAAGGTCCTATTATGTCAAATTAATAAATGTCTGATTGACAAGTTCTTTGTTAGTTAAATGTATAACATGGCACTAATTGATTTCCTTTTGGTACAAATAAAGCCACTCACTCACTCTAAGTAGTTTCAGCAACAGAATATCTTTCTCAAACTCCACTGTCTATTATGTAAGAACTGTAGCATCATTTTTCACATCTGAATGAAATGAAGTACCACTCACAGGGAATGATTCAATTATTTTGTGGGTGCCGATAATTAATGCGCGCCCAGTGTTGCAATTCAATTGTTCTGGATGACCATTAATTATCGCCGTCATCGTGCCCTGTTAGACCAGGTTTAGCCGTGTAAAATGGCTAAACCCTTCTGAAATCCTGGTTAGGCTGCTTAAACTACCACTACCACAAGTTTATCGCACATTTATGCTCGCACACGCTTCTGAGGGTGTGAGCAGAAATGCCAGCAGCTATTGCACCCGAAAGGAGCAACAACTGAATTGCTCCGTCGGGCGCCCACCCCCTCATAAAAGGCAGCTCAAAAAACAATTAAATCGCCCTCACATGATGAATAATAAAAGTGAGGAACTCTTTAGTGAAAGCAAAGTCTATTGTAACAACCAGAGTTAAGTTCTTTCCTACAGTCCAAGGTATTTTTACTCTAGCGAAGCATAATCCAAATTTCACAATATGGAAAATAAAATCTCAATTGAAAGTAAATGTTGTCTCTTGGTCACAAGAGGGGTCAATGCAAATATATGTAATAATTACATAAAAATTATTCTTTAGATCATATTGAAAGAATGTTGTTACACATTATTTAACAATATATGAAGGTACACTAATAGCACTTTCTCTAATTATGTATAACTAGTATACATATGGGCACTAAACACAATAACAAATATAAAGAACCCTTACTCATATCATATTAAAGAGATGACGTTAAACTGAAATAAAAGAGTGCACGAGTCACTTACTGTAATCTATCAAAACATCTACCTATTATAGTTGTCAAAAGTCATGTTTATATTAGATCAGGTTTTCTAGGATTCCTTTTTTGGTGCTGACTACATATGGACAGTTCTGCTTTGTAAATACTCCTCACAGGACCATTGCTGAAGTCAGATGTGTCAATTTTGCATGCAACATCTATAAATAAGGTCACACCACACTGTTATAAGACAAACACAGCGCCGAACACTGCAGTCCTGAGTCCTTTATAAAGTAAGCATAAATGAAAAATGTGCCTGATCAGTGGGTAGTCCCAATCCTCATGGAAGCTGTTAACAGTGCACACACACAAGGAGCTACTGTAAGTAAAGCAACATTATTATTCCTTTATTCAGCCACCTAAGCTAATACAAAGAAAACTGACAATGCAAAATATCTATTGATAATTGTGTACAACCTGAAGATGGAAGTGCATGACTAATCCATGATGGATGGAAGTGGGTTTATTATTGCACTCTGCTGCCCTTTGTTTTATTTTTTGTTTTTTTAGAACATTGGGCATCCTTTTTCGGGAGTCATTAATACCCTTTTCAGACATAAACCCCAGCTTTAACCTGACTCAGACCCTGGACACTGAATTCGGATTGCAGCTGGGTTTTCAACAGTTACCCCCATTTCACACGTGGCTGATGGACCCGAGATTTTCCTAGGTCGTCACCCTTGACACTAGATCCTGGTCTTCCAGTGACCCAGGTCTTCATCTAACAGTGGACGCATGGAGATTATGTCATCTCCAAGTGCTACTGTGCCTGCCAATCAAGGCCTTTTAGGCATGACCCAGGTCAAGACTAGGGTTTTGCCTTTCAGACATAAGCCGGTGCATTGACTCGGGTTGCAAGTCCCGGGAATAACCCTCGTTAATTGCAGGGACTGTCAACCCGGGTCAGACCCTTTCAGACAATAGTAGGACCCAAGTCAAATCGCTGTGCACATGTTAATTCCTGGGTTTTTTGCTTATGTCTAAAGGGGGTAATAGTAGATAAAGGAGTGTTTAACTTAATTAAATGTAATTCATTCTACTTTGTGATTATTGTCTTTGTTTGGATACATGGTCCGTTAGCTTAGTTTTATCTGTTTCATACTAGTTGTACAAAATGTATGGTCTGTTGTGGACTAATTGTCTAATTAAGCGTACATCACAGCCCAAAGTATTAATATTAGATTACTCATACTGGAGGCAACAGTAGCTAGTTTTACTCAGTTA
The DNA here is from genome assembly GCA_031769625.1 of Taudactylus pleione. Lineage (NCBI taxonomy): Eukaryota > Metazoa > Chordata > Amphibia > Anura > Myobatrachidae > Taudactylus > Taudactylus pleione. The sequence goes on from JAUIMM010000307.1 coordinate 7,040,486, forward strand.
TGTTTGGATCTCAAAAATAGCATTGTATTGGTTATCCAGCTCTCACGTGTTTTGGATGGTATGCAGTCACATTGCCGGCAGACGGAATGCCGGGCGTCGATATCCCGCATCCCGCCGCCTGGCAATATATCGATGCCAATATCCCGACAGTAAATGGCATACTGACGCCAGCACCACGAAGCAACAAAATCCCCATCGTCCGGACGGGTAAGCAATAGCAAAGTCCCCGGGGAAGGGGGGGTTTGGTTTAGGCACCACTGGGGAGGGGGGGGGTTAGGGTTAGGCACCTCCCGGGAGGGTTAGGCTAGATAAAGGGGGGGTTAGGGTTAGGCACCACTGAGGGGAGGTTAGTGTTAGGCACCCCCCCGGGAGGGTTAGGTTTAGGGTGTGGGGAGGGGGGGTTAGGTTTAGGCTCCACTGCGGGGGGTTAAGGTTAGCGGGGGTAGGGGTGGGTTAGCCTACTTACCCACCGCTGCTGGCATTCTGATTCACTTGGCCTGCCGCTGTCGGGATTTCAGCTGGCAGCTATACAGCCACCGGCTAATCATACCGATTCCGTTTTGGATAGCAAATGTGATAAATCTGAATGAGTCCGAACTTGTGATAATTTTGCGAAAAGAAAACTGGGGGCCTAATTCAGACTCGCTCATGAGCGCTGAACGCTCGCAAGCGGGTCGATGTTGCCCAAGTGCGCATGCGTATGACGGAGGCAGCTCCGTCGTGCACATGCGCGAGACCCAAATAACGATGACTAAGCCGTCGTTATGGGTCTCGCACCAAAGGGGGCGTGCTGTCGGTGGTGATTGACAGCCTGCCCCCTTTGGTGGGCGTGCCGGGGGCGTGGCTGCCCAGACGGAGGCGTTCTCATGGGAACGCCTACCGTCTGGGGCCGGCCCCACTGACATCACTAGTGATGTCAGTGGAAGTGCTTTTGGCTCTGATAGAGCCAAAAGCACTCCAGGGCTTGCGGCTGCGAGACCCTACCGCAAGGGTCTCGTTGCAAGCCTGATGGTCGCGATGGTCTCGACCATCACGACCATCATTTTGGCCGCTCGCTATAGCTGTGGGTGGTCACCCACAGCTATGCGAGCAGCCAGGAGGCCGCTCCAAAAAGGAGGAGGGACGGCCCTGATTCAGAGCGAGCGCTCTGTCAGAGCGTCTGGCTCTGAATCAGGGCCTGAGTCAAAACCAAACTGCTCATCTCTAATAGTAACAATTGCAGAAAACGCCCTTAAAGTAAGAGGAGAAATAGAAAAGGATCAAACAGAAAATTAAATATGTGTATCAGTCCCCCAGAAGAAGCATAATCCATTTATCTTACATTTATAGCACTAAAGCTGGGCGTACATGCTTAGAAACAATTAATAAGATTGGCAAAACGTACCAGGAGACTTCTAATCTCAGCAAGTCCCCCAGACTCCTGGACAGCAGGCCAGCATCCTGCCTACTTCTCTGACAGCATTGCACAGCACCTGGCTGGGTCATGATTATGTGAACCATATTGCCTTCCCCACACCTACCACTTGTATCTTGGAGGAGAGTTTAAAAAAGTGAGCAAGTATGGTGTGCAGGAAAACTATACATACAGTACATATGTGTCCATATACAGTATACTGTGGCTTTCGTTGCACAAACAACCCCTCTTGCCGCGCCAGGTCCCGGGTTACCTGGCCCTCAAAATCATCTTTTTCACACAAAATGTGTCTTATTTGCACAAATAAAACAACTGGAAGCAGCAAAACTACTTTGCTAGATTGCACTGATCAATTTGATGTGCAACATTTGTACATCTGTGCAACATCAGCAGCAGCAGCTTTTCCCACGGCAATTTCCATCGTGCATCATGTGCAACTTTGTGTATGTTTAAAACTAATGTTTGTGCTGTTAAGGTGCCCATACACATAGCAATCTGCACACGATCAGTCGATGTGCACGATTTCCCTTGAAACTCTCCCCGGCAGCTCTGCACACGATCTGCACACGATTTGGTGTCCAATCTTCATACAATCTCTCCAGATGCATCCAGACTTTCACAGTGCATCGCCTCCTAGATTGTCAGATCTACCCTACTGCACGGCAGATCTGACGATGCGATGTGCGACCAGCAGGGACGCACATCGCATCGTGATCGTGAGTGGGGACTCACGATTTACTCTCAATTTGGCTATATTTTACACGATCTGTCATTCCAATGTGTCAGAATCGGCCAGATCGGGTAAAATATCGCTGTGTTTGTGGGCAGCATTAGAGTTGCAGCCCAGTGTCGTTAGTACACTTGGAGTGGTGTTTCACTGCATAATGCAAATAAGACCCAACATTTAAAGAAACAGTACGTTACACATCTTGAAGCGGCTCCGTCATGCCGGGTATTCCACGCTGTACAGCGTATTGAGGCTAAGTGTACTGTGTAGAGCTCTGATGGGAGCACTGAGAAAGCTTAATAGACAAAATGCTGATATTTCATTGGAAGCTAATTTTGCATCATAAAACTAGAGTGTGCAGCAGTTATATAAGCACATTTTTAATGAATCAATGCTAAGGGAAGGTTAGCTGCTTCTAAAAAAAACTATACATACAAAATTAAATGAGAAAATATATTGCTCTTACTGTAATCTCAGCAGGAGAAAACTTGATTCACATTCATTATGTCTTTTATTGCTGTTAAGGCGCTCGCTATTTGCAAGCGCTCGCACTGAGTCAGGACGGGACGTTTTTTTTTTTCACCGGCCTCCAGGCCGCTCGCTAAGCTGTGGGTCATCCAGCGCAAGCCCCAGTGAATTTCCTGCTCTAGTAGAGCATGAAGTTCATTACTGATATCAGTAGGGCCACCCACAAACAGCAGGCGTTCCTTCAGGAACGCCTCCGTTTGTCCAGCCATCCCCCCCTGCACGCCTACAAAACGGGGCGAGCTGTCAATCACAATCGATAGCCACCCCGTCTTGTAGCGAGTCCCGCAGCGAGTGAAAATTCACTCGCTACGGGGCTCGCGCACGCGCAGTGTGCATGTTGCGCATGCGCACTGCCCGGCCATCGACCCGCTTGCGAGCGATATGCTCTTGCAAGCGGGTCTGAATCAGGCCCTAAGTGTGATGTCAAAAACTCAGTGTTATCATCATACTGTAGGTTGTGAGTAAGTGTCAGCTGTGTAAACACTGTAGAGCAAATGTGAAGACCTCTGCGTGATGTATAACTGCGGTGTTTGCCATTGAGCTATCAGGTAATTACAAAATAGCTGACACCAGTCTGTGTTGTAACTCAATTACACTAGAGTTTTTCTTATTTTCTGCTGCCATATTCTGCTGCTTGTAGATCAGAAATGCATGTGTTTCTGCAATATCTGATTCTTAGCTATAACGGCAGCAACAACATATATAGGATTGGATTCTGAAAATAGATTGGATTATTTGGATTGAATAGAGGGTTAAACACAATAAGATGATTCCACACGGACCATTGAGATATAAGTGAACACGTAAAGAAGAAAGAACACATCCAAAGGAACATCACTCTAAGATTTGTATAATATGACCTTAACATTTTGGGCTAAAGTAGATGACATTGACTGTTATTGAAAACAAAATAAAAGGATGAGGGGTCTATTTACTAAGAAGTGTTAGGAAACAGAGTGAAAAGTGATAAGAAAGTGATAAGGTGCCAGCCAATCAGCCAATATGTGTGGCTGTGCCAGTCAGTTATATAGTATGTAAAACACCAGCATAAAATGGATCATTAGTATATGCAGTAGTGCTCCATTGTGCTTAAAATGTGAGGAAAGTAGAACATTTGTGGTGTCCGTGTCCCTATTAATAAGGATGTCTGAATGAATGCAGTATCCATATTGATATCATCTTATGATGAATGATGCTGAGGGCAAAATTTGCAAAGCAGCGGGTTCTATACCCCGGTGGTTGAGTTTGGCGGCGATTTTGCTATCCACAGAGTTACTAAGGCCAAAACCGCTGCAAAACTGCTGTCAAAAACACATTTTAGAATAGAATAGAACAGGGTTAGGGCTAAAATTACTAGTCAGCGGTTTTGGTGTCATTTAAAAACCGCCGTCAAACCGCCAATAAACTGCTGGGGTTTAGAATCCACCGCTTAGTAAATTTTGCCCTATGTCTTTAATATGAAATAATAAGAATTGCATGTGTTAATAAATGACTGATATTAATGTTCATGTATGAGTTGTACGCTATTAGCACAGCAGATGCCTTAAGAGATAAAGGGGCTGATGAAGAGTTGCATGTACGCCCATTTTCGGATCTTTTCTTGCATGAATTTGCACTGCATATGCTCCAATAGTGAGTGCATGATAATGCGGGCATTGTAGTCATAAACATGTAGATTACCACTGAAGTTATGACTGAAGAAGAGGAACTGGCCTGTAATAGGGCATTCTCGTGTAGGCAAAGTTCAGTGAGGGTGTAATCACACAAATGATGAGAGTGTCGCTGGCGTGTCAGTGAAAGCTGTATTCCCAAATGCACAGCTGCAGCCACAGAGGCCATAGTCAGACTGAGAAACTGTGCCGATGGTGCCTGTGATGGTGCGCCAGTTGGCGTGTCATAAATCACCAGCGGTGTTACAGCGTGCAGAGATGCTGAATATGGGTTTCGGTGCTTGCTCATTAAGGCGTAGGCTACTAAACTATGGTGAGGCTGAAACTAGCATTTGTACTGTATGTTATCGCAGCCACGACTCCGGCAATGAACTCAAGAACAGACGCAGCAGTGTTCACCTCAGAATCAGGCCCTAGGAGTACAATAAGCTGCAGTCTATAAACTACTATGAGTAACAAAATATGCAATAGTCCCATTTGTCAGGCAGATAGGAAAAGCTGGGCATATCTGTAGTAGAAAATTATCAACATAAATCACAAAAAAAGACTAATAGGAAATGAGAGGACACACTACTGCAGAGGTGTAGTATGACATGTCATAGATCAGAATCTCAACATCAGAATGTCTATATGGTCATAGTATTGACATGGTCATAATGTAGACATTGTGCATGTTGACATATCGTTTTTTACAGTGTTTGAGCACTAACACTAACCGCAGCCCAACCTTAACTGCAGCCTAACCCCATAACCTAACACTGATTGTGATTGTCAACATTCACAATGTCTACACATGTCAACATTGTTAATGTTGACATTTTCACGGTCAACATTTTGACCATGTTAGGGCTGTCTCAACACCATTGTAGGCCCTGGGCAAAGCAATACACAGGGGCCCCTACCCATAAATTCACAAAATGAAAAAAAAAACCATACCTTTTCCCTGTTGCGGTCCCGCTCAGTTTCTCCACATGCTTCCATAAAGTGAAGGCTGTCATTCACTGTCTGACCGCAGGCTGCGATGCAGGTAGAGAATGCTGCACCCTGATTGCCGGATAGCTCCAGCCATCCACCAATCAGCATGCTGACATCCATTCACAGTATACGTTTATGATGCCGGTGGTCGCTATGCCGACCGCTGGCATCTCCACTACAGAATCCTGGCGAGGGTTAATTAACCTATGCCGGGAGACTGGCACCCGGCATCCCGATCGAAGAGATGCCGGGCGCCGAGCGAGGACAGCCACACGGGGGAGGGAGGGTTAGGTTTAGGGTTCCGGGGGGACGACGACTTAGGGTTAGGCACCCCCCACGAAGGTTAGGTTTAGGCTAGGGGGAGGGAGGGTTAGGGTTAGGCACCCCCGGGGGGAACTTAGGGTTAGGCACCCCCCCTGGGGGACTTAGGTTTAGATGGCGGGGAAAGGGGGGGTTAGATTTAGGCACTTAGAGGGGGGATTAGGGTTAGGCACAGGGGGGGAGGTTAGGGTTAGGCACCCTAAAGGATGGTTAGGGTTAGGGGTTAGATTAGGTTAGGTAATACTTACCTTTCGGACGATCGGGATTTCCTTCCACGTCGGGCTGGTGCTGCCGGGATTGGCAGGCGGTGTAGCATACCGATTCCCCATTCACTGTGTGGCTGCAGACAGGGAGGAAGATAAAGAATGCTGCCTGACTGCTCTGATTGTGTGTAATCTTCCTGCATTTTAGCTACTGCCCTATGCACACCATAGAGTCGGCGGGATTTATCAATACAGTTTTTGTGGTCAAACATCCGAAAATTATGTTTTGGAGGTCTGGCTGCTTACAGTATATATGCATGAAGTTCTGGAATGCAAAACATTCAGGGGTATGGTTGTGGTGGGCACAGCCATCTTTAGATGGCGTTGACTAATAAAAAACTATGGACTTCTACTCGTAATTCCCTCTGTGCACCCCCCATGTGCTCGCATCACTCAAAGTTTTCTCAGAAGGACTTCTGGGTCATAAACGTGGAAGTCTTTCTATTGCAAAAGTCCAGCTTTTATCGGGAGAGCTGTCATTTCAGAAAGGGGACAGTCTTGCCGTCTAATTATTTGATTAGTTGTGGGAGAATTTACGAAGCCGCTGTTTCTGGGCGAGTTGCAGGTACATATTTAAAACAGCACCCGGAGTCAGTATGTACCTGCAACTCGCTGGGAAGCAGCGGCTTACAGAAGCCGCTGCTTGGTAAGTTCTCCCCTTGGTGCATGGTATTACAGGTTGAGTCTCCCATATCCAAAATGCTTGGGACCAGGAGTATTTTGGATAACGGAATATTCCGTATTTTGGAATAATTGCATATCATAATGAAATATTTTGGGAATGGGACCCAAATATACACACAGAATGCATTTATGTTTTGTATACACCTCATACACACAGCCTGCAGGTCATTTTATACAATATTTTTTATAATTTTGTGGCTCAAGCAAAGTTTGTGTTCAGAAATGAAATTCATTTATGTTTCATATACACCTTATACACACAGCCTGAAGGTAATTTTATATAATATTTTTAATAATTTGTGCCTTAGACAAAGTTTGTGTACATTGTACCATCAAAAATCAAAGGTTTTATTATCTAAGTCATGCCAAAATTATTCCGTATTTCGGAATATTTGGATATGGGAGACTCAACCTGTAGTATGTGGTGGTGTGATTTAACTGGTATGTGATTTGCAGCAGGAGATTGAAGTATATTTAGCAGTAGACTGTCATGGTTTTTATTGTATGGAAATAGCAGGTGGTGGTAATATTATGGTGTAATCATGGTATTACATATATCTCATCAGTACAGATGTCCTGCGGTCTGTGCAGGGATGTTGAGATGTATTTTCCATCAGAAGTAATGAACACATAATTTGTTGGTTTGTTCATGACCAATATGACGCATCCATACCCCAGGTATCAGCCTCTTTTAGTAGTGTATGCTCAGAAAATTACAACACCCCTAAGTAAAAAAACAATACTTCACCGGGTATAACATTAAGGACCATGTAAACATTCATAATGCTGTAAATGGAAACTCCTTCTCAAGGAGGGGAAAGTGGGACCTTCTGACGCATGTTCTGATCATTTCAGTGACACAGCCTGTGCTGTGGGCCATGTAGAATAGTATTTCTGAATGGAAGGGAGAGGGGTTGGTCCCATATGTTATTGCAGTGGCTATTCAGCCTTTACCTAGTTTAGATTTTATGGCTGTTCAAGCTAGTGAAAACATTGTCCTGAAGTAACTTGCTCACAGGGCAGTAATATAGTAGTGCATTCAGTTGCATTAGATAAAAAAGTGATTTGGCATATGAAAACCTGCAATTGCTGTTGTGTTATTAAATACATATTGGACTCTTTATTGGTTTAACCAACAGAACATATGTTTGTTGATGAGCTCTTAAAAATTGGTCTCAGTATGTGGTTTAATTTGTGAACAAAGAAAGGCTGATCAACCTAGTCGCAGTGCCACAAGTATAACTCTGAAATCCATAGCTCCTATATGACTACAAGTAGCATAAGACAGTTTTTGTATCACTGATTTATCACTGATTTATGTTCAGTTTTTGTGACTTCAGTGTGACACATAAATATGTCCTGACAGATATATTGGGAGTCAGTGGCCTAAAAGGAAAAAGCAATACCATTCCCTTCCTCAGTTAGCCAATGAGAAACCCATATAAGTCAGGCAATAAGCATGCTAATCAATCCATTTTGCATACTTAATAGCCCCACTTATGTTCAAATCAGAAACTTTTATTTCTAGTGATTCCCCTGCTCTGCATCAGAGCTGTATAGGTAAGTACTGACATTAGAAGTGCTTATGTGGAACGGGAATCTGTATGTAATTCCGGCTGTTGGGATGCCTCCTGTCACAATACAGACAGCGGCATCCCGACGGTTGGTATGCCGACAGGGGTTGTGTAAGTATACTTACACTCTCCCCTTCACCCCTAACACTAACCCGCCTTTCTTGTAGCCTAACCATAACCCTCTCCACCCTGCACCCTAACCCTCCCCGTTAGTGCCTAAATCGGTCTCCCCCCTTCGTGCCTAAACCTAACCCTTCCCCCTTAGTGCGTAACCCTAACCCCCCCAGTGGTGCCTAACTGTAACCCTCCCCCCTAGGGGTGCATAACCCTAACCTCCCCCCCAAACCTAACGCTAACCCTGCTATGTAACCTAAATCTATCCCTCCCCCTCCCACAGCTAACACTAAGGACGCCCCGAACTTACCTCGTTCGGGCAGCCTTACTTCTGTGTTCCGGCGTCAGGATTAAGATAGGTATTTCGACGCCTATCTTAAGTCCCTTGTCAGCCGCTGGTCTACTAACTACATCCCAGTGGAGCGTAGGGATAGCGGAAAAGGGGGGGAGGGGCACATAACTGCTGTTTCATGCACAGCAATTTGTACTTATTGGCACAATTATTATTTCACAATAAATGTTCTGGTGAGCTGAAAGGACTCATACTTAATATTTTCAAGATAAAAGCATATTATTATAATACGGAAATTGAATGGAATCGGTATGATATCCCGGCGGCCGCATGGCCGGGAGTTCGAATCCCGGCAGCGGCAGCCCGACAAAACAGCAGAGCCCGGCAGCGGAAGCCCGACAGCGCTGGAAATCCCGATCGTGGTAAGGTAAGTATCTACTAACCTAACCCCCCTAACCCTCCTTAGGGGTGCCTAACCCTAACCTCCCCCCTGTGCCTAACCCTTATCCCCCCTCTAAGTGCCTAACCCTAACCCCCTCCCTTCCCCGCTGCCTAACCCTAAGTCCCCCGTGGGGGTGCCTAACCCTAACCTCCCCCCGGGGGTGCCTAACTCTAACCCTCCCTCCCCCTAGCCTAACCCTCCCGGGGGGGTGCCTAACCCTAAGTCCCCCCCGGGAGCCCTAAACCTAACCCTTCCCCCCGCGACTGTCCGTGGCGGCGCCCGGCATCCCTTTGATCGGGATGACGGGCGCCGGTCTCCCGGCGTCGGAAAAATGATTTAGACGCCTGTCATTTAACCCTCGCCGGGATAATGCAGTCGGAAGCCGGCTGTCGGGCTTACGTCAGCCGGTTTCCCGATTGCATCCCAAATTGAACCTTATATTTCTTGGACTTTATCATTGCCAGGAGTACCAGACGTTACTTTGCTCTTCATTTTAGATTGTCTTAGCTGCCTGGTCAGCACAATGGAATGCACTGCGCTATAAAGGAGGACATTTATGAGCTTTTAAGTATAGTATAGTATACATGACTGAATGTATGACAAATCATTTATTGTAACAGCTAGTTTGAAAATGGTCACAATACAGTAGTACAGACAAAACATTTTTTTTGTCAGAACATTTGACTAAGGACAAACAGTGGCATATCTTTAATGTGCAGTTCCCTGGGGCAAGAGAGGCACTGTGTAACACACTCCGTACACCCAGTTGGTATGCAGAGCAGCGGGCCTCCCGTATACCTGCTGCAATCACTTGGGTGATATATACAGAAAGATGGCACAATAAATAACAAAGACTCTGGCACTGTGCCACAGTCTACGTGATCCTCTGCGAATGCACCAGCTTTCTGAAAATATCACCTGAAAGTTGTCCGTCGGCTGCGGCCATCTGTATGGAAGGGGAGGGCCCGTTGCACATGGTCCCGTCCAGGCGTTAATACATCTCTGAGGACAGATGCTCTTTTGGTTAGCATTCTGCATCATATGCTTGTCCCTGTATCCCTAGAGACAGCAACCTGTTCCCTTTAATAATTGAGTAAGGACAGTATTGTACTTTATATAAAAGGGGCAGTGGGGTCAGTCAGGACACCAGAATCTGTATCTTTTCATCTGTTACAGTGTATTCCTTTCATTTTTTTGCTTTAGTGATATAATACTGATATTACGATTCATGTAATATCTCTAACATGCATAAACATGAGAATAATATAAACTTCATAAAGATATATATAGTCAATCTTGGGACACATTAAGCAGTATAAATAACATTAGCATTTGTTACAAATGAATGAGGACTTTATCCATGATGTTGATTGAACATAGGGAATAAATTAAAGTAATCACATTGTTGATAAACTTGTAAAACCTAATGTAACATTGGTCCTTTATCCCTGTACCCTCTGAAATGCATGTTCATTTTAACCAATTTCAGTAGATGGGATTTGTAAATCAGTTTGACAATAGAGCAAAATTAACTCAATATATTGATAACATTGTTAAAATCTATAAAGATACTGAGAATAACCATGCAAAAGGGGAAAAACACAGTTTCCTAGTGTGCTGTAATAGTCTGTCATAAATAATTCTAAGAGATGATGAGAATCCTAGTTCTAAAGGGTTGTACATGGTTGTAGAACAAATCTTTTGTTGTGGCGCTTAGTACAATTACATAAATAAATACAATCAATTTTAAAACAAAGTGTTTATTCATTCAGATATGAAATAGACAAAGATATACATTTCTTCCAGGAGTATGCAATATTCAATAATAAATAAGACTAATCCAGTACAAGATGATATAACAATATCACTGCAATATAAATATAATCTGAATTCAATGTATAGTCATCCATATGAAAAGCATGTAACTCAGCACAGGTGCCAGCCAATCAGCTCCTAACTGCCATCTCACAGGCTGTGTTTGAAAAATGACAGTTGGAAGCTGTTTGGCTGGCACCTTATCACTTTTCACTCTGTCTCCTAACACTGCTTAGTAAATAGACCCCTTATGGTGCGTACACACTGGGCGATTAAAGTGGACGACTGAACAATAACGATATCGTTATCGTTCAGTCGTCCACTTTATCGTCCATTTTTAACACAAAAAAGATGAACGATGACGACGACGCGCGCTCCCGCGGGTCGTTCGTCATCCTCGTTCATCGGGCTGACATGCAGGCCAACCTGACGACCTCGTCAGGTTGCTGCATGTCAGGGAATGGGTGAGAGAGCCCGGCGCTGAACGATATCGCTAATGATATTGTTCAGCGGCTGTGCTCAATGTCATGAACGACATTGAGCACAGCCTGCCGGGGACACACTAGACGATATCGCTCAGGGAGCATATCGTCTAGTGTGTATGCACCTTTAGTGTTGTAATTATAGTTAATGGCTGTCATCAGTGATATATGGGGGTCTATTTATCAAGCAGTGAAAAGTGTGGAGAAGTGAACCAGTGGAGAAGTTGCCCATAGCAACCAATCAGCTTTGAAGTAGCATTTATCAAGTAATGTAAAAAAGTCTATAAAATAAAAGGTAGGAGCTGATTGGTTGCTACAGTCCATTTCTCCACACTTTTCACTGCTTGATAAATAGACTCCATGGACATACCTCCCAACATGACCCTCTCCAGGAGGGACACAATGCTCTTGTCCTGGACTTCCCTGGTAAGAGATGGGGCTGCAACGCAGTTCAAAATTCAAATAGGGGAGACACACCAACTGTCATTTCACACACTGCCAAACATCACTGGCTGGGACTCACTGGCAGTTGGTGCGACTCCCCTATTTGAATATTGGACTGTGCTGCAGCCCCAGTTGGCGGGTTACTATAGGGACCCATAGTCGTTGGTGATGTGCTGGATGATCGATATCGATCATCCAGCACACCCAGGGCCGGATTAAGGGGGGGCAACAGGGGCGGTCGTCCCTGGGCCCCCACACACAGAGGGGCCCCCACTACCGTGGCCCACTGTCTGCACCCGCCGCTACTGTAGTGCAGACCGCAGTGAGCGTGGTCCACACTACAGAGTAACAAACACACAGCCGTCAGCGGTGGCTGTGTGTTTGTAATAGCAGCCGATGAGAGTCAGACAGACTCTCATAGGCTGCTGAGTCAATGGAGGGAGCCGGCTCACTCATGAGCTCCACCTTCCGGCTCCCCCTGCAGCAGGTGATGGGAGAGACATCATGACATCTCTACCATGGTGCAGGAGAAGAGCGGGCCAGGACTCTGAGCAGAGAGCTGCAGTCACGTCAGGAGCTGGGATTCAGGTAAGTTGTTTTTTTTTCTTTGTGTGTGTGTGTGTGTGTGTAAGAGGCATGGCACTGTATAGAGGGGCTGCTACAGGGGTCACTGTATAGGGGGGTGACTACTGGAGGCAATGCATAGGGGGACAACTACTGGGGGCACTGCATAGGGGGGACTACTACTAGGGGCACTGCATTGGGGGGACAACTACTGGGGGCACTGCATAGGGGGGACTACTACTGGGGGCAATGCATAGGGGGGACTACTACTGGGGGCAATGCTTAGGGGGGACCATTACTGGGGGCACTATATAAGGGGCACTGTATAGAGGGGACCACTACTGGGGGCACTATAAAAGGTGCACTACTACTGGGGGGCACTGCATAAGGGGCACTGCTACAGGGGGCACTGCATAGGGGGGGACCATTACTGGGGCACTGCATAAGAGGCTACTGGGGACAACACATAAGGGGCACTACTACAGTGGGCATTGCAAGAGCGGCATTACTACTGGGGGCATTAAGGTGAATAGAAAGAAAAAAATGCTCCTAGGGTGACAAGAAACGGTGGTACATAGGGCCCCCCACAAGTTTGTTGCCCCTGGGCCCCCACAGAACTTAATCAGGCCCTGACCACACCAGAGAGGGTGCAGAACTATCAGCCAGCTGGCTGATCGCTCCGTGTGTACGCACTAGGGGTGTGCACCGGCCATTTTTCGTGTTTTGTGTTTTGGTTTTGGATCTGGATCTTTCTTCGTATTTTGGATTTGGATTGGTTTTGCCAAAACCACCCTTCGGTGTTTTGGGTTCTGGGTTTTGTGTTTTGGATCTGTATTTTTTTTTAAAAAAGCATAAAAACAGCTAAAATCACAGAATGTGTTGATTTTTCTGCTCCTATGCTATTATTAACCTCAAAAACCTTAATTTCCACTAATTTCCAGTCTATTCTGAACACCTCACACCTCACAATAGTGTTTTTATGTCCAAAAGGTTGCACCGAGGTAGATGGATGACTATGCTAAGCGACACGAGTGGGCGGCACAAACACGTGGCCCATCTAGAAGTGACACTGCAGTGGTAGACAGGATGGCAGTTTGAAAAACTAGGCCGCAAGCAGTACATAATGCAAAGAAAAAAAAGAGGTGCAAGATGGAATTGTCCTTGGGCCCTCCCACCCACCCTTATGTTGTATAAACAGGACATGCACACTTTAACAAACCAATCATATCAGCGCCAGGGTCTGCCACACGACTGTGGCTGAAATGATTGGTTCTACGGAGGCAAGATGTCATCCTCATCCTCCTCATTCACAGATTCCTCACCCTCTTCAGTGTTGTGTACATCCTCATCCTCACAGAGTATTAATTCATCCCCGCTGTAATCCACCACCACAGGTCCCTCTGTACGTTCTGGAGGCTGGTCTCCCTGGAAGAGTTGATAATTCATTTTTATGAATATCATCTCCACATTTTGTGGAAGCAACCTCCTACGCCTTTCACTGACAAGGTTCCCGGCTGCACTAAACACTCTTTCGGAGTACACACTGGAGGGGGGGCAACTCAGGTAAAATAGAGCCAGTTTGTACAGGGGTCTCCAAATTGCCTCTTTTTCCTGCCAGTACAGGTACGGACTGTCTGACATGCCTACTTGGATGCTGTCACCGATGTAATCCTTTAACAGACAGACGCACGCTTGTCACTGCTGCTTTGAGGATGCAGGTGCGGCTACAGCCCACAGACTTCACAAAGACAGAAAAAAAAAAGAATAATTTTTTATTTTGTTTGGAGTGCACTTTGGGGGTTACAGCACCCTTTAACGGACAAGCCAGCCGGCCCTTTACTTATGACACAGGCACACGCAGTCGCTGAATAGCAAAAGTGGCCGGAAATTTTTCGGGCCACCCAAAGCGTCTCCTGCACGCCCCTGTCGCTTTTCAGAAAATTCTGCACCACCAAGTTTATTGTGTGAACAAAACATGGGACGTGCTGGAATTTGCCCAGATGTAATGCCCGCACAATATTGGTGGTGTTGTCAGATATCACAAATCCCCAGGAGAGTCTAAGTGGGGTAAGCCACTGGGCGATGATTTCCCTCAGTTTCTCTAAGAGGATGTTGGCGGTGTACCTCTTACTGAAACCGGTGATACACAGCGTAGCCTGCCTTGGAACGAGCTGGCGTTTCTAAGATGCTGCTATTGGTGACGCTGCTGTTGTTGCTGCGTAAGGTGATACATTTACACAGTTGGCTGTCACAGTCATATAGTCCTTAGTCTGCCCTGTTCCACTTGTCCACATGTCCGTGGTTAAGTGGACATTGGGTACAACCGCATTTTTCAGGACACTGAGGACACTTTTTCTGACGTTTCTGTACAGTCTCAGTATCGCCTGCCTAATGAAGTGGAATCTAGACGGGATTTGGAACCGGGGACACACTACCTCCATCAATTGTCTAAATCCCACTGCACTAATGGCGGATACCGGACGCACGTCTAACACCAACATAGCAGTCAAGGCCTTAGTTATACGTTTTGCTTCAGGATGACTGTGTCGTACTTCATCCTCCTCGCTAAGGACTGTTGGAGGGTCAATTGTTTAGTAAAAGTAGTGGTGTTCCTACTTCCTCTCCGGGATGATGAACAACTCCCAGCAGCAGCAACAGCACTAGGAGGAAGTGGTTCTTGATCTTTCCCTATTTTATTTTTATCGGAGAAAGTTTGGCCCTCCATTTATGTTATATTGATATATACGTGCGGCTAGGGCGCACACAAACACAGAAAATAATTTTTTATTTTTGTTGGAGACTAGTGCACTTTGTGGGTTACACCACCCTTTAAGAAATGAGCCAGCCGGCCCTTTACTTATGGGACACAGGCGCATGTTTGGCGCTGCTCCTTTGTTGATGCACGTTCAGCCACAGTGCACACAATTCACAAACATAGAAAATATTTTTTTATTTGGTTTGGAGTGCACTTTGGGGGTTACAGCACCCTTTAGCGGTCAAGCCAGCCGGCCCTTTACTTATGACACAGGCGCATGCTTGGCGCTACTTTGTTGATGCACGTGTGGCTACTGCGCACACAATTCACAAACACAAAAATATATATTTTTTTTGGAGTGCACTTCGGGGGTTACAGCACCCTTTAACGGACAAGCCAGCTGGCCCTTTACTTATGGGACACAGGCGCACGCTTGGCGCTGTTCCTTTGTTGATGCACGTGCAGCCACAGTGCACACAATTCACAAACACAGAAAATATTTTTTTATTTGGTTTGGAGTGCACTTTGGGGGTTACAGCACCCTTTAGCGGTCAAGCCAGCCGGCCCTTTACTTATGACACAGGCGCACGCTTGGCGCTACTTTGTTGATGCACGTGTGGCTACTGCGCACACAATTCACAAACACAGAAAAAATATTTATTTTTTTTGCACTTGGGGGGAGCACCCCTGATGGACAGAGCACCCCCTGGACAACACTACAGCACCCCTTTAGGCCTGGGACACTGCACAGGACTTTGGAGTGGACACAGCCCCTATGGACAACTGACTGCACAACACAGTAGAGCCAGCCCCTGTGGACTTTGGAGGAGTGGATACAGCCCCTATGGACAATAGCAGCACAGCACAACGCAGCCAGCCCCTATGGACTTTGGAGGAGTGGACACAGCCCCTATGGACAACAGCAGCACAGCACAACACAGCCAGTTCCTATGGACTTTGGAGGAGTGGACACAGCCCCTATGGACAACAGCAGCACAGCGCAGCACAACACTACACTGCACTACACTACACTACACAGCCCAGCCAGCCCTAACTCCCACCCTCCCTCTTCACTGTCCACAGCCGAGTGAGAAAATGGTGCCGATGCGGGTACCTTATATAGAATCCAAAACCCGCGAGACCCGGAAGTCGGGATGATGACGTTTTGCCTTGATTTCAGATCCGAGTCAGGCGGGAAAAGTCAAGCCTGACTCGGATCGGCCTCGGATCGGGGGGGCTCGGGGAGGTTCGGATTTCAGAAATCCGAACCCGCTCACCCCTAGTACGCACCTTGAGTCATCTTAATTATTTACTTTTATTTTTGTATTAACATAACGCAAGGGCAAATCTGATACTAGTATAGGCAGCCTAGCAGTATGCAAAGTGACTGTTCTTGTGTTTTGTTTATAGCTGGCTATCCTACACTGGCTGCTGCCACCATAGTGTTATACTGTGCTCTTGTTCAAACTGAGGGGTGTGCAAGGTAAAAACATGTCAGCCAGTGCTGGCACCTTAAATCAGCCTACTTATAATACAGATGATATAGCCCAGAGGCATCACCAAGTCTGGTGACACCCAGTGCGCACTCTGACTGTCCCAGTGCCCTGCTCGCTGGAGTGTGCTCGTGACCAAAAAGGGGCGTGGCCTAAAAGAAAGGGTTGTGGACTCTGAACACTCCCCTGACAAAGTCAATTACAAAATGCTTTAGGTGTGGCCAATGATGTGGACGCAGTGACATCACCCGCTGTCTCTGATGCTGACGCTGGTCCGTGGATAACATCCCTGAGCGGTTGTTTTGACTGAATTGCTGAGAGCTGTGTGACCTAAGTATCTAGGCTGAGTTCGCTGATTTTAACTTTGGTGTACGTGAGCATTATTATAAGTAAAGTGTTTTTTACCTTTTCTCACGAGTGCGCTCTCCGTGTTTGTTGCATATATTTGTTATATATTACAATTTAAGAAAAATTTTAAACTGACAATAAATCTAAAGTATACATATCCTTTCTTGTCCAGAGATATAGGAGTGGACTTTTTCAGTTTGTTATAAGGGCCAGTGGTGGAACTAGCGGCAGTGTAGCCAGTGGCTTGCACCGGGGTCCGCTGTGGTGCAGTGGCCCATAGCTGCTGCACCCGCCGCCAGTGTCCCCCAGGCCACACAGTATTTAAGTGTAGTGCAGACCGCAATGAGAGCGGTCCGCACTACACAGTAACAAACACACACGCTGTGTGTGTGTTTGTAAGGGGCATGGGCACTGACGCTGGCACTGCATGGGGGGGATGCTACTGGGGACACTGTATAGGGGGGGTGGTCCCTACTAGGGGCACTGTTTGGGGGGGCTACTAATGAAGGCAATGCATTGGGGGACTGCTACCGGGAGCACTGCATAGGGGGGACTAATACTGGGGGCACTGTGTAGGGGGGACCACTTCTGGGGGCACTGTATATGGGGCACTACAGGGGGCACTGCATAGGGGGACCACTACAGGGGCACTACTTAGGGGGGCCCAAAGCATATTCTTGCACCTAGGCCCACCACTCTCTAGTTCCGCCACTGATAAGGGCCCCTCTGTGATGCATGGGGCAAGAGATCCCCAGGACACTGCTATCCCTAGGGGGCCTATTCATTATGTTAATTAAGGGGGTGGGACGATAAGTATCCAACTGGCTGCAAGTAGCAGCGGTGGATACAAAATCATTGAAGCAACTGAACATTGCACTGATCTGAAAATCAGCTGTCTGCGATCCCCTTATAAACTACTATAGTTTATGCTAATTTTCCATCTTAACAATTTTGTTTAGGCACCCATCAATTTGATTCACCTGTCTGGAGTGCCCACCACCACAACCTTCTTTATATTATTAATATATCTAAATCTATTTATATACCATAGTATTATTTACACATTATTAATACTTAATATGATCACCCTCATCTCAGCTGCAGTAACTTCTTTTCCACTAATAGGTAGAATCTACAGGTTGCTATGGTATCATGGATGTGATAGGTTAGGATGGTTCCTATAGAGTCATGATTACTGTATGTGATACTGGTAAATTATATAGTATGACTGTCTGCTGCAGGATGGTGATCCAAACTAACAGTTCGGTAACCGGGAAGACCATGGTTAACGCCACCTCCAATTGGCGTTATTATCACAGGGCTTTCCCCGGTATTTTTTCACAACTTTGACCAGATCACATTTCCCATTACAATTATGGGAAATGCGATCTGCTTATTAAAAATAAGTGATAATTAGGGCTTGGAGTAGAATTTTTCAAATTCTACTCCAATTGCCCTTTAGGTGATACTAAAATAATGTGAAAAGGGTGTGAAAACACCCTTTTTCACTTTATTTTAGTAAAAATAATATTAATAATTAGATCCCTAAGTGAGATCATGGTATTATCACAGGTGTCTATTAAATACCCATTAATGAAAGGGGTGTGAGTAGAACACCCATTAATGAAAGGGGCATGATTTTTAGACCTATATAAGCCTGTTATGGGACTGTAGACTATCCATGCCCTCCTTCTGAAGAAACTGGGAGTCAAGTCCTGGAGAAACGCGTTAAGGCTTTTGGGCTTTTTCTGCTACATCAGACAGATCTTCCTTGACGACCAATACTTTCCTTACATCCCAGCAACTTTGTCTCACCTAGACTACTACACGGGAGCTCTTTATTGCTACACACTTGTATACAGAAGCACAGTGGCTGCCGATCACTGACACGCCGACACAGACGCGAGCGCCAGCTCATACAGCCTGGGAGTCTGTAACGGAGAGACTGTCATCAAGAAAGGGAGAGCACCTCAAGCTGCAAAGGCAGAAGGCGACTGCAACCGTTCTTTCCTGCCACTGGAGAGCTGACATCACAATAAAGGGACAGAGGGCAGGAACAAATCCAGGAAGGCTGCCTAAAATGTCTGCCAAGCAGCAGTACTGAAATGGCTCCTCAACTCCACCCCCAATACACTAAAGCTAAACCCCTAACCCCACCCACAATCTCAGCACAATTACAAGTAACCCTTGCACTGATTCATTATACGGGATTTTTATTTCAGTATGCAGAGACCTGGCTGTTTCTATGTTATTCAGTATGGGGTGAAGTCAGCAATCACCTTTGACTCAACATCATCCTCCCCCACCCCCCCTTGTGCTGAACAAGATACGGGACTCCAATCATACGGTTACTACTACTGAGGGATTGCCCCCGCCTTCTCTCTCTTTCTTGCGACTAATACAGACAGTTCCATTATTCACCATCGTGAATGTCAGGGTAATGCTACTATTCCTGAATTCATCCTTCATATGAAGGAATATTGTTACATAGACTCGAATTGAAAGGATCTCCAGGAATATTATAATTGTTACTTTTTAGTGTACTCATAATTAGATACAAGTCAATTTAAGACTGAGTGACCGATTATATACTATTGTTTGTTTGTATTGTCATATTAGTGTTTGTGTATTGCTAATGTTTCCCAATAACAGTCTGATCAACTCTATTGTATGTATTTATGTGTTGTTTTATTATCTTTATATCTAGTGTGGCTATTTAGCCCAATGCAATAAACCTAATTTTTATTATATTGATGTGTAAGATACTGATGTCCCAGCATAGACATTAGAGCGCAGTCCTTTTTGTACACTTTTTTGTAAGGTTGACAATAACCTTATTTGACTGCTGAATTATTGTTTGATCCCTCTGCCGCATTAGTGCTGGGTATATATTTTTTCTACAATTACAAGTAACCGTTTACTGGCCGTATCAGATCACCCCCAGGTTCGGGTGTTTAATCAACTCCGGGCATATTAAATGCACTACGTCTCCCTTATGGGTGCAGCATGCCACCCCACACCCATTAATACGCCACTGTCCTGTTCATGGCTGTACAGAGCCTTGCCAGTCCTGGGTACCGGGAAGGGGTGTGGCCTAATGTAAGGAGGTGTGGCTATGTCTCCTTACCAAAAAGTACAAACAGTATCTGCGGCATTGCATGCTCCACTCCCCCTTCCATCAGGTGCTGGGAGAGTAGACTGCTGCTGCGGTCAATGGGAGCATCAACAACCTCCCTGTACTCACTGCAGCCCAGCACACAGCAATGTGTGGTAGGCACTGCTGCCACTGACAGGGGATGAGGGGGGACGTTGTACTTATGACACAGGCGCACGCTTGGTGCTACTTTGTTGATGCACGTGTGGCTACTGCGCACACAATTCACAAACACAAAAATTTTTTTTTTTTTTGGAGTGCACTTCGGGGGTTACAGCACCCTTTAACGGACAAGCCAGCTGGCCCTTTACTTATGGGACACAGGCGCACGCTTGGCGCTGTTCCTTTGTTGATGCTGCTGTCTTCTATAATGTATGTATATAGTGATAGGCTGCTGGCTTCTATAATGTATGTATATAGTGACCTGCTGCTGGCTTCTATAATGTATGTATATGGTGACCATCTGCTGGCTTCTATAATGTATGTATGTGGTGACCTGCTGCTGGCTTCTATAATGTATGTATATAGTTACCTGCTGCTGGCTTCTATAATGTATGTATATGGTGACCTGCTGCTGGCTTCTATAATGTATGTATATAGTGACCTGCTGCTGGCTTCTATAATGTATGTATAGGTTGACCTGCTGCTGGATTCTATAATGTATGTATATGGTGACCTGCTGCTGACTTATATAATGTATGTACAGTATATGGTGACAAGCTGCTGCTATAATGTATATACAGTATATGGTGACATGTTTGTGGCTGCTATAGTGTAATGTATGTATATGGTGACATGCTGTGGCTGGCTTCTATAATGTATGTATATAGTGACCTGCTGCTGGCTTCTATAATGTATATACAGTATATGGTGACATGCTGCTGCTATAATATGTATATATGGCGTCTTAGTTGTGGATTCTATAGTATAATGTATATATATGGTGACATGTTTGTGGCTGCTATAGTATAATGTATGTATATGGTGACACGCTGCGGCTGCTATAATGTGTATATATATATATATATCAGGCTTGCCTACCCTCCCAATTTGACTGGGAGCTTACCGAATATCGGGTGCCCCTCCCCGCCCCCCACCATCCCTCCCGACCCCCCCCAGAGTAAATAGAGTAACCCCTGCAGTGGGGGAGGGGGCCCGGTGCCGCGATTTGCGCTGAATCGCGTCATTGTGGTCCTACCCCCTGCTTTACAACGCCATTTATTCTAGCATTGTGAAGAGGGGGCGGGCCGCGATGATGCAATCTCACAGTCCCGCCCCCAGCTCCTCCCCCAAAACGTCACTATCATCCGGCCATGCCGGCTGTAAGCTGACATTCAGCTCCCACCCGGAAGGAGGGAGCTGAATGTCGGCAAGTATGATATAGATATACAGTATATATATACATATATATATATATATATACAGTAAGGTCCATAAATATTGGGACATTGACAGAATTTTCAGATTTTGGCCTCTATTCACCACCACAATAGTTTTGAAATGAAACAAGCAAGATGTGCTTTAACTGTAGACTTTCAGATTTAATTTGAGGGTAATTACATCCAAATCGGGTGAACGGTGTAGGAATTACAACAGTTTCAATATGTGCCTCCCACTTTTTAAGGGGCCAAAAGTAATGGGACTATCAACTCAAAAGCTATTTCATGGATAGGTGTGGGCTATTCCCTCATTATTTCATGATCAATTAAGCAGGTAAAAGGTCTGGAGTTGATTCTAGGTGTGACATTTGCATTTGGAATCAGTTGCTGTCAACTCTCAATATGAGATCCAAAGAGCTGTCACTATCAGTGAAGCAAGCCATCATTAGGCTGAAAAATCAAAACAAACCCATCAGAGAGATAGCAAAAACATTAGGTGTAGCCAAATCAACTGTTTGGAACATTCTTAAAATGAAAGAACGCACCGGAGAGCTCAGCAACACCAAAAGACCCAGAAGACCACGGAAAACAACTGTGGTGGATGACAAAAGAATTATTTCCCTGGTGAAGAAAAACCCCTTCACAACAGTTGGCCAAATCAAGAACACTCTCCAGGAGGTAGATGTGTATGTGTCAAAGTCAACAATCAAGAGAAGACTTCACAAGAGTGAATATAGAGGGTTCACCACCATTGGTGAGCCACAAAAACAGGAAGACCAGATTAGAGTTTGCCAAACAACATCTAAAAAAGCCATTACAGTTCTGGAACAACATCCTATTGACAGATGAGACAAAGATCAACTTGTACCAGAGTGATGGGAAGAGAAGAGAATGAAAGGAAGTGCTCATGATCCAAAACATACCACCTCATCAGTGAAGCATGGTGGTGGTAGTGTCATGGTGTGGGCATGTATGGCTGCCAATGGAACTGGTTCCCTTGTATTTATTGATGATGTGACTGCTGACAAAAGCAGCAGAATTAATTCTGAAGTGTTTCGGGCAATATTATATGCTCATATTCAGTCAAATGCTTCAGAACTCATTGGACAGCGCTTCACAGTGCAGCTGGACAATGACCCGAAGCATACTGCAAAAGCAACCAAAGAGTTTTTTAAGGCTAAAAACTGGAATGTTATGCAATGGCCAAGTCAATCCCCTGACCTGAATCCGATTGAGCATGCATTTCACTTGATGAAGACAAAACTGAAGGGAAAATGCCCCAAGAACAAGCAGGAACTGAAGACATTTGCAGTAGAGGCCTGGCAGAGCATCACCAGGGATGAAACCCAGTGTCTGGTGATGTCTATGCGTTCCAGACTTAAGGCTGTAATTGTCTGCAAAGGATTTGCAACAAAGTATTAAAAAGTGAAAGTTAGATTTAGGATTGTTTAGTTTGTCCCATTACTTTTGGCCCCTTAAAAAGTGGGAGGCACATATAGAAACCGTTGTAATTCCTACACCGTTCACCTGATTTGGATGTAATTACCCTCAAATTAAATCTGAAAGTCTGCAGTTAAATCACATCTTGTTTGTTTCATTTCAAAGCCATTGTGGTGGTGAATAGAGGACAAAATATGAAAATTCTGTCAATGTCCCAATATTTATGGACCTGACTGTATATATATATATATATATATATATATATATATATATATATATATATATATATATATATATATATATAAGGTGAGATGCTGCGGTGACTATAATATGTACTGTATGTATATATGAAAGGACATGACTGGAAATACATGTTATTAAGGTTACTAATGCTGTAGGGACAAAAAAAGGCCCAGATTATGTACTTATAGCAGTTTTTATAATATTATGAAAAAAAATACAGCTCCAAAACCCAGGGCCGTAACTAGGGTGGTGTGACTTGTGCCATGGCACAGGGCACCGCAGGACATTGGGTGCTGTTTGGTCCTGTCAATTGTCTGTTTTTAACCATTCTCACTTGTAGCTTCCTCTTATTTTATCCTCAGCATAGCCCTTTTTGGGTGTTTTGTCCCTATTTGAAAAATACAGGGTGCGCAAATGCTTTTTCTGGAACCAAAAAGTATAGTTACGGCTCTGCCAAAACTAAAACCAAACTGAGTGCTAACAATCAAGACACATGCACAGTGCAACTCCGGTACATGCGCAGACAAAAAAACATTGCTGCACTGCGTCAGACATCACTGGTGTATCCAACTCAGATTCAGGCCCATTGTTTAAGCGAGAAAAAACGACTGCGCTGTCAGTCCCGTGAAGAATTTGTCATAGAAATGTGAATGAAAAAAAGATGCAGCTAACAAAAATCAGAGGTCATCTGATAAGATAATATGAGATATGGTAAGAACTTACCCTTGTTATCTCTATTTCTACGAAGTCCATAGGGTTCCACAGGATACCTTGGGGTATAGGTGTGACGTCAGTCGCAGGGCACCAAAGAGTTAAGCTTTCAGCCTCCCAGGATGCACTAGGTCCCCCTCCTATACCCCGCCCCCGGGCCAAGGCACCTCAGTTAGTTACCAAGCCATAGGCCGGAGGAGGAGAAGGAAGAGAGAGAACAAAGATCTGGACACATACAAGAATCACATTCTCACCAGAGGGAGACGGAAAACCGGTGACCAGAGCAAAGCCCATCTGCAGCACAGGTGCGACAGGGCGGGAGTCCTGTGGAACCCTATGGACTTCGTAGAAATAGAGATAACAAGGGTAAGTTCTTACCATATCTCATATTTTCTACTTCAGGGTCCATAGGGTATCCACAGGATACCTTGGGGATGTCCCAAAGCAGTATCCTTTAAGGGTGGGGACGCTCCTGTGCAGAAAGGAGAATCCGCCGCCCGAAGGAAGCATCCTGAGAGGCGAAGGTGTCAAACCAGTAATACCTCACGAAGGTATGGACAGAAGACCACGTAGCAGCCTTGCAGATCTGAACTGCCGAGGCACCACGTCGAGCTGCCCACGAAGGACCCACAGACCTAGTGGAATGAGCCTTCAGAGAAGGAGGGACCGGTAGGCCTTCATGAAGATAAGCTTCAGAAATAGCCATACGGATCCAGGCTGCCAAAGTTTGCTTTGAAGCAGGCCAACCCTTTTTACAGAAGCCATAGAGGACAACAAAGCGTCCGACTTCCTAAACAAAGAAGTGCGGTCAACATAAGTCCTTAAGGCCCGCACAACATCCAAAGAGGCCTCACCCACGGAAAGACCCGGTGAGTTAAAGGCCGGAACAACTATTTCCTCGTTAACATGAAACTGGGAAACAACTTTGGGAAGAAACTTGGGCCGAGTGCGGAGCACTGCCCTGTTCCCATGAAAAACCAAGAAAGGGGGTCTACAAGAAAGAGCCCCTAACTCAGAAACACGTCTGGCTGAAGCAACGGCCAGAAGGAAAACAGTCTTAGCTGTTAGCCATTTAATATCCACTGAGCCCAGTGGTTCAAACGGCGGTCCTTGGAGAGCCCTCAGGACCACAGCCAAATCCCAAGGCGCCACAGGTGGAACAAAGGGCGGCTGAATACGGAGAACACCTTGCATAAAGGTGCGCACATCCGGGATTGTAGCAATCCTACGGTGAAACCAGACAGATAGGGCCGAAACCTGTACCTTCAAAGAAGCAAGGCGAAGCCCATGATCTAGTCCCGCTTGCAGGAAGGCGAGAATCCGAGACAGACGAAACTCCCGCGGTGCATAACCTCTCGGTCGACACCACTGGAAGAACATATGCCACACGCGATGGTATATCCTCGCGGAAGACGGTTTCCGAGCTCGTAACATGGTACGCACCACAGAGCTGGAAAACCCCCAGGACCTCAGCATGGCCGTCTCAACAGCCACGCCGCCAAAGACAGCCGAGTCAGGTCCGGGTGAAGACAAGGACCCTGAGACAGAAGGTCCGGTCGTAGCGGCAACCGCAGAGGACTGTCCACGGACAGACCCTGAAGGTCTGAGAACCAGTGCCGTCTGGGCCACGCGGGAGCTATCAACAGGAGCGTCCCTCCTTCCTGTTTGAATTTCCGGATTACCCGTGGAAGAAGGGAGACCGGAGGGAACAGGTATGCGAACCTGAACGTCCACCGGACGGACAGAGCATCCACCAGAGACGCCCCTTCGTCTCTTGTGCGAGACCCGTACACCGGCAACTTGTTGTTGTGCCGGGACGCCATGAGGTCGATTTCTGGAAGACCCCACCTGTCCACCAGTAGTTGAAAAACGTCCGGGTGCAGGGACCATTCCCCTGGATGAACGTCCTGGCGACTTAGAAAGTCTGCCTCCCAATTTAGCACTCCCGGGATGAAGACCGCTGATATGGCCGGAAGATTGCGCTCCGCCCAAACCAGGATCCGAGAGACCTCTACGAGAGCCGCCCGACTGCGAGTTCCTCCTTGCCTGTTTATGTAGGCCACGGTGGTAGCATTGTCCGACTGGACCTGCACCGGGTGACCCTGGAGAAACCGCTGTGCCTGCAGGAGAGCATTGAAGACCGCACGGAGTTCCAAGATATTTATTGGAAGCTCCGCTTCTGTCGGCGTCCACCTGCCCTGGAACAAGTGTGGACCC
Source organism: Taudactylus pleione (assembly GCA_031769625.1). Lineage (NCBI taxonomy): Eukaryota > Metazoa > Chordata > Amphibia > Anura > Myobatrachidae > Taudactylus > Taudactylus pleione. The sequence goes on from JAUIMM010000307.1 coordinate 7,066,535, forward strand.
GAAACTGCTCCCCAGCCCCGAAGACTGGCGTCCGTTGTCAACAGGACCCAATTTGGAACCCAGAACGGACGTCCCTTGTTGAGGTGGGTCGTCTTTAACCACCACGCAAGGGACAGGCGAACCTCCGGGGTGAGCACAATCGTCTGGAACTTCAGAGACTGAGGCAGCCCGTTCCACTTGGACAGGATCAGGTGCTGCAGAGGTCTGGAGTGAAACTGGGCGTATTCCACCATGTCGAACACCGACACCATGGAGCCCAGTAACCTCATCGCCGAGTGTAAGGACACCCGGCGGCTGTGCAGACAACTGCGCACCCTTGACTGTAAAGCAGAGATCTTGTCCTCCGTCACGAAGATCCTTTGCTGTCCCGAGTCCAATAAGGCTCCAAGATGCAGAATCCTCCGAGACGGGATTAGAGTGGACTTCTGCCAGTTGATTAGCCAGCCGTGCCATTGCAGCAGTGCAATGGTCAGGTCCAAGTGGTGTAACAGGAGCTCTGGAGATCCTGCCACCAATAACAGGTCGTCCAAGTACGGCAACATGCGGACTCCTTGCAGCCGCAGAGAAGCCGCCATGACCGCCATAGCGTCCTGTAAGTTCAATGACACCATGTAGTCCCCAGGTTCCAGCGCCAGAATGATGGACCGTAGGGTCTCCATCCGAAACTTCGGGACCCGCAAAGACTTGTTGAGTGCTTTGAGGTTGAGAATCGGACGATATGACCCATTGGGTTTCTGTACCAAAAAAAGATTTGAATAGAAACCCTGGCCCCTCTGGGAGAATGGAACAGGCACTATAACTCCAGCCTGGAGCATAGTGTGCAATACCTTCCGCAGCTCCGTAGCCTTGTTCCGGTCTGATGGTAGACCCGTGGTGAAGAATCGAGCCGGGGGTCTGTGCCGGAAGGAGAGGGCGTACCCGTGAGAGACCACCTCCAGAACCCAAGTGTCTGTCGTAGTGAACGACCAACACCGGGAGAACTGCAGCAGGCGGCCTCCCACCCTGGGATCCCCCAAGGGGAGACCCGGACCGTCAGGCCGCAGGCTTGTCATCTGGCTTGGGGGCCGGACGTCTGGTACTCCATGCCTGTTTCCGGGGCTTGACCGATTTCTTAGGGCCAGCCTGTCGAGGAAACGACTGTGGTTTGGGCCTGCCCTGGGCCCTAGATGACCGAAAGGACGATGGTCCAGAACCAGAAGGAGCAGCGGCCGACGGGAGACAAGCAGATTTGGCTGCCGCCAGCGTGGCCACAATCTTATCCAGATCCGGACCGAAGAGAACTTCTCCGGTAAACGGCAACGCTTCCAGACCTTTCTTGGATCTGTGTCCGCCTTCCAGGATCGCAGCCACAAGGTGCGACGAGCAGCTACCGCTGCTGAAGAAATTCTAGACACCAGAGTACTAATGTCTAGAGCCGCCTCGTTGATGTAGGTGGCCGAATCACGGAGATTGCCAATCAACTCCGCCTGTTCGGCCGGACAGTCGGATTCAAAAGAAGCCTCTAATGAATCCGCCCAGCGCTCCATCGCTCTGGCAACCCAGCAAATGGCCATAGCCGGCCGTGCTGCCCCCCCTGCAAGGGAATAAGCAGACTTCAGGCAGATTTCTACCTTGCGGTCCGTAGCATCCTTAAGGGAGGACATGGATGGCATCGGCAATGTGGCACTACGGACAAGACGGGTCACGTGAGAATCCACCTGTGGAGGGGATTCACACTTAGCAAAATAATTATCCGCGAACGGATAAGCCACCGCCAGGCGTCTCTGCGGCTGGTATCTTTTGCCAGGTTGTTTCCACGCCTCCTCTAAATGGTCCACCAACTGACCCGAAAGAGGAAAGACTGTGGCATCGCCCTTCACATCTTTGAAAAAGGCATACTTAGATTTAGCCGCTGGGGGAACTTCGTCCTCAATCACCAAGGCTGTGCGGACCGCCCGAATAAGTCCAGGAATATATACTTTGGACTTAGCATCAGCGTCCTTAGTATGGAAAGGTTCCTGATCGTAAGGATCCAGAATCTCCCCATCATCAGACGTCCCTTCGTCATCCTCATAAGGAGCGGACAGAGACGCCACGGGCCTTTTATGAGGCCGCATCACAGACTCCCCTTGCAACACATCCGACAAGTGCTGTACAGAACTCGTCAGGGAGTTAACCCACGCTGGCTCCTGAGAACCCGGGAGCGGGGAAATAGGGAGACTGTGGGGTACCACCAATTGTCGTGGGAACCCCTGCATGGGTGACAACACCACAGACTGCTGGGACAAACCCATCGGAGTAAACGCGGGCTGCGGAGCTAACTGGCCCACTAAAGCTGTTAACGCCTGAGCGAAACAAGCCCAGGGCGGCTCCTGTACCGGTGCTGTAACCGTAATAGGCCGCGCCATGGACAAACACTGCCGGCAAAGGCCCTCCGCGCTACCCTCCCCCTCCGCTAACGGTACTTTGCACGTGGTACACTGTAGCCGGAGGGGAAAATCACTTTCAGACATGATGGCACCACGTATGTGACCTCTCTCACCAATTAAGTATTAAATAGGCGAGAGACCACCCTGCAGCACCGCACCGCAAGGGCTTTAGCAGAAAGAACAGGGACAGTAATAAAGCTGACAGTTTAGAGAAGAAAAGTTACAGGCAGCGCTAGCACAGTCACATACAATGCAGAGAAATAACAATTCCTGCACTAACAGCGCTGATCACTCAACTACACAGACACAGGGCCTGGTAGGACACAGCGCTGCATACACAGACCTGAGCCACAGCGGAGGAGAGGTATGCGGGGGGACCCAGACCACGATGCTTCCTTCCAGACTTCCAGCAGCGTTCACCATGCGTTGCAGAGAAGATGGCCGCCGAGGAGCAGAGAGAAGCTGGCCTGGGGGAGGAGCGCTGACACAGGACCAGTCAGCACAGTGCAGAGAGGGCTGTGTGCAGCGGGGGAGGCGCCGGCTGTGAGACAGGGAAGGCGCGCTCCCCTGGCATGCATTTAACCCCTGGGACGCCGCAGCACTACCGCTCTGCTGCGGTCCGCTGTCCCAGGGGGTAGTGGAAGCGCAGGTTGGTCGCCTGGCTCCACGCTGCAGCCAGTCCCCAGGGAGCCCCCTGCCTGGGGACTTAGGACCATGTGATCAGCGGGGACCCACCGCGGAACCCCGCTGCTTACCTCTGTCCCCCTTGAATCCGGCCATGGTCCGGAACATCTGGGGTCACCGCTAGCTGTGACCCCAGACGCCCACCAGCATCCCCGGATCAGTACCGGCGTTCTGGTACCGGCGGGGTGTAGGGAAGACAGCATGGACGTCAGGACTGACTGTCCATGCTGTTCATCCAGATGTGCAGCCACAGCTGCATGAAGAAAAAGCTTCAGGGGCTCTTCTAGCCCCCACTCCAACAGGTGCACCCGACTCCGGCCGGGCACCAAACTAAACTGAGGTGCCTTGGCCCGGGGGCGGGGTATAGGAGGGGGACCTAGTGCATCCTGGGAGGCTGAAAGCTTAACTCTTTGGTGCCCTGCGACTGACGTCACACCTATACCCCAAGGTATCCTGTGGATACCCTATGGACCCTGAAGTAGAAATAATGAATAGACAAATAGGAAATTAGCGTAATCTAAAAATCAACAATTGGATAAGTGATAAATCATATATTATAAATAAGTACTATAAAAGTAAATCAATGCAGTGGCAGCTGAAATAAATAATAAGAAAAGTTTTAATATCTACACAAATATATAAAAATCACATACACATGAATCTTTCATGGAAAATGATGGCAATATAGTTGGTTATAAAAATCCCAACTAATAAAGGTAATGGTAAAAGTTCAGAAAAACCATATAGTGTATGGTATGCACATGCCTCAGGAGGCTAATATGTGGTACGCTGGAATGCTTAGAATAGTTGTAACCTAACCTGGAGGTAGGTGAAAGCCGCAGCTATGTCCAGTAGATAGCTGTAATCATACATGCCTACTCTCCCGGGAATCGCGGGAGGCTCACGATTTTCTGGGTAACCCCCCGTGATCCCGCAAGAGTAGGCATATCTCCCGCATCCCGCCCACTTCCTAGTGAAGTGGGCAGGATGGGGAGATATTACCTGAAATTATCGGGTCCGTCGGAAGGGGCGGGGCTAAATTAGGCAAATCGCGTCATTTAGCCCCGCCCCCTCCTCACGGACCGGCGAATGACGGGGGTTTTCTGTAAAGGGGACGGGGCCTAGTGCCGTCTATCGTCTGGCCCTGCCCCCCGAAGAGGAGAGCAGCAGGTTCCCTCCTGCTGCTCCCGGAAAGCTGCCCAGCAATGTAGGTAAGTATGGCTGTAATCCTTAGCACAGGTAGTATCCCTTGGTGTCCTGGAAAATATAAGCAGCTTCGTGCAATCCTGTTCAGTGGTTCCAATAAATTCTGTGGTATTATAACTCAGTAGTTTAGGACAAGCGGGTTGCTTGATGTTGGAAATAAGCTCCAAAGCGTGCTGTAGTCAATCAGTCGGGGTTCTATGTGCAGAGGGAGATGTGGCTAACGCTTTTCCCTGTATCAAACAGCTTCGTCAGAGGTAAAGTGATTTTGCCTCTGACAGAATTTCAACCCACGCAAGCACAGGGAGAATGTACAAACTCCACACAGTTTGGGAACTGAACACACAACCTCAGTGCTGTGAGGCTGTAATGCTAACCATTACACCGTTTTGTGCTGTCCTATTGGACCCTGATGATGAATGGCTTGTATCATAAATGTGCGTAAACTAGCGTTTCTGCATGTGTAACGGGCCATTTTAGTGATGAGGAATAGGCCCCACTATTTATTTTTATAATATATAGAAACAAAATTACATAATTGGAAAAAAAACTACAAAAATATAAAACACTCTGTTGTAAATAATATTTAAAAATCATAATTTCTGATTGAAAATCTTGTATTTGTCTGGAATTAATTATGTTAAACTTTATTGAAACAATTTCGTAAAAATAAATTCTGTGGACTCTTATGCAGCATATTAAATGTTTTCATTATTTTGAGAACATACAGTACTTTCAATAAAATTTTGAACGTATACGTAAAATTGTAAGAAATCGCTTGCTTCTGTGTTACGATACACAAAATGGTATCCTGCAGCTGCATAAAAATAATGTTATAACACAGCAGGTATTAAAGCCTCTTTAGATATTCAAGTAAGAAAACATTTTCATCATTCCAGATTTTAAGTATGATATGCAGAGTAAGAAACAGTGACTCCATTTACTAAAACTGTATATGGCGTGAACCAGACTCCTGTGGGATATGATAACCTTAGGAAAAGCATAGGACTGTTAACTGCTTATATGCACAGAACAGTGATGCTGTATGTGCCTTACGTTCTATGCATTAGGACTTCTTCCAAGTATTGTGCATGAGATTCTCACAAATTTAAATAAAAAAACAGACATTAAGGTCTTTGGATTAAGCTTGCAAATATTTAGCAAATTTAATTCCATCCATCATATTGAAAGATGTCATTTTTAATTATTATTTTATGCACAGTATTAGCTAGATTAATATCAGTCTGCTTATGATAAAACTCCCCTAAGACAAGGAGACAGTTTGCTTACAGGGTGTCCACATCCTTCCTCATGTAATGTAGGAAGTGACTATGAGCGGGAAGGAAGGGCTCTTTTTCTTCTTTAGGAGCGCACTATTCCAGCTGTAAAATAGTTATTCTCATAAGTTTGTCATATTTTTAATGGTTACATGTCTTCCTTTATTTCCAAACAACATATATTTAATATCACCATTATGCATCCAGTTTTTATTGTGACTAATAAGTTGTTTAATATAAATGTGTTCTGCATCTGTTGTGTCTGCAGCATGTACAAATGTTAGCTCATCTTTGGTCATCTAGTAATAATTGGAGTCTAGTGAGGTAAGAAGATGACAGTGTACAATCTACTGCTATAGAATACCATTGGGAAAGAATGCATCATTTGCAAATTCATTATAATAATTTGGAGCGTCAACCATATGGTAATAATCACCACCTTCATTAATGTAAAAGTACACAAATAAAGTTTTAGTACACTAAACAGCAAAGTACAAGTTGCCTTACAGGCTGCAGGTAAGATTAAAAAGTTACAATTATATATGTAAAAGTTCCCACATCTAGTTAAAACTTAAATTGCTTTATATAGCATTAAATTGTTATGCTATTGTGCAGGTGGGGGATGGAAACTAAGTACCTGGGCTATGGGCTGATCGTTGAGGAGTCCCAGCATTGTGTGGCCACACCCTCTTGCAGTGGCATAACGTATCCATGGGGGAATGGTATGCATGACTGGGTGTGGCCTTGTCCCTGATTGACCTTGCTACCTTATATGCAGGGGCCTAGAACGTTATGTGGTGGCCCTGCTTTTGAGTACAAACTATTGTTATTTATTAAATGCAATTTCTGACAGAGAAAGACCCAATATCATTGCACATCAGTCGGCTTAACCCCTTTAGTGCCAAAGGTTTGTAAAAGTTTTCTCACCATGCTGTCTATGGCAGAACCTCTTTTATTAAGCAACAGTTTTAATTGCACTGCAGTATATAGTAGCATGCTAAAATGTCTGTGCAGCATGCTATTTGCCACTACACTGCTCCACATCAGTGCTTTAAACCAGTGAAAACTGCTGGCAATGAGACTGACAGAACGTGGGATAAAGCGTCACCCAGTATGCTGTTAGCATTGCTGCTATGTGACAGTTTTGTATGTATGAAGCTTTATTAAATGGCTTACACTGTGCCTGGAAATGATTTTCTGTGCCAAAGTATAACATGAGGCAAAAATACCACCAAATTTCAAATAATGAACAGTCTCTGACATCTTTACTGGAGCTTACCCCATGGGCTCCCTGCTGCTCTTTTCACACCCGTTCACTCTCACAATCTCCACTCTGAACCACAATTGCTCCCTTGTTTCAGATGTGTCTATGCATACAAAAAATATATATTTATATTGTTATTATCATTTTAGTTTCACCTAATGTCTAAAGAGACATGCAGTTCTAAAAACACACATATGCCACGATTTTACCTCTGAATGTTATTGATTGCAGATTTGCAGCCTACTCTTAATTAATATTAATACAGGTATTACATTCCAAGGTCACGTAATAAAAATGCTACTGATATGGAAGAATTACAATGATGAATTGTATAAAGCACAGAGAGACTGCAGTAATAAAACCCGGCACCTCCAATCTTCCTCTGCTACAAGGCTTGCCATGTGTTTTCCTGAGGCTGTTTCCTGACAGTTACTTTATTACATATGCCTCTGTCAATACACCGCTTGCACACACAAAGGGATATATGGTTAATCAATATTACAGTGTAAATCAGTTCCTCAATATCATTTATACTTTTATCTAAGTCATTCTGGATGCAAAATCAGACACTGTGTCATATGCTATTGCTCCCATAAGTTAAATGCTTCAGTTGTGATGGCATATTGACATGACGATTTGAATGAAACATGTATATGTTTGGATATTATTACACATGGGGAGTTTCCCTGTGCTCATGTGATTAAATTAGCACTGGACTGACATGAATGTATCATATTTTATTGTTTTGTATCCATTTTCCATTTATTGATCAATCTGCATGGCCATGTCCACTTTCCAGGTATTGATTTGTGTTAAGGTCACATAGACTGGGACATAGGGTGAAAGAATTGATGAGGCAGCACCGGTGCACAAAAATTGTTATTTATTTTTATTTTATACTCTATATTAGTAATCTACTACAGTATTACATACTAAAAACATGTAATTAGCATCTTAAGGTTAAATAATTTTTGTGCATTGCATATATTTTTTTGTGGGATGATGGACTTGGATGAGAGCAACTAATGGTGTTATAGTGTATACATAGATAATTGTCACACAGAAGGTAAAGGGTAAAAGTGTCTAGTGTTTAACTCATAAAGTGCTGAGTGCAATATAACAAATATCTTAGAGAACAATATCACAAATAAATACCAACTGATTACAAAAATTATGTAAAGTGTATACCAAAATAAAGTGCTGAGTGCAATATCACAAATATCACAAACAAATACCAATTGACTACAAAAATGATGTAAAGTGTATACCAAAATAAAGTGCTGAGTGCAATATCACAAATATCACAAACAAATACCAATTGACTACAAAAATGATGTAAAGTGTATACCAAAATAAAGTGCTGAGTGCCTGTGCTTCAATTAAAAATGACACTAAACTTACGGCTGATAAAGCTAAAACATATACATTTATTATAACCACTTTCATAGAGAAATTTCATTGAATATACATAGATATATAAATAAAATAGACAATTGGATAAAAATAGGAATGGAAAACACAAAAAAGATATATTACTCACTTTATGAGTTAAACACTAGACACTTTTACCCGTTACATTCTGTGTGACAATTAATTATCTATGTATACACTATAACACCATTAGGCGCTATCATCCATGTCCACTGTCCCACATTTTGCTTAGAGGCAGACCACCACTGTCCTATCACTCTTGGGTTCTATTTATTAACATTATTATTACTAAAATAAAGTGAAAAGGGGTGTTTTCACACCATTCACATTATTTTAGTATCACCTAAAGTTACTAAAGGGCAGCTGGAGTAGAATTTGTAAAATTCTACTCCAAGCCCTAATTATCACTTATTTTAGTAAGCAGATCGCATTTCCCATAATTATAATGGGATATGTGATCTGGCCAAAGTTACTAAAAATAAATTGTGAAAAAATACTGGGGAAAGCCCTGTGATAATAACGCCACCTGGAGGTGGCGTTATCCAGGGTCTTCCCCGGTTACCGGACTGCTTCTCTGCTCTAACGGGCATCATGGGTGGCGTGATCATGGGTGACGGGGCTTAGTGGGGGGGGGTAGCAGTGGCGGCTGGTCGGAGCATGCGCGGGCACTTTGTCACAGTAATTTTTCCAAAATACAGTGACTAGTGTGCGGAGGGGATTTGCAGGGACAGAGCTTTATCGCAAGCTCTGTCCCTGCAAGGGATTTGTCGTAAATCCCTGTGATATTGCCTGAATTCGCAATGCAAATTCAGTAGGTAATATCACACTACAATCTGCATCACAAATGCGGATTGTAGTAAATAGAGCCCTAAGTCTCAAACATTAATTAGCTACAAATATATCAATTGTCTGGCACAGAACATATTCAGCATACAGTATATTCTTTGCTTAGCAGACAGAACTTGTAGGACAGTGCTACTATAAAAATTAATTTTGCCAAGCAAAATTGGTAGTTTTACATAAATCCCACAAGCAAAACAAATACATGAAACAAAAGGTACAATTCCCAAAATGCATTGCTCTGGCTAGTACGGGATCAGTACTGTACTATGGAATGCACCTATTTGTCAAGCAAATATGCTGGCAAATTGATCTCTGTATTACTTAACTGGGCAGGGTTGATGACCTCTATGTTATAGTAATGATTAGTGCTGAGAAATGTGCCACTAATGAGCCTTAGTGAGCCATAAAATATCCTTCTCTCCTGAAACCACTACTTTGGAATCTAGGTCTGTTTTCTATCATTAATCACAAGCGAGGAGAACATTACAATTGAGAACCAGCAACAGTTCAAAACATTTAATGACAAAAACAAATCACAAAGTGCTGAAGTAAATAAATATCCAAATAGAACATTACAAAAACTGTAGATGCCTAAAATCAGTCTTATGCAAGTGCAGAGCTGTAACTACAGTATGCAATGCGGAGGTTGGCGACACTTGTGACTTCTTAGTGTTATGCTCCCAACCATATGCAAATACAGTTGCATCAGGCTCTTATGACCAGTGGCATAATTAAGGGGGTCAGGCAGGGCATGTGCCTTGGGCTCTATTCGACCCAGCGACTAAGGGGTGTGTGTGTGTGCAGTGGCGGAACTGTGGGAGACAATGGAGTCAGCTGCCGCCGGGCGCCAGCCCTGAAGGGGGCACCTCTGCTGCTCCATTGTCCCCAGTTCCATGTCCTGCTGGCAGTGCTGTCACAGAGGTGCCGCCGAGGCTGAGCTCAGTGCCGATCATGAATCTGCCGGACCGGTTGACACTGCCTGTCAGCCCAGGCAGATTCATGTGTCTGCAGTACAAGGGCCGTCTGCTGCGCTTCCAGAATATGCGTCCCGCTGCGGAACGCATACTGGAAACTCCCGGCTCCTGTATCCCCTCCCACAGCCTCCGCTGACAGGCAATTTTCACCCCCTGCCTCTGTGTCACCTCTCCCTCCCCTTCCCGTAATGTGACTGTGCACCAGCGCGACGCCGGCCAAATACAGAGTAGTGGCACGTGGTGTCAGCAGCCAGTCCCCGGCGGTCGGCGCAGTCTCCCTGATGCTGCCCTGAACTCAGCACATTAACCAGTCTCCCAGCTGCTTCCGTGCACTCACTTCTCTCCAGGAAGAGAGCAGTGAACCACTGCCCAGGACCCGGGATCTGCATAGAGGACTTCTTCCCGGTGAGTCCCTTCTCACTACTACTCCTGTCCCCTGCTTCCCACTACTCCTCCTATCCTGCCCCCTGCAGTGCTTCCCACTACTCCTATCCTGACCCCTGCTTCCCACTACTCCTCCTATCGTACCCCCTGGAGTGCTTCCCACTACTCCTCCTATCCTGCCCCCTGCAGTGCTTCCCACTACTCCTCCTATCCTGCCCCCTGCAGTGCTTCCCACTACTCCTCCTATCCTGCCCCCTGCAGTGCTTCCCACTACTCCTCCTATCCTGAAACCCTGCTTCCCACTACTCCTCATATCCTAAACCCTGCAGTGCTTCCCACTACTCCTCCTATCCTGAACCCCTGTTTCCCACTATTCCTCCTATCCTGCCCCCCTGTTTCCCACTACTCCCATTCTGCCCCCTGCTTCTCACTACTACTCCCATCCTGCCCCCAGCGGCCTCGGAGTGTATGGAGCTTGTGCACCAAGTGCTGGCTCTTTTGGGGGGTAATAGGCTAACCAACCCTACCCCCTGGCCCACCCTAGCCACTAACCCTGCCTACAAAACATACCTGTAATCCGTCCTACCCCCGGCCCCCTATATATACAGTACCCTCCAGCCCAATGACATACAGTACCCTCCCCTTCCCTGGCCCCAGAAGACGTACTCTGACCACCACACCCCCAGCCCCGGTTACATACACTATCCAGCCTACGACACCCCCACCCTAATAGCTAGGGACATACACTCCCTACCCTACCTCCCCTCGACCCCCTAGACACAGCCCCCCCAACCCAGGGACATAAGTTATCCACACTATCCAGGTCAATTTGCTTGTTTAATTTTTTTTTTTCTGTGGGGGCTAATGTCTTTTATATTATCCTGTGGGGGGCTAATGTCTTTTATATTTTCCTGTGGGAGCTAATGTCTTTTATATTATCATGTGGGGGGGCTAATGTCTTTTATATTATCCTGTGGGGTGCTAATGTCTTTTATATTATCCTGTGGGGTGCTAATGTCTTTTATATTTTCCTGGGGGGCTAATGTCTTTTATATTTTCCTGGGGGGGCTAATGTCTTTTATATTTTCCTGGGGGGGCTAATGTCTTTTATATTTTCCTGGGGGACATTTTTTATTTCCTGTTCTGGTCAATGTGTTTGTTTTTTTGTTTTTTTCCTGTGGGGCCAACGTGTTTTATTTTTTTTCTTGTGTGGGCCAAAGCATTTGTTTAATGTGGGGGCCAATGTGTTTTATTGTTTTCTGTGATAGCCCATGTGTTTCTTTTTTTCTGTGGGGGGCCAATGTGTTTTATTGTTTTCTGTGATAGCCCATGTGTTTCTTTTTTTCTGTGGGGGGCCAATGTGTTAATTTTTTCTTGTACAATGTTTTTTGGCTGTGAATGCGGTTGAGTTGCAGTGTTGCAGGACAGGCACATGCAGTATACTAAAAATGTGTTTTTTGACATTACTAGGCAGCTACAGGGGGTTGGCTAAGCAGAGGCAGATGTAACGTAGTATGGGTATGTTGATTGACTGTGTGTGTGTGTGTGTGCCACCGGCCGGCGTCCAGGTCAGTGGTTTTCTTGTATAGTGCGGACAGCACTACACAGTAAAACAAACACACCACTACTGGGTAGTACACTCACTAACAGTGAGTGTACTGCCTGATGGCAGTATGTTTGTTTTAGCAGCCAATAAGAGTCAGACTCTTATTGGCTGCTGCACCCAGGGCTGGAGCCGAGCTGGAGCTCCGCCTTCCGGCTCCCGCTGTGGGTGAAGGGAGAGATGTCATGACGTCTCTCCCATAGTGCCGAGCGGGAGGAGCAGACTGCAGTGGGCGCAGGAGCAGGGATCCGGGTAAGTATAGTTTAGCGTTGTGTGGCTGTGTGTTTTATTTGTAAGGGGCACAACTGGGGGCACTGTATAAGGGGCACAATTGGGGGCACTGTATAAGGGGCACTACTGGAGCACTGCATAAGGGGCACTACTGGGGGCACTTAATAAACGGCACTACTGGGGGTACTGTATAAGGGACACTACTGGAGGCACTGCTTAAGTGGCACTACTAGGGGTAGTGCATAAGGGGTTACTACCACATGGGTCACTGCATAAGGGGAACCACTGGGGGCACTGCATAAATGGCACTACTGGGGCACTGCATAAAGGGCACTACTACTGGGCCAATGCATAGGGGGCACTACTACTTGGGGCACTCCATAATGGGCACTACTACTTGGGGCACTGCATAAAGGGCACTACTAATGGGGCACTGCAAAAGGGCTCTACTGCTGGGGCACTGCATAAGGGGAACTACTACTGGGGGGCATTGCATAAGGGGCACTACTACTGGGGGTATTAAGGTGCATACAGTATGGAATGGAAGGGAATGTTCCCAGAGTGACGAGAAACGGTGGCGTGTCAAGTTGACACACTCCCATTTTTCAGTGGCCACGCCCCTTGTAGCATGTGGTCATGCTCACTTGTTGGCGCGCTCACACCTTCGGAGCACACACAAATAGGGTGGGGGGTGTCATTTTTCATCTTGCCCTGGGCTCCAAAGACCCTAGTGACGCCACTGCTTATGACCTCTTATGCGTAGAGAAATTGTGGGGAGGGAGACTACAACTCAGATGCATATGTGTCTGTTAGGAGGAATATACATTGCAGACGCTTGACCCCTGATGGAAAATATGCACTGACTATCCGAACCCCCCCCGCGGGTGTCCGAAACCCACCCCCCATGGGTGTCTGGCCCCCCTCCTTCCCACCACCGCATCTCCTTAGCCCGGCTCACCTATCTTCTTTTGTTGAGTCCGGGCCACATGTCTGCAGCTGAGCTCCAGGGCTCGGCAGTGCAGAGTGCAGATATAGCAGGGAGGGATCTGAATAGATTCATCTACTGTGGCTGCCATGTAAATCTTCACAGGCTGCCGTGTAAACAGCAGCCTGTGAAAGTTATCGGAGGCTGAACGCCATCTGAAAGTGGCGTTCAGTAACACCAACAGCCTAGCTCACTCACCTCCCGGCCACCCAAAGTTTAGCCCATTGTCACCCCCACTACGCCCCCTTGGCTGTTCGACCGGCTGTCCTGAAGCCACACTCACCGCTGACCCTCCGAATATCCGCCCATGAGACATTTGAAGCACTGCCCCCTTTGTGGTCCTTCTAAGCTTTATCCTAGTTCAGGAAGGAAAGCAGCTTAGGCCCCAGCATGTCTGGCCCCTGTGTCTATATGTATGAATATATATATATATATATATATATATACACAGTACTCGAAGTGGAAATTTTGAAGTGGGGGTATGGAAATTTTAATTGAACCCCCCCATCTCCCCAAAACTTTAGGGATTCTTATAATGACACCCTCTATCACCACCTTCCCATCTCAGTAAGTCCCTATCTCATCTCCTGACCCTCTGCCTGATTCCCTTTCTCACCTCTGCACTTTAGTCTCTCACTCCCTGACACCCTCTCTCACCTCCTGCACCACTAACTGATACCCTCTGCCCCTCTCACTAACTTATACCCTCTTTCACTCCTGCACCACTAACTACCAGCTCTCTGACCCTCTCACTAACTGGTTCCCTCTATCCCCCCTCCAATCCATCCTCTAGTGAGTCATTGGCCGACCCCGTGTAACCAATTAACTTGATCTTCAGGCCCTGGTGCTCCAGTCATTTGCGCAGGCTCCACAGGCTGAGTGATCTGACTGGACAACAAACAGTCTCCCATAGAAAAGGAAAATGTTCTCCTCCTTGTCGCGCTCCGTGTTATGCTCCACCAGCCGGCGGCTCTACACATCGGTCAGCATGATGTCCAGCTCCCAGGCCGGCTAGAACCTAAAGAAGCTCATAGTGGAGGTGAGGGGGAGCGATGCTGCATTTTGCTGTGGCCGGCGCTGGGAACCGATGCTCCTTCTTGGTCAGATCAGAGATGTGCAGGGGCGTATCTATAATGGGTGCAGGGTGTGCGGGGAACACGGGTCCCCAGCACCGCACACCCTGCACCCATAGAATTACTTACCTCTCCGAGTCCCACGTCGGCACAGGGGTCCAGCGCTGTAAAAACTACAGGAAAATGGCTGCCGCGGCCATTTTCCCGTAGTTTGCGCATGCGCAGTACAGGGAAAATGGCCGCCGTGGCCATTTTCCCGGTGACCAGCGCATCCTCTATAGACTCTGGGAGCACTCTAGTGCCCAGAGTCTATAACTCCGGTGCTAGCCGTACACAGCTCAGTGCGCTGCCGGCCGCCGGACAGAGAGGAGGGGACCCGTGTCGAAGACTGCACACGGGCCCCCTCCTCTCTAGAAACGCCCCTGGAGATGTGTCCCCTGCGTGAAACACATCTCTATACAATGCTGCTAGTGTTCCAGTGCTGGGATCCTATGCTCGATCCCAGCGCCAGGACACTTCTCCACTGCTGCAAAAATGAAGTGGTGACGGAAGTGGCGTATACCGCCTCACTTCGAGCACTGTATATATATATATATATATATATATATATATATATACACACACACACACACACAAACAAATAACGGAGGGCACTCAACAGGACCAAACAGCGTGTAGAAATGAAGCCAGACAGAGCCGGTAATCAGGTCAACGTTTCAGCAAACCAGTGCTTTTATCAAGACATAAAGTATATAAAAAACTATGCAATATATAGAGCAGATAATTCACCCTGTGTCCGTCACCTCCACGATCTCCCCAGCCGCTGCACTGCTTGATGACGTCATCACATGGGACCCAATAGTGCTCGTGCCTGCTGAGGGGGCGTGGTCAAACACCAGTGCCATCACCAAGACAACGAACAAACATGTAAAAAGAAATATGCAAAAACGTACATATGAGAAATAAAGCAGAGAAAGATATGAGTGTGAGCAGCCACACCAAACTCATAAGGCAAGCAAAATAAAGCAAAAAATTAATACCATGCAGACAACATGGCATATGAAGAAAACATGTAATGATGATCAATATCAAAACAATCGGACTGACTGTGTCCTGTACAGGTCATCTAACAGGACCAAATGGTGTGGCAAAAATCACAGAATATCAGTGAGGGCATATAGATATACTGGGGAATAGATGACACAATCATCTTAATGGCTATGCCTGACCTCAGACATCTGAAAAAGGTGTGTCAAAAACAGCACAAAAGAAATATAGTCCAAGGCATATGGAGAGACCAGTAACAGGATTATAAATAGCAGGTTAAGGATAAGTTCTTATTGAGGCCCATGGGATGTACAGTCTGTAACGTGTAGATCCATTTAGCCTCTCTCTGTAGCAGGATGCGACCTCTGACTCCTCTGGTACTGGGGGGTACCCAATCGATCATCTTGTACCTTATACTAGAGAGATTATGCTGCTGTTCCCGAAAATGGCATGCAACAGGCTGATCACAGCCCTTGCCCGCCAACGCAGCCCTAATGCTGGATCAGTGCATCGCAATCCATTCTTTTAATTGGCGAGTCTTTTTGCCAATATATAGCATACTACAAGGGCATCTAATGTAATACACTACATATTTGCTTGAGCAGGTCAATGCGTGCTTGATCAAAAAAAAATTAGAGTATAGAGTAGGAATTTTGGGATATGGGTGGGTCAAAGCATCTCTAGTGTATTGATTAATGATATTATCCTGTAACGCCTGGGTCAACATTTGATCTAGCTAATTTTTAAAGATCATCGTAGGATCTCCCGTTAGCACCTCATAAACTGAGGTGTCATTGAGTTGATTATATACTTTGGCTTTGTAGGCTGCTAGATCTTGCACTACAATACCTCCGCCCTTGACCGCTGGGCATATGGTGATGTCTTGATATGCGCCCAGGTTTTTCAATGCCTGTCTTTCCAAGTAAGTGAGGTTGGATCTTGTGTAATCCTGGCCAGACTTATAATTTTCAATAGTGTTGTCCATATAATTGGAGAAACATTTAGAGCTCTATTTACTACAATCCGCATTGGTAATGCAGATTGTAGTGTGATATTACCGAGTGAATTCAGATTGCGAATTCAGGCAATATCACAGAGATTTACTACAAATCCCTTGCAGGGACAGAGCTTGCGAGAAAGCTCTGTCCCTGCGAATCCCCTCCTCAGACTAGTTATGGTATTTTCGCAAAAAAATACTGTGACAAGTACCCTGCGCATGCGCTGACCGGCTGCCGCTGCTACCCCCCTCGGCGCTAAGCCCCGCCCCCGTTTCCAAGCCCCGTCCCCCACACTATCGCGGACCCCCGCGACCCCCCCTCTTCCTTAATTACACTTACCTGCATGATCCAGGCTCCGGTGATGTCCTCCGGTCAGCTGACATCCCATACTGCACTGGAACCCTGTCAGGTGACGACCGTGCCGCAGTGCAGCATGGGAGACCAGCTGACTGGAGAGAGGACATCACCGGAGCCCCGATCACTGGTCCCTGGAGTCAGGTAAGTTTGTTTATTTTTTTTACTTTTTTTTTACATTGTATCAGTGTGTGGTCTGTTTAGACTACACAGCTGATCACTGGGGCCGGCTCCGGGCTCTGCTCTCCCCGGAGTCAGGAGTCCGGTAACCTGGGTAGACCCTGGATAACGCCACCCCCAGGTGGCGTTATTATCACGGGCTTTCCCCGGTATTTTTTCACAATTTATTTTTAGTAACTTTGGCCAGATCACATTTCCCATTACAATTATGGGAAATGCGATCTGCTTACTAAAAATAAGTGATACTTAGTTGATGTTGGACGAATAAGGAACGAAAGTAGACTTTTTATGAATGGGGCATTAATCAGTTTGTACTGGTGACAAACCAAAATGTTCCTTTAGTTTGACACGGCGATCGAATTTAAACAGAT
The DNA here is from genome assembly GCA_031769625.1 of Taudactylus pleione. Taxonomy (NCBI): domain Eukaryota; kingdom Metazoa; phylum Chordata; class Amphibia; order Anura; family Myobatrachidae; genus Taudactylus; species Taudactylus pleione. The sequence continues at coordinate 7,083,845 of JAUIMM010000307.1, forward strand.
CAATCTTATTTTGAAAAGTGTCAAACTCTTTGGTAGGAACGAAGGACAGTCCCTTATTAAGTACTTTGAGCTCCAAATCGGTCAGGGTTCTTGAAGATAGATTAAAGACTACCATCTCCGATTGTGTGTCTTTCTTCGCCTGTTTTGCCCCCTGGTGCGGGTTCTCTGTTGAGATATAGAGTGGCTCTCGTGGCTACCCCTAAAGGGGGCCTGCCGCTGGAAGAGGCTTTGGCTTCGTCGACAGCACATTCTGCCTCACTGGACGAGGCTGCTGCACTTGACTGGTCAGTCTCAAGAGGAAATCTCCTAATCTTGAGGAATTTGGGTCTCCTGTCACGATTTGGTCCACTGTTGTAAGCCCAGCTGTACACTTCCAGCTCTGCATAGTCTCTGGTGACGGTTTGAAGTTTAGACTTTTTAAACTGTACCAGGTCTGCTCTGTATTTGTCGATTTGGTCTTGTAATTTCTTACACCAGTCCTGAGCGGTGTCAGCTTTAATGTAAGTCAGATGTAGGGATTCAAAACTGTCAATTTTTTCTTTAACCAGGGATAATTCTCTCCTAGATTCCTCTATGACTAATAAAATTAGATCAAAGGAACACTTATTCAGGACTGCCGCCCAGTGGTGACAAAATTCAGGATTGTGTCTACCGATGGTTGGAATGTTACGTATCCGAAATCCTCGGGGTATTTTTTTATCCCTGTAATAGTCTGACAACGACACCCCGTGCAGAAAAAAGTCAACCTCTCGTTTCTTTAGTTTGACAAGTTGTGCCAACAATTGTTCCATCGAGTCTGCGCCTGATGAATCCTGTAATTTAGCTTGAAACAATGGGGGTCATTCAGACCCACTCGTGAGCGGCAGTACGCTCGCAAGTGGGTCGATGTTCCCCACTGCGCATGCGCACGACGGAGGGAGCTCCATCGTGCGCATGCGCGAGACCCGGCAAGCGAAGGACTTTCCTTCGCTCGGAGTGTCTCATCAAAGGGGGCGTGCTGTCGATGGTGACTGACAGCACGCCCCCTTTGGTGGGCGTGCCGGGGGCGTGCCTGCCAGACGGAGGCGTTCCCAAGGGAACGCCTACCGTCTGAAGCCGGCCCCACTGACATCACTAGTGATGTCAGTGGGAGTGATTTTGGCTCTGATAGAGCCAAAATCACTCCTGGCCTTGCGGTTGGGAAACCCAACCGCAGGCTTTCACTCGCAGTTCCGTTGGTCGCGATGGTCAAGACCATCGCGACCATCTTTTTGCACGCTCGTATATGCTGTGGGTGGTGACCCACAGCTATACGAGCGTCCAGGAGGACGCTCCATATTAATGGAGGTGGGCCCTGATTCAGAGCGAGCGCTCTGTTCAGAGCGTCCGGCTCTGAATCAGGGCCAATATGTCTTCTGCATCAGAGTCAGTTAGACAGAGTTGCTCGCCTGGTGGTAAGGATATATCTCTGAATCCTATAGTACCATCAGTGTTAGACATCCCATTGGACTGTCACACAATTAATCCAGTAGACACAAAAGAGGAGAACTCTGATATATAAATGATAAAGTGTAGTGGTGCCTTGACAGAGAGCTGCTGTGTACCACAGATAGGTGGTCAATGCGGAGTCAGATAAAATACAGGTGGAGTGGTCCGGCACTCAACAAGAACAGAGATCCAAATTTCCTGGGTGCTCGACCAAGAGGATAATGGATACACAAACAAATAACAGAGGGCACTCAACAGGACCAAACAGCATGTACAAATGAAGCCAGACGGAGCGGTGGTCAAACACCAGTGCCATCACCAAGACAACAAACATGTAAAAAGAAATATGCAAAAACGTACATATGAGAAATAAAGCAGAGAGAGATATGAATGTGCGGAACCGCGCCAAACTCAAAATAGCACGAAAGAAATATAGTCCAAGGCATATGGAGAGACCAGTAACGGTATATATATATATATATATATATATATACGTAATAAAGTTTTACACTTTATTATGTCTACAAAGAAAACTAAATTATTGTATTAAACACATCAAGCCATAACAGCAATATTCTGACGTTTCAAGACCCCTGGGGTCTTTTCTTCAGGATGTGGAATGTCGGAATATATATCATATATATCACTGATAAAATAATGTAAGTGCCACTGACCAGGGGCTGGCTGGCAACTTTTAGCCTGGGGGGCAAATGCATGCAGGCGGCCCTGGCAGAGGAGTAGCGTGTAGCCAGGGTGCCCGAAGAACGTGCGTGCTACGGCGCCGTCCCCCCTCAAGTGTTTCAGGGAGGAGGCGGGTCCATATGGGATTAATGTAAGGTAAAATTAAAGATTTGGGGCAGCCCCCTGTCGTAGTGCCCATATGCAGTGCCCCCGTGTGCCACAGGAGATAACACCCTTATGCAGGCCTCCAGTAGTACCCCCAGTAGTGGTCCCCCCTGTTCAGTGCCCCTTGTGCCCCCAGTAGTAAGCCCCTTATATAGTGCCCCCAATAGTGGTACCCCCTATGCAGTGCCCCCAGTAGCAGTCCACCCCCCCATGCAGTGCCCCCAATAGTGGTAACCCTTATGCAATGTCCCTTAAATAGTGGCCCCAGTTGTAGTCTCCCCCCTATGCAGTACCCCCAGTATTGCCCTTTATATAGAGCCCCCAGCAGTGGTCCCTCGCAGTGCCCCCAGTGGTAGTCCCCTCCCCCTATGTAGTACCCCTAGTAGTAGTCCCCTCCCCCCTATGCAGTGCCCCTAGTAGTAGCCCCCCCTTGTAGTGCCCCCAGTAGTAGTAGTCCCCCCTTGTAGTTCCCCCAGTAGTAGTAGTCCCCCCCTTGTAGTGCCCCCAGTAGTAGTAGTCCCCCCCTTGTAGTGCCCCCAGTAGTAGTAGCCCCCCCCTTGTAGTGCCCCCAGTAGTAATCCACCTCCCTGGTGGTGCCCCCAGTAGTAATCCCCCCCTGGTAGTGCCCCCATAGTAATCCCCCCCTGGTAGTGCCCCCAGTAGTCCTCCCCCAGTAGAGAGAGACTTAATTAAAAAAAACAAAAAAAACACTTACCTGAAACTCCCGCTCCTGGTCCCGACGCTTCCACCGGCTTCTCTGGCCGCTTTGCATTATGGGAGAGACGTCGTCATGACAATGGCTATCCCATTACCCACTGCGGGAGCCGGAAGATGGCTCCCGCAGTGGGAGCAGCGGCAGCCGATGAGAGTCTGACAGACTCTCAGCGGCTACTGATTACAGCAAACACACAGCTGCCGGCTCCGGCGGCTGTGTGTGTGCTGTGTAGCGCTGACCGAACTCCGTCCGGTCAGCGCTACACACCCGTTGCAGTCTGTGTCACAGTGACACAGACTGCCCGCGGCGCGCATGACGCTGTGGCCCGGGGGGCACATGACACCCTGCCCCCCGGCCCAGCCCGCCACTGCCAGTGACCCAGATTTTGAGATTCTAACGCACTGTTTCTGGTTCCATTGGAATGTTCGGTAAAGTGTCATATCTAAAATGGTTTGAGCCCTAAATGCACCTCAGACTTCTCCACATGGCATGAGACCTCCTGACAAAGTACTCAGACTGCCCCACATCATCTGACGCCTGCAGGGTAGCACGCACCTGGCGGCTCTCTCATACCAGACAAGTCACACTGCATGGCATATTGTGGCTAGGGGTATATTTACTAAAGTGAGGGTTTTTAGAAGTGGAGTTGTTGCCCATAGCAACCAATCAGATTCTAGCTATTATCTTCTAGAAGGTGCTAGATAAATTACATGTAGAATATGATTTGTTGCTATGGGCAACAACCCCACTTCTAAAAACCTGCACTATAGTAAATACAGTATACCTCTAGATGTATGTGGACACATATGTACCTTTTCATTTTGGCCTATCCCACCGCACCTGAGACTACCATGGCTGTATCCACTTTCTCCCATTTACCATTAGCTCTGTTTGTCTCAGCTCCTCCTTCCTCTAGTCTGTAAACTGTCATGAGTAGGACCAACCCCCTCTGTTCTTTCTGTCTCTTGTCCTCGCCTCCTTGGTCTACCTTATTTCTACCTATGCTACATCTTGTTCTATATGGTATTTTTTTTGTTAAATTGAACTGTACGACTTTAGTATTTGTTTTTACTTTGTTTTATAGTCATGTTTTATTTTGTATGTTTTATTTCATATGCTTTTTAATGCTGTTTATCTGGCACCATGCGTGTTTTAAAAATATAAACCAAAGAACATATTTACAGTACAATAAGGTTGGGTTGGGTACAGAATCCCGGTGCAGAATACCGACAGCAGCATCCCGACAGTCAGAATCCTGACGCCCCTGAAGGTAAGTGTATTTTGAGTGCCGGCATCCCGAACGCTGGGATGGTGACTACATTCCATAATGTTGTGTAACACAACCATATAATTTTTACATACAGTAGCTGAGAGTGGCAGTGATGTTAATTCTAATGCAGTAGTACATGCATAACTAGGTCATAGTACATCTGTTATCATTTACATTTTGTATTTCAAATGACTGTGTGAATCCTACTTGTGTGGCTTCTTAATTTTCCTTTCCATTTCTGTCCAATCCCCTTAATCTCACACTCCTGAAGGTAACTCATAGCCCAGATCTATTCCTTCAGTACACACAAAGAAGGAAAAACCATTTAGAATGGATATTTAAGGAAGGAATGTCTTATTCCACTTTTTTAAGATATTCAATAGGAAACATGTGTTGTTCTAAAAAGCACCAGATTTTGCCAGCAATACAAATACCATATGATACAGTGAAGGTGTTGAATATATTTAAACAAACTATTTTAAGTTTAGTTCAGTTATTTTGGTGAGAAATACATACAGTAGTTCCTGGGATGACAGGTTAGCACTGTCAATGTATTCAATGTAAATAATCATCTATTTAAACATCTCTCTCTCTCCTTCTAATAAACCTGACTGTTGATAAAAAATACAACAGACCACGCGTGCATCTCCAACCTAAAATGCACGGCGTGCACCTGACTGACTCCCAATTTACTAAAAAAAAAACTTAAAATACTCTATCCAAACCCACTATGCACCCCCTCACATATATCTCCGGCAGAATAATTTGCTGTAATATAAGTTGCATCAGACACAAATACAGACTGGACACTAGATGGGCTGGTGTGCACTGTGCAGATCAGGCGCCACGTGCACCTGCCCGATGAGATTGTTACCGGCAGTGTGGCGGCAATTGATACAGAAGACAGGCCCATGGGGAGGGACATACTGAGACTGGTACGTAAGATACAGAGGGAACAAAGAGTGATAAAGGGGCAGGACAGGGGGAAGGCAGGACAGATTAGGGTAGGAGTGTGATGAGGCAGTGACAGGTGGAACTCCCACTGCACTCCCTGCAGCTGGATGAGCCCAGTAGCCTACCAGCTGAGATCATGGTCAGCATTAGGAAGAGTGACCCTGAACAACTGATCTCCTGGGAGGAAGGGAGATGAGCACTCTTATCAGTGTGTATCAGTGTTTAATAAAAACCCTTGCTCCCACAGAAGAGTGGGTGGATGTCCCAAATCCCACCTACTTCCTAGTAAAATGGGCATGATGGGGAGACAATCCCGGGAATGTAGGGGATGGGTCCTACTGACACAAAAGATGAAGATGTGATTGAACGTTCCAAACCTTCAGGCAAGCATAATGCCATCCTGAGATGGCATTATTTTGCAGCTTCATAAATCTATGAAGTGCTCATACCCCATTGGCATGGCACAAGGATACTAAAATAAACATATACTTTCAACTAGTGATATTCCTTAGAAGGGGCTCTGACGCGGGATGCGTTATTTATTGTTGACAATCAGGATGTGGACAATGACAATGTGGACAGTGGCAAGCCGACACAGTAGTAATGTGACCATACATTGTAACCATATGTTGACTATAACATTTTAAATATATTAAAGCATCTCTCATGAGGCGCTTAGTTCTTCTCCATTAGCTTTACAAAACATTATTTATCTGCCTAGAAAATCAAATTTACCTTCAATCTAGTTATAACTAGGTTAAGTATAAGCCCTCCTTTTGTTGCTGTATAAGCTCAAACCTGCAGACCCAGCTTCCAGGAAGGGGCCCAAACACTTATTGATACGGTTTTGTGTGTTTAAGATGCAATTTTGTCTTTAAACCATTTTGTCTTTAAACCAATGCAGCTGCTATATTCTTTATTCTGTAGTAACTACGTTTCCAACTGTTTCTTTCATGCATTTGTCATAATTTTTTATGTGTTCTTACCCTGGTACCAATATAATTACTTTAATACACAATAAATATTTATAATCATTACATTTCCAGCACTTTATGTCCTCTCCATATTTTAAGATGTATTTGTATCTGCCCTGGTTTCTTTCTTATCAGTCTGAAATAATAAACAGCAGGATCACAAAAGTATAAAGGTTGAGAGAAACAGCCAAAGTCAGGGACAGGATAGTGTGGATAATCCACTACAAGACTCTGACTCTGGGCTTGATTCAGACCCGTTCGATAGGCTGCGTTCACTCGCTGCCGGCTGATTGTTGCAAACTGCGCATGCGTATAAGCCGCAGTGCGCGTACTGGAACCAGTCACTGCGATCGGGAGACAATTACTCTCTGAATATTGGCAGAGCAAGAGTGACAGAACGGGGCGACTGTGGTGACTGGGGCAGGTCTGTGTAAACGGGGTGTGCTTGGACTAGCACAGGCTTGGCTGGGCGTTTTTACACCAACTTAAGGGTGCAAATAATTAACACGTAGCGTCAACATACACGTCATATGAGAGAAATAAAGGCAGCAGTGATCACAGTGATTGCAGTAGCCTAGAGTCTACCTTAAGCATTGCGTGGTGGTTTGATGTCGCCTGATGGTACCAATGTTTTCATTCACTTCCTGGAGATGACATCTGAAAGTGGGCGTCTTTACTCCAGGCTGGTGGGCGTCTAACTTCCCCCGGCATGTTCAGACGTAGGAGGCGTCCTCATACCTTAGTGTGCGATCGCATCATTTGCATATTTTCTTTCCTTAAGGCAGCGAATGTACGCAGCTTAGCGAGCGGGTCTGAATGGGCTCCTCTGTCAGAGATGGAAATAGGGATGGACATCAGAAGCCGATGGTTAGTAGCCATTGATGTTTCTGATTCAGTGGAAGTACTTTTTCCATCGAATAGCAGGAATTCAATGGTTGCCAGCCATCGGATGCAGCTTTCCGATAGATACAAGATTTAGACAGAGACCAATGCGCACAGATATAGCAGCCTAAGAATCCTTTGGTGTGGTAGTGTTACCAGAACACCCCGCAAGAACACACATAAAACATGAAAATGTCACCAAATGGATCTTTGGGCGCTAGAGGATAACACTCCTTGAGAGGTTGAAAGTTCTCCACACTGGGAATCTTCCTCTTATAATTGAAGCGGCGTGTTTCCCCAGAAAAGAACATATAAAACCACATAGAGTAATATAGCCAAACTCTTGTCCACTTAGGACATATACAGTGTAATGCAAAATCCCTACCAAAACATGTGGGGAATTGAAAAGGCTCTTTGGGGAATTATTTAATGGATAGAGAATCCATGTCTGGAAATAGGTAAGAAGGGGGAGGGATTAAAGGGGGTATATAAACCCATGATGTTAGTATCCTCATTTATGCCTTGAGAATGATAAAAACCATATCGAAACGCGTTGGAAAGAGGATTTGAAGAAAGATAATTTGGCTCCAAACCAAGGACTTTGGAAGTGGTATCAAGGGACACCTGTAGGACTGCTGCTAATGCCTTTTTTGTCTATTTTCTGTAAAGTGGACCACTACATCTGTTGAGGGGCCAATATTTCCTTTTGTTTTTTTATGCATTTATGTTTGTGAATAAAATCGTATTACACTATATAGAGTTTTCTTCCCATTTATACTGTGTGTATGAAATTTCAACTAGAGATAGAGAAATACGGGTACATGGCAACCTGAATCTAGGAAGTTTAATCCACCTCCAAAGGCATTTTGTGTCTACCCCACATGTAGACAGGGCTGCCATCAGAAATCATGGGGCCCGGTACAAATGAAAAAGGCAGGGCCCCCCACCCCCTTTGTTCTTCCCCCCAAAGGTCTGGTGGACGCAAAGGGGTGGGGTTGAGCTCTGGAATATATATATATATATATTAATTTTTTTTATCCTTTAAATATTAAAAAAGAATAAACAGATTTTTTGTTTCTTAAATTGAGAAAAGCCTAATGATTTACAACAGAACTGTACTAACCTGCTATCCGGAGGTTCAATAACTGTATGTGGTATGGAACACTGGACCTCATTCAGACCCGCTCTCAAGATGCGCTCGCTCGTTGCAAAAAAAAGGGCCGGATATTTAAATTATGTGATCTCACTGCATCGCGTAAGGACGCCCTCTATGTCTTAGTGAGCTATGGCACTGAGCGCTCGCAAGTGTGTTAAGACGCCCCCTTTCCCCTTGCAACACAAGTCATCTCCTGGGATTGTTGGATGAATCGGTAACATCAAGAGCCATCGGTGCTGATCGCAGCCCTTGAGGTAGACTTACCCCACCGCAAGCACTGCGATCAGTGCTGGCTGAAATACATGGAGGTGACCTGTACAATGACGCTACTTTGCTAATTATGAACGCCCTTTAAACAGCGTTTTGTTGGCCTGACACGCCTGCGTTCGCAACAACACTCCCCCGTTACAAGCACCGTCCCCTGATACCACCCACAAATGGCGCTATCTGTCACTCAAAGCAGCGGGCAGTCTGTGTGCTACGAAGCACAATTTCCCATCGCAGAGACTGGCTTGCACACGCGCACTGCGAATTAGACGCATGCGCATTGAGCAACAATCGCCCAGCAGTGAGTGATCGCTCCTTAGCGACAGGGTCTGAATCAGGCCCAGCACGGACATGGCAAGGGGGCAGAGGTGCAAATAGAGAGAGGCACACTTAAGTAAAGGACACAGATGGGATAGGAGCAGAGTCAAAAATGGGAAGCGGGCAGAGGCAGAGATGGAGAGGGGACAAAGGCACAGCTATGAGGGAAATGGGGCACAGATATGGACACATATGGGGAGAGTACAGAAATAGAAATTTGGGGAGGGGGGAGACAGAAGCAGGATTCATGAATATTACAGGGAACAGTGGGGCAGATTGTATAGGAGGGGGAGGGGGACAGAGCAGGATTCAGCAATAGTACAGGGGACAGATTGTATAGGAGGGGGAGGGGAGGGCAGATAGGCATAGTACAGGGGACAATGGGGCAGATTGTATAGGAGGGAGGGATAGGACAGAGGTACCTCTGTGTGGGCACCACAGCTGCTCTCTCACATTTCCTTCCTCAGTGTAGTGCACACATTATCTGGCCAATAAGAGCAGGGGGAGGAGAGGAGGAGAGCTGAGGGTGGAGCAACTATGGAGGCAGAGGTGATTGAAGGAACCTGTCTGTGAGGGGGCCCAGTGCTCCTACCTTTATTATATAAGCTGGTCCTCCTGCAGCTGCTCCTGATCACAGTGACAGAAGCAGGACACTGATCATGCAGCGCTGCCCGGAGAGTTCATTAATGAATGAGTCATCATACACTGCTGAGCTGTGTGTGATGACTCATTCATAGAACTCTCCGGCCAGCACTTAGCAGCCTCAGCTGTACTGTATGAGGGCAATAAATTAGCAATTAACTCTGCCTGCCGAGGTCCTGGCCCCTCAGCTGTGCGGGCCCGGTACAGGAGTGCTGGCTGTCCCCCCCTGATGGCGGCCCTGCGTGTAGACCACATGTTCTGGCAGGGAGTTTACAGCTTTCCGATGCCCATCCGATTGCTGGCTGTTGGTGAGCACACATGGCTGTTCTGCATAGTAGAGCAGTGGGAGAATAGATGCCGTGCGCATGTGCACGGTATAATCTCATAATGTTAGGGGAAGCCTTGGGGCAGCCTAGTATCTCAGAGAGTGCTGGGCACGACCCCACAGTAATGTGAACGGGGAGAGGCTCTGCCCCCTTTATGGCCTTTAGTGTGCATGCGTGAAGCTATGACTGCTTCTGTGCATGTGCACAGTATAAGCATCGCGATGGAATGGCTGCGATGTGATGGCTAGTTGCCATCGCATCACTGGATTTGATGTTGAAAGCCTGGCAACCATTCAATACCGGGCTTCATGTCCATCCCTACTACTAAAGGACACTGGTAAAAGACAGCTCATGTTTGCATAAGTAATTGGCATGAAGTTTAAAAGCAGAAGTTGTTGCTAGGTTCATTAATTAAGAATAACAGAAAGGTGGGCTCCACCGGAGTGGAGACTGGCGATATTCACAGGGGCAGTTGGTAATAGCCCACAGCTGTAATAGTAGAACTGGGGACGCTGGAGATAGGGGAATACAGTACATGGGAGACGCAGGCAACAAAGTCCACTGGGGACACAAGTAACAGGAGACGATAGATACTGAGACCTAGAACTATCCCTGGAGGAATGCAGTTCTGAAAATGGTTCAGCTCCAAGGGCAGGTTTAAATAGTGGTTCAGTGTCATTAGTCTAATAGACGAGGTGAGCACTGATTTGTTTACCTTGGGATATCTCAGAAGTGCTTTTCAAGCAGAAATCATCTGAGCTTAAAGGAATTTCTAATACTCCGATTTGTGACACACTGTGATCATTCTAGTATATCATATATTTTTCTCTACAGTAATTCCTGTGGTATAATTTATGATTACATTACTTGAATGACCTGGCTTATAAACAGAGAAAATTAATTCTTACACATATGACCTTAGTTGTGGCCTTGTGGGCATCTCCGACCACATTTGCTGAGGTCAGCAGTGGGAGAAAAGGGAATACAGCAAATGAATGTACACTTTGAGCTTTTGGTTAATACCTCTTTCAGATAGCAATTGGCGCGTCACACCCGGGATTTGTGCACGTGTCCATCCCGGGTGCGACCCGCCTGAGACCACTTTTAGATTTGCGGGCCGACCCGGCACTAATTCCGGACGCCACCGCCATCGCTGCTGAGCGAGCACTTGGAGATGAGATGAGCAGTGAATGGAACCCAGGTCGCCTCAACCCGGTTACCTGTTCACACCACGAACCGGGTTGAACTCGTGTTCATAATAAAAAGACATAATAATAGATGGACCCTGATGCACCAGTATTAATGAAGATGTAGTCCAAGCACTGTTGGCCAGTGGGCAATTAACAAGTGTCCCGTATGGGGTTGACAATGGAATTACCGGCTGAAGTGAAATCTCAAGATTGTCCCGAATTAGCGATGGTCCCACACTGAGGTATACTCCAACGCAGAGATGGAATCAATCCTTTGCAATGAGAAGTTTGGTCAGTCGTTGATATTCCAAATGATGTCCCAAGTCCAGATACTGTTCCCAGAACTCAGTGTGCTGGTGTATAGAGGCCAAATGCCAGGTGTCAGGTGCCAATAGAAACAGTGTAAGTCTACCTGGATGTACCCTGTTTCTATTGGTGATAGACAATGGGCCGTATTCAATTATTCAGCAAAAGGCCATTGTCGGCTAAACTTTTTCGCCAATGATGTCATTATTCCACTTATCCCCGTATTCAATTTGCCCAACTTTTCGCCGGTGCGAAAAGTTTGCGGCTTGTAACCATCGGAAAAGATTCGCCAATGAATACCCGGCAAAAAAAAGTGCAGAATTGGGGTTTTGGGGTGCAAATTTGCAGCAACCACCCTGCACCCTTTGGACACCCCCCTTGACGCTAACTGCATCAAAAAACGCTGGAAAAACCACAAAGGACACCCCAAAAAAGCACTTTGTAAATGTGGGCGGAAAAGTTCAAAGTGGGGGAACAAATTCAAAAACTAGCGAAATAGTCTTTGGTGGGGTCTGCAAGTAAGGGGGAGGGTTTTTTTGGATTGCAGGTGTTTGCTGAAGGTGCGTTTTTGGCGCTTTTTAGTACTTGACTTTAGCAATTTTAAAATATGCTTGCATCCATTTTCAGGTACCCCAAATTTGATGGGACTACTTATTTTGGCCCCAAAAAGTTGCTAAATGCTATTCTTTACCACTGTCCCAAAGACACTAAATAGTGCCATTGAGACCATTTAAAAACCCCAAATACCTTTAGCAGGACTATTCGGGGGTACCCATAGTGAACCCCCATGCCAGAGCATCTTGAGGTGGGTGTCAGGCTGATTTCCCCAAAAACGAAAGTACTTTTCGACGGTTTCCTTTTCGCCAGGTCCTGTTTTCACCAATTTGGAATTGAATACAGGGATACACTGGGACGCGCGCAATAAGTTTTCGCGGGCAAAACCTCCGATGATGGCTAAAAGTCCAGCCTTGGACTTTTCGCTCCAAATTGAATATGGGCCAAAATTGTAGAACTACAGTAAGGCAAGTGATAATATTTGCCAGTTATTTTGGAGGACATTCCCCCTAATTCCTGGAGATCCTAAGGACTGAGGACCTCATTCAGAGTCGGTCGAAGCGGCCGCATGGTCGTACGGGAAAAGGGGCCGGATATGCAAATGATTCCCTCGCAAGTTGCGTCCCTAAGTTCGGATCGGTAGCTGGCTGACCAAGGGGAGGAAGCGGCCGGAATTAAAAAAATACGCCCCCTTCTCGTACGCATTGCACGTCATCTCCAGGCATATTAGGATTAATCGAGACCATCGGGAACCATCGGAACTGGTCGTAGAGCTTAAGGTTGACCATACCCTCTCTTAAGCTCTACGATCATGTCAGTGTAAAAACCACCCATGTCACATGTGCCATGACGCTACTTTGTTAATTATGCACTCCCATAAACCGTATGCACTCCCATAAAACGCCGTTCGCATAATTAGGCATGCCTGTGTCCGGATCTCCACTCCCCCGTTTTCAAGCACCTTCCCCTGTTACCACCCACAAACGCCTCAATCTGTCACTCAAACTACCGACCTGGCTGTGTTCAAGGAGAGAGAAATTTCTGATCGTAGTGGCTAGTTTGAGCACGCGCATTGCGTACTTTACGCATGCGCAGTATAGCGAACATCGGTGGCATACGACCGTGCGGCCGCTTCGACCGACTCTGAATGAGGTCCTGAATGCCACTATATATCCGATGACTCAATATTACACTCTTCTGAGTGTGGGGATAGTTCTGGTAGTGAATTATACATTTGAATGATATCATTCTGTAAATGCGTTTCTGTTTGAAACATTACGGTCTACTCAGCAACAACGTTGACATTAGCCCGAATATTTTCAGCAACATCGACACTTTTTTTTTTTATAGTTTTCCCACAGGCAGTTCTTTTGGCCCCATCTCTGCGCAGCATTTATATAGTGCATATATATATATATATATATATATATATATATATATATATAGCCCTTCCCGGCATGTGTTTGACTTAGATTCTTATTTCTCCCTCCCCCACATCTCTCTCTCTCTCTCTCTCTCTCTCTCTCTCATGTTACGAAAACTGCAAGCTGCATTTTAAAAATTGGACAAAGAATGTAGTAAAAATGAGTAATAAAACAGCTTGTGGGCGTTTGTTACTGCTTACATCACTAAGTATACAAATAATTGCAGCAGATGTTTGGCAATGAGTATAAGTAGATTGAAGGGAAAGTCATGATGTGTGCATAACTAAATGACCTGGTTGATATACAAAGGAAATGAATTGTTACAAGTGACCTTAGCTGTGCCACGCGTCACGTGTATACAGGTGCTGAGGTCATGAGCAGGAAAGAAAGGAACACACTAACTCTTGGTTAGTTGGTGCAGTTCTCTAACACTGTTGTACTGTAGTGTTCACTTAACGTTCAGCTCTGATTATTTGGCTGAGATGTGGATAGGTTACAAGGGGTTGGGTGTGGGTTGCCAGCGCTCGGGATGCCGGCAGTTAGAATGCCGACACCGGCATCCCGACAGGGTTAGTATACCAACACTTGTTGGTAAATATTCTAACCCTACCCCTAACCCTCCCCCCCATCAGCCTAAACCTAACCTTCCCCCACAGCCTAACCCTCACCCTCTCCACCTAGTGCCTAACACAACCCTATCTCTAACCCTACCCCCAACCCCACTACTTACCATCGGGATTCCGGGGGTCGGGCTGCTGGTCCCGGGATTCTGATTGGTCCCGGGATTCTGATGCCGGCATTCTGAACGCTAGCATCCTGACAGCTGGGATGTAAACTACTGTTACAAGTTTTATTTTAATGCATACTCATTAGTATACATGATTTTTTTTAATATGTCATTAATATTTGGTCATACGCTTACCAATGTGCAAAAATACAAAGGTACAGTGTCATATTTAAGGAATAACTCCTCTTTAATGTTATTTATACAGGGGAGTGTATATAAAAAAATAACTACAGCTATGATGTTTACTTATAATACAGTATGGTAAATAGATAAATGCCACAAAAGGTGGACTTATTATGTAAATAAAGTATATGGGTAAGATTTTATGGAATCATGTCCTCAGATGTACAGTAGCCACTTGTATTTCTATATTAACTCTGTTCTCTTTTGGTACTGCAGCACCACTCACTGTTAGCAAGGGATATGGTGATTTTCACTGTACCTCTCACAGTACTTGTGACCATATTGAGGTATTAAACAAAAGATTTATTATATTAGATTTAAATCATAGGCACTCAATAATACATATAATTCAATGTTAATCTGAGGATAATTATGTCTTATTCTAAAAATTGCTTGGGACTTGAAAATACCTTGCATGTTGAAACTTGTTTGATGAACTAAACTCATTATCCTTCTTTAAGTTTAATAATAGGTTTCTATTAAAATGTGGGTATTCATTGTTTTCAGAATTCATTTTACTTTAAATAAAAATTTGATAACTAGCTTTTCTATAACTTTTTTAGTTTAACAAATCGTTGTAATTTGGTAGTGCTCGCTGTAATTTGATAGCCTAACACTATTAAATCACTTCTTTCTCTAATTAAATGGTCATCTGCTTTGCAACACTTTTGTTGCATTCACAATATCAGAATAGTATTTTTTTGTACCAAAACAGTGTAGGGCAAAAGATCGTTAGGTGCCTGTTGTGCAAGCATGCATCAGGGCTTTGTAGGAACTAAAGTTTTACGCCATAAGGATCACCCAAGCGGGAAGGTGCAATTTGTGCCTTGAAATGTTAAAAGCAATAACAAAATTCCAGCTTTGAGAACTTAGGGGTCTATTTACTAAGCTTTGTTAGGAGATAACGTGAACGGTGAAAAGGTGCCAGCCTATCAGCTCCCAACTGCCATTTTTCAAACACAGCCCGTGACATGGCAGTTAGGAGCTGATTGGCTGGTACCTGATCACTTTTTTTCACTTTACCTCCTCACACAGCTTAGTAAATAGATCCCTGAATATTTAAATGAGAAAAAAGTGAAAGGCAAATATGAAGTAATGCCTTGTGTTTGCACTTATAAACAGAGCTACTTCAGGATTTTAAAATGATTAAACACTATCTTACGTATGGGGTAAATGTAATAGATTTCGATTTTTGGTGCGAATTTGCCCTTGCATAAACTTGGTGCGAGTTTGGGGCAGACTAGATGGGTCAAGTGGTTCTTATCTGCCGTCAAACTATATGGTGCAGGTTTCTTCTGAAACTCGCAGCATGTAATAGGCTGCAAGTTTCTAGGTGCCTACGTAACTCGCGTTTGCTGGTGAGAAAACCTGATAAAATCCTGCAGATAACAAAGAGAGTTTCATTATATGAAGGCTTTTGGCTTTGACAGTGGTGTAGTAATTGGTATTTCAAAGTTGCATGATTTAGACATCATTTGCCCTGGTAGGATTTGTGAAGGTGGAAACTTGATAGACAGTGTGGTGTGTTTGGTTTGTGGCTACTAGGAAGAGGATGGAGGGTCAGGAGAGCAGTGAGGTGGAGTATAATGTTCATTTTGATCCCCCAGAGTTAGTGGGGGAGGGTGAAGAAGAGGAGGAGGAGGAGGTAGAAGCTGCAGGGTGTGCCCCAGGCAAGACTAAAACAAGGTGCAATGTGTGCTTCTCTTAAATAAAACTGTTACACTAGTGCATGCAATTTTGCCAGTGCATGAGAGGCTGCTAGGGACAGAGGCACACCGCACATCCCTGGCCTGCAAGAAGGCTTTTTGTCAGTGGGTTTGTGAGGCAGCGAATGCTGTGAGTTCCTGCAAGCAGTGTGTTGACAACTATAGTGGTGCATACACATGGGACAATCGTCAACCATAACGATATCGTTAAACACTCTCCCGGGTGTGCTTGATGATCGATATCGATCATCCAGCACACACCAACCCACTAATGACAACCAACAACCCGCGATCAACGATCGCTGGTCCTTATAGTAACCTTAAACACACAAATTGTGTCACACAGTGGCGCTAAGGATTAAAAGTACTTTCCAAATTCTTTAACACAATGATGTCCTCTAGTCAATTCCTAATGGACTTCTGTTTCTCAGATGATATCAGAAGTGTGGCTGAGATTTCTTCCATATACTTGATATCTCAAAAAGAGGAGGATAAAGAGATTAATAGTGCAATATTGTCAAGAATTTATCACACATTTATTAATACATAACACACTCACATTTAAATATAAAAAAACCAGCATATATCACCAAGTGGTGAATTCTTTAATCGTCCACAGGATAAAGGTGTTGCCAGGATCCCCCTTAGGTGTCAATCATTTTGGGTCTTCCACAACATGTCCCGGAAACCTGTAGCAGAGTTCCAAAAACGGGGTTTGCCAGCTTTCCACCACCACCTACGGAGTCCTTGTATCCTTAAAATAGCTTAACGCGTTTCAAACCGTTAGGTTCTTCCTCAGAAGCTGTGTGGATACTGTCACAAACGTACCCCCCTATATACCCCTTCTAATCAACTAAATTAGCAAATTGAATGCATCAAACGAACCTTCTGGCCATCGCCCGACTGGAAGTTCGTAGCAGCGGAAGTCCGTCACCGGAAGTTGCGTTATGCATTCCACAGGCATCGTAGTGGAACGCAAACTGGAAATCTCTTACTGAATGTGCAATTGATCATTTGAAGAGCTGGATGTTCATACATTTCATTCCTGCTCAGCGCATCCTTCCAAAACGCATCCAATAGTTATCCGCAAACAAAAGTCCATAACCAATAGCTCTATCATGCGTTCCATATAATGGAACGCAAACCGGAAGTCCATTTTCACAATAAATAAAACCAGATGGTGATGTCTTTAAAAATCTAACAAAACGGAGATGGGTATCAGGTTAATAAATATTCTTTTTCCTTCATAAAAGCCCATTCAGTAGCTCATAAATCACAGATCATAAAAAGCAAACATAATAAAAAACATATATTAAAAAGATATTTAAATACATTAAATATTAAAAATATAATAAGAGAGAAATCCATAAATAGAGGTAATGAATAAATAACATGGGGAAATATTCCTTTAAAATACATATTAAGTTATAAGAACCATTTGATCTCGAAGTCACTATTTAGCCCTTGGGGGACTAGAGTTTTTAACTTATAAATCCAACGCATCTCTGATTTAGCAAGTTTAATATCAGTATTTTTTTCCTTCCATGTTGGATTAGTTTGTTCTATCCCCCAAAAGGCTTTAATATTGCAAGGGTTAGAATTGTGTAGTTGCTTAAAATGTGCAGAAACTGTATGCGTTTCAAGGCCTTTTTTAATATTATATAGATGTTCAGCTAATCTTATCTTGAGGGGCCTACTCATTTTCCCTATATATAAAAGTCCACAATTGGATAAAGGTGTTGCCAGGATCCCCCTTAGGTGTCAATCATTTTGGCTCTTCCACAACATGTCCCGGAAACCTGTAGCAGAGTTCCAAAAAAGGGGTTTGCCAGCTTTCCACCACCACCTACGGAGTCCTTGTATCCTTAAAATAGCTTAACGCGTTTCAAACCATTAGGTTCTTCCTCAGAAGCTGTGTGGATACTGTCACAAACGTACCCCCCTATATACCCCTTCTAATCAACTAAATTAGCAAATTGAATGCATCAAACGAACCTTCTGGCCATCGCCCGACCGGAAGTTCGTTGCAGCGGAAGTCCGTCACCGGAAGTTGCGTTATGCATTCCACAGGCATCGTGGTGGAACGCAAACTGGAAATCTCTTACTGAATGTGCAATTGATCATTTGAAGAGCCGGATGTTCATACATTTCATTCCTGCTCAGCGCATCCTTCCAAAAAGCATCCAATAGTTATCCGCAAACAAAAGTCCATAACCAATAGCTCTATCATGCGTTCCATATAATGGAACGCAAACCGGAAGTCCATTTTCACAATAAATAAAACCAGATGGTGATGTCTTTAAAAATCTAACAAAACGGAGATGGGTATCAGGTTAATAAATATTCTTTTTCATTCATAAAAGCCCATTCAGTAGCTCATAAATCACAGATCATAAAAAGCAAACATAATAAAAAACATATATTAAAAAGATATTTAAATACATTAAATATTAAAAATATAATAAGAGAGAAATCCATAAATAGAGGTAATGAATAAATAACATGGGAAAATATTCCTTTAAAATACATATTAAGTTATAAGAACCATTTGATCTCGAAGTCACTATTTAGCCCTTGGGGGACTAGAGTTTTTAACTTATAAATCCAACGCATCTCTGATTTAGCAAGTTTAATATCAGTATTTTTTTCCTTCCATGTTGGATTAGTTTGTTCTATCCCCCAAAAGGCTTTAATATTGCAAGGGTTAGAATTGTGTAGTTGCTTAAAATGTGCAGAAACTGTATGCGTTTCAAGGCCTTTTTTAATATTATATAGATGTTCAGCTAATCTTATCTTGAGGGGCCTACTCATTTTCCCTATATATAAAAGTCCACAATTGCATTCCAATGAATACACAATGTTTTTAGAATTACATGTTATGAAGTCTTTTATCTTGTAAGTTTGACCTTTAACCTTAAAGAAAATCGCCTGTGGTGGGAGATATTCACGTTAGAGAGGTATCAACTGGAGAATCTGGTCCCTAAAGGCCTCAAAATCCAGAAGGTACCCTCATTTAATTCTAATAGTATAGATTTTAAAAAAGAATGGGACTTAATCCTGCATCAATGCTTGAGTAAACTTATTGAACTAATACTAAGAGAGCGTAGACAGAATATAAAAGTCCTAAATGAAGAAATTAATAATCTTCAGCTGTTGATAGAACCATTTAAAGATTTGGAGGATTTTAAGGAATCAGAGACTGAGATTGTGAGAAAATTAAATAAAGAAACGAGAGAACTAAAAGAAAAAAAATGGAAAAAGTATGGAGAGAGATATGAAAAAAGATTTAGGACAATATGAGGAAGACGATAGGATTAATAAATCAAGCAGAAATTTATCAATAGAGAGAGAAAGCGATTTGGAGGGTTGATTGAAAGAAACCAAGATACAATCAAAACATGTATAGATGGAGGAATGATAAATATAGATATAATAAACCTAGAGGTAATTATGAAAATTATGATTAATATTGGAATAAACAAAATTTTCCTTTTGATAATAGAAGGCCAAATAATAGTTATCATGAAATGAATAGATTTCATATATTGGATGAAATAAATGAACCAAGATCCCCTTTTTTAGGATGGCGCCCAACAAACAGGAGAAGACCATAGATAAAGATAAAGAATCATCTAAAGTTAAAAGGAAATATAAAAGAGGTAAAAGGGGGGGTAAAAAAATGAGGAATAAATCAAAAATAAATAATGATAATCATGATAGTTCTGATGTTGCTAAGATTTTTAATCTGAGTGATAGAATACTATCAGAGGCAGAAGAAATAGTCCTTAAGAAAGGATTAAAATTTGCACCAACTAATCAACTTGATCCTTTCCATTTCTATATTGATCTACAAAAGTTTATACGTAAATTGACGGTAAAAAAGTTTTTTCTTAATAAAAATGAGGATGGTAATAAATTAGAGGATGTTAGTGGACCCTCTGGATCCTCTTTTAAAAAAAAATCCTCTTTTTACCCTTCATACCAAAAAGGCAGCTTTATTGATTGTTTTGGTAAAATGGTTTTGGAAGAGGTAGAATTAATTTTAAAAAAGAAAAAGAAAAAATGTAATTTGACAATTAAAATCATTAAAGGATGATAATGAGTTGGTAATAAAACCTGCAGATAAGGGTGGAGGGGTGGTTTTAATGAAGAGAATAGATTATATATCAGAAATAGATAAACAATTAATGGATGATCTAACTTATAAAAAATTAAAATCTGACCCATTATTTAGGATAATGAAGGACTTGGCATCCCTCACTAATGAAGCTTTATCCAATAAGGTTTTGAATAAATCTGAATATGAATTTATAAATATACAAAATCCTTCAACACCGACAATCTATATTTTGCCAAAGGTGCACAAAGACCCCCTCCACCCGCCAGGGAGACCGATTATTTTGGGAACAAATAGTATAACATCCAACCTCTCAGCAGTTATTGATTACTATCTGCAACCACTCGTGAAATTAACAAGTGCTTACTTGAAAGATACAAATGATGTCCTTGGGAAACTAAATAATGTGAAATGGAAAAATGGATATTTTCTCATAAGTGCAGATGTTTCAACATTATATACTATCATTGAGATAGATAAAGGTCTTCAGGCAGTAGCATATTTTTTAAATCGGACTATTCAAATGAACTTAAATTATTTATTTTAGAAGCCATAAAATTTATCCTAACTAATAATTATTTCTTTTGTAATGGTTTTTATTATATACAACAGGTGGGAACTGCGATGGGCACCAGGTTTGCCCCTAGTTATGCGAATTTATTTATGGCATATTGGGAAGAGTCCATCATTTGGCCGGATGGTATACTTGGGGCAAACCTGGTGTCGTGGCAACGTTTCATAGATGACGTGTTATTTATTTGGTCAGGCACTGAAGATGAGTTAAACAATTTCTGTGAATCATTGGGTAATAATTTTAATATAAAATTGTCTTTTAATATAAGTCAAATAGAAGTATTCTTTTTAGATCTATGGATCTATATTAAAAATGACAACATATGCACTACAGTTTTTAGGAAGGCCACTGACTCAAATGCTTATATAGAAAAATCAAGCCAGCATCACCAAAACTGGCTTGATGGAATTCCTTATGGCCAATTTTTAAGGGTAAAGCGAAATTGTAGCGAGCCTGAGGTTTATAATGAACAAGTGGCACTAATGAGTAAACGTTTTCTTAATAAGGGTTATAATAATGATTGTATCCAGAATGCCAAATGTAAGGTTGATATGATAGACCATTCTGATTTGCTACAAGGGAAAGAGAAGGATACATTAAAAAATGAGAATCAGAGAGATAAATTGCAATGGTCTTTTATTAGTGGTTTTAATTATCACTATAAAGAAATAGAAAATGTTTTCCGTAAATATTGGAAGATTTTTACGAAAGGACCCAGTGATTGGCGATAAAATTATACCAAAACCATCTTTTATCTATAGACGTGCTCCGTCAGTTAAAGATAAAATTGTGAGAAGTGCCTAGGATGATCAGAAAAAAAGCAGTATAAGGAGTCAGGGTTTCCACCGATGTGGCCTGTGTAAAATCTGTCAGACTGTTAAAGGCCAAAGTAAATTAAAGGAATTTAAGGTTAAAGGTCAAACTTACAAGATAAAAGACTTCATAACATGTAATTCTAAAAACATTGTGTATGCATTGGAATGCAATTGTGGACTTTTATATATAGGGAAAATGAGTAGGTCCCTCAAGATAAGATTAGCTGAACATCTATATAATATTAAAAAAGGCCTTGAAACGCATACAGTTTCTGCACATTTTAAGCAACTACACAATTCTAACCCTTGCAATATTAAAGCCTTTTGGGGGATAGAACAAACTAATCCAACATGGAAGGAAAAAAATACTGATATTAAACTTGCTAAATCAGAGATGCGTTGGATTTATAAGTTAAAAACTCTAGTCCCCCAAGGGCTAAATAGTGACTTCGAGATCAAATGGTTCTTATAACTTAATATGTATTTTAAAGGAATATTTCCCCATGTTATTTATTCATTACCTCTATTTATGGATTTCTCTCTTATTATATTTTTAATATTTAATGTATTTAAATATCTTTTTAATATATGTTTTTTATTATGTTTGCTTTTTATGATCTGTGATTTATGAGCTACTGAATGGGCTTTTATGAAGGAAAAAGAATATTTATTAACCTGATACCCATCTCCGTTTTGTTAGATTTTTAAAGACATCACCATCTGGTTTTATTTATTGTGAAAATGGACTTCCGGTTTGCGTTCCATTATATGGAACGCATGATAGAGCTATTGGTTATGGACTTTTGTTTGCGGATAACTATTGGATGCGTTTTGGAAGGATGCGCTGAGCAGGAATGAAATGTATGAACATCCAGCTCTTCAAATGATCAATTGCACATTCAATAAGAGATTTCCGGTTTGCGTTCCACCACGATGCCTGTGGAATGCATAACGCAACTTCCGGTGACGGACTTCCGCTGCAACAAACTTCCGGTCTGGCGACGGCCGGAAGGTTCGTTTGATGCATTCAATTTGCTAATTTAGGTGATTAGAAGGGGTATATAGGGGGGTTCGTTTGTGACAGTATCCACACAGCTTCTGAGGAAGAACCTAACGGTTTGAAACGCGTTAAGCTATTTTAAGGATACAAGGACTCCGTAGGTGGTGGTGGAAAGCTGGCAAACCCCTTTTTTGGAACTCTGCTACAGGTTTCCGGGACATGTTGTGGAAGACCCAAAATGATTGACACCTAAGGGGGATCCTGGCAACACCTTTATCCTGTGGACGATTAAAGAATTCACCACTTGGTGATATATGCTGTTTTTTTTATATTTAAATGTGAGTGTGTTATGTATTAATAAATGTTTTACAAAATTTTTGACAATATTGCACTATTAGTCTCTTTATCCTCCTCTTTTTGAGATATCAAGTATATGGAAGAAATCTCAGCCATACTTCTCATATCATCTGAGAAACAGAAGTCCATTAGGAATTGACTAGAGGACATCATTGTGTTAAAGAATTTGGAAAGTACTTTAAATCCTTAGCGCCACTGTGTGACATAATATGTGTGTTAAAGGACTATTATTAAGTTTGGTGAAGGCTTATTCTGTGCTACACGGGCAGCTTGTGATTTGTATTGCGCACTTTTTGAATCATTTTTGTTTTCTTGAACCTTATAGTAACCTGGTCAATATCGACCAGGTTGCCCTGCATGCACGGTCGATGGACGATATCTTTATTGTCAATAAGTGCCCGTGCATCGCAGGTCATTGGTGGGTTGGAGGCACCAAAAAATGCACAATGTGAATGATAACGAAATGATCAATATCGTTATCGTTCATATCGTGCATTTTAATCGTGTGTACACACCATAAGAAACACTTCTCTGATGTTAAGAGGGTTTTGAATGCTAAAATGGCAGAGGAGCTGCGTGAAAGCAGGAAGACAGGGGTGGCCCAGCAGTCCACGAACACTTCACTTCATTTGAGGAGGAGCTAAAGCAAGTCATCCCACCTCTAATCCTCCCAGGGACACAGACCATCCATCCACCCCATACAGCTGCTGGTGAGTAAGGATACATAAATAATGTTTAAAGTGTTCTTTACTGAATAACTTTAAATGTATTCTTTTGTCATGCATTTCATAAACTTTGACTGTAACTGTACTGCACATCTTGGAGCAACACCCTGTCGAGTATGACCAAACATAGCAGTGCAAATGTTTTTTTATTTGCACAATATAGCTTTGTGGGTTTATTTGTGAAGGTAAAGTAATCCACAATTAAGGTTGCCTGTTTTTTAAGTAAAATACGTGTATTTGGTACAGATATCTCTACTCAAAACAATGAAATAGCATTTTAACCATTTTTTTCTTTCCTTCCTCAGGTGATGCACACTGGAAGAAGGCACCTTCAAAAGTTGACGCACCCAAGCTGCTGAGGATGATGATGCTGGTGAGTGCTAACAAAATATGTTTTTTAAAAGAAAACAATCAGCCCATGGTTTAGCTGGCATGTTCAATTTTGCAATATTGTCACGTAATATTCGGCAATGTAAATAGTTAGCAGTAACCTAACCCCCCCCCCCCTCAAAAATTGTAAAAAATTCATTGATTAATGACATGTAATTACCTCTTTTCAGGACCATTGCAAATCCACCAACAGCATCACCAATTCTGATTGAAGATATTGATGTACTAACACACATCATCTTTACCGAGGTCGATATACCAGAGCCTGCAGACTACACAGCAGAAGACACTGTTGAGCACACAGAGCAATGCCAGCAGACCACACCCACAACCCCACCCATCCCAACTGAGGAAGAGATGTCACAGTCCTTGGATACCTTCCGGAAAATCCAGATAAAATTCATGAAGGTGCAAACCACACAACTAAGCAGCATCACATAACAATTATGTAAAATTGGCCACACTAATAGAGTTGCACAAGGTACTAGAACCAGAATGGCAGCTAAAGCTGGCCACACACTAGACCAACTTACATCCAACCATCCAACTAGTTGATTGGTTGGAATGAACATCTGGTAAGGTATGAAAGCAAATGACAATCAGCAATTTGTTCCCAAATGCCGGAAAATGGACAAAAACTGTTGTTTGAACAAATTGTTTAGATCAAACATTTAACAAACTTGTCTGACGACCATTTTCATCTGTTTTCTGGAATTTAGGAGCAAAATTGCTGATCATCATTTACTCCCATACGTTACCAGATTTTCATTCCAACCAGCCAACTAGTTGGATGGTTGGATGAAAGTTGGTCTAGTGTGTGGCCAGCTTAATCTAGCTCACTGTATGTCAGACATGACCCAGGCAATTAGGGCTGAAACAGAGGGCCTGATTCAGAGCCGCTCGTAAGCGGCCGCTCGTTCGCTCCGAGCGATGTTCGCACATCTGCGCATGCATATGGGTCGTAATGCGCATGCGCCAATCAGTCATTGCGGTTGGAAATCGATCGCTTGCAAAATAGCGAGTGCTTGCTAATTTGAGTGACAGGATGAGGCGTTTCTGGGTGGTAACAGGGGAAGGTGCTTGAAAACGGGGAGTGGAGATCCGAACGCAGGCGTGCCTAACGGTCAAAACGGGCGTTTTAAGGGTGTGCATAATTAACAAAGCAGCGTCATCGGCCACGTCACTTGGTTGTCTCTTAGTCTGAACTGTTCGCATGATTGTGGTAGGAAAATACTACCACAAGCACTGCGAGCAGTTCAGACGCCTTTCGATGTACCCGATTAATCTAATAAATAGCGGAGATGACGTAGGATGCGAGCGGCCAGGGGGCGTCTTTACAAAATAGCGAGTTCATGTTTCGTTCGCTCGCTCACACATAGAGGCGTCAACAGACCGCAAAGAGCAGGCGCTCAATTTAAATAGCCGGCCCCTTTTTCTGAATGAGCGAGCGCAAATAGCGTCCGGCTCTGAATCAGGCCCAGAGGCTCAACTCCTCCAAAAAGATAATATGGCCGTACGAGAATCATTGGCTGCTCCTATTACATTCACTGCTAGCAGCCAAACCACCACCCGCCAACCTCTGCTCCCAACACTCCCTCTAGGGCCAGTGTACATACAAGTGGTGGTCAGCCTAAAGGCCCAAGGCAGGGAAAGAAATATAAGCCAACCCTAAGAAAAATATATAATTTTTTTTGTGTGAATATTAAATTTTGTTTATCACAAAGTAAATTTTGTCTGTTTTTATTTTCAAAATGAACACGTGTATATATGTTTTGCAACAAATTAGTGATTACTAAAACATGGGTTGTATTTATATATTGTCCACAGGGAAAAAATTCTAATGGAAGTGCTGTACTGTAAGTTTATACTAAAAACAAAAAACACCTATTTTGTCAAATGTACAATTTAACCAAACTTACAAAATGCATTTTTATAACAAATATATGCCAGCACATCCATGGGAAGATGTAAATACCCTCTGTAATGACAACAAATATAAAAATATATAATACAACCATACCTGGGTAACATATCACCATTTACAGATTTATAATATCACAAACTCACATATGAAGTACTGGTGTATGATCCTTCTCAAACCTATACATTGCAAGCTTACGAGCAGGGCCCTCTTACCTTTATGTCTGTCTCTTACAACCCAGTTTTATTCTATAAATGTTGTTTCAAATTGTAAAGCGCAACGAAATATGATAAGAAACTGTTAATAAATAAAATAATAATAATAAACCTCATTCCCCCTTGTGTTTTTAAAACATTGTAAGATGGTGATGGGTCTGAAGTCTCCTCGCTGTATGCCTCTATGTCCCCAAGATCAGACCTACTGTATCTTGTCCAAGGGCAATGTTGTGTAGTATACAGTAATAATGTCATCAAATTTCTGTGCGGCATATAGAATAATTCCCCCCGACCTATCCAAAACCTGCTCTTCAAACATCCAAAGGTGCTCTCTATAACATTGCGTGTAGCGATGTGAGCAGCATTTGTGTTGAGCCACACCACGCGAGTTAGAAAAGAGGTGTCATGAGCCAGGTTTGACATCCATATCCTGGATTTAAAGAACGGCATAACATTACAAAATGTACTGGGTAGCCTTTACATTGAATACATAAAACACCAGCCAAGCTTAAAGTTTCACTTAAACAAACAACACAATGTTAACTTGTAATCTATTAATCTATATACACATTAGTATATGCTAATTATTAATCTATAGGTTCATCTGGCACATACCCTAATGGCATACTTGCCTACTCTCCCGAAATGGTTGGGAGCCTCCTGAATATTGAGTGAAAAATCTCCCAGCCGGCGCCACCCGCCCTCACGCCTCACCACCCCCCGCCGGTGTCCGCTTCCATCTAGCATTAGGTGGCCGGTCCGGGGGAGAACTAATGACTCGATTCGCGCTGAATCACATCATCGTGGCCCTGCCTCCATCTACACAGTGCCGGTAATTGCAACATTATTTAGCGGGGGCCATGATGATGTGATCACGTGGTCACACCCCCACCACGCCCCCAAAACTGCATAACGCCGCCCTTGCTGTGCCGAGCTGGCTGTCTCCTCCCGGAAGAGGCAGCCAGATTGTTTGCATGGCTGCCTAATGGGCCACTGAATCTACTCCTGCAACCACCTCCTGTGTTGCTCTTCAATAGTCAGGAGCGCAGACATGTACAGCTCATAGGAGTTCAGGAAATTCGCCATTACTAACCCCACACAGGTGAAATGGAGGTAGGCCGTGGTTTATATAGGAGTTTGATTAGTGTTAATTGGCATTTTCTGTGTATATGGGCCTCAGACGTTGATTTACAGTAAAGTTGCACATTAAACTCGCCGTCCTGGGATCAGTCTATTATTTGACAAGTTTATTTGTGCGAGTTTACGGCTCGCAGCCTATTAGATCCATAGAGTAGTATGTTTTACCTGGGTAACATCTGGATGGAGTGGTTTACCAGTGCGAGAATGGTTGTTGCAAGTTTGATGCAAATTTAAATGTTCTTGAAACCTATTACATATTACAAATGCAAACTCAAATTTCTTTGCAGAAAAATTTCATGTTTTAAGAAATTGCAACCTACAGAATTACATTTAACCCTATATGTCCAACTATGGCCCTCATTCAGAGCCGCTCGTTAACAGCAGTACGCTCGTTGCGTTCCGATGTTGACTAACCACGCATGCGTCGGTGTTACACTGCGCATGTGCGTACGGCAGATTGCGAGCTTTTTTTGACTCGTTCCTAAAATAGCGTACAGGAAGTGACATGTCAAATGTGATTGACAGAACAGGGCGTTTTAGGGTGTTGACGGGGGTGGAGATGGAAAAACGCAGGCGTGGCGAGGCGTTTTTGGGGCGTACATACATTAGCAGATGCGAGCGTAAAATGTGTTCGGACCGACTCATACGTCACTGGATGATCCTCTTTCACTTCAAAATGCTCGCACAGCTTAGGGTCTGGATAACTCGACCACATTGGCGATGGCCTTTCTCCTCCGTCCCGGGACTCCTCGATGTTGTTGCGATTAATCGTGGGAGGGCAGAAAAGCAATTAGTGTTGTATTGAAAACCGGCTTGGTATGTGTTTGGAAAGCAGTTTTTTGGGATAGCACAAAACCGTACGCAGGTGGAACTCAGAGCTGCTAATGTCAGGATGACACAATCAATTTGCGTACATTTGTGGGGGTTTATTTTGGCCTCAATTTGGTGGTTAGGGCCTATTGTAACAATAATGTCATCATGTTTTAATTTTCTCACCATTTTATTTGTGCCTCTTGAATTTGCCTCGTTATATGAATTTTTAAACGTTCCTTAAAGAGCCCTTTTTTTTTTTTTTGGCCAGTTTTTGCCTTTTGGGCCAGGATTAAATGTAACCCATTTGTACAATAATTTCACAATCCAATGTCAGATTTTTTGTTTCAATTTATTGCTCACACAAATAAAAAAACAAATAAAATATTGGGGACATATTTTTTGGCCAAAGATATGTTCCCAAATCAAACAAATTGGCCCAACATAACTGTTGACATAAACATACAACAAAAACAAAAAAACATTTCACAAGAAAGGAGAGGGAAGTTTTGACCAGAAAGGAATATGAGTCAAGCACAGAAGGATTGTGGGAAAAGTCACCATTGCTGTCACCGTTTTTTCACCCGTTTGGATGGGGGAGGGAGGGCGCCAGACCGGGTCCGGGATGTCATCGGGCTGGCCTGTCCAGAGGTAGATGTTGTGGCCTCTGGACTAGGCACAGGGCTAGGCACATTTGGAGGATTGGCTGATGTTGTGCCAGAGGTGGAGGATCCTGATGTTCCGGCAGGAAGGGAGGTCGGCTACACCATGTGCTGGCGAATGAGCTGCTCCAGGGCATTGGCGATGCGGATGTTGGCCCTGGTATTTTCCGCCAGGGCCTGACCAATGGTCACGTTGGCCGCAGCATTTTGCTCCAGGGCCTCAGCCACCCGTAGCAGACTGGCGTCCATCCTCTGCAGAATCTCCGTATGGAAATCCGATTTGAAATTGAGTTCTGTGAGGAGGGCCACTGCCTGCGAGGGGGATTGCCCTGGACTGGCTTCTGCAGGGTCCTCAGCCGGATGTACTGGTTCCTCCCCTGCCGAGCCAGCAGAAATTCGGCGGCCAAGGCTCCCCTCTGGAGCAGACTCATCCGCCTGTGTCTCTGTTAGGAAAAAAGAGAAAAGCCTCACATTAGAATCTACATATTGGCACAATAACATTTCTGAGTTGATGACATCAAAAGATTTACCTGGGACAACATGAGGAGCCGCAAAGTCTGGCATGTCCGTATCCATGTTGGACACGCCAAACACCTCCACAGGCTGCACACACCCCTGTGCCAGCTCTTCTAAATCGGTCAACTCCAATGACACAGGGGTGGGACCCCCACCTGTCCCCCTTGCATGCCTAGCCCTGTCTGCGAGTTTTTGCTTTAGGCGATATTGAAGTCGCCCCATCTGTGGGAAAAAATGGAAGCCATTATCCTTTGGTTTAAAATGGTGTTTGCTTTTAGGGGGGGCAAGGGTTTACTTACCGCCGTTTGACATCCCGGGCTAGACGGACATAATCACCCACCCTATTGACAGCAACGGCTACCTCTTCCCACATTCTCCACTTCTGGCTTAGACTCATATTCCTGTCTGCTTGTGGCAGGATGTCCACACACTTCTGTATCAAAACCTCCATCTCCTTTCTTGTGAAATGTGGCTGCCTTTTTTTTTTGGCCGCTTTGGCCGGAATACTCGGCCCAGCAGCCTCTTCCATGTCATCCTCCTCACCTATTTGTGTAAATTTTCAGAATTCACAAAATCACAACTTGTCCAATCTTATGTTTCAAATTAATCATTGATACAAAATGCATGAAAGACTTACCGCCTGACTCTTGGGCATTGTTTCCCTGGTCTGTCGCCATGTCTGAGGTCCAAACAAGAAATACACCAGAATTTTAATGTGTTTTCGTGACGTATTTATACATGCGTCCTTATTTTGCGGCCGCATCATTGATTGTGCGTCCCTATGATCGCTCCTTAATTTGTGCGGGAAACGAAACACTATTTATGGCTTGGTGTGTCTCGAGTCGAGGTGGCGTTTTTGGATTGTTGGAGGTTACCTTGGCTGGAGTTTATTGATTGCGTATAAAGGAGTTGGCGGTTGGAGATTCTTTTGTTGGTTAGATTTGCGTTTTTATTTTCCGTTCTCTTTGTTGGTTTATATTTTTTGGACCTCGTTTCTTGATTTGGTAAGTTTTGTGAAGTCTAACTTTTGATCAATTGTTGTTTCATTGTGTTTCTTCTTTTTTTTAAATTTTGGATCCATAATTTCTTCTATTTTAGTTTTTGATTATTTTCGAACCAAAAGACCTTTTGATTTGGACTCTTATATATTTGCTCTTGGTAAGTCCATTTTTTATCTTGTATTTGCGAACTAATTAGCGCATTTTTACTACTTACTCTTGTGACTTGTATTTGCGAACTAATTAGCGCATTTTTAATACTTACTCTTGTGACTTGTATTTGCGAACTAATTAGCGCATTTTTACTACTTACTCTTGTGACTTGTATTTGCGAACTAATTAGCGCATTTTAAAATGCTTAATAATCATTTTTACTTTTTTGAGGTTTCCCTTTCGCTTTTTGTGCAAACATTTCAACCCATTTTGATGTACTGTGTGAAATGTCGTTTTGCTGTTTTGCCAAATGTGTGTTTCGCATATTTTAAGTTTGGTCTAGCACGAAATTTAGAAACAAAAATGCACAGTGAAATGTGTCAAATAATTTTTGTGTTTAATTTCAGTTTGGACGTATCATGACAATACCCCGGCATGTAAGCAGCAATGGATGGTATCATCAAGCTAAGTTGTTTTAATTTACTTTTGGGGTGGGTCAAAAGCCTTACATTGAAATCTTTGAATTTCAGGTAGATCTGGGGCGGATTGTTCTGGCCATGCTCCCGGAAGCCGACCAACCTCAATCTCGTCCCAGGCGTAGGCATCGTAGGCATGCAAGGCCCCAGATATTTCGAACACGTGTCACCCTTTTTGGAATGCCCGATGATGTGGTTTTAAGACGCTACCGTCTACCTCCCAAAATCATCATAGACACTCTCTCATTAATAGAAAGTGATCTTGAGCGGCAAATTGACAGTCCAACAGCAATACCACCACTTACGCAATTTATGGCGGTGTTACATTTCTGTGCCTCAGGATCGTTTCAAACAACGGTGGGAATAGTGGCGGGCATCTCCCAATCCTCCTTTTCCTGGATCCTGAGGGCTGTGATGGAGGCACTTTTCAAGCACCTCCTTCATTTTATTCAAATGCCTTTGGATATGGGTGCCCTTAGTGTGGCCAAGGCCAATTTTTACCAAATAGCTGGCTTCCCACACATCATAGGGGTTGTGGATGGTACTCACATACCACTTCAGCCTCCAGCACGGCTGGAGGCCATATTTCGAAACAGGAAACACTATCACTCCCTGAATGTAATGGTGGTATGTGATGCCTCCCTCCAGATCCTGTCCCTGAATGCTAAATTACCTGGAAGTGCACATGACTCCTTCGTCATCCGGCAATCAGGGATATGGCACAAATTAAACAACCTACAAGCTGGTGATGCGTGGCTTCTGGGTAAGTGGAGACCTTTAGTACATAACAATGTTAAGCTTGATACACAGTGTTCCTGATGTTGTCTATTCTTTTTCACAGGAGACAGTGGATATCCTTGCATGTCCTGGCTGCTCACTCCTTATTTGGCTCCCACACCAGGCCCACAAGTGCGTATAATTCCGCACTTACAGCCACCAGGCAAGTGGTGGAGCGCTGTATCGGCCTTTTAAAAGGCCGATTCCGATGCCTCCACCGCTCTGGTGGCGAGCTCATGTATTTGCCGGATATGGTGTCGAAAATTGTGGTCCTGTGTGGGATATTTCACAACATCGCCATAAGGAGTGGTGTCCCAATGCAGCCAGAGGATGCCTTACCTGAGGATGGCCCCCCCGAGGTTGGTCGGAGGTCAGTATGTGGGGGGGCCATACGCGATGATGTGGTGGCCAGATTTTTTAGGTAAGTTTTTACAAAACAACAGTGTTTATACCTAATGTGTTTGGGTTTGTTTGCGAACCTCTAATTTTTTGTTGTTTTTTTCACCATCTTCTGTTTGTTCACATAATCTTTGGCACTCCAACGCTCACTACTTCCTGCTACCCTTACCAAACCTGGATCTGGACATTTTGGGAATATATTATGGAACCCATATCGCAACGCCATGTTTGTGGAATCCTGTTGGCATGGTCCTTCGTCAACCTGTTCTTGATTTGTTGTTTTTGGTTTGTTTTTGTTTGGTATGTGTTGTATTTGAGATTATCACTGTGTGTTTTTTTGGTGAGTGACCTCTTTGATTTATCAGTTATGTTGTGAATAAATGTTTGTAGAGTGAAATGTTCTTCCTTTTTTTGGACGTTACCAGCAAGTGTAACCAGGTTCACACACGGTACATTTGACTAAGGGGTAATCCAGTACTGTCGCCAGTTGAGCTAAAATGAAATATGTTTTCAGGTTCAAAACCCACACCAAAAGGAAGCCTGTACAATCATTTGGCTTTGTAAGATTGGCCTAAGCAGCTTGCACACCAACTAGGAACCTGTAAAATGTAGAAGTATCTAATTGACACTACACCCAAAAAGGGAAATGACATTGTGACTGTTATGTGTTTCTTGTGGCTGTTTTACATACAAATACAAAACACAATCTTACTTTAAAAAAATGGAAATCCTTGCAGGAACAGTCTACTTATGTCAGGGTAAACAATCTTTGGGTTTGAAAAAACGAATTAGCCGGAACGTATGTTTGAAAAATACAATTTATTTTGAAAAAGAAAAACCAAAAATAAAACTATTGGCGAAGGATGCCAGACAGACGGTCAAGGGCCACGAGCACCCCAATTATATGTTGGCGCATCTGGGCCACACAGTCTTGTACTTCTTGACAACGCCTCTGTTCCTCTGTGGGTGAAAAAAGTGTGTGGATTAATACAACAATAGGGAAACCACATTAAAAATTTAAAAAAACAACGAAATCACTCCAAAAAAAAAAAAAAACACCAAAAAAAAAAAATGGGGGCTGCAAAAAATACAAGGCCTATGTACAAATTCCCCCAGGTGTGATATGTGTATGTTGAAATCAGCAGGAACAGGTAAAGGCAATCTGCTAAATCACCAAAAGTCGACCCAAAAACCCCGAATAAAGGAACGACACATGATTACATACAAACAGTTTGTGCTTAAAATAAAGGCGAAAGAAAAACATACCGGTTGACAAAACGGCAGCTCCGGAAGTCCCACCATTGTCCTCCTCGGAGGACCCTCCATTCCCCAAAGATCGGGGCGGGGTTATTACGGACTCCGGGGAGGGGGTAATTGGAAGAGGGGTGGTTGGAGGAGAGGGGGAAGTGGGACGGAGGGGAAGGAGGCCCGACATTTCCGGGAGAGGGTCTTGGAAGGCTGGGGAGGAGTGGGGAATAGGGGAATTATTGGGGGTGGAGTGTTGGCTGGGGGTTGGGGAGAGTGGGCGTGACCGCCGTCTGGCCGGACGGTGACGCGTAGTCTTGGCTGTCCCCCTAAAAGATGTCAAACAAATTGTGGTTAGTTTCAGCACAAATCCTGGCCAAAAAACAATTTAAAATCACCCCCCACCAACAAAAAACATGCAAATAAGAGGAGAATGAATAATTATGAAATAGAGGGAAAACATGGCCATGCAAATATGAGGAGAAGGAATAATTATGAAATAGAGGGAAAACATGGCCAGGCAAATATGAGGAGAATGAATAAATAGGACAGACATGAAAACATGCACACGCAGTTTGGGCCACAAAGACAAATATGAAAAACAAAATACATAAAACTTACTTTCTGAAATCTGCATGCGAAAGCATGCCAGCAAGCGGGGCGTTCGCCGTTGCAGGTCCGACCACCTGCGCTCCAGCTGGCCGATGTTGCGGCGTGAGCCGAAGGAGCGCAGGCGGGCCCGTGCCTCCGCATATGCGGAACGCTAACTGCCGGTTGGTGATGGGTGGAGGCTGGCTGGTGATACGCCTATCTATCACCTCCGTTAGCACCAGCAGCTCGCGCTTGGTGAATGCGGAGGCTCTCATGATGGCAATGGTGTTTTTCCTAAAAATAATTTTTGATAAAGTGGCCAAAAATTTCTGATTGGCTAATGTATTTGGGAAATTAACAGGAGCAATTCTATTGGTTAGTGTATGAGTCATGTGTTCGACAGGGCCAGAAATCTCTTGAGAGTTATGATAGGCTCGATGCAGTGACATGCGTAAGCAAATTTAAATAAAGAAATGAACCCCGGGAAATATGCGGGGATCCAAAGCAATAGAACAATTGTTTAATTGTGGGTAACATGTTTTTTGAGCAATAAAAGCGAATGTTTAAGCCGTACGTATTCTGCGGGAAAACACAAACACGGACAAGAGTAAAGTTTCTTGCATTGTGTTGAAAAAAAAACAAAAAAAAAACTAATTGATACATTGATTGGCATGATACGATTGATGGAGGTAGGCAGAATAAAGGAGCAGGTAATCGACATCTGACAAGGCCACTTCCGGTTTATACTTGTGCGTGCGTTCCCTTCAAGCCATTTCGGGGATGTACGCTCGCTATTTCGCATGCTCGTTAGTTAGAGGAGGGGTCGTCAGAGTTTGGGGAGGATTTTTAGATGCGTTCGAAAATACGAGCGAGCCCTTGAATTTAAATATTTTTGTACGTACGCCTAACGTACGTTCGCCCGCTTGCGAGTGGGTCTGAATCAGGCCCTATATCCCAAAGCAGTTCATTACAGGGATTCAGTTAAGTTGTTTAAAAAGATAATTCCACCAGTAAAACCTGGCCTCCAAGGTTACTATCCTGGGGTCAAGATTTCAAGAAATCCATTTGTTATCCCAACGTCTTGCACACATCCACTGCTGCCCAACTCTTAAGCTGGGTACACACTGACAGATATATTGGCCTATCAATTGATCGGCCAATATATCTTCTGCCCGTCGGCCAGTGTGTACACACGATATGTCTGTGAACTGCGTCATTCACAGACATATCGCATTCGCTGTGCTGCACAGCCGATGGACAGAATTGTCGGCCCATCGGAACGCCACATAAAACAAAAATTAGACAGTAGCAACAAAGCCTGCTGTAGTATAGAGATAATATAGGAACCAGACTAAGAAAAACAGTAACCACTCCGGGAAAACGGTGAAGACGCAGCAACAGACAACAAAGAAGAATAACAAGGCAAATATGGAAGGCCGATACTACTATGTTCAAAAGAGGCCGGTTTTGAGTTGAGTACATCCTGATCATACTGGAAGGAAAATATGGAGAGAGAGAGAGATTGGGCAGACTCTCAGGCTCTGACCCTACTCAGCAAAGGCAAGAGCCCAGCGCAGAACTGTTATCCATAGCCATGCATGAGGTCCACCTAGGTTAGAAGCTCAAATCCATCCAATTGTAGGTATCAGATGGGTATGATGTAGGAAATCACCCCCAGGATGAGAACCATAGGGCAGGATGAGGCACCAAAGTGAGTGGACTCAAGAACTTCGTGTAGAAGGTCTTAAGATAAGTTAGCAGGGCAACCGATACAGAACCAACAGAGAAGGCAGCAATCTGCACCCTCAACAAGCCCCGGTGAAGCCAGTAGCAACTACCACCTGGTCAAAACCAGGACAGATAAATATAAGTCTTTGAGAAAACCACGCGGGAACAGCAAGCTGCAGAAGACTTCCCAAATGATGGAAGCATGCTGACAACAATGGCTTCCTGGCCCAAGCATAGGAGGAAAAACAATTTTCGGGCCACCTAAGGGCCTCAGGTGCACAACAGCCACACCGGTAACAAGATGCTGTAGAGGAAACATGAATGGATGCTGCCGACAAGATCCAGCTATCATGGTAAAAACTTTGGGCCACATGGGAGAAACTACGAAAGAGCCACACTCAACTGGGATAATCCAGAGCCCCAGGAGAACGGACATGGAGCTGCGCTAAGAAGTCTTGAGAATCCCTGCCATGGATCTCAAAGAAAAAGCTTACACCAATTGGAATACACCAAAAAGAATCCCATGTGTACCAATAAAAAGTTAATGTCACCTGTACCAAAAGGGAATCAAGAAAAATATGTCAAAGACCAAGAAGCAACAAGTCAGGCAGTAAATGCCATGCCACAAGGATGTCCTGTAGAACACCTAGAGGACTGCAAAACCTAAACAACTCCAGCAAGGCAGCTCAGACAGCAGCAGGACCGAAAGCATCCAGAAGATTACCTTGTACTCTAAATGGAGAGGTGAACTAGCATAAAAAAACAAAGCATGCAGCAGACCACCGCTTCCTCCTATGCCATCCTAGAAGATGAGAAAGAACAACATCAATACCAACAGCAGCCCCCCAGAGCAGAACTGTGAGCCCCCTTTGGGCTCAGAAGAGAGTTCCTCTGCTCTTCCACATAGATGATTAGTCTGAGCACTTTAAAAAACAAATAAACTTCCCTCTTCAGGTGAGAGCTTAATACACAACCTCGGCCTTGCTGAACAGATGTTGTTAAACAAGTACTGAATGCTGACGACTGCACCACAGGAGTACAAAAGAAGTTAAAACTATAGAATGATTGTCCTCCAAGGGAGGAATGACGCCTTGAACAGAAGATGTGTGGAGCCCACAACTCTAGCATATGGAACACAGCCGTTGACAACAACCTGTAATCCGTCCGACTCTAAAAGAAATGTAAAGTGCCAAGCTCCACTCTCTCACCCGTCTATACCCCATTGTATATGCTCCAGTGTCGCCTAGTGGATGAAGGAGGAAGTCATTTATAAACAGGCAATAACCATATATTCATGACATACAGTAGAAGAATAATTAAGAACATCTTGTGTGGATTTCTACCTGTTTTGCTCAACATAATGCAATTGTTGTTACACATTGCAAAAAACATTCTCTGTTCAACTTCTACATCAATTGTAACTCATGTCTACATCAGGGGCGTATTTATGATGGGTGCACCGCACACACCCTGCACCCATAAAATGTACCTCTCCGGAGTCCCACGTCGGCTCCAGCGTCTGCGCCTATAAAAAACGGTTGGAAAGTGGCAGCTGCGGCCATTTTCCCATTGTTTGCGCATGCACAGTACAGGGAAAATGGCGCAGTGGACATTTTCCCGGTTACCTGTGCATGCGCTATAGACTTTAGGCACACTGTAGTGCCCAGAGTCTATAGTGCGGCGCTGGCCGCGCACCGCTCAGTGTGTAGCCAGCCACCGGATGGAGAGGAGGGGGCTCATGTCGGAGACTACACACGCGCCCCCTCCTCTCTAGAAATGCCACTGGTCTACATATAGTACAATAGATCAACACTTGACTGTAAAAAGCAGTAGAAATATGTGAAATGATAGCTTCCATACGTATTGATATGTCTTAATAAGATGTCAGCCATATGCAGGTTATTTTGGAAGTTAAATATTGGTTTCTGTTTTTGGAAAAGACCTCATGAAACTTTAATGTGGTACTGAATTTTGTAAACCAAAACCAGATGAAAGCTTAGTGTATCCCACACAATACAGTCTGCAATTATTGTGGAAGAGATAAGCTACATATGTTGAAATCTTTACCACAAATATTTTTGTGAACCAATGCTGCTAAAAACATCCATGGTTATTGTAAATTACGCTGGCTAGTATTTCAGTTGCTTCCAGATATGCACACATTGGAACAGCTCATGATTTTCTAGTTATCTCTGACTTTTAATTAATTTAACAATTAAAAAATACTGTAGACCAGGTCTAGATTTGTGGAAAAGCCACAACGGTTCAGACCTATATTTACAAAGCACCAAAGTCATCATTGCTGATTTTTTTTTTGTAATTTCTATATAAATAATTACAGATCATAAACTAGTATCAATGTGTTCAATTAGGATAGAATGATTTTCTTAAACCAAAAAGAAGAAAATAGTTTGATTCAGGCACTGATTGGTTATAATATATAAAAATCATAGACAGTAATTTGGAAGCAGCTGTATAGCGAAGGACGTGGTGACTTGCTTCTAATAAGAAAAGTCTTACAGTTTGCCTGTGTTCTCTTATAGAGGGTATTGTCTTTAAAGGGAAATTGCTGTTTATAAGTTTTAGTTTGACATATTTTTAGAAAGAAATCTATATCTTACAGCAAAGTCATATTGCCATTATGTATATGACACAATTTATACAAAGAAACAATAAAATATACATAAAATACACACTGAACAACCATCACTGCGGTCCTGCTGGCCAGGGGTCACGCCGCAACCCCCTCCCCACCAGCCACTGCAGAAAGTGTATTTGCGGTCGGCTGATCGCCCGTACACACCACACAATGGGTAGATATATGCTGCACAGCCGATGCGATATGCGACGTTGTTCACAGACATATCATCTGTACACACTGGCCAGCGTGCACATGATATATCGGCCGTTCAGTTGAGCCAGTGTGTACCCAGCATTAGGAGCTGAATGGTTGGTATTTTATCTCCATCCATTTTATCTCTCTCCAAGGCTTAGTACATTGGGCCTCATTCAGACCCGCTCGCAAGCGCTGAGCACTTGCAAGCGGGTCGATGTTGAGGCTCTGTGCACTTGCAGCGGCTGCATTGCGCGTGCGCAAGCCCCGAAGTGAGAGAGAAATTCTCTCGCTCTGGGGCTCACTACAAAAGGGGCGGCTGTCAATGGTGATCGACAGCTCGCAACGTTTTGTAGGCGGGGTTGGTGGCCAAACGGAGGCGTTCCCGAAGGAATGCCTACTGTTTGGGGCGGCCCCACTGACATCTCTCGTGATGTCAGTGGTGAGCTTCCGGCTCTATTAGAGCCGAAAGCTCACTGGGGCTTGCGGCAGATGAGACCCTACCACAAGGGTCTCGTCGCAAGCCCCGATGGTCGCGATGGTCTTGACCATTGCGACCATCAACCTGGCCGCTCGCTAAAGCTGTGGGTGGTCGCCCACAGCTTAGCGAGCGGCCAGGAGGCCGGCGCTTTACAGAGAAGCAGCCGTCCTCATTCAGAGCGAGCACTCGCATTTTGCGAGCGGCTCTGAATGAGGTCCATAGAACGCACAGTTACTGCGGAGGGACATTCCAAACTACCAGTATTACATACTTGCCAACTCTCCCTGATTTAGCAGCAATCAACCTGACTCCCTGAAGAGTCTAGCCATCTTCCTGATTGCACCTCACCCCCATAATGAAGCTATTATATAAAAAAAACATTTACATGGGATCAAATCAAAAGGGATCATTAATATAATTTCCCTGCATTGGCTGTAAGGCACAATGATCCTTATGGCTACATGCATTTTCTGAAAAGTATCAGTGTGTTTCAACAAATAGATTTTACTGACTGCTTTTGGGCTCATTCACATTTGAATGTACAGTAAATCAGTTTTATTGCACCCCCCCCAGGTGTAGCAGTACACGCCCACTTTACCCAGGCTTGCCTACCCTCCCGATTTGGTCGGGAGCCTCCCGAATATCGGGTGCCGCTCCCGACCCCCCGGAAAGGCAGGCAAGCCTCCCGGCTGCCGCCTACCCCCCCAGACTACTAGTAAAAAACCCCGCTGCCGGGGGGCCCGATGACGCGATTCGCGCTGAATCGCGTCATCGTGGCTCTGCCCCCTGCTTCACAATGCCTTTTTTCGGCATTGTAAAAATGCCCCCAAAATGGCATCATAGCCCCGGCCACGCCCCCCACAGAATGCAGGCATTTAGCTCCCTCCCGGTCGGAGGGAGCTGAATGTCGGCAAGTATGACTTTACCGCTGTGCTCATAGGTGTTACCTTCACAATCTCCCTGAAAGCCTTTTTCAAAAGTAGGCAAGTATGCTGTTTTATTAGCTGCATTAGTTCATCTATATCTATACTAATATTATAAGAATGGTGTGTCTGTCTGTTTGTTCCAAGTTGGCACAAAAACTACTGTACCTATTGTTATGAAAACTGCATCATTTTGTAGTGGAGACTAATAGAAATAACATGCACTTCATTTCATCTCGATCCTTCAATGCAACTAGAACACCTCACATAAAATTAAAAGTTT
Organism: Taudactylus pleione; assembly: GCA_031769625.1. Lineage (NCBI taxonomy): Eukaryota > Metazoa > Chordata > Amphibia > Anura > Myobatrachidae > Taudactylus > Taudactylus pleione. The sequence continues at coordinate 7,123,942 of JAUIMM010000307.1, forward strand.
GCAGAAGCTATTTCATCGTGGGCGAAGCCGCAGGCAACAGCTAGTTTATAAATAAGTAGCTGGAGTACCCGGCATTGCCCAGGATTTTAAGAAAGTTTGTTTAAATATCATCCTCCAGCAAACCTCTCCTTAGGCAGGCCTCACGAAAAGTGTGACAAACTTCCCCATCCACAGTCCTAAGGTCTTCGAAGGAAGTAGGATCTGTAACGGTGTAAAGCAAATTTCGGAGATAGAAGCATTCAAAATGTGTCAGTTGTACAGTGTAAACACGGCCAAGAGCTTCTGTTGCTCTGATACCAGGATGACTGTGTACTTCCTGGTTGCTGGTTCGCACTATGAAATGCACAGCAAGTACTTCCAGTTCCTTGTGCAGCTGTTTCCAGCATTCAGGGTCTCCACGGTGTATAAGATTCATCCAATTGGTTTTACCCTTCAGAGGCTGACAAAGGAATGAACCGGAAGTAGCCTCTGTGCGTTCCATAGTGCGGTCCAGCAACCAAGGAGGTAGACAAACAAGTTTGGTCACCACTGTTGACACCATATAGTTGTGTAAGCTCATGCATGAGCAAGTATAAATAAACAATTTGTGCTGCAGAGCTGCATTTTTGCATCCCAGTATAGTTGCCATCTTTATGGGGCTGATTCTAAATCAGATGGATCACTCCTCATGGATGCAGATAACAATTTATACCATATTCAGACTCATAATAAGCCTGGCTTAATATCAATAGTGGTTATAAATTCATACAGCATTTAAAAAGGTACTGTAAACTCCATGCGAGAGCCATAGTAAATGATGTTCAGAGATTTAGATTATATGCTACAGAATAAAATTCCATAATTCCTTAGTATGTAGCAAAATGCATGTTATAAAATCAAATTATGAAATTAAACAAAAATAACATTTTAATAATTTTATTATTGACCTTGCAGATGGCCCAAGAAGAATGGTGTCCAAATCTGCATCTAACAATAAACCAAACAGGACAATGCTTTTATTCTTCTTTGGTGTTTTAGGTGTAGAACCATGAGAGATCTTGGCTTGCAAACTGTGGATTTGTATAGAAAGACAGAAGGACAGAAGGAAACATTTTTGCTTTTATATAGTAGATAGTAGAGATAGAAAAGAAAAAATAGTAGATAAGCTAAATCCTTTTCTAATTCCGTAGAGGGCGAATGCTATGCAAAAATGGTGTTTTTTAATTAATTAAAAATGAACAGTAATTCATTTTGATGTCAAATTTTTTAGTTGCCTCCGCCATGTTTTAATACGCTTGTATGTAAAATTTCACGATCTTGGCTTGCAAACTGTGGATTTGTATAGAAGGACAGAATGACAGAAGGACACATTTTCACTTTTATATAGTAGATATTAATTATTAGGCTATTGTCTGCACTATTAAAATTATATTGATTTTTTATTATTTATTATTAAATTGTCCCTATAGTAAATTAATTTAATAATTGTACTCCATTATTATATTTATTAATTGTTTGGGCACCTTAATTAACAACATAATATATATATTTAACATGCCTCATCATTATGTTCTGGACACACAGATAATGCATTTAGTTTTAGCAACTTGCCCACCGTATTCATTTATTGTTGGCTTTTGGCTCAAGTTGCCGTCAGTTTTGGTCTTGTAAACCTAATGCAAATCGTTGCACATGGGCGATGCATTTTAAGGATATTAAATTCTGCATATTGAAGGTGAAAACTGATGCCAATTTGTGTTGATTTGCGGCATGTTTGAACTCGCTGCCAAAATCACATTCCATTCCATTTCTCATTAAGGGGCCTATTCATCATCAGGGGACAGATGGCCCCTGACAAATAAGTATCCAACTCACCGCGAGACGTGGTGGTGGATAGCTAACTACAGTATCGAAGCAATTCAGTATTGCTCTGGTGCAGCTGGTCTGATCCTAATCCCGGACACTGCTACTGAAGTAGCACTATTACTTACCATTACCTGACTTCACACATGCACATGGCCGCAGGACTCGCAGTGGAGGGATCTGCTTGGAATGAGCCCGTTTCTTAAAACATGCGGAAACGCTTGTTTCTGCATGTGTAATCAGCCCATTAAGGATGATGAATAGGCTCTTTAGTGTTATCTGGGGGGTTTGGGTGTGTATTATTATCTAGGGGTGTATTAATGTTATCTGGGGAGGTGCAGCCAAAGCATTAACACCCTAAACTAGTCAGCCCAGGCCGGGGAACCCAGGGGAGATGTTGTTTTTTACAGTGGGACTACAGGTCTCAGTGTGTCTGCACTTTGGCATTTGTAGACATACAAAAGATATTAAAATAAAGACAGGATACACACACTGTAGAAAGTAAAAGTTTATAACATACACTCACACTCACATTATACTCACCTTGTTCCCGGTGTGCAGGCCTTTTTTCCCAATAGCATCCTGGTGTTTGGATAAAAAAACATAAATAAATACTCACCTACCCATTGGTGCAAGTTGGTCCTCTTCTCCAGTAGAGCCCATGCCATTAAAAAATGAAAAAACGCATTGTCCTGAGACAGACAGGACAGAAGATCTGTATATGTTTACACTTGCTGGGCCGCCAGCCAATCAGCTATAAGTGGCCACTGATTGGCTGTGATTGGCTACTATAGTAAGCCCACTGGCTGTGAGTGGCCTGGCTGTCAATCAACAGCCTGGCTGCTGTTAGCCAATAAGTGGCCTGACTGTTGATTGACAACAGACAGGCCAATCAGCGGCCTCGCTGTTGATTGACAGCCAGGCCACTCACAGCCAATCAGTGGCCGCTTACGTTAGTAGTGACTGCTGATTGGCTGATGGCCCAGCAAGTGCAAGAAACCTCGTGAGTCCTGTCACTTGCACAGAAGAGCTGTATGTGTAAACACACACAGCTCTTCTGTCCGGTCTGGTTCGGGAAAATAATTTTTTTTTGGTTAGTTTTTTTTAATGGCCAGGGACCCTACTGGAGAAGGGGGAGTGGACAGCGGGGACACGGTGAGTATAGAAATAGTGTATGTAATAACTTTTACTTTCTACTGTGCATGTGTCCCGTCTTTCTTTTAATATTTTTTTACAGTAGGGGGACCAGAGCCAGCCACCTGCTGGCACTTGTAGTTCTACAAGTGCCAAAGGGCAGGCACACTGGGACCTGTAGTCCCACTATAAAAAACAATATTACACTATGATTATTATTACTATTACCCCTGAACCCACCTCCCAGGGGTACAGTGAAGAGCCCCGGGTTTCAACCCAGGCCTGGGAGTTCAGGAATGGGGAGACCGCTTTATTAGGTGGGTCCCCACCTCCCCTGGGATCCCTGGCCTTGGCTGACTAGTTTCGGGTGTTAATGCTTTGGCCGGGGGACCCAGAGAAAGGGTCCCCTGGCTTTCGCCTTGAGCCATGGCTAGTGGAGCCTGTTGCTGGTTTTAAAAATACGGGCAACCCCACGTTATATTTTCCCCATATTTTTGAAACCAGGACCCATTCACAGAGTCCAGTGCTGGCTCACAGAGCCTGGGCCGGTTATACTTTTGTGGGTGGACCCCATGTCATTTGTTTTCACTTAATTACAGGCAGAAACATTCACGTTTCACACTGATCTGTGTAGGTTTCTGATACACATGCTGCTCAGGAGGGGGTCTATTTATTTATTTTTTTATTTTGGGACGAGTTTGCTTAAATTACACCCGTGATTACAATCACGATTCTTGGTAAATTCCTGTGTTGTATTCCTATCTATGGATATTACCTGCAGAGTTTGGCCGATGGTATATTTATTTCTACTTGTACGAGGGTTGTTCAAAAAGTAATGCCTAAATGCTCACAACTAAAATTTTATTATAGATAAAGATTTGAAAATTTGCAGTAAAATACATTGAAGTCTTAGTAACAGAATGACTCTACTCAAAATATTCACCATCTGCCCTCAAACATTTTCTCCACCTCTCAACCCAAGCAGTGAATCCACTTTGGAAAAATTCCAGTGGTTGGTGTTTGACCCAGGAACATATGACGATTTTAACATCCTCTATGTCTTCAAAATGTTGACCCAGGAGACAGTATTTGAGAGGGCCAAACAGATGAAAGTCAGAAGGGGCCAAATCAGGACTCTAAGGTGGATGTGGCATTATTGCCCACCCCATTTTGGCAATGGCCGCAGATGTTGCCATCGAAGTGTGAGGTCTGGCATTGTTGTGGTGTAAGATGACATTTGACAGTTGAATTGTTGAGCTTTTTTGGGGGGATGTTCTTCTTTCAGCTTCTTAAGTGTAATAATGTATGGATCACTGTTGATTGATTGGTTTGGTTCCAAGTAATCGATGAGAATAACACCTCGGCAATCCCAGAAGAATGTGGCCATAACTTTGTTTACAGATCGCTGTGATTTAAACTTTTTTGGCCTAGGTGAACTTGGGTGTTTCCATTGTTTTGATTGGGTCTTTGTTTCTGGGTCATAAAGGAATACCCAGGTCTCATCTCCTGTAATGACATTTTCCAAAAACGTCTCAGGGTTGGCTTCAAAGTTGGTCAAAAGGTGATTGCACACTTCCACCCTCTGGCCCTTATGATCCCTGGTTAATTGCTTTGGAACCCATTTAGCACACACTTTACGATATCCCAAATCATTGATTAGTGTTTCTACAGTGCCATGGCTACATTCAAGTTTATCACGGATATCTCTGATTGTCTGATGGTCACACGACGGTCTTTCTGAATCATGGCATCGACTTTGTGTTGGTTCTCTGCTGTCACTGCAGTTGATGGTCTGCCATCTCGTGGTTTGTCGCACATGGACGATTCTCCCAATTGAAAAAACTTCATCCACCTTCTGACATTGCTATAGTCAATTGTACGCTCACCATACACTTTTTTCAGTCTTCTGTGGATTTCTGTAGCACTGCAGCCTTTTTTTTTCCCAGAAATTCAATGATGGCTGTTTGTTTCATCTTGGATTCCATGGTATTTCTTGGACTACTTAAACAAAAATACATATATAGCTAGCAGACATATTAAACTACAAACTGACAAAGTTTCAAATAAATGTTGCACATTATTTTAGAGTTATGGGCATTTAGGCATTACTTTTTGGACAACCTTCGTATTTTCACCCGTGTTTTGCAGAGAATTTCATGATTTCTCACCCGAGTTTCCCTTTAGTAAATTTGGACCAACATACTAGAAAATGCGGGTCTTAAGATCCCCAAACCCTAAGGGTGTTATGACTATGGGGGTTGGGGAATAAAAGGGTTTTGTTTTTTCTCTTTGGAAGATACTCAAGTATGAAAGCCCATGTGCACTTTGCATGTTATTTGGCATTAGGAGTATGGGATAATGAAACCACCAGACTTAGGACCCCATTCAGAGTCGGTCGTTGCGGCCACACAGTCATAAGGTAAAAGGGGCCGGATATGCAAATGAAGCGCTCGCAAGTTGCGTCGTTCAGATGGGATCGTTAGCTGGACGAGCGAGGGGAGGATGCGGCCGTAAGACTAAAAATACGCCCCCTTCTCGTTCACATTACACGTCATCTCCAGGCATATAAGGATTAATCGAGACCATCGGGAACCATCAGAGCTGCTCGTAGAGCTTAAGGTTGACCATACCTTCTCTTAAGCACTACGATCTAGTCAGTGTAAAAAACCCCCATGTCACATGTGCCATGACACTACTTAGTTAATTATGCACTCCCATAAAACGCAGTTTGCATAGTCAGGCACGCCTGCGTTCGGATCTCCACTCCCCCGTTCACAAGCAGCTTCCCCTGTTACCACCCACAAACGCCTCATCCTGTCACTCAAACTAACGACCTGGCTGTGTTCAAGGAGATAGCAATTTCTGATCGTAATAGCTAGTTTGCGCACGTGCATTGCAAATTTTACGCATGTGCAGTTTAGCAAACATCGGTTGCGTTGGCCGTGCAGCACGGTAGATGCAATATATCTGAAAGATATATCATTCATTCATCATATTTAAATGTATGTGATATCCATCCTCCTGCAATCATACTCTGAACTTTATTCATTCATCATATTTAAATGTATGTGATATTTTAAATTGTTGCAATAGTCATTTCCTATTTTTGTGATGTTGTTGTTAGCGAAGCATAGTTTATGATGGCAAACTGGGCTGTGTCAAACACAAGGCAATTTAACACCTTAGGTCAGCTGGACATGTCTCAGATGTAGCCTATGTTAATCAGCCACAGTATATCTTACTAGTCAGATCTAGAGAGCTGGGCTCGATTGAGCTGGGCATCCCATGCATGAAGTATCCTATGCATAAAGTATCAAAATGAACAGTTAAAAAACAGTTGAACAAACATTGAAAAACATCGTAAAGCAGGTAATTTCTAAATGCAAACAATAACTATTTATATTCTACGGATTTTCTCTTTTTATTCTAAACCATCATGTACCAAACATTATTCATTCTTATTTCACTCCATGGCATGTTCTCTAAGGCTATTGCATCCTTTACTCTCCCTGCAGCTCACCCCTCTGTACACATTGCAGCCTCAATAATCTACTCCCCTCTTATGAACACACATGAGCTATTTACTTATCTTTCTAAATTGACCATAACATCCACAACCTGTTGCCATAAAAAACTTTCATACAAAACACAGAACTATATTTATGTCTCTCTCCTTCTACTTCTCTTAGCTGGTGACATATCACCAAATCCAGGCCCTACACACATGCCCTACTCACGGAATATAAATCCAGCAAACCTCAGACACATCACATGCCTCCAAAACACTGAAATGTGCCTTATGGAATGCACGCTCTGTCTGCAACAAACTAACATCCATCCATGACCTCTTTATTTCTAATAACCTCAATCTTCTGGCATTAACAGAAACATGGCTCACACAAACAGACACTGCCTCCCCTGCAGCACTCTCACATGGTGGTCTACACTTCACACATACCTCCAAGCCTGGTAATAGTAAAGGAGGTGGAGTAGGAATACTACTGTCCCAATCTTTTACATACACAGTTATTCCACAGGTACTATCCCTTACATTTACATCATTTGAAGTACATTCTATTAGGACTTTCACTCCTTTCTCTCTGCGCATTGCTGCTATCTATCGTCCACCTGGACCACCCAATCAATTTCTGGAACATTTTTCTGCCTGGCTCCCTCACTTCCTATCCTCTGACATCTCCACCATCATCATGGGTGATTTCAATATCCCCATTGACAGTCCACAATCCCCTCATGCCTCCAAACTTCTCTCCTTAACATCCTCTCTTGGCCTCTCCCAATGGACTGACTCCTCTACTCATCAAGATGGCCACTGCCTTGATCTTGTATTTACCAGACTATGCTCAGTCTCTGATTTCACTAATTCTCCTTTCCCTCTCTCAGATCATAACCTTATCACCTGCACACTCTCCTCCATTACATCAGCCTCAATGCCAAGCAAATCAACCAAACCTCCTCAAACCCGCAGAGATATTAATGCTATTAATTTTGAACAACTATCCACCTCTCTGCAACAATCACTCTTACCTATTTCTACTTTCACTTCTCCTGAGACTGCTGTATCACACCTGAACCAGACCCTAGAACTAGCCCTTGATGAAGTAGCTCCAGCTATCCATCACATTCCGCGTAGACTTAGACGTCAGCCGTGGCATTCCAAATTCACAAGACACCTACAAAAACTCTCACGTAAAGTAGAACGTCAGTGGCGAAAGTCTCATACTCCAAGTGACTTCCTCACGTATAAGACAATCTACCACTCTTATCGTAATGCACTGGATAATGCCAAACAGATATATTTCCAATCTGTTATCTCTGCCCAAGCCTCTAACCCCAAGCGACTTTTTAATACATTTAAATCACTTCTTAACCCTCCATCACCCAACCCACCTGCTACTATCAGTGCACAAGATCTTGCTTCCTATTTCAAAAACAAGATTGATAATATCCGAAATGAAATGGTATGCACTTCCTCAGCCAGGGTCTTGTTCAATTCCCTACCTGAACCCAATGGCACATTCTCATCATTTGACCCCACTAATGAAGATGAAGTAGCTACACTCTTCTCATCCTCCTACTCTACTACCTCTCCTCTTGATCCTATACCCTCACAAATCAGTAAAGCTCTGTCTCCTGTGCTCATTCCACACTTAACTAAAATCTGTAATCTCTCTTTCTCTACTGGTATCTTTCCATCACTGTTCAAGCATGCAGTGATCACTCCCATTTTGAAAAAACAAAATTCTGACCCTAACTCTCTCTCAAATTACCGTCCTATCTCCCAGCTACCTTGCCCCTCCAAGCTACTGGAGAGACTTGCCTACACTCGCCTCACACACTTTCTTAACACCCACAACTTATTGGATCCACTTCAGTCAGGCTTTCGTTCCCAACACTCCACTGAGACAGCACTGGCTAAGGTAGTAAATGATCTGGTCACTGCCAAGGCTAAAGGCCATCATTCACTTGTAATTTTTCTAGATCTCTCAGCTGCCTTTGACACTGTTGACCACTCTCTTCTCATACAAACACTACAATCCATAGGTCTTCAAGACACAGCCCTTTCTTGGTTCTCATCTTACCTATCTAATCGCTCTTTCACTGTTCGCTTTTCTGATTCTACCTCCACTTCGCTACCTCTATCAGTTGGAGTACCACAAGGTTCAGTATTAGGTCCTCTGCTTTTCTCAATATATACCACCTCTCTTGGCAAACTAATCAGCTCTTTTGGTTTTCAGTATCATCTGTACGCGGACGATACTCAAATTTACCTATCATCCCCAGATTTGTCACCATCTGTGCTGGTCCGTGTCACTGAATGTCTCTCTGCCATTTCATCTTGGATGTCATCTCGCCACCTCAAACTTAATATATCCAAAACAGAATTAATTATATTTCCACCAGCCAATAGCAGTTACCAACCTGATATCTCTATTACTGTTGACAACTCGACAATCTACCCCACCCCACAAGCTCGCTGCCTAGGTGTCATCCTTGACTCTGAACTGTCTTTTGTTCCCCACATTCAATCTGTCTCTAACTCCTGTTACATACATCTAAGAAACATAGCCAAAATTCGATCATATCTTACGCAAGACACTGCAAAAACTCTTATACACGCACTCATAATTTCCCGCATTGACTATTGCAATAGTCTCCTTATTGGTCTTCCCAAAAACAGGCTCTCCCCACTACAATCCATTTTGAATTCAGCTGCGAGGTTGATCTTTCTCACCAAATGTTCAGTGTCTGCTGATCCACTCTGTCAGTCCCTCCATTGGCTGCCGGTCTTCTACCGTATTCAATTTAAAATGCTTACACTCACACATAAAGCTATTAACCAAACCACACCAACATACATCTCTTCACTTATCTCAAAATATCTTCCAACCCGACATCTCCGTTCTGCACAAGATCTGCGTCTCTCATCCCCGCGCATTACTTGTTCCCATGCACGGTTACAGGACTTTTTTCGGGCTGCACCCACCCTGTGGAATGCCCTCCCATGCACAATAAGACTTTCCACTAGTTTCCAAACATTCAAGCGTTCTCTGAAAACTCACCTCTTCAGACAAGCTTATCAGATTCCAGGACCGCCCACCTAACCTTTTATAGCTCCCTATCTAACTCTCTTCTTATAGTAAACACCTATCACATCTTCTCTTTCTTCAATTGAACATCCTCCTAACCCTAGACCAACTTTCCAGTGTGATTGGATTATACAGCCCACTAAGAACATCTGTAATTGGGCTAGACCAATTTGCAATAGCACCTCTCCTTGTGTATCAACACCTATTTCCCTATAGATTGTAAGCTTGTGAGCAGGGCCCTCTTACCCTTATGTATGTCATGTATGTATGTCTTTTACAACCCAGTATAATGTTAATCTTGATTCAAATTGTAAAGCGCAACGGAATTTTCTGCGCTATATAAGAAACTGTTAATAAATAAATAAATATCATCCACTTCTGCCTGTCTGTGCGGTGACTGAACGACAAATCCATATGCTGGCTGCAGGAACCAGCATCAATCATGTCACAAATGATCAGGGGCGCCGAGAGGGGGGGGGGGAGCGGGTACAGATTACCCGGGCCCGGGCTTCCTGAGGGGCCCGGCGGGGGCCCGGGTCTGGCGCCGCTCCCCCTCCCTCACAGCAGCCCAGCACACAGCGTGTGCTGAGCTGCAGTGGAGACTGCTCGTGGCTGCTGAGCAGCAGCCACAGCAGTCTCCTAAGCCTGTGGGGGGAGCGATGGCCACGCCTCCCACGATTAGGCCACGCCCCCTATTACCCGGGCCCGCCACAGCTCTCAGCGGGCCTGCAAATGATACCTGCAGCCAGATATATTGGTTGGCTGATTGGTAAGTGTGTATGCCAATGCGCATACTTACCAAATCGGTTGGTCAGCCGATCCATCGGCCAAGTGTGTACCCCACAATAGGCTCTAAAAAATCAAGACAAAAAACCCCAGTATTTAATAACAGTGTAACAATCACATGGTAGCTAGTTCATCTGCACAGGAGAATATTATTAGATAATAGGCTTTTGGCAGAAATGTATTATAGTACTTGACAGCTGTACTTCCTCTGGTCAGAAGGGACCATCCCATGCCTTCATTTGAGACCCATACAAGTTTATACATGTCTTGAGAGTTAAATGCATATAACAAATAAAGCAAATTTGCTGTAATATAAATTTACAATGTACTTACTATCTTTTAGTGCCATCATTCATGAAATTTGAGGAATCATTTTCCGGTTGTACTGTCATAGCCAGATTTAGCCAGATGTGTGCTTACAACAAGATTAAGTTGTTTTTTTTGGACCTTTTAATTGTGGGCAGGAAGTATAATTTACTCAAAGGTCTTTTTGATTAGGAAACGCTTTGTTTAAATTCCAAATTAAAGTTGGCAGCACACTCTAGTTATAACACAATTTCTTTGTTTTTTTTCACATTTGTGTTTTATATTCCTCCTGAGGAATTATGGTACACAATGCAAATATAATTTATCCAGAAGGCTACTGAAAGAGCTTTATCCAGAAGGCTACTGAAAGAGCTTTATCCAGAAGGCTACTGAAAGAGCTTTATCCAGAAGGCTACTGAAAGAGCTTTATCCAGAAGGCTACTGAAAGAGCTACTTTCATGGGGAGATAAAATCAATAGTATTTAGGCACTCTGGGTAAAAGGTTGTACTGACCACTGTACCAAGGGCCTGATTCAGAGATTTATGTATTGCTGATATTGACGCAGATTGAGCGATTTTTAGCCATTGCACATGCGTGAAATCGTACTGTGCATGTGCAGTGATTGTTTTGCGATTGCGCGCACACAGAGGATTTACTTGCAAAGTGAGTGACAGGTAGTCAACATTTGGGGGAAGTAAGAGGGGGTTACTTCCTCCAAATCTGACATCTGAGTAAACCTCAGGTTCGCCAAAATCACAACGAACGCTCCCTGTCGCAGACAGCTGCGTTAACTGAGAAGCCCTCTCCAAAATACTGCAGAACGCTAAAACTGTGATCAAGTGACGCCAAGTGGTTTGATATATAAAGCAGTACACCTGAGAAGGCAGATCATTTGTTATCTGTATGCCTAACCTCAATTCTCTATGAAAGATCACAATTCTGTAGAAAACTAAATAAAGGATTGATGGCTAGGTTAAATGAAAACAGCGGCAGGGACGTCCCTGTCGTGTACCATGTGACATCGGCAGGAAATTATCATGGTAACTGTTATATAGTAGGGAGGTATTCGGCTTACAGTAAAGATATTGGATTGGATGTAATGAACAAATGTAAAATAATTTTTTTTTCAGCTGCAAGATTCTGAATAAATGGAAACTGTGAGTCGGACATAAATCATAAAGGTGGGTACACACTGAGCGATATGTCGGCCTAAAGGGCAGACATACTGTATCAGATCATGGGTACAAATCAGAACGAGGTAATGAAGGATGGAACAATGCCTAGTTCCGTCCTTCATTACCTGCAACTGGGCCACTTGTGATATCGTTGGACGTGCAGTACAGCCGACCAGACGATGTCACATGTGTCACAAGAAGCGTGCATATTGGGCATACAAACTGAGCGTTGTGGCCAATATTTCATTCTGCTTCGGACAGAAATTACATATCGTGCCAACATCGCTCAAGTGTGTACCTGGCATTATTAAAAATTATATTTCTAGTAGGGATGTACGCCGACCCCCTGTGTTTTGGTTTTGGATCTGGATCTCCCCGGTTTGGGATCTGGATTGGTTTTGCCAAAACCAGTTTTGTTTTCGGGTTTTGGATCTGGATTTTTTCTTAAAAAATAAAAAAAACAGCTAAAAACAGCTAAAATCACATAAAATGGGCCTTATTTTGTTCATACAGTATTAATAACCTCAATAACATTTATTTCCAGTCATTTCCAATCAATTTTATATTGATAATATACAATATTATTTTTTTCATCTAGTTAAGGAAATAAGGTTGCATCCAGCTAGCTGGCTGACTAAACTAAGTGACACAGTGGGCGGCACTAAAATGTGGCAGTTCAGCTTCTAATTTCTAATTTGTCGGCAGAGCGGGATTGCTGACGGTGTCTTCAGTACATGGAATAGCAGTGCTGTGGTGCTGACAGTATCAGTATCGGCGGTGTGCAGGGTATCGGCGGTGTCAGCAGAGTGGGGGTGCCAGCGGTGTCTTCAGTGTAGGTTTGCTGGCTGTGTCGGCAGTGCAGGGGTTGCTGACGGTGTCCTCAGTACATGGAATGGCAGTGCTGCGGTGCTGGCAGTATCCTCAGTGAAGGGTACCTGCGACGTTGGTAGTGCCAGTGGTGTCTTTAGTGCAGGTTTGCTGACTGTGTAGGCAGTGCAGGGGTGTTCTCAATGCAGGGTGCTGGCGGTGTCAGCAGAGCGGGGGTGCCAGCAGTGCCCTCAGTGCAGGTTTGCTGATTGTGTCAGCAGTGCAGGGGTGTTCTCAATGCAGGGTGCTGGCGGTGTTGGCAGAGCGGGGGTGCCAGTGGTGTCCTCAGTGCATGTGTGCTGACAGTGTCGGCAGTGCAGGGGTGCTGGTGGTGTTCTCAGTGTGGGAGTGTCGGGAATGTGTGGGTGATGCTGCCGGTGCTGTCAGCAGCGGGGGATACTGCCAGTGGGGTGCCGGCGGTGTTGGCAGTGGGGGGTGCTGGTGGTGTCAAGAATCGGGGAATGGCGGGCGCCATCTTCTTTTGCTTCCTGACTGTGTGCATATTAAATGGGCTTAACGCCAATTGGCTGATAGCCATGACAGATGGCTCTCTCAGCCAATCAGCATTAAGCCTGCTCAAATACAAAACCTCGCGACCCGACAGCAGGATCGCGAGGTTTTGCCTCGGGTGATGGATCTGGGGCAGGCAGGGAGATCCAAGCTTGGCTTGGATCGACCCGGATCCCCACAATTTGGGTGGGTTCAGTTCTGAGAACCAAACTCGCTCATTCCTAATTTCTAGTTTTCATTTCTATTTTTATGTATTTAGGGATGATAGTGTAGGGGTAGTACATGACCACGTGACTCTGGCCACACCCACACAGCAATAGAGCATAGATCCTTGAACATTTGCAGCCTCAGGCCCATGTTGCCCTTAATCCAGCTCTGCATGAACTTTATGTAACTCACATTGTCAGTAGAACTACGGCTCCTGGTTTCTGGATAGATTTTTGCTTCAGTGTTCCATCCTTTTCCTTTTGGAATATTCCTGGAAAGACTCGTTTTTTCTTGGCTTCCCTGTGTTTCCAAAGTCATTTGTGTCTCCTCCTGGAAAATTCTTTGTAAATCTTCCAGTGTCTGCTCCAGCAGCTAATACAGTGCCCAGTCTCTCTCAGTGCTCCCGAAGTCCAGCAATTACACTTGTGCCTTAATACTCGCTGGGCTTCAGCAGCATACACAATGCACAGTCTCTCACATCTATTCTACACTGCATATTTTGTCACTGCTCCTGCAGTCCTGCAGCAACCTTGTGGCTTTAACCCTCACTGTGTTCTACTGGGGATGTAGTTATGTGACCGGAGGCTGCAAGGCCACAATACCGACTGCTGAATGCCGGCAAAGGATTCATGAAAGGCATCGAAATACCTACGCCTATCATTATCCTGATGCCGGAATCCAGGGGGACGCGTGCCCGAGCGAGGTAAGTACGGGCCGCGCATCCTCTTAGCTGCGGGGTTAGGTTTAGGGCAGTTAATGGGGTTAGTGTTAGCTTTTGGGAGTGGAGGTTAGTAATAGGCACCCCTAGGGGGGAGCGTTAAGGAGCGTACACACTGGACGATCTGCAACCTTGAACAATATCGCTGAACGATATCGCTGATCTTTCAACATCAATCTTTGATCTTTTTTAACCTAGTACACCTTCTTTTTTAAAACGATTTTTAAACGATTTTTCAAACGATTTTGTAAACAATCAACATGTACAACATGTACAAACTGAACGATAACGTCATTGTCCCCATCGGTCAGCATGTACTGAAGATGAACAATGTCGAAAACGACCAGCAGGAGCGCGCATCGCTGGTAGTTTTTGACATTGAACAGAACGATTACTGAGCGATTAATGAACGATTAAATTATTACGATATCGTAATCGTTTAATCTTTCATTTTAATCGCCCAGTGTGTACGCACCATTAGGGTTAGGCACCCCACAGGGAGAGGTTAGGGTTAAGCATCACGCCCCGGGAGAGTTTGATTAGGGAGCGGTAGGGGAGAGTTATGGTTAGGCACCCACGGGTGGAGGTTAAGGTTAGGCACCACTAAGGGAGGGTTAGGGTTAAGGGGGGGCAGGGGAGGCTAGGGTACTTACCTGCCTCTGTCGGGATCTTCATCCTATCGGGCAGCCGCCGGCATTTCAATCCCAGTCCGTTCTACCGTGCCTGTCCAAAACTAGTATACATTCAGTGGCTCTCACAAGAGGCCACCCACAGCTATGCGAGTGGCCAGGAGGCCGCTCTAAAAAACAAGAAGGCCGGCCCTGATTCAGAGCGTCCGGCTCTGAATCAGGGCTTATGTTTAGATTGATTTATTTGAGAATGAATAAAATTGTTATTGTGTAAGTATTGATAGTGCATGTAGCTGGGTTCCCAAGATATGTGGTGACTGTAACTAGCTTTGTTTATTTATGGTACTGTTGGCATTGAAAGTCTCTATAATGGGGATGATGAAGGTTATTCCTTGACATTAAAGGGCTGATGCACAGTTGCAAGTCAGTTTTGCAGACGTATCTTGTGTATTTTTGCACTGCTTGGGTATAGCGTGAGCTGAACATATGCAACTTTGGGCGATTCAAAGTCCTACATAACTCATTTGCATTTGCGGATGTAGCGATGTAAATAAGTGGAAACGGGGCTTTTAGATAGGGGGTTGTCAGTCAAGGAGGTGTAATTTCAGGCATTGCAGAGTTGTGTGAATGTGTAAGTACACCTCTTTTCAGACTTCACTTTGACCCCAGAGACAGGGCTGGTGCAAGTGCAAATTGATTATGATGATGGCTATGGCATGTTCATTTTGACATGTCTACTTTAAAGGGAGAACTTATCTTGGTAGAGGTTACTATAATACTAGGTGATATAATAAATACTGAAATACTGTAAACACAGGACACAAACATTTGTAAAATTCTGTAGCTCTAATAGCTTTTTTACATGGTTGAGCAGGTGGAGTGCCAGGTAATCTGACTTCCTACCCTCGCCACTTCTATAACTGGCTTACAGATTACTTTGCATTCCCAACATAGCACAAAACCCAATGTGGAGGGGGTACATTGCTGTTCTTCCATGTTAGATGTCAGGCCATGCCCCCGATAATATTAATTTTGAATATGAGAAATTAAGGTAAAATTTATTTTAATTTTGTTCATAAATTTGCCCTTGAAGTGACTTTGTAAGCACTTTTGAACAAAATAAAACTTTTTTGTGGGTAATCCGGTTTGTAGTCCATAATTCAGTAGTCTGTAGTTTGTTGCAATGATTGATATGTCCAGTATGGGAACCACATTTCTTTTTATTGAAAACTTATCAAAGAGCAGGATCCCATGATTAAGATAATGCTTACATAGATCAGCCAGAGCTGACTACATTGGTTTCCTAGGAAATGGAAAGTGTGACTTACAAGCAGACATTAACTTGTTGACCTTTGTGGGGCCCTCTAGAAGAAAAAGAAAATACTTAGCAGAATGCACTAAGGCTTCTTCAGTGGTGTATCTGTGAATTGTAATCTGCATGTACGTAGCAATGAATCTGAAGATAATGTCGATATTGCTACATTTTAGATGATTGCTATAATTGTACAGTATTGTACAGTACAAAACACAATGGGACTCGTATAGAGTTGGACACAGACGTCAAATGCACCTAAAAAGAAGCAATGATGTGTATAAGATGCTGCCATCCATGTTACAGTAAGTGTGGCTGCTGCATGAGGTTATTTGTAAACTGTATCCTCATTATGATGATGAAGATGACTGGCATTTTAGCATTAAAAATAAATTAAATAAATACTGTAAATACTGCTTCTCAACAAGAAAGTGCTACCAACAATGGCGCAACATAGCCTGGCAGCAATATTGGGGATTGGGTTAAAATGGCAATGCCAATGTAATCTGATATAGTCACAGCAGAGATCCCCATGTGTCCTGTACAGTTCTGAGTGTAAGGGCGCACATCCACTAGCAGACCAAAAAACAATTGCACAATTACAACATTGTAATCGTGCAGTCGTTTGTCAGTCTGTGCTGTGCCTACACTGAACGTTCAGTCGTTTGTCAGTCTGTGCTGTGCCTACACTGAACGTTCAGTCGTTTGTCAGTCTGTGCTGTGCCTACACTGAACGTTCAGTCGTTTGTCAGTCTGTGCTGTGCCTACACTGAACGTTCAGTCGTTTGTCAGTCTGTGCTGTGCCTACACTGAACGTTCAGTCGTTTGTCAGTCTGTGCTGTGCCTACACTGAACGTTCAGTCGTTTGTCAGTCTGTGCTGTGCCTACACTGAACGTTCAGTCGTTTGTCAGTCTGTGCTGTGCCTACACTGAACGTGCAGTCGTTTGTCAGTCTGTGCTTTGCCTACACTGAACGTTCAGTCGTTTGTCAGTCTGTGCTGTGCCTACACTGAACGTGCAGTCGTTTGTCAGTCTGTGCTGTGCCTACACTGAACGTTCAGTCGTTTGTCAGTCTGTGCTGTGCCTACACTGAACATTCAGTCGTTTGTCAGTCTGTGCTGTGCCTACACTGAACGTTCAGTCGTTTGTCAGTCTGTGCTGTGCCTACACTGAACGTTCAGTCGTTTGTCAGTCTGTGCTGTGCCTACACTGAACGTTCAGTCGTTTGTCAGTCTGTGCTGTGCCTACACTGAACGTGCAGTCGTTTGTCAGTCTGTGCTGTGCCTACACTGAACGTTCAGTCGTTTGTCAGTCTGTGCTGTGCCTACACTGAACGTGCAGCCGTTTGTCAGTCTGTGCTGTGCCTACACTGAACGTTCAGTCGTTTGTCAGTCTGTGCTGTGCCTACACAGAACGTTCAGTCAGTCAGTGTAGGCACAACAATCATCCCCTAACACACTGAACCTGATGTTATCGTCAGGCTGACCAGCATGTTCATGATTGATGTCAGAAACGACCAGCTGGTCGTTTCCGACATTAATGTGTCCGATTCATGCACGATTAATGAGCGATTGAACGATAACGATATCGTTA
Organism: Taudactylus pleione; assembly: GCA_031769625.1. Taxonomy (NCBI): domain Eukaryota; kingdom Metazoa; phylum Chordata; class Amphibia; order Anura; family Myobatrachidae; genus Taudactylus; species Taudactylus pleione. Next base: position 7,141,630 of record JAUIMM010000307.1, read on the forward strand.
TCGTTCGATCGCTCATACAAATAGGCAAGTGGATGTGCGCCTCTAAAAGCTTGTCATGCAGATCAGTATGCTGTGACAGGCCGTGCAGTCATGTGTCCTCCTGTCATGACATCACAAAGGAGCCGAGAAATATTTGGGGCTTATTCCCTGAAAACACCCGTTTCATAGGAACCCTCTCCCGGCAATGACCGCGGCGCATGCACACATTTCGTTTTTCTAAGACACTAGTATGGTTCGTGCTGAGAATCACCATGATCAGAGCATATTTTGCACCAGGGGTCGAGTACCTGCAACAGATATGCCTCCTGACAGGTGATTTAGGGCCTGATTCAGAGCCACTCGTAAGCGGCAGCTCGTTCGCTCCGAGCGATGTTTGCCCAACTGCGCATGCGTACGGATCGTTATACGCATGCGCGAACCAGTCAGTGCGGCCGAAATTCATGTGCTCGCAAAATAGCGAATGCCTGATAATTTGAGTGACAGGATGAGGCGTATGTGGGTGGTAACAGTGGAAGGTGCTTGAAAACGGTAAGTGGAGATCCGATCGCAGACGTGCTTAAAGGTCAAAACGGGCGTTTTATGGGTGTGCATATTTAAAACAGCAGCGTCATTGACTACGTCACTGGGTTATTTTATAGCCAGAACTGCTCGCAAAATTGTGGTAGCAAAAACCAACCACAAGAATAGCGAGCAGCTCATACCCTGTACGATGTACTCGATTAATCTAATAAATAGTGGACATGACGTAGGATGCGAGCGGCCAGGGGGCGTAGTTTCCCAAAAAACGACCACAAGTTTTGTTCGCTCGTTCAGACCTAGAGGCGTCAACAGACCGCAAACAGCGAACGGTTCATTTGAATAGCCACCCCTATTTTCTGGACGAGCGAGCGCATATAGCGTCCGGCTCTGAATCAGGCCCTTAGTGTGCATGGACTGTACGGAAAAGCTTATTTTATACTATAAAATGGACTTGTGTCCAGCTCTATACAAGCCCTGGCATGCCTTCTCAGAGGTTTTCCATTTGCTTTCTTTTTGTCAGTAGTACTATACACTTAGGCATATAATTAGGATTATTCGTTTATCTGGAACATTTTACATAACCCAGTGTCATAGATTTTCAGTACAACTAATAACCAATATTATTACATACAGCTACCATCACTGCCATAATGTCTGACACTTCATCACTGTATGAGGCTGCAGTTAGGAAAGAGTTCTGTAAGTTACAGTTTGAATATGGCTGCAATCAGCCACGGTAAAGGATGTGTGTCTTAGTGCAGGGTACTGCGTGTTTAAACAAGACTAGGGTAACGTCTCTGCCTACTTCATTAGACATAATAATCTTATTTCAAGCTGTACTGAAACTATGTACAAGTCCTAATACGCTTGAGACCTCTGAACAAAGCTTAGCTGTGTGATAAAAGTTATTTGTTGCAGCAAGAGGTGTAGATTTATTTCTTGAGTGTATGTTGATTGGTGTACAAAGGAACCTCCTCTTGGTACTGGGCAGCATTCCCTTAATTTACATGAGAAAGAAGGTCGTTGGCTAACTAGCTTAACATCTACATAACACAAGAGAACAAGAAGGATACAGAGAAAGTTTGAGTCTCTACAGTTTCTGATCCTCTTACAAAACGTTGACACTTGCATTCAGATGTAGGCAGTGGAGAAAAAAATTAAAGGCTTCACTGGGAGTGCAACTTAGTGACAAACACTACTGGTCTTTTTAAGTCCTTTTGAGAATATGGTGAATTGGATTTTGTTATGTTATTGTATTCTTACCAGATGTCAAAATGTGGAGGCACAATGGTGGCGGTGGTGGGGAGATGCAAAAACCACTATTTCCCCTCCAGGGAATTTGCCAAATTCATCTATTGGAAGCCTGGCTAGTACAGTTTTGTTTAGCAGATCAAGCGCAGAGACTACCTTTACTGTTGGGACTGTCCTGGAGACACACTCTGTTACTTCAGTCAGTGTGACAGCTACACCCCAGCAGACAGATACACCAGCATCTCTTCCTAACACAAACATGTCAGGGACTCTGAACCAGCCGAAGAAAAGAACACACTCTCATAGAAAAACAGGTAATCTAATCAGATTCATATTTTGTATAAACTTTAAATGGACAGAAATGTACTGCTCAGTTACTGATATTTTAATGACAGATGACCTTTTGGTATATTAAATGAAAACATTCTGAATTTAGCCTTAGCTGGGAATGAAAGATGCAGAGAGTATGTGTTTAATAGTAAAGGGCCTATGTATCAAGCTTTTTTTTCCCCACAAAATGATGTAGAAACGACAGTTTTATTATAATTTTATGAATTTTTGCTATGTACTAATAGCACAATGCATGAGATTTCACTGGAATCTCCTGTAGAATGCTAATTAGCACTGCAGATTGCGGTCCTCAATATTATCAATGGGGGGAGTATGATCTAAGCTCTTTGTACTCAACTCCGAAAAGTGAAGTTCTGGCTAGCTGCGGAAACTGACACTGTCATCCCGGAGAAGTCTTTCACAAACGTAAAAGACTTCTACAAAATGCTGGGGATAGAACTAGCAGGGACAGCAGTTACCGCAGCTGTTGTCCCTGCAAGTTTCCCTTAGTACATAGCGGGGATATTATTTTCAATAAAAATTTAAATATCAGTTGCAAAACGGATCCTTAATAATTGCTGCAATTCTGAGATTATTAGTAAATAGGCCCCTAATAAGAGAAAAAAGTCAGGGGGCGCTATATTTACTAAGTGCTGGGTTTTTAAAGTCACCAATTTTCAGCAGTTTTGCACACAATGATATTGAATGCAAAACCATTGCAACCACTTATTAAATATCGCGTGAAGCAGAATCTTGTTATGACTTACTGATACTTGCCTACTTTTGAAAAAGCATTTCAGGGTGGTTGTGGGAGCACCACCTATGAGCGCGCGGTAAAGTGGACGTGCACTGCTACATCTGGGAGGGGTGTCATAAAACATTATACTTTTCAGAAAATACATGTAGCCATAGGCATTATTGCGCCTTATAACCAATGCAGGGAAATTATGCTAATGATCCAATTTGAATGTATATATATCTTTGTTTTTTCTATATAACAGCTTATAATGGGGGTATGGTGCTATCTGGGAGATTACTACACTCATAAGGGAGTCAGGAGATTGCTACTATTTCAGGCAGTCTCCCTGACAATCAGAGAGAGTTGGCAAGTATGCGTTTACCCAATCCGCACGTGTTCTGAATACGGGTCTACCATGGTCTTAATAGACGAGGATGGAGGGGGGGGGGGGGCATTCATGTTACAAAAATGTACCTTAGATGTGACCCAATTAATGTGTAAATATATATTCTGGGAAAAACACAAAGATTTTCTGACAAGCTTTTTACACTCAGAACTATGCAGGGGACATGGGAACCTCTGCTGGGACTAAATCAATTACATTTGCATTGCTAACATATTTACATACATTGTATGTTTGTGTAATCTTGAAAAGGCAAAAAAACCACAATGTGACAGCTGCTAATTTAGTCTCACATTGATATATGATAAATTACTCACCTATATACTATTAAATGTCTACAGTTACTATTTCTTGAAAAAAAAAAATATGTTAGTGATTTGACCTCATATCGTAAGGAATTCCACCAGTTAAACATCTTTAGCGTAAATAATTCCATCTTATTCTGATGTTGCAACCATCACTCATCAATTCATAGAAAACATATATGGGCCTATTCATGATGATAATTAACATTCTAACTCGCCGCGGAATCCGGAGCAATTCATCAGCTCTGGCGCATTGACAGCTGATGCGAAATCAGCTGTCCCTGCGAGCGGCTGCACTGCTCCTTTTCATAGCATTGAATCTTTTAACTGCTCCCTTCGGACGGCAGTGTGCATACGTGACCTACAGGTCACACACATGCACAGGAGCCCTGGCGTCCGACGGAAGGAACAGGTATCAGGAGCATTCGCCATCTGCTGCCACACTCAAGCTCTGAAAATATTGTATTTTCGGAGCTTGATGAATTCTGTCCTCATGCTAGTGTATGGGGACAGCGGACCATTCCGCAAAAGGAAGATAAGTGATATCTCCTGCTTTACCCTCTTGATGACTGACCCGATAACTTAATTTTTACAATTGCAAGTAAAAATTTTCATTTTCACTTCCTTTTGTCAAAATTAAGTGATGATGAATAGGCCCCTTAATGGGAATTTTCTGTGTACAGTAGATAGTGGAACTCATTGCTGAGGGAGATAGTAATGGCATAATCACAGGATATGTCTTTGGGGGCTTCTGATTCAGCATCACCAGGCCCCAACTCCCACAGCATAATCGTGTTTTGCACATCTACGGGGAGTGGGTAGGACCAAATTGATGCACTTTTCATAGATCACGTCAAATTGGCTTTGTCACCTCTCTACAGACCAGAGAATTGCAGCACAGTACCGTGAGCAAATGGGGCAACAATCATGGGTGATAAAACATTTAGTTTTTCAGGGGGGGTTTCTGGGCATTCCCGTCTACTGTGTGTGCCACTGTTATCTTTAGTAGAGTTGACAGTTTTGTGTGTAGAGCTCCTTATTACACTGTTTGTACTGCCCCTGGAAAATGCTTCTCACTAGAGTTGCCAAAGGCGTGTCATTAAAAGTACAGAAAGAGAACCAGTCTCCACTCTATCAGATGCAGTTTTCAAGCTTTTCCAGAGTAGAAAAATGCCCCTGAAGTTGTGCCCTCTATATCCCTTTATCTAAATACAATAATCTTGCTCTGCAAGATGGAAATTAATGTCTACACTGCTCTGCAGGATCAAAGAGTATTGCCATTGCGTGTGCTTTGTAAATGACAGCAGCAAACACATGACAAACATCACCTAACCAGTTACATGCTTCATGGATCATGCCCATTTCTCAGTAGAAATGTTATTCACACTTGTTTATATACATTTATACTCTGTCATGTGCAATATATAAAATAGTAGGCTTCTAACACATATTGGGCCTTATTTGCATTTGTACGCAAACCTGATGGTTTATATACAAATCTGATATTTTGGGATCTGTACATGCGTAGCACCCGATCTGCACATGTGTATAATGGGTCCTGCGTGATTTCTCGCAGTCCCCCCTTTGCTGCCGCACGATTGACATGCTGTGGTGTTTGAGGGGTGAGACCAAGACTTTTGTACAAGACTGGGGTGTGACACCCCTGTTTTGTAGGCGTGAGGAGCACAGGATGTTGGATGCAGACTTCTTGGACCCGGGACATCCCGTTGCGATGGCCAGTCTGAGTAATCTCCGGCTTAATCAGACTGGCTGAGGGCTGTGACCATCACAACTGATAGTCGCGATGGTGATTTGATACTGAGTCTTGGGATGCAGCACTCGGATTGCAGAGGTAAGCAGGAGCCGGAGGTGTCTATTTCCTACAGACGCCACCAGCTGCATTTGCATTGTAGTTGTATGGTATTGCAGAGCTGCTCCCCTGCGGCTGTACAACACCGTCCACATCAGAATCAGACCCTTTCTTCAAATTAAATTGGAAAATTACCTTAGATTCTATGCACATAAGAACAAAAAAATTGTGTGAAGTATATAATAGATAACTAACATATATTTAGTTTGAAGAGAATAAACCCATAAAGACTGTCATGGATGTGACATTGCGAGTTCCCCTAAGGTGCTACAAGCTCCTGACTTTGAGGTTTGGATCCATTCTGTCAATTGTATCCAACAGTAAAAGCAATATAGACTGAATGTCTATATATGCATTCCTTATCCATATAAGCTATTTTCCAATATCAAATTGTGCATGATATCCCTACTGAGAGCAGAATTATTCATAGTTCAATACACTGTTGTGCACCCGCTTTCTCTTTTTGTACAGATATTGTAAGCTCAAGAAGAGGGGTTGCTGCTGATACAGGAACATGTAATCCATAAAGTTCTGTTATATAAAAGAAAAACTATTGAGGCATCATCACGATGTACAGTAAATGTGTCTTAGATTTAGAGACAAATGATGGGAAAGTCTTGTATCTGGAAAAGCAGAATAACAGAAATTGCAACTTCAAGGGAATAAATGCTTTTCATATTGCGTTTTAAAATGATTGCATTGCATTAATCCACGTCTGGAAAAACTGATGTGTAGTACTCCAAAGAAAAGTCTTTCAATCATAAATCATAACTCAGATGCATTTAAAAAAGTTTTTATCAAGGCATTTTTTGTTTTTCCTTGGTAAAGACATTTTTGTTGAAACGCATTATGACATCGGTCACGTTCATGCAAGGAGAGTGCTGGTGCAGATTTATCACAGTGGATTGCCAAGGAGGAAGCCTTGCTAGGCACCAGGAGATCTGCAGCCTTGAACCTTGGTAGCATTTTTATTTGTAATGTTAGATTCATCCCTTTATGAGTATTTAAAAGAAGAAGCAGCAGTGGGAAAAATTATAGTGTCATCTTACTCAAGTTCCTAAGGAAGCGCAATACTAAAAGGGGACCACCAACCCATTCTTCATTCCCTACTATCTCCTAATATTGTGGAGGATGCACAGGGTGTTGAATGTAATAAATTGTTACACTATGTTGTGATTTTTCTCTTTTTACATTCTATGCTGGACTTTGCTTAAGGAATACAGAAACACTCTGAATGGAGATTTATGATTGGAAAACACTCATTGGCACCTGATTTGGTTTTACGTACAGTATTGTTTGTGGAATTAGAGGGTTTCCTATTGGTGAGCCATGCTAGCTAGTGGGGAGTAGCGCCTTGGAGAAATGCATTTTTTGTCCTGATGTATAGTACGGTTAATACTATTAAGGAGCTAATCAGTCAGGTTTATGAGTCAGTATCATAACCACTTAACTGACGTGGTCGCATGGGATGCGAACGGAGCTAACTGTGCTTCAGCAGACAAGGTGCGACTGCACCGCCACACTGTGTTTTTGAAGAGGAAATTCGTTCTACATGTGCAGAATGGATCTCCTCTGACTCCCCGGACTCTGCTGCGGACCCAGCAATTTCTGACCGGTTTTGCTGGAAAAATCGTCAGTTAAGTGGTTAAAGAGTATGTAAAAATATGAATTCATTGACGGCAACAAAAATTACTAACAAAAATTGTATGCCCGCATATATGTTTTTAAACACCTTGTCCAACTAGCTTTTGTGGTTAATAGCAGGCTGTTATTTTAGGATTTGTATTTATATACTATACATTAAAAATTTGATTTATATTCTCTTTTTATAACACTTCTATTTGCTAAAAATAAAGTTAGAAGTTATGTTTTACTTAATTTGGTTTTACATTTGTTATAGTTTGCTTTGTTTTTATTTAAACCAAGGACATCCATTTTATGTCTTCCTTATTGACAGGAAATAATTGTGCTGCGCTCGAACAGATTTAGTATGTAGATGCTGCAATGTTATACTCCTTATGTTTACCCCTAGTTCTTATTAACTAGATTAACATATAGAAGGCGGATAATTAATAATAAGAACTAGGATTAAACATAAGGAGGAGTATAACATTGCAGCATCTACATACTAAATTGGTTCGAACGCAGCACAATTATTTCCTTTTAAATAAATCAATCTGATAGAGTCAGCTATCTAGTGCGGCAGCTTGCCATCGACACATAGTACTCAGGGCCCGATTCAGACTCGTTTGCTAAGCTGCGTATGCACGCTATGGGCGATTATCGCACGTTTTGCACATGCATCAAAGTACGCATGCGCGAACCAGTCTCTGTGTCCGGGAATCGTGCGCTCGTAGTACACAGACTGGACGCTAATATGAGTGCCATTTGTGGGTGGTAAAAGGGGAAGGTGCTTGTGAACGGGGGAATGGATGTGCGAATGCAGGCGTGTTTGGGTATCTAAACAGCATTTTAGGGGTGTGCATAATTAGCAAAGAAGCGTCATTGTACACGTCACTTGGTTGTATTTTTGTCAGCACTGATCGCAGTGCTTGCAGTGGGGTAGGGGCTACCTCATGCGCTGCGTGCAGCTCCGATGGCTCTCGATGTAACCGATTAATCACACACTTCCTGGAGATAACGTGTGCTAAGAAAGGAAGGTGGGCGTCTTTATACTTCGGCGTGCGCTCACTGCATTCGCTCTCTAAGACATAGAGGGCGTCCTTAAGTCCTTAAGCCATTCAGTGCGAGCGCAGCATTTGCATACCCGGCCCATTTTGGCAGCAAGCGTACGCAGCTTAGCGTCCGAGTCTGAATCGGGCCTTCAGTGCGCAGGTCCACATACCCATAGATCTTCCTTATTGACAGGATGGCAGTATACTGTATGTTAGCTACTGTATGTCCTATGGAATCTATTACTAAATAGCGTCTTATAGACCATTTTCCCTTGCAGTTTCCTGGACTTGCTAGCATTGAAGGAAATCGATAATAACACTACTTTGTAATGTCACAGGATTCCATTCTATCCATATGGAAGTCCGTACTTTGCATGTTGTGCACAGCAATTGGTTGGCCAAGAACTACAGTAAAATGTACTGGTTTCATCATGGAGGCCAAGCGGTTTCTTGTCTGGAGCTTCTCACTGCAGTTACAGTATACAGCCACCATATACAACTAGTATTTTAATGCCTGGCCACCGTCAACATAATAAAGTTCAAAGTGTTAAAGTGGTCATTCATTTTTTTATTGGTTGTGTGTGTTTTATTAAGAAAAACAAAATACTACAGTACTTCTTAATAGTCATGTGAGCCTGTCTGATCTCCCCAATTACCTGCATTGGTATAACTTGTATTTAGAAGCAGCTGACATGCTAACACCTATTAGATTCAGATTATTCTTAATCTACAGAAAGAATTAAACTCTCCATGATGGATTGTAAGGATAAATGACTAAAGATACATCGCTAACAAGTGCCTCCAAGACTGCTGAGAGGCAGTTCATGGCACATCAAAGGTGCTCACTAATATGACAGATAGGAGGTAAATGTCCCCTGCAGCTGCCTGCTTTTACCAGTACTGAAGAATGTCCCAGGTGACTTGAGACATCACAGGATTGATTTAGAAATGTAGAAGTCTACATTTTCACATTGAACTGTACTCAGTATTAACTTATTAATACTGTATACAGTAATCATGTGGTGTTGCATAGTCCAACACTGTGTGGTGATTCCGGCATCGTCGAGTCGGGGATTTTTAACATATGAGAAAACAATGAACAACCACACTGTCTGTACATCAGCCTAAATGTGTTTAAATGTGAACTCAATATTGGACTGGAAATTAATTCAAAATAAACAGCAAAATGATATTGGTAAAAATAAAATATAATGAGAACTAAAGAAGGGGGGAGAGAGAAAGGAGGGATGAAATGTGTGGTATCGGTGACTGCTGAAACTATTGCCGAGGAGGATGAGGTGGGGAGGTAAAGCTGAAAGAAGGTGCAAGAAATTGAGAAGTGAGAGGTTTGGGAATGTTTACAGACCTTTTGGGGAAAATGTTTTGCCAGTATAATCGGGAACAGTACTACAGGGTCTTACTCTAATACCCCTTTCAGACATACAACCCGGGAAATTTCCTGCTCAGACCCGGGAATTTCTCCTGTGCAAAATCCCAGGTATTTGGTCAAGACCCCGCTTTCACACTACAGTGTCTACCCGTGAAATTCCCGGGTAGACCCCTTTCAGACAAGAGCAGGGTTTTTCAGAGTTATACATAGAAAAACACAGTTTTGTCATTATAAGTGGACGTTATGCTGGCACACATTAATGAGGTCATGCAAAGGTGGGGATGTGGTATAAGGGGACTGGGAGTTATTGTTATTGAAATAAATACAAAGACTTAATATTTGAAAGGTTCAAAAAATCTTTTCTTTTAATAAAGGCCTTTGTTTTGCATACGAAGTTTGAAAAAGTTACTTCCATATTTCTTACAAAATACAACACAATTCAAAACCAAACATTAGTATAAAAAAAAATAACAGTAAAGTGCATATTTACTTCAGAACATTGTTAAGTGCGCATATAGCTATGAGGCATTAAACAAGCCTTTAAAATAAAACAAATAGGACCAGAATTTTTTGGTAGATCCTTGTTTACACCAACTCAATATCCTATGACAAAAGCAGTAACCATAATATTTTCAACATCGTCATATGAAATATGTCTAGTTAACATCACTAGATATATTTGATCACTACAGTTAAATATTTCTGTAAACTGTAAACTCTGGGTTTTTGTCAGGAGTACGTTCCTGTGACAGAGTATTAGCTGGCAAAGTATCTTTAAATTGACCTTCAAGTACATTATCTAATGTACTATCTGTAAATGTTGAGGATGACTGAGGTGTTTGCGGATGCTTGGATATATGGGATGTAGTTTGACCAAATGATGGGGGGGACTTTACTTGTTGCGCATACTGGGATGTTTGGCCAAATGCTGGGGGGTGCTTTGCTTGTTTGTATGTAGTTTGCCCAAATGCTGTGGGGAAATTAGCGTGCTGGCCATACTGTGATGTATGCTCAAATGAGGTCGGAGACTGAGGTTGCTGCACATACTGGGATGGTTCCCCAAATGAGTTTGGATAATTAGCTTGTTGCCCAAAATGGGTGGGTGGTGAAACATGTTTTGGTTTGTAGTGGATTGTGCTCAAGATTTGAGTAAAAAATTTGCGGCTATCGCGACTAAGCCTTTCCTGCATAGCCATCATTTCCTTTAGCAAATGACTCTGCATTTCTCTCTCATTGGCCATGAACCGCTGCAGTCTGGCATCCTCTTGTGTCTGCCATTCCGAATCTAGGTCGCGTAGTTGTTCACAAAGAATATTTGTCATGGCTTTGGTAGCAACATCAATTTTGCTCTTCTTCTTTTTACGTGTTGGCACTGTGAAAACTGAAAGTAAAAGAGAGAAAACATTGAGCAACAGATGTAAAAAATATTTCAAACACAAAACAATAAATGGTCCCAATTCAAAAAGCAGCACGTCTGTTTGCATGCGGTGCCCATCCTCCACTACAAGATAAACGCAGAAACAATACTATATTCTAGAAATTTAATGACAACATTACATAGATCAGTGGTTCTCAAACTCGGTCCTCAGGACCCCACACAGGTCGCTTTTTCCAGGCCACCCAGCAGGTGCACAGGTGTGTTCATTACTCATTGACACATTTTAAAAGATCCACAGGTAGAGCTAATTATTTCTCTTGTAATTCTGTGAGGAGACCTGGAAAACATGCACTGTACTGTTTGGGGTCCTGAGGACAGAGTTTGAGAACCTGTGACGTAGATTAATGCAGCAGAACATAAGTTATTTGATTTAAACTTACTGTTACTGCGTAGGGTGGGCTTGTCTCCCTGGGTCTGTGGCTCAGACTCAGAATCTTGCCTTTGCGTTGGAGAGATCACATCTGTGCCAGTGCTTGGTTCAATGATGATGGTATTAGATGAGTCCTCATCTGGGTCATCAAATAGGACCTGCGATAATGCCGGGCTCTGCTGGCTGCTCTCAGGAGTTGTTGAAAGTGTGCATGTCGTTGTTGCAGACAGTGTGCCAGCATCACTTGAAGAAGATAGAGCAATGGGGTTGCATAGTGCTGTATGCCCAAAAGCCGAAGTGCATAAATCGTATAAGGCCCACACCACTGCGATTACGATTGTGGTCATGGACCTTTGTGTATTGTTTCTTTAGGCTCTTCAGTTTATTAAGGACTTGCTGCTGTTTCTTCACAATACCCCGGGTGGCCAGGATTTTGGCAATGTTGCAATAGATCATGGCATCTTTAACAGTGCCTGTGATTTGAGCTTTTATTTCCTCCTCTCCCCTCACATGTAAGAGCTCACGGACCTCCTCGTCCTTCCAATGTGCCATGATCACCAACCACCTGTACACAGCAAAAATAAAGATTACCGCACTAAAGAAAACCCAGAAAATTTAGATAAAAAATAATAAATAAATAAGAAAATGAATAAAAAATAAATCTCTTGTTAGGTAATAAAGTTTTCAGTATTTTAAAATAGATGCCATATATAATAAAAAAACAAGCTCTTTTAATAAGGTAATAAAAAACAGTAATTTACATAGTATAACACTATGACATAAATAATAACATTAGATGCTAAATATGTTTACACACCTGGCACCACTCTCCAAACACCTGGTACAAGTTCACCTCGTAGTGTTGCGAGCCTATCTGCAACTGTTGCAGCACCAAATCGGCCTTGTAGCACTGCACAGGCTTCTTAGCGCTATGTTTACTGTTTATATGGCGTCTGCCCTCCACTGTCCGGCTGTTGCTGATGACCTCATCAACAGGCAGCCGCGTCTGGCCAATCAGGATCTGTTTGGTGAAGCCCGGGAGTAAATTCCCGGGTAGCACCATTCAGACAGAAGCAGGGTAATTTCCCGGGACTTAAGTCCCGGGAAAAACCCTGGTCGATTGCAGGGGCGGCTACTCGGGAACGTGTTCCCGGGTAGGCACCTTTCAGACAGACGCGGCTACCCGGGAATTTAGCTGAGGCAGTCCAAATTCCCAGGATTCTCGACAAGTCTGAAAGGGGTATAACTGACACTATGCTGTTCCTCTGGCTGCTGCACATTGTCTGCATAGCCAAAGAGTCCCCTCAAGAGTCTGCTCGCACACTGCTTCCATATCTTCTTCCACTTCTGCCCTTTTCACTCATGGGGTAGATGTACTAAGCCTTGGAGAGAGATGGAGAGTGATAAAGTACCAACCAATTAGCTCCAACAAAAGAAAAAAGAAAAGGAAAAAAACTGGCGCTTAACCTTCCAGGTGAATGATAGTATTTTGCTGTGTTGTGACTGCTGCCTAAAATATCAATGTGGGAATTATACCTCACCCACCAATCAACAATGTAGCAAGTAAGCAATTCAAGGCGCTGTAAATTCTGCTTATTTAATGATATATAACAAATAAACAAATGTAATAAAATACAATAAATATATATTTATGTAGATACAAAATCACATGACCGTTTCCCTATTAAAATATAATATAATCTGAATTTCAGCAAAATATTATAATATATATATATATATATATATATTCATTCAAGGGACACTCTATAAATCCTCACAGCACAACTTAAAGAGTCTTGTTATATCTCAGGCAGAAATGGATTTATGTCATTAGTTTGTGTGCAGCCCTAGATGAAGTATCACTTTCATTTCAGATTGTATCAGTCTTTCCTACCATAGTTGTTTATCAGAGAAGAGTACTTAGGGCCTGATTCAGAAGTGCACTGCTGAACGCAGATTCTCGATGTTTGGGAATCTGCGCAGACGCCAGACCTGTTCTGCGCATGTGCAGAATGGGTCTGCAAGTACGCTTGCAAACTGGCAACAGACTGTCAGTGATTTACAGTCTGCTGCCGTTTGGGGACAGGGAGGGGGCGGCAACAGCCTCCGATACCCGAAACGGAGGAGTGTCGCCGCAGTTGGGGGGGAGGGAAGAGGTCAGGATCTCCGTCGGGTGACAGAGATTTTCTGGCCTCCTCCTCTAAACTGCGACGGCCGGCTGCGGGACCCTATGGGTCACCGCAGCTGGCCAATGGTACGCAGATTAACTGATGCTGCGTTGAACAATGCAGCTTGGTTAAGTAATGCACAGGGGTCGTGATGCCTCCTGTGCATTACTATATCTGCAAAGATCACAATTGTAAAGCTGCCTGCGTGCATACATCATATATCTATAGCCTGCGTGCAGCTTTGCAACTACGATCCTTACAGAATCAGGCCCTTAGGGGTCTATTTACTAAGCAGAGTTAGGAGACAGAGTGAAAAGTGATAAGAAAGCAATAAGGTGTCAGCCAATCAGCTCCCACCTGCCATCTCACAGGCTGTGTTTGAAAAATGACAGTTGGGAGCTGACTGGCTGGCACCTTATCACTTCCTTATCACTTTTCACTCTGTCTCCTAACACTGCTTAGTAAATAGACCCCCTAGTCTTTTATTAAAGTGCACGTTTTTAGCATTCGTCTCCCATATATCGGGGTTGTGGCTAGTAAATATTGACTGGTCCACAATCTCAAATCCCTGGCTATATATTGCCTTTCATGTAACCACAGTTTTTTATTTGCAAGGGGGAAGGTTTAAAACATAAAAGTCTGCCCGCTATTATCACAGTCAGCTATTATCACCACCAGCCAGTGGTTCCCAAACTGGGTGCGTGGCAATCTGGGTGCCTCATGGCACTTACAGGGGTGCCTCGGGTTGGTGGTCTGGGACCAAATCAAACCAGTCAACCACACCCCTGATGTAGGACTCCGGAGAGGTGAGTATTAAACATAGGTGAAGGGTGTGCAGTGCGGGCCCTACTTGACACATGAGCCCTTGCGCAACGCACAGGTTGTACCAATTATAGCTACGCCACTGCATCTTTGGGCACAGAGGCCCTGATTCAGAGCTGGATGCTCTGACAGAGCGCTCGCTCTGAATCAGGGCCGGCCTTCTTGTTTTTTAGAGCGGCCTCCTGTTCGCTCGCATAGCTGTGGGTGACCACCCACAGCTATAGCGAGCGGCCAGAAAGATGGTTGCGATGGTCTCGGGCTTGCCACGAGACCCTTGTGGTAGGGTCTCGTTGCCGCAAGCCCCAGAGAGATTTCGGCTCTCACAGAGCCGAAATCTCTCCCACTGACATCACTCGTGATGTCAGTGGGGCCGCCCCCAGACGGAGGCATTCACATGGGAACGCCTCCGTTTGGGCAGCCACTCCCCCGGCCTGCCCACCAAAGGGGGCGTGCTGTCACTAAACATCAACAGCACGCCCCCTTTGGTATGAGACCTGGAGTGATGGTTTGCCCGACACTATCCGGGTCTCGCGCATGCGCACGACGGGGCCGGCTCCGTCGTGTGCATGCGCACTGGGCCACAATCGACCCGCTTGCAAGCGCATAGCGCTCGCGAGCGGGTCTGAATCAGGCCCAGATTCCCTATAATTAAGCACACAACCTATAATAAAGCACCCTCACTGTGTAATGCAATACACATGCCTTGTAAAGGAGCACACATCTCCAGTAATTCGGCCAACTTGCTTGTAATTCTTCACAAATACTTTGATACACAGACTCATATGTAGTCATCAGTGGTGGCAATTTTCTTGTACTATAGCTTATGTCATTCTTTTCCCCAAGTGTTTCCTTCATGGTGGACAGAGAGTGATGACATCATCACTGCATGGCACCCACCATGCCTGGCCTCAGTGAGAGCCATAGACTCGTCAGGGAGATCACCACTATTTCAGGGAGTTTACCTGACATTCAGGTTCAATACTGCTCGGTTTAACTTCATTTATGGCTTATCTGAATAATCAGTGTGGTGATATAAGGACTGTGTGTTACATTACATCTGATGCTTGCCTACTCTACTGAAACAGCCGGGAGGCTCTGAAAAATGGAGTGATGCTCACGGCCTCCTAGAAGAGTTGACAAGTCTTAATCACGTAATTGTAGCCCTGCCCCCCGCAGATTGTAGCATTGTGTAGCAAGGGGCAGAGCCGCAATGATGCGATCGCAACATCACGCCCATCGGCTCACCCATTTTCCTACATCACCCCCCTCCTCCCAGTGAGCCAATCTGGCTGTTCACAGGACCTAGTAAGTATGTTACATCCCAGCTTTATATGTGTGAAGCTTCTTATTACATTGCTCAGAGTACTCCTGGATGGTATGCAGTCACCTTCTAGAAGATAATAGCGAAAATTTGATTGGTTGCTACGAGCAACACCTCCACTTCTATAAACCTGCACTTTAGTAAATATACCTCTCTCTCTCTGGTGTACTTATCATTATTTGCGGTATGCCCCCGAAAAGAAAGATCCCTTATCACCACATTCACAGCAAAAAGAAATCTTTATTCACCCTGATCATTAATTAGTGAGTCTCCAGGACAGGACGCAGGCGCTTGCACAAGCTGGAACCACCTGTGATCCCTCTCCTGAAAGAATTAGTGAAAGATAGCCTGTAGGCTAACGCTATAAAAGATTCTGGAGCTAGGTGAATCGGGCTGCTGTTACTAATGGAAATGGAGGAACTGCGGCAGATATTGGAGACATTATTATGAGGAAAACATTTTAAGACAAAATATGCGGGTACGTGATTGGATTAGTTTAAGTTGGCCTGTGTCCTTTAATGAAACAAAATGTTACTGTAATTTGTTCTGATGCAATTATAACATGTTGTACATGTAAGCAACATAATGTAACAGGTCTGTTTATAAGTATAAAAGTTATACCCATTTTACACCGCAGCTAAAACGCGAGTTATTGCCGAGTTAAACTGGGTTGATACAGGGGCCAGGAGTGGATCTCAGGGTCGGGTGACCCGGCAATCCAACCCAGGTAGCTGGCAGGGTTTAACACGGGAACGACCTGTGCAACCCTGCAGTGTAAATGGGTAACCGAGGTCTCAGACCCGGGAGCTCCGGATTTCCTGGAACTTAAAGATGATGTCATCTCCAAGCGCGGGCAGAAGAGTTCCACTGTACATGGATGCAGTGTGATCAGCGCCAACCTGGGAATAACCCAGGTCGGCGTCAGTGTGAAAGGGGTCTGTCCCAGGCAGGACCGGATAAAGCTTTTGGGGTCCCAGGGCACTTAAGACAGGGGGGACCTCCCCCTCTTGTCAGCACTACCTGCACTCCTGCAGGGCCTTTAAGAGTCGACAAGGGCCCGGGAATTGGAGGGAGTGCGGGACACAGTCTCCCCTTAGCGGTGATGGTCGGCGTTCTTGAAAATGGGCGTGTTGGCCCCATTTTCAAGGTGTGCTGAGGCCAGTGGCTACATCTTCTGTTGCAGATTCAATGGCCCCAGCATCGTGAAAACATTGGCCAACCTGAGTAACCTGAGGGTCAATCAGATGGGCGATGTGATGGCTGCATCCTCGGACGCAGCAGCGGATCACAGAAGCCATAAAAGGAGGAGTCTACTTACACAAGACGCCTCCTGTGGCATTAGCATATTTACCCAGACTGAATCAGGCCCTATGCCCACGCTTGAGACAAGATTATTTGCTAATGCATGGCTAAACACTGCCAGTCAGCTGTGGAGCTGCCCTATCTCTTACCCCATTGAATGGAATCCCCACTTTTCGGGGCCCTGAGCAATGTCCTTGGTAGCATGCAAAGAAAGCAGACCATAGTGTGCCTATTGTGTATGTGTGCCCACCTGTCTGCTCCTCAGCCTGGCAGCTCACCCGTGGCCACTGTCACTGTGTGCAGACAGCCTCTGTCCTCTCACTCCTGGTGAGTGGGTAGTTTGTATTCTGATACTTGACAAAAGTTATAAAAGATTGTCATAGCTATGTTTTATGATTTCATTGAACTGTTAATGAAAATCTGACGGAGATGGCTTTCTTTGACACTGAAAAGCAATGCTCTTCAAAGAATGTACATATTTATGAGGGTAACGATTAAATATATAAGCTGTAAAGAGCATGGAAATCACAAAAGGCTTAGCCTTGACATTTGTAAAATGCTAACAGGCCTTTCTATTGCAACTATCTGTTATTATGTCTTACTGCTGCCAGCATGATTCACTCTGTATTGTGTAGGCTTCCTATGAACACTCTCAGACTAAATAAGCATAAAAGCAATGAATGTACTTTTTACTACTGTATATTAGTGGAATGCTAAATTTGTATAGACTCTATATCTGTAGTCAACCAATTTTTTAAATATTCTTATAAATTATTGACCCTTAATAGCCATACTAAAGTAACTTTTAACAATAGGACACTAAACGTCATGACATTACACCCAGGAAATAGAGCACTGGCCTACGAATGCTCCAGGCAGCTTTGCAGCAGTGCTACTGGCTGCAGGATGACATTCCAGGCACCGTGGTAGCCAAATGCCATATGGAAGTGACGGTGCCACCCCCTTGTGTAGCGGCATAGCTCGCACACCCCATGTTACTGCCCTAGGGAAATGGGAGGGATGGGGGAGGGTGACCTACTCTCCTGGGGTCCACAGGGACTCCCCAAAATTCCAAAGTCTCCCAGAGAGCTCTCAAACGTGTGGTGAAAGTGGACAAGTACATTATGATGTAGATCTATTCCACAGAGATACATGTGTACTCAGTTATATAACTGAATTGTTCATGTAGACACCTGATGGAATAAGATCACCTTTAGCGATAGATGGAAATTCACAGTTTGAACAAAACATGCGTCTGGTAATATTACTGTATACTACACAAATGATTCCTATTGCTATGCTTTAATGTTTAAAGTAGAGATGAGCTGTTCAGTGTACTGGGTTATTTCCTGATCTCAATAAAGGCATCTTATTGGCTATCCAGCTCTCACATGTTTTGGATTGCTAATAAAATAAATCCAAACTTGCGCAATTTGGCGAAAAGAACAGAGTCAAAACTGAACTTTTCCAGCTCTTGCATTCTTATATTTTGTAAAGTTAGTTACCTTAGTATTACACCTTTCATTAAATTTGAAAAGTGTAGGGTTCAAATATTTGTTTGGTTCAGAATATCCTAATGTACCTAGTGTAGCTGTCTTTACTGGAGCCAGAACAGTGTAAGGAAATCATTTGAGAATGCTAATTTTCTGATAAAAAAATGTAATTATTAGATTGTACATTCCTTGTAGATATAATAATATTTTTTTTTATATTTTTGTGTTTTATAGTATGCAAACTACACAAATATAAATATTTATATCTGTGTGACATATACATTTCAGTTGCTATCAGTGACAACAGAATAGTTCTCTGTGTATTTTTCATTATAGTGCATTGACTACCACAGATGGAGAATATACTGTCAGTGACAGGCTGTATAGTGTAACAGACTTCAACTTTTTTGGTAGAACTAGGTCTTTGCAGCTGCTCTATCCCACCTCCTCCCAATCATTGCAGACTTCCATGGTCCCAATTTTCTATAACCCCATGGGGCCTATTTATGATGTTAATTATCGGAGTCCGAACAGACCCCGATAATTAACATTCAAACTCGTCGCGGAATCCAGAGCAATTCATCATTGCTCCTGCGCGGTGACAGCTGATGCGAAATACTAGTGTATGGGGACACCGGGCCATTCCTTAATGAATGGCCCGATAACTTAATTTTTACAATTGCAGGTGAAACTGCATTTGTAAAAATTAAGTGATGATGAATAGACCCCCATATGTCTACATAATCTATCGTTTTGAAGATGGCAGGTGTACACAAGGGCAATCCTACAGCTGAGCTCAGCCTTTGTGACCTTTCTACAAAAAAATTGTTAATTATAGTTTTGCTTATATTTATTTTAGTAGTGGTTATTATACTAATATGGATATTTGTATGTTTGTTTGATAATAAAAGACTTGTTTATTCCACAATAACCATTACATTCTGAACACTGATCATTTATTACTCTGTCTATAGGTTTTATTTGTTCAACTGCATAAAGAATATGAACTGATGAGCTACTATCATACTAAATTTATTTTTTTTGTAGATACATTCTACTACTGTCCATGTATATTTTGATACAGTCTGCTGTGAAGTTTAGGCAAATAACCTTCACCCTTTACTTACTTCTGTACATTTAAAATGTTGCTTTCTGTAGTGCTTCTCCTTGGCCCATTATCCATCATTCCCATCATCCATGCTACTGTCATATTTTCCTATTACTTATTTTCATATTATGCTATTATAATTTTGCGCATGCGTCTTATACTCTGCGCATGCAAAAGCACAGTATCAGGACAATTTTTGCGAAAAATACCCTGAGTATTGTGGGGAGAGGATTCGCATGGAAAGAACATTCTCGCAAGCTCTGTCCATGCATACGATATTTGATATATTCTTGTGATGTATTAAAATATGGCAATGCAAATTTTGGCGAATTTATCAAATCTCATCCACATCTGAGATGCAGATTGTGATAAATATGCCCCAATATCCCCCTACTTTTCATCTTCCCACACTCTTAACACTTTTCCACCACCTGCTCCTGCCTTTAACTTCTCCCACTAGTCTTCGCTACCTCCTTTCTGTACCACTGTCTCTTCTCTTCTGTCTCCCCTCCTGCCCTTTGATACTCTCCCCTACTCCTTTCACTTTCATCGACTGTAACAAACTGGGACCCACCCATGAACTTTTCATCTCCACCTTCCAGAACCTCATAGCCATTACTGAATTTTGGATTTCTCATTGGATCTGACACCACTTCTCCCACTGATCTCTTTAAGGTTCACTCTGAATGTCTCATACTCCTAATGTCATGGGTCACCCCCTGGTCCTGTCTCCAAATTCCTTGATAATTTTGCCACCTGTCTTCTGACCTTCCTTCACTCATCTTAGGCAAATTCAGTATTCCTATTGATGTGCCCACTGATACATTTGCACCTAAACTTTTATAAATTACATCATCTTTCTGTCTCTCTCAATGGACTACCTCGCCCAACTTTGAGTATTCACTCTTTTGATCTGATTTTTACTGACCATTGTGATAACTCTGACTTCATAAATTTTCCATTATCTCTCACTGACCATCATCATCTTTCCTTTAACCCAGGGGTGGGCAATAAGCGGCCCTCCAGCTGTTGTTGAACTACAAATCCCAGCATGCCTTGCAACAGTTTTAGCAAACAGTTTTAGCAAAACTTCGGCAGGGCATGTTGGGATGTGTAGTCCTACAACAGCTGGGTGGGCAGTTTTTGACCACCCCTGCTTTAACTTATCCTTCATTTCTTTAATACTTCTCCCAAGGCTACTATCACCAAGTACAACTTTAATGTAAATGACCATTTTATTTGTTCCTCCATGCTTGACTCGCTTTTCTCCCCCATTGTCACCCTCTTTTGCTCTGAACAGCTTTTCTGAACAATATTTGGAAAGTGTGGAAGGATGCTATTGTAGAAGGGAACAGCTTGTTCCCTTCTATAATAGATTCCTTTAACACATTTCAAACAGTCTTATTTCAAAATCTTTTTCTTGCCCCAGTCCTCCAACTTTCTCCCACCTCTTTGCTACCTTCAATTTCCTCCTCTTCTTTGCTTCATCTACCTTTTCTCCACCATTGACTTAGCCACTCACTTCCCATCTTAAATTAAATCCATCTAACAGGACCTTAGTTCTCACCAGGCTCTCCTTGCCCCACCACCTCCCTTCTCATGCAGCTTCTTCCCCTCCAACTCCAAACTCTCCACATACCCTACCCTCTTCTCCATCCTGCCAACTCTTCTGGAGGCACTAATCCAGTTTCCATCCCCACGTTGATCCTATCTCCTCCAACCTCCTCTGCTCCCACTTTCAAACTACCTGTTCCCATCTTTCCCATCTCTTCAACCTTTCTCTCTCATCTGGCATCGTGCCATATACATTAAGCATTCTCTTGTGTCTCCCAACCTTAACAAATCCACCCTTTTCCCTGAAGGTCTCTTTAATCACCATCCCATCTCTCTCCTTCCCTTTGTCTCCAAGCACCTCAAGCAGATTGTCTGTAGCCACCTTAGCAACTTTCTTTCCTCCCACTCACTGCTTGACTCACTTCGGTCTGGCTTTCGTCCTCTTCACTCTACAGACACTGTCCTCACTTCTTGCTGCCAAATCTAAGGGACCTTAATCTGTACTCCTTTCACTTGACCTCTCCACCACCTTTGAGCCAGTGTACAGCTCTCTCCTCTTGCAAATCCATGACTGCTTCGATCTCCATGACACTGCCCTCTACTGACTTTGCTGTCTGTCCTCCTGTCACTCTGGTCACACTTTATCTGTCTATATTCATTGCTCCAACTCTCTCCCTTTTCCTATACCTATTGGTGTCTCTCAATGTAGTGTTCTTAGCCCCAATTCTGTTCTAGCTGTATACTTCCTCCATGAGTGAGCTTATGAGCAGTTTTGGCCTCCTGTATCATCTCTATACTGATGATACTGAATATCAACCTCTCCTCTCCTGACCTCTTCTCTCTTCACTAATTTCTCAAGCTGTATCTCTGCTATTTCCTCCTTGATGCCCCAGCACATTCTTAAACTTAACGGGCAAAATTAACTAAGCGGCGGTTTGACTGCGGTTTCTATTCTATTCTAAACCCTGGGGGTTTGGTGGCGGTTTTGCAGCGGTTTCTAAATGACAGCCCTGTTCTATTCTATTCTAAAATGTGTTTTGACTGTGGTTTGGCGGCGGTTTTGCTATCTGCAGATTTACTAAGGCCAAAACCGCTGCAAAACTGCCATCAAAACACATTTTAGAATAGAATAGAACAGGGCTGTCATTTAGAAACTGCTGCAAAACAGCCACCAAACCCCAGGGGTTTAGAATAGAATAGAAACCGCCACCAAACAGCCGGGGTTTAGAATAGAATAGAAACCGCCGTCAAACCACCGCTTAGTAAATTTTGCCCAACATGTATAAGAGCCCCATTTATCAAGAACCGCTTTTGCAATGAGATCAGGGCATGCCAGCAACGCCCCTGATCACATTGCAAAATGCGATCCTATCTGCTGGATGTATTATCCGGGACATGCAGGGAGACGGGCTCCAAAAGGAGCCCATTCCTGCAATGTCTCCGGAGGGCAGTCGGGGCTGCTGCTCATGCGCAGTCCTGCGGACTGCACATGAGCGGCTCTCATTGCCCACGGAGGGTTCCGTGAGATCCTTCCGCTGGCTAATTATGCGGTAAGTTGCCATAGACTACAGCGGCTAATGCTATCTTCAGATTGCGTTAGCTGCTGGGGCCAATATCGGGAATGCTTCGTAGATACCTACTGCGGTCCCTCCTTCATACATGCGGGGGATACTTAGTATTTGAGGTAAACCCCCGAAAACAGGTGTTTTCGGGGAATTTACCTCAAATTCACTTCAATAAATGGGACCCTTAGACTGAGCTCATCATCTTCCCACCCTCCTGAGTCCTCACTTCCTAGCTTTTCACTATCTATTGAGAACATCACCTGTTCTATACTGCAAGTCTTGGAGCTGTCCTTGACGCTGCCCTCTCCTTCAAATTCACATTCAAGCCCTCTCCAATTCCTGCCACTTTTACCTTCAAAATATCTTCAGGATCAGTCTAGACCCTTTCTCACCCATGAGGCTACAAAGATGACTCCACTATTGCAACATCTTATCTGTCCTTTCTGACTCGCACCTCACTTCACTCCAATCCATCCTCGACGTTGCTACTCTGCTCATCTTCTCCAACTTAACTGCTACTGCTTCATCTCTCCGCCAAGTCCCACATTGGCACAGTTTCTGCTACGAACAAAATTCAAACTCCTTACACTCACCTATAAAGCCATCAGACAATTCTCTCCTGCATACATCTTTAACCTCATCTTCCAAAATACCAGCCTGCCCAATTTTTTCTGCCAACTACTGTCACCATTCTTCCCAACTTATAACCTGATCCCAATCTCTCCCTGACTCTCTGCCCTCTACAAAACCTCAAACGAGCTTCCAATTCCTATATCTCTGTTATAGCCTTCTAATTATCAGTCAAACTAACCTCTATGTTCCCTACACACTAATACTCTGTCTCAACTTATAGATTGTAAGCTCTAACAAGCTTCCTTCTTGTGCTCTTCTTTTCCTCACTTGCTTATCTCCTCCCCATTGCTAACATCATCACTGAAATTCTGGTTTAGCCGCTGCTGCTTTGTTGGTATGATGACTGTATATGCAGTAATGTTTATATGACTTGTATCCTCCTATGTTCTGTAATGTTTTGAATTGTATGTTTTTGGACTTTAAGGGGGGGTATTCAATTTGGAGCGAAAAGTCCGTGCTGAACTTTTCACTCCATATCGGAGGTTTTCCGGGGATAAAGTATCAGGCGCATGCCCGCTTTATCCCCGTATTCAATTAGGAATGTGCGAAAACGGGAGCCGTCAGAAAGGTAAGTTTCGCCAAAAAACTGGAATTTTCGGGAATTGTCCCTGGGATCCCCCTAAAGATGTCCAGGCAGATCGCTATGGGTACCCCTGTTTTGGCTGTAGAAGGGAAGTCGGGTTTTTAAATAGCCGCGGCAGGTTTTTTCTTTGCAAAAAAAAAATATGCCCATTAAATTTGGGGTACATGAAAATGGGTGAAAGTATATTTTTAAGTCCCTAAAGTGCATTTTGAAAATTCTTCAAAAAATGCACCTGCTGCTACCACCCGCATTCTTTAAAACACCTGCCGCATATTTGGGAACCCCCCCTTAATTAATTTGGCTACTTAAAAACTTGTTCCCCATATTTTATTTTTTTTACCCCAAAATTAAAATAATTTTTATGGGGTGTCCCAGTTGATTTTTAGGGGCTATTCCCAGCGATGCAGGTTATTTTTTTGCACCCCTAAACCCCAATTCTGCACTTTTTTTCGCAATGTAAAACATGGTGAAAAATTATCCCTGTTTTTTTTTCAAAGACTTTTTGCACCGGCGAAAAGTATTTGAAATTGAATACGGGTATAATTGAAACATGCGAAAATGACGTCATCAATGATAATTTATCGCCGATTCTGACTTTTCGCAGCCTAATTAAATATGACCATATATATTGTTATGTTTATACTGTAGCTGTATTTGTATGTAAGCTGTATTTCTATTTGTATGATCCATTGTGGCCCTATAAATAAAGGATAATAATAATTCTTTATACTAATTTATTTTCCCAGATAATATTTGTTTTATCATAGAAATGTAGCTTTTATCTTCCTATGCCCACTGTTATAATTTACTTTAAAGTATAAGGGGTATATAGCAACCAATCAACCATAGCAACCAATCTGTTTCTACTTAACATTTAACTTCTAGAACATAATAGCTAGAATCTTATTGGTTGCTATGGGCAACATCTCCAATTCTAAAACCTCTCACTTTAGTAAATTTACCCCTAAGACAATGGTTCCCAAACTTTTTTGAATCACGGCGCCCTAGTGCATCAGTATTGTTTTCACGGCACCCCTAAGCCAAAAGTTTGTTATTGAGAAATTCAGAAAAAATGTAGTAAAGTGTAGTAAATTGTGCTTATCTGTCATCCTTAGGTTCAGTTATGTGGTGTTGGACAGGTTTGAGCTTCTGTTTGTCCAAATATTTACATTACATTGACTATAAATAATTTTATCTGGTGCTGGACCACCAACCTGAGGCACCCCTGCAAGTGTCCTGAGGGACCCCAGGGTGCCACGTTGCACAGTTTGGGAACCACTGCCCTAAGAGTATTTGTCTCTCAGACTGTACTTAAAGGACAAAGCAGAAATGCAAGTTCTTGGTTTTTATTTTGGTAATGTTATTTCCAACATTGATAGTATTCCCAGTTTTTCTGAAATCCTTTTGTTTTATTTTTCTTTTACAGAAAGGGGCAGCAGTGGACATCTTGACCTCTTAGAATTGATTGGAGTACCTCTTCCTCCTTCTGTGTCTTTTATTACTGGATATGAAGGGTTTCCAGCTTACAGCTTTGGCCCAGATGCTAATATCGGCCGACTCACACGAACATTTATACCGCAACCATTCTTTCGAGACTTTGCTGTTATCGCTACTTTAAAGCCTAACAGCAATCATGGAGGAGTTCTCTTTGCTATAACCGATGCCTTTCAGAAGATCATCTATATGGGACTCAGACTGTCATCAGTTGAAGATAGTACACAGAGAATAATTATATACTACACAGAACCAGGTTCACATATTTCCAAAGAAGCAGCATCATTTAAAGTGCCAATAATGACAAACAAGTGGAATCGTTTTACTGTGACCATTGTCGGATATGAAATAGTTCTGTACATGGATTGTGAAGAATACCATAGGGTTCCCTTCCAAAGGTCAGCGGATCCATTAACGTTTGAAGCCAGCTCAGGTATATTTGTTGGAAATGCTGGGGCAACAGGACTGGAAAAATTCACTGTAAGTACTATACCTAGTATGCATAAAAGTAATTTTAAAGTGGCTTCCATACCATCTAACCCATGAAACTCAGATTTTAAAATGGTTAAATAAAAGTCAGCTACATAAAGAGGATCAAAACCACAAATACATATTTTATTAAAACATTTGTTATATAAGACTATGGTTTAGAAAATGTTGCATAAATTAAACAGTTTCTTGTTTACCCAGCACTTTACACATAGCAAGGAGGCCCTAAGATGGAGCCCCTGTTTACAGTAGTGCTTGGCTTTAACCTTAGCTCCTGCAAAGTGGTATTTGAATTGTAAATAGCTATAAGAAGCAAGTATTGAGGTCTAATGGGCCACATACAACTGCCGGCCAATTCACCAATCCCCCGATCGGACTGGAACCGACGGTCCACTGGTAGGAAATGCCGACTAGTGGCCAATGGGATCCATTCCGTGGCCAACGATGGTCACTGATCTATCGGGGGAATCTGAGAAATTCTACATGTTAAAAATCCCCAATTTGCTAATCATGATCATATTTTGGGAAGAGATAAAAATAGAAATCCTGTCTGTGTTCTGAGGATTCAGCTCTAAGGAGTTATATGCGTTTGGATAGTATGCTGCTGTTTTATGATCTACAAAACTAGGCAAATATATAATAGGAATTTAGGAAAAGGTATTAGTGCATGGTTCGTAGAAGGTTTATGAATGCATCTAATATGGAATGAGACGATGTAAGGGGATACAGTCAAAATGCAACGGCCGGGAGGCAGTCTGTAAAAATCCCAGCGTCTAAATACAGACACGGGGCTAAAGACAGGCGTTGAAATCCCGACACCCGTCTAAATTCCGACGCCGAACTCTAGACAGACGGATTCCCGATGAAGGTAAGCCGGGCAATGTTAGTGTTTAGTTGCAGAAGGGGGGGGCGGGTGTTAGGTATAGGGACACCCGGGGGACTTAGGCTTAGGCACCACCCTGGGAGGGTTAGGTTTAGGGTGCGGGGAGGGGGGGCAGTCAGGTTTAGGCACCCCTGGGGGGTGGTTAGGGTAAGGCACCACCCCGGGAGAGTTAGGATTAGGGTGCGGGAAGAGGGGTTTGGTTTAGGCACCTCAGGGGGAGGTTAGGGTTAGGCACCACCAGGGGGAGATTATGGTTAGGCACCACTAAGGTAGGGTTAGGGTACTTACCAGCCCCAGTTGGGATTTTCAGCGTTCAGGCTTGCGGCGTTGGGACTTTGTCAGACGGCTTCCCGGCCATCGGCATTTCATACCCAACCCGGTGTTCAGAGTTCCACTGCAACTTCTTTAAAAGCTACCAGGAGTGCATCAGAAGCTACAGCAGAACAGAGAAATGCAGATGGTGTGGTGTCATAAATTTATGCTATGCCAACTGATGTAGTACTCAGTTACATGTGAAGGGTTGATATGAATATTAAAAATGTGAACACAGTTTAGCTAGAGGGAATAGAGAAGGGACCTGTCACAAGTTTATATTAAAGAGAAAGAGCAAAGAAACATTAATAATAAGGTAGGTGGAGAGATGATTGTTACCAAAAACATTGTATATCTGCTCTTATGCTGAGTTATACACATCTCACTGCACAGCCAGCATATGCGCCACGTTTGCTGCAAGTCATCATCACCAGCATTTAGTTGCATCTGCCTATAACAAATGACAAAAGTATGTCTGCTAACAGAAGTTCAACATACGTACGGGTCTGCACTGCCACATGTATTTGCATTTGCTTTCTGAGCATGCGCAGTGTGTAATCACACAAGATACGCAACCTAGCGTTGTACTCACCCTGCTTCAGCCCCTGTGTGGGCAAAAACAACATCTGGGAATTATGAAAAATATGGGAATGAAGTAGGGGTAGGGGTGTGCAAGTGATGTGCACGTCGTGGACACTTCACAATCTAGTGTACGACAATGCAACGAGTCGTTACATGCTGGAAGTAACAGCACCGAGGCATTCATTGCATCGCCCCTTCTGCCATGCAGCACAGAAGAGGAACGACCATCATGAACAATGGATCGGGCATACACACTATACGATGTAAATGATATATCATTCCGATCAGCGTCAGAATTATATATGGTACGATTCATTGTATAGTATGTACCCAGCTTTTGGTGGGCAGACTATGGAAGGGATGACAAATATTGGTATGTGACAATATAATAACAAAAACGCTACTTAGAAATGTTATTACATGCCATTAAATGTGTCAGTAACAAAGAAATATAGCTTTACTTTAGAAACAGAAGAAGCTATACGCATATACACTAAAATCAGCTGCTTCTCACTGCTCATTCATTTCCAGGCAGCTTGTCCTCCCACACATGTGGGTGCGGTCATATGGCAAATCATCGTTTCTTTTCATACCTATTGATTTACAGTCCAGAAAGGCAGATGTGACTCCTTCCTTTTTGGAACTCCTGGTATAACTGTGGCTCTATAGGCTTTCCATTAGAGGTCATATGGAATGTTTGACAATTCAAATATGGTGCCAATTACATTAGGTGGAACTAACTTGTAATAGGAAAAATAGCTGGCACTAATCTGTGCTAAAACTACCACCTCCAAAGTAAATGGGTCATTGTGTGCACAGTGCACCCGCGTGAGGATTAATTGTCAGTTGTTTCACTGGCAGATTTATTTCCCTTCCTTATGGAGTAACTGAAGTCGGAAAACGTGAATTTATTGAAGTTGTGTATTTTCAGCCTATGTTGCTATGTTACAATAAATTGCAAACACTAAGCAAAATGCAAATAGGGTCAAGATGCATAAATTTCACACAGGGCATCAGAAACAAATTTCACTAAAATGCTCACATTCCAAAACACGTGTGTGTGTGTATGTGTGTGTGTACGTGTGTGTGTGTATGTGTGTGTGTCATTAGGTCCTAATACTCCCCACAATTCCAGCCATTATTCTACTCATTCTGCCCACCAGTGCTTAAAGTGGTCTGAACTCACCCCCCCCTCCTAGGTGCCTCTTTCATAAAGGGACAGTGCACGTCATAGGCGTGCACCAAAAAAGGGGCATGGTTTCAAAAGAAAGGGGTGTGGCCACACAATTGTATTCCAATTCAAATTACGCCACACAGTCTTATTCACATTACACCGCACATTGGCCCCGATTCAGACTTGCTCACGGCCGAATGCAGCTCGTAGTGTCTGTGGGCATTTTTTTTGTCTCCAGGCTGCTTGCAAAGCTGTGTGTCCACCCACAGCTTGTGCGAGCAGGCTGGAGACCAATCGCGACCATCAGGCTTGCGTCGAGACCCTGGGGTGGGGTCTCGGTTGCCGCGAGCCCGAGTGGAGTCCCTGCTCTAATAGAGCAGGAAGTCCAATACTGACATCAGTAGGTCCTCCCACAAATGCCAGGCGTTCCTAAGGGAACGCCTGCATTTGTGCAGCCACCCCTCCTACCCGCCTACAAAACGGGGCGAGCTGTCACTCACCAACGACAGCCGCCCCGTCTTGTAGCGAGCCCCGTAGCGACTGAAGTTCAGTCGCTCGGCGTAGCTTGCGCATGTGCACGCCGGAGGCAGTGGCCAAACATCGAGCCGCTTGCGAGTGCTGTGCGCTCGCGAGCGGCTCTGAATCAGGCCCATAGTACCCCTGGTTCACATTACACCACATAGTAGTGTCCCTTATTCATGTTTTGACACATAGCAGTGCCCCTTATACACAATCCCCAAAGCAGTAGTGCCCCTTTCTTTATTGAAAGATAGCAGGTACAGCAATACTCACTGTTACATGTACACTGGTGATGAAGCAGAGCAGGGTTCTATACAGCTCACCAGCTGGTGATTGTATGCTGCAAACGGGTAGTGGTACAGGAATGCTGGAACAGCTTTATATGCAGACATTAACCAGTTATCCTTAGGATCTAAGTGGGAGACTGTCACTCCACACATAGAACCTCATTCAGAGTTGTACACGAATGCTGCCGCAGCTGTAATTTTCACAGCTGTAGATATGCGAAGACGTACTGAGATACCCACTTGAGCCATCACAACTGCGTACACATACGCAGCATTAGATGTAGATCTTGCAAACATCGACTTTGAGTGAGTCTATGTTCACTCAGAGTGGCCGCTGTAACTGTGACGCCAATGACATGTTTCCTGCGTATGGGATCGCAGACGCAGGATGTGACCCCCGAAGACACTCCTGCGATTTTAGTTGACGTTCCCCATTGCTTCCCCCAAATACTCCCTGACTGCCAATCACACTGCAAATAAAGACTTGCATTGGGCAACTACAGTAATGTATCTTGACGCATACACAATGCAACTCAGACATGCGCAGTGGTAAAACAATTGCTCCTTAAAACATAGGCATAGTGTACAACTCTGAATCAGGCCCATAGAACAAAGTAAATATGGCTTCAGTAACATGTGCAGTAGTACATAAGACTGGAGGTCGAACCTCCCTGCAGACTCTGGGTCCTAGTGCATGGTCCTAGTGCACAGTCCTAGCATGTATGTACAGTGAGGAGACAGTGCATGAGCGTACTGCTTTCTAACAATGGCAACCACCATTTGCATCACTATCACTACTATCATACACAAGAGATACTGTATGATGGACAATGGATCCAGGAGGTGACAGAGAAGCCCATAGTGCCTCACTTTTCAGAGTGGTACTCATGCCACCCAAAAGACTTCAAAGGTGAGGTAGAATATTCATAACCTATTATTTCCATCTCAAAGTGTCTATGCACTTTTGCCACAATTGGGCTAACCCAATATGATTCCTCTTCGCAACACAGACCTCTTGAACATAGGAGGGAACCAATGCCATCTGAATATGCTGTAGGTTTCAGAGTTTGATGAATGAAGGTCCACATATTACAGTATCGGAATGGTGAACCGGTTTGTGAGTGAATGGTAAGTAGGAGATATCAGTAATATATCCTACAATGGGTCAGTTACTTCTGTCCATCAAAAGATGGTGAAAAATAATTTTTTAAAGGAATGATAAATGGGTCCTGTCACGATTCACAAGGTTTGTGTGTATGCGTATGCATGGAGTAGTCAAAATACTTGGATAAGGTTAATTACTGCTGTCAGGTGAAATGAAATAATGATTTACAGGTTGAGTCTCCCATATCCAAATATTCCGAAATATGGAATTTTTTTAGCATGACTGATATAGTGAAACTTTTGCTTTTTGATGGTTCAATGTACATAAACCTTGTTTAAAGCACAAATTATTAAAAATATTGTATACAATTACCTTCAGGCTTTGTGTATAAGGGATATATGAAACAAATTTCATGTATGTACATAAACTTTGCTTGAGCCACAGAATTATTGAAAATATTGTGTAAAATTACCTGCAGGCTGTGTGTATAAGGTGTATATAGAACATAAAAGCATACTATGCTTAGATTTGGGTCCCTTTCCCAAGATATTTCATTATATTATGCAAATATTCCAAAATACGGAATATTCCGATATCCAAAATAGCCCTGGTTCCAAGCATTATGGATATGGGAGACAACCTGTATTAGCAAACAAGGGTTACTCATGAATGCAGGAATTGTCAGATTTAAAACAGAACAGTACAGGAGTAATGCAGATGGATGATCACTAAACATAGACAAAGGACCTCATTCAGAGCCACTTGCTATTTGCCGTCGTTCGTTCAAAAACAAGGGGTGGCTATTCAAATGAACTCGTTCGCTCATTGCGGTCTGTTCACGCCTCTAAGTCTGAACGAGCGAGCAAAACTTGCGGTCGTAATTTTGAAAAATACGCCCCCTGGCCGCTCGCACCATACGTCATGTCCGCTATCTATTAGATTAATCGAGTACATCGAACAGCGTATGAACTGCTCGCTATTCTTGTGGTTGGTTTTTCCTACCACTATATTGCAAGCAGTTCTGACTATAAAACAACCAGGTGACGTGGTCAATGACGCTGCTGTTTTAATTATGAACACCCTTAAAACGCCCGTTTTGACCTTTAAGCACGCCTGCGTTCTTAACTCCACTCCCCGTTTTCAAGCAACTTCCCCTGTTACCACCCACATACGCCTCATCCTGTCACTCAAAGTAGCAGGCATTCGCTATATAGCGAACAAAATGATTTTCGGCCGCACTGACTGGTTCGCGCATGCGTATTACAATCCGTACGCATGCGCAGTTGTGCGAACATCGCTCAGTGCGAACGAGCGGCCGCTTACGAGCGGCTCTGAATCAGGCCCAAAGTTCAGTTTGCTGATGTAGATGAGGGTGATGTAGTCAGGAAGCAGACGGTCTAAATCCCGACCGCCGGCTTCCCGACTTTCTAATCCCTGCAAGGTACTAATGACAGACGTCGAAATCCTGATGCCTGTCATTAGACCTACGCCAGGAGCCCGACACCTGGCTTACCGATCGCAGGTAAGCCGGGCGCCGACAGACGCGGCGGGGGGGTTAGTTTAGGGGCTCCCGGGGGGACTTAGAGGGGTATTCAATATGAAAGGTTAACTTCCCTGGCGAAGTTAATGTTTCATATTGGAGTTTTTTTCTGCGTAAAGGTATGATGCGCGCTCCCGCTTATCCCCGTATTCAAAATAAAATTAACGAAAACGGGAATCTCCGAAGTTGGATTTGCGTAAAGTTACGAATTTTTCCTTAAAATAATTGTAAGACCCCCCTAAAGTTGTACAAACATGGGGGAACACTATGGGTACCCCCGTTTTAGCCTTTAATTGAAAGTCGGGGATTTAAATAGCCGCAGCAGGTATGTTTTTTCCGACATTGAAGAAGTGATGCAGAAGAGCAGTTAGGTTATTTTTTTCATTTTTTTAAGTGGTCCCATCAAATTTGGGGTACATGAAAATGGGTACTAGCATATTTTTAAGTCCCTAAAATCAGTTTTTAAAAATTCTGCATTTGTGCACCTGCCGCTATAATTCTATTCTAGAAAACACCTGCCGCATACTTGCAGAATAGCCTTGAACCTATTTCCCTATTGTTTAACAATTTTTTCAATTTTTTTTTTTTTTTGCACCCCAATTTTTAAATACATTTTTTGGGGTGTCCCTATTTTTTTTGAAAACTTTTTTGACACAGTTCTTTTTTAAATGTCAATCTCAGGGGTGCAGGCTATTTTTTTAAGCCTGCACCCCTAAACCCCAATTCTGCACTTTTTTTTGACACCTATTCAATGGTGAAAAGTTATCACTGTTTTTTATCAAAGACTTTTCAAAACTGCGATAAGTCTTTGAAATTGAATATGGTGTAAAACTAAAACCAGCGATATTAACACAAAAAACGATGCTATCGCACCCATATTGAATACCCCTATTAGGGTTAGGCACCCCCGGGGGGAGGTTAGGGTTAGGCACCCCCCCTGGAGTCTTAGGCAGAGGGGAAGGGGGGGTTAGGTATAGGCACTTGGGGGGGGGAGCTTATGGTTAGGCACCCCTAAAGGAGGGTTAGGGGGTAGAATAGGGTTAGTTAATACTTACCTTTTGACATTCGGGATCTTCAACCCTGCCGGGTTTCCGCTGTTGGGATTTGAACTGCTCCAGCCATGCAGCTGGCAGTAATACCTACAACACCCTAGATGAGCAATCACTGAGTTCTGAATGGGAATATTAACAGGCAATGTAAATACAGGTGTACTGGCTGGACCCGGACTGGATACACACACTAATATCCAAGGTAGCAAATGCAGAGCAAAACAGGTACAGATGGAGTGAGGTAGACGTAGTAATTGCTGATAACAAGTCCAGAGGAATTGGAATACACATAAACAAAGTCCTGGTCAGTTGGTGCAAGGTAAGAAATATTAATGTCCTTGATTACTCACACAGGGAAGCAGGAGAAAACCTTGGTTGCAGTGAGCAAGGATCCAAAGTGGTAACAGGCAGAGATAATATGGCAATGGTAAACTTGGAGCACAGTCACAGAGGTAGACTAGATGACCTGGCATTGATTGCTCAATTCTGAGGAAATATAAAGCTAATTCCCAGCTGCAACCCACAGCTGCTTGATTTAGGCAATCAGGTCTGCATATCAAAGACTAGCCAGGGTGGAATGGGCTAGGCAGGCCTCAGGCACAAAGTAACACCAGAGGCAAGGAGGAGGAACTGCACAGACAGTGACAGGTCCATTGGAGATGGTAGTACAAGAGTACAACATCAGCAAATGGGTTGTGTGTGCTGCATTCTTCAGATTTGAGGACCTTAAAAGGAAGTGGGTACTCCATTCAGCCATTCTGCAAGAGGTTCCATGGCCAGTACAAATATAAAGGTGCAAAGAGGACACCATTGATGGTATATACCCTTATATATTCTGTTATACATTGTATAAACACATGACTACAAGGAAACACAACAGCATGGTAGGTAGATTGCTCTCCTAGAATGCCGGGCCACAGTTTCCTTTCCGACCAAGGCCCGTATTCAATTAGAGGCGAAAAGTCGGAGAAGTTTCACCTGTCCGACTTTCCGCCTCCTTTGCCTGTTTCAGAGACAAAAACTTTTCACGTGCGTCACTGCTTTTCTCCCTATTCAATTCCTAAACATGCGAAAACGGAAAGCGGCCAATGCGGAAAAGTTGAAAAGTACTATCAGAAGTGGGGAAATCAGTCTGTACCCCAAAAAAGATGCACTAACATAGGGAATCAATGTAGACGTGTACTAATAGCCCTAATAAAATTGTTTGGGGTACTTAAGTAGTACCTTCTTATTATTGGTGAAGAATGGCATAAAGCAGTATTTTTTTGTGAAAATAAGTACTCCAGTCAAATTTGGGGTACTTGAAAATGGGTGCTAGCATATTTTAATATTTCTAAAGTGAACTTTTAAAAAATGTCTAAAACGCACCTGCTACATGCACCTGCAAACCCCCAAACACCTGGCCCATCCTTGCAGACCCCCAAGAAGTCTGTTTCAATTGTTTTTATGCTTGTCCCCCCACTTTTTACTTTTTCGCCCCAAAAATGAATGTACTTTTTTGAGGTCGTCTTAGTTTTTTTTTATATTTTTTTGCCAGATTTGTCCTTTGTGGGAATGTCCTAACGGCTCTGGGTCGGTTCCCCATGTTTGCACCCCAAAATAAAGATTTTGCACTGCTTTTCACCTGCTATTCATTGGAGAAACTTTTTTGCCTATTACAGTGCATTGAGTTTCCGCTTAGGCAAATTCTGCCTGGAATTGAATTTGAAGGTAAGTTCCGAACAGGCGAAAAGCGGCAATAGGCGAAACTTTTTCGCCAATTACGGCTTTTCGCCTCTAATTAAATACGGCCCCAAGGCTCTTTGGAAAGGTATGAAAACCAATAGTAAATAATTTAGCTGAGTGATTAAAGTGCCACGATGGAATCCAAAAACCTACTTCCAAACCCAAACCTGCGCAAAACTTCAGTTATATAGCACCAATGGGGCTGGATGAAGACCTTTTTCACTTCTAATGAAAGTAATAGCGCAGAACATATTTTGAGCATCAGAATCACCAATGATATTTACGTCCTTTAGCTTTATGTTTTATCTACACATCTACCCCTACCATAGCAGTGCATATGACAGTGTGGAGAATGGTAAATTGATGTCTAAAGTGGTTAAGGTGTATAGTACCTTTAGAATAGGAGTATTAAATTGTATAATGGGACCTGCAAATAATATTTTAGCATTAAACCTAGTCTGATCTCAAAAAAAGTATTTGATTAACTGTTGTTGACAGCCGGGTTCTTGGTATGTGGCTGTACACTGCAAGTTGCTCAGATCCCTTTGGTGTTATTACATGGCTCATTAATATCACAGTGAAGTCCAGCTAACTCCTGACTCCTTCAGGGACATGATTTCCAAATCTGCTCAGGTGTTTTAAACTAATAATATCTTCTCCTTTTTGTGACTAATTGTATCCCAGCGCATATTATTATTACTATTGTTTATTTATATAGCACCACCATATCACAAAGCGTTGTACAGAGATATTCAATAATTCTCATCAGTCTTTATCCCTTTGAGCTTGCAGTCTAAAGTCTCTACCACATTCACAAGGCAGTCCGTTTTAGCCAACAAACAATTAACCTACTAGTATACAGTATATTAGAGGAAACATACAAATGCCATACTGATAGGGCCCTGTTTGAAATCGAACCCATGACCTGTGTGAGACATTTATACTAAGTTCTATACCATTGTGCTGTCCACAGTAATTATGCAGAACAGACAATTAGGGTGGAATTGAATTGTTGTTTTATGAGTGCCCAACAGAGCGATTCAATTGTTGCTCCAATTGCTCGCAAATACTTTGGGCATCCACATTTCTTTTCGCCGCATCCTGAGGTGGCGAGCAGAAATGTGTGAAAAAGTCCGGCTTTTGGGTGCCCAAATGGCACTTTTCATGTCCTTCCCATTAGTTTAGTTGCTTTGTGCAGCTAATCACGATGCTCTTGGGCGCGACAAGCACAATAATTAGTGGGCACCGAAAACAATTGAATTGCTCCATTGGGTGCTCATAAATTATCGCCGCCCAAAAAACCAATTGAATCATAACCTTAAGCAGTCCATACACGGTGCGATAAAGCAGCCGATCCGACGGATTGGTACAATTTGGCTGCTATATCGCACGTGTATGGGCATGATGTCGGACCGAGCGCACACCCGTTGGGTCGTACATCGCACCCCCTGATCTTACTGCAGGTTCGTTGATCGGGGGATGCGATGTGCGATCCCATGCAGCGCTATGCGGGCATGGGAGGGGGGAGCCGGCATATCGGATGGTCAGTCACCCGATCGCACTGTGTGTGAGGACCGCCCGATGTTGGACTTCGGATCCCCCGTGGAGTCGCACGGTGCCTATCGCACCGTGTATAGCCCGCTTTAGAGGCTGATTCAACTTAACAGGCTTTCACGTGCTATTTTTAGCATGCATGAGTCCGCAAACCCTCGCTATTCAATTAAAAAAGGCTTATTGTGATACCAGCAAAATAATTGTAGAGCACACAACCTAAGTAAAGCGCATGAAAAGTGAAAACTAAGGAAAATCACACTGAAACCCCCAGAAAATGGCAAATAAGATTTAATAGGTGTCAAATGGGGGATACGTTTAAGATGCCGGCGGTCGCAATCCCGACCGCCGGCATCTAGAATCCTTAATCCCGGCTAGGGTTAAATGACAGGCGTCTATAATCCAAACTTAGGTTTAGGCCGCGGGGAAGGGGCGGGGTTAAGGTTAGGCACTTAGCGGGGGGATTAGGGTTAGGCACTTGGGGGGGAGGTTAGGGTTAGTCACCCCTAAGGAGGGTTAGGGTTAGCATAGAATAGGTTATACTTACCTTTAGACGATCGGGATTTCCAGCGCTGTCAGTCTTCCGCTGCCAGGCTCTGCTGTTTTGTCGGGCTGCCGCAGCCGGGATTCGAACTGCCGGTCATGCGGCAGCCGGTATTCCATACCGAATGCGTCAAATGGCTGATTTTTTACAATTTTTTATTAACAGTGTAAACATGATAGTGAGCAAGTGTTTTTCACCATTTAAAGCCTCTAGATTATGTCTGTAATGTGACTTTTAATTGTTTTTAAGCAAGTTTCAAAAATATTGGAAAAAACACTTGTAACTCCCAGATACAAGTTCACAAACTTATTTCCCATCTATACAACACTACAAAATACGTATCCAATAATTCAACCCTTTTTTTTACGTTTTTCAGAAAATCACCTGAAAAATTATTATTCAATGAGAGGGGTGATTTTTACCTTAAAATTAAGATTTTTTTTCCTACTTTTCACCTGCTGCACACTAAAATCCACATTAACTAACATTGATATTTGCGTTAACACAAATTTCTAATTGAATAAGAAAACAGAGTCCACATTGACGGAACTCGCAGCTAATTGTATTCTGGCCTTGGAGTACATCACAATCCACTGATATAATTTGTCTCATGCATTGTCAGTATAAGACATATGTTTGTAAGACTAATGTGTCATGAGGAGTGTGATATGAAAAGTCAACATTCAGAATGTCGACACCAGACTGTCCACAGGTTCTGAATGTCGACATGTTTATAATGTCTACTGTCAAAATGTTAAATGTCAAAGTTTTTTGATGTCCACATATTGCGCTTGTTGACCTAAAGTCCATGTTGAAATTCTGACTGTCGACATTGTGGTGTCAACATACTGAAAGTCAACATTCTGACCGTCTCCCTTCATAAGGTGGTATTTCCTTTTGGGAATCAGCTTTGCACACCGTTACTGTCTGGTCACATGCAGGGTCTGGTGTTAGCTCTCAGACGCACATGCCTCAGTTACACTGAGCACATTAAGCATCTAAAGCTCTTATTGTCAGCATCATTAAAATGCGCTCCTGCTGAGTCTGTGTGGTATTGAACAGATGCCAAACCACACTTGTAAAAAGATGCTGCCAGTGTCCCAGTGAAGTAGGAGAGAACAGTGTAGATGAAACTGGTAGTAAGGGGCCTATCAGTGGCGTAACTGCATCCCAGACGCTCGGAGGCAAGTTATAATTTGGTCCCCCCCCCCGTCACAGCCGCTGACACTGTAATGTAGCAATTCGCATGCAGACAGGCTATAGATAGACAAAGGCAGCAGCTGACGGTCTGACATGAAGCTCTCCACTAGTGAGTGTATGGTGGCTTCTCAGGTGCCGGGAAGGGGTGCCATGTATTGGCCGGCCGTGATGGTACACTCTAGGTCAGGGGCGGATTGGGCCACCGACTGCGGGAAAGTTCCCGCTGGGCCAGTCCCCTCACTTCCCCTCTGGGCCGGTCCCCTCTCCCCCCTGCTGGGCAGCTCTACGCAGCCGGCGGCTCTAACGGTCGCTACCGCGATCGGAGCTCCGCTCCGAACAGGTAGCCGGCGTGAATGAGCTTCTGCACATGCGCAGAAGCTCATTCACAAGTGAAATGGCAGAGGGAGGGCTGCTGTTCATACCGAGCCACAGCAGCTCTTCCCATGGGGCATTGCGGAGCACGTGAGTGACACCTCACGGCTCTGCCTCCAGCATCCACCACCAGTCCAGCGCAGGATCCGGGAAGGGGACATGGATGGGGCAAAGGTGGCCAGGCACGGCGACAGGCAGAGAGAGGCCCCGAGGTTGTGAAGGGCAAACAGGGAAGCGCTGCATAATTATTTACATGTGCCGGTAACTGACCAAAACAAACTAGCTACTCTGCCAACCCTGCTGTGACCCCACCCCCAGCTACCCACGTCACTTTGTACGCACTGCGCATGTGTAATGATCCCGCGGTGGTAGCGTCATTACATACATGAGGAGATGCTGCATCCGCCCCGCACCGGCTCTTCTGTGCCTCTCCGTCTCCCTGCAGTGGCCCCTAAAGAAGAAGTAGGCAAGATGACTGATGACAGCAGACACCCCTTCAATCCCTGAGGAAGCTACAGCGGCACTTTAGGAGACGAGTGTGTGGTGGTGGTAGGTGTATAGTTATTTTATTGAATATCTCTCTCTCTCGTGTGAATGTGTATATATTTATATAGTATTTGAGGTGTGTGATTATATATATATATATATATATATATATTCACACACACTGTAAGTAGGTTTGACACTCCCCCTATAGCTAGGCTAAATTGCCTGTGTGCCCCTGGAATAAATCATGTAGATAACCATTGATTGACAATCTATCCTCCTGAGGACGAGGCTTAATTCATCAAAGACTGTGGTGATTTGCCGGACTGGGCATTTCAATGAAATATATATATATCCTATATTCCCATGTGACTGCACTCATTTTTTCAACAGGGGCTTCATAGCTCCACATGGGGATACATGAATATTGTATGTGTGTGTGTGGTCACGCGCGTATACAGTATATATACCTACATACATATATCTGTATATATTATATAGACAGTGTCTTATATTTATTTATATATGTATTAGCACACACAAGGAAGGGTTGTGGAGTTGCAGGGCAGTGGTGTGGGGCAGTTGAGGGGGGCCCCCAGAGACAACAGCGTACCAGGCCCCAAGGTTTCTGTTGCCTGCCCTGGAGGTGGCAGTGCTGTTTCAGGACTGGAGCAAGTGGCCGCGACTGGCAGTGAGTGAGTCACAACTTATCCACATGATGTGACATATGACTCTATATTTATATATATCATATTGTGGGGGCACTGACCCCCGGGGAGGGCACCGGAGCAGGATACCACAGTGGAGCACTGGAGGTATATATTTATATATGTGTGTATAATTATATATATAAATATAATATATATATATATATATATATTATATTTATATATATAATTATACACATATATAAATATATACCTCCAGTGCTCCACTGTGGTATCCTGCTGCGGTGCCCTCCCCGAGGGTCAGTGCCCCCACAATATGATCATGAAAAAAGCATGGGCGGCACTCAGAGACTTTTCAAACTTCAATCAAAGAACCCCATAGTAGGGGAATTTATTGTGCACAATAAATTCCCCTACTATGGGGTTCTTTGATTGAAGTTTGAAAAGTCTCTGAGTGCCGCCCATGCTTTTTTCATCAATATATATATATCTATCACATCCTACAAGTTGTGTAAGTTTTGTCATGATCATTATTTAGGCGATGCTTAGGATGTGATGTGATTATAATATTATGACATCTAAGGCATCACAACTTGTGGGATGGCATGTGAAAAAAATATATACAGTACTGTATATATTATGTGTGTGTATGTGTGTGTATATATATATATATATATATATATTAGGGGTGAGCGGGTTCGGATTTCTGAAATCCGAACCCCCCCGAGCTCCCCCGATCCGAGTCCGATCCGAGTCAGGCTCGACTTTTCCCGCCTGACTCGGATCTGAAATCGAGGCAAAACTTCATCATCCCGCCTTCCGAGTCTCGCGGGTTTTGGATCCTATATAAGGTACCCGCGTCGGCGCCA
This sequence comes from Taudactylus pleione, assembly GCA_031769625.1. NCBI lineage: Eukaryota > Metazoa > Chordata > Amphibia > Anura > Myobatrachidae > Taudactylus > Taudactylus pleione. The sequence continues at coordinate 7,182,318 of JAUIMM010000307.1, forward strand.
TTTTCTCACTCGGCTGTGGACAGTGAAGAGGGAGGGTGGGAGTTAGGGCTGGCTGGGCTGTGTAGTGTAGTGTAGTGTAGTGCTGCTGTTGTCCACTACTTCAAAGTCCATAGGGGCTGGCTGTGTTGTGCTGTGCTGCTGTTGTTAATAGGGGCTGTGTCCACTACTTCAAAGTCCATAGGGGCTGGCTGGACTGTGTTGTGCAGTCAGTTCTCCATAGGGGCTGTGTCCACTCCAAAGTCCTGTGCAGTGTCCCAGTCCTAAAGGGGTGCTGTAGTGTTGTCCAGGGGGTGCTCTGTCCATCAGGGGTGCTCCCCCCAAGTGCTAAAAAAATAATATATTTTCTGTGTTTGTGAATTGTGTGTGCAGTAGCCGCACGTGCATCAACAAAGTAGTGCCAAGCGTGCGCCTGTGTCATAAGTAAAGGGCCGGCTGGCTTGACCGTTAAAGGGTGCTGTAACCCCCAAAGTACACTCCAGTCCAAACCCAAAAAAAAAATATTTTCTGTGTTTGTGAATTGTGTGCGCAGTAGCCGCACATGCATCAACAAAGTAGTGCCAAGCGTGCGCCTGTGTCATAAGTAAAGGGCCGGCTGACTTGACCGTTAAAGGGTGCTGTAACCCCCAAAGTACACTCCAGTCCAAACCAAAAAAATATATATTTTCTGTGTTTGTGAATTGTGTGCGCAGTAGCCGCACGTGCATCAACAAAGTAGTGCCAAGCGTGCGCCTGTGTCATAAGTAAAGGGCCGGCTGGCTTGACCGTTAAAGGGTGCTGTAACCCCCAAAGTACACTCCAGTCCAAACCAAAAAAAAAATTATTTTCTGTGTTTGTGAATTGTGTGCACAGTAGCCGCACGTGCATCAACAAAGTAGTGCCAAGCGTGCGCCTGTGTCATAAGTAAAGGGCCGGCTGGCTTGACCGTTAAAGGGTGCTGTAACCCCCAAAGTACACTCCAGTCCAAACCAAAAAAAAAATTATTTTCTGTGTTTGTGAATTGTGTGCGCAGTAGACGCACGTGCATCAACAAAGTAGTGCCAAGTGTGCGCCTGTGTCATAAGTAAAGGGCCGGCTGGCTTGACCGTTAAAGGGTGCTGTAACCCCCAAAGTACACTCCAGTCCAAACCAAAAAAAAAATTATTTTCTGTGTTTGTGAATTGTGTGCGCAGTAGCCGCACGTGCATCAACAAAGTAGTGCCAAGCGTGCGCCTGTGTCATAAGTAAAGGGCCGGCTGGCTTGACCGTTAAAGGGTGCTGTAACCCCCAAAGTACACTCCAGTCCAAACCAAAAAAAAAAATATTTTCTGTGTTTGTGAATTGTGTGCGCAGTAGCCGCACGTGCATCAACAAAGGAGCAGCGCCAAGCGTGCGCCTGTGTCCCATAAGTAAAGGGCCGGCTGGCTCATTTCTTAAAGGCTGGTGTAACCCACAAAGTGCACTTCTCTCCAGCAAAAGTAAAGAAATATTTTCTGTGTTTAGCCGCACGTATATATCAAATCGATATAACATAAATGGAGGACCAAACTTTCTCCGATAAAAATAAAATAGAGAAAGAACCACTTCCTCCTAGTGCTGAAGCTGCTGCCACTAGTCATGACATAGACGATAACATGCCATCAACGTCGTCTGCCAAGGCCGATGCCCTATGTCATAATAGAGGGCACATACAATCCCAAATGACAAAGTTCAGGAAAATGACCTTGAAAAAAACATTTAAATCAGCTGTAGAGAAACGTAAACTTACCAATATGCCATTTACGACACGGAGTGGCAAGGAACGGCTAAGGTCGATCCCTAGTATGTTCATGACTAGTGGTTCAGCTTCACATGACGATGGAAGCCCTCCTCCCACTAAAAAAATCAAAAGAGTTAAGCTGGCAAAAGCACAGCGAAGAACTGTGCTTTCTAAGAAGATATCACAAATCCCCAAGGAGAGTCCAAGTGTGGTGGTGGTTGCGATGCCTGACCTTCCCAGCACTGGCCGGGAAGAGGTGGCTCTTTCCACCATTTGCACGCCCCCTGCAAGTGCTGAAAGGAGCACCCACAGTCCACTTGCTGATATGCAAATTGAAGATGTCACTGTTGAAGTACAACAGGATGAGGATACTGGTGTAGCTGGCGCTGAGGAGTAAGTTGGCGAGGAGGATTCTGATGCTGATGTGGTTTGTTTAAATCAGGCTCCGGGGGAGACAGTTGTTGTCCGTGGGATGAAAAAGCCCATCACGGTCATGCCTGGGCAGAAGACCAAACATTCCACCTCTTTGGTCTGGCAATATTTCTATCCAAATCCGGACAACAACTGTCTTGCCATATGTACCTTATATAAAGGTGGAATAAGTAGGGGTAGGGACGTTAACCACCTAGGAACATCCTCCCTTATACGGCACCTGCAGCGCGTTCATAATAAGTTACTGTCAAGTTCAGAAACTTTGGCTAAGACCGTAAGCAGTCCAGGGACACCTAAATCCCGTTGTCCTGTTGTATCCAAGCGTCTGCAAACCACACCGTCAACTCCCTCCTCGTCAATTTCCTCCTTAGTCAGGATCGGAAGTAGTCCTGCAGGCCATGTCACTGGCATGACTGACTCTCCTATCTGGGATTCCTCCGGAGGATCCTGCATTGCTACGCCTCCTGCTGCCGCTGCTGCTGTTGCTGCTGCTGGGAGTCGTTCATCATCCCAGAGAGGAAGTAGGAACACCACTACTTTTACTAAACAATTGACCCTCCAACAGTCCTTAGCGAGGAGGATGAAGTACGACAGCAGTCATCCTGAAGCAAAACGTATAACTGAGGCCTTGACTGCTATGTTGGTGTTAGACGTGCGTCCGGTATCCGCCATTAGTGCAGTGGGATTTAGACAATTGCTGGAGGTAGTGTGTCCCCGGTTCCAAATCCCGTCTAGATTCCACTTCACTAGGCAGGCGATACCGAGACTGTACAGAAACGTCAGAAAAAGTGTCCTCAGTGTCCTGAAAAATGCCGTTGTACCCAATGTCCACTTAACCACGGACATGTGGACAAGTGGAACAGGGCAGACGAAGGACTATATGACTGTGACAGCCCACTGGGTAGATGTATCACCTTACGCAGCAACAGCAGCAGCGTCACCAGTCGCAGCATCTCAGAAACGCCAGCTCGTTCCAAGGCAGGCTACGCTGTGTATCATCGGTTTCAGTAAGAGGCACACCGCCAACAACCTCTTAGAGAAACTGAGGGAAATCATCGCCCAGTGGCTTACCCCACTTAGACTCTCCTGGGGATTTGTGATATCTGACAACGCCACCAATATTGTGCGGGCATTACATCTGGGCAAATTCCAGCACGTCCCATGTTTTGCTCACACAATAAACTTGGTGGTGCAGAATTTTCTGAAAAGCGACAGGGGCGTGCAGGAGACGCTTTGGGTGGCCCGAAAAATTTCAGGCCACTTTCGCCATTCAGCGACTGCGTGCCGAAGACTGGAGCGCCAGCAAACACTCTTGAACCTGCCCCGCCATCACCTGAAGCAAGAGGTTGTGACGCGGTGGAACTCAACCCTCTATATGCTTCAGAGGATGGAGGAGCAGCAAAAGGCCATTCAAGCCTATACATCCACCTATGACATAGGCAAAGGAGGGGGTATGCACCTGACTCAAGCGCAGTGGAGAATGATTTCCGTGTTGTGCAAGGTTCTCCAGCCCTTCGAACTTACCACACGTGAAGTCAGTTCAGACACTGCCAGCTTGAGTCAGGTCATTCCCCTCATCAGGCTTTTACAGAAGCAGCTGGAGAAAGTGAAGGAGGAGCTAAGACGGAGCGATTCCGCTCGGCATGTGGGACTTGTGGATGAAGCCCTTCATTCGCTTTGCCAGGATTCCAGGGTGGTCAATCTGTTGAAATCAGACCACTACATTTTGGCCACCGTGCTCGATCCTAGGTTTAAAGCCTATGTGGTGTCTCTCTTTCCGGCCGACACAAGCCTGCAGAGGTGCAAAGACCTGCTGGTGAATACACTGTCAGCTGAAGCGGAATGTGACACGTCAACAGCTCCTTCTTCATTTTCTCCCGCAACTGGGGCTGCCAGGAAAAAACTTAGGTATCCTAAGCAACCCGCTGGCGGTGATGCAGGGCGGGCAGGACCAAGTTTGGACATCTGGTCCGGACTGAAGGACCTGGCAACAATTTCTGACATGTCTACTGTCACTGCATATGATACTGTCACCATTGACAGAATGGTGGAGGATTACATCGGTGACAGTATCCAAGTAGGCATGTCAGACAGTCCATACCTGTACTGGCAGGAAAAAGAGGCAATTTGGTGGCCCCTGTACAAACTGGCTCTATTTTACCTGAGTTGCCCCCCCTCCAGTGTGTACTCCGAAAGAGTCTTTAGTGTAGCCGGGGACCTTGTCAGCGAAAGGCGTAGGAGGTTGCTTCCACAGAATGTGGAGAAGATGATGTTCATCAAAATGAATTATCAGCTCTTCCAGGGAGACCAGCCTCCAGAACGTACAGAGGGACCTGTGGTGGTGGATTCAAGTGGGGACGAGTTAATACTTTGTGAGGATGAGGATGTACACACTGAAGAGGGTGAGGAATCGGTGGATGAGGAGGATGAGGATGACATCTTGCCTCCGTAGAGCCAGTTTGTGCAGGGACACATTAATTGCCAGCTTGTTTTGTGGGGGCCCAAACGAACCAATCATTTCAGCCACAGTTGTGTGGCAGACCCTGGCGCTGAAATGATTGGTTTGTTAAAGTGTGCATGTCCTATTTATACAACATAAGGGTGGGTGGGAGGGCCCAAGGACAATTCCATCTTGCACCTCTTTTTTTTCTTTGAATTATGTACTGTTTGGGGCCTAGTTTTTCAAACTGCCATCCTGTCTGCCACTGCAGTGTCACTCCTAGATGGTCCACGTGTTTGTGCCGCCCACTCGTATCTCTTAGCATAGTCATCCAGCTACCTCGGTGCAACCTTTTGGATATAAAAACACTATTGTGAGGTGTGAGGTGTTCAGAATAGACTGGAAATGAGTGGAAATTAAGGTTATTGAGGTTAATAATAGCATAGGAGCAGAAAAACACACAAATTCTGTGATTTTAGCTGTTTTTATGCTTTTTTTAAAAAAAAATACAGATCCAAAACACAAAACCCAGAACCCAAAACACGGAAGGGTGGTTTTGGCAAAACCAATCCAGATCCAAAACACGAAGAAAGATCCAGATCCAAAACCAAAACACAAAACACGAAAAGTGGCCGGTGCACACCCCTAGAATAAACCAGTCTTTAGCCAAATTAAAAAGCAGATGCAAACGTTTTTTCTACTTCAGGGTCCATAGTGTATCCACAGAATACCTTGGGGGTATAGGTGTGACGTCAGTCATCGGGCACCATAGAGTTAAGCTTTCAGCCTCCCAGGATGCACTAGGGTCCCCCTCCTATACCCCGCCCCCGAGCCAAGGCACCTCAGTTTAGTTTGGTGCCCGGCCGGAGTCGGGTGCACCTGTTGGAGTGGGGGCTAAGAAGAGCCCCTGAAGTTTTCCTGCATGCAGCTGTGGCTGCACATCTGGATGTACAGCATGGACAGTCAGTCCTGACGTCCATGCTGTCTTCCCTACACCCCCGCCGGTACCAGAACGCCGGTACCGATCCGGGGATGCTGGTGAGCATCTGGGGTCACAGCTAGCGGTGACCCCAGATGTTCCGGACCATGGCCGGAATCAAGGGGGACAGCAAGGTAAGCAGCGGGGTCCCACGGTGGGTCCCCGCTGTCACATGGTCCAGAGTCCCCAGGCAGGGGGCTCCCTGGGGACTGGCTGCAGCGTGGAGCCAGGTAAGAACCTGCGCTTCCACTACCCCCCTGGGACAGCGGACCGCAGCAGAGCAGTAGCGCTGCGGCGTCCCGGGGGTTAAATGCATGCCAGGGGAGCGCACCTTCCTTGTCTCACAGCCGGCGCCTCCCCCGCTGCACACAGCCCTCTCTGCACACTGCCGACTGGCCCTGTGGCAGCGCTCCTCCCCCAGGCCAGCCTCCTCTCTGCTCCTCGGTGGCCATCTTCCTGAACGCATGGTGAACGCTGCTGGAAGCCTGGATGGAGGCATCGTGGTCTGGGTCCCCCCGCATACCTCTCCTCCGCTGTGGTCAGGTCTGTGTATGCAGCGCTGTGTCCTACCAGACTCTGTGTCTGCGTAGTTGATTGATCAGCGCTGGTTAGTGCAGGAATTGATTTTCTTTGCATTGTATGTGACTGTGCTAGCGCTGCTGCCTGTATCTTCTATTCTGACTGTCAGCTTTATTACTGTCCCTGTTCTTTCTGCTAAGCCCTTGCGGGGGCGGTGCTGCAGGGTGGTCTCTCGCCTCTTTAAATTACAATTGGTGAGAGGGGTCACATACTTGGTACCATCATGTCTGAAAGTGATTTTCCTCTCCGACTACAGTGTACTACGTGTAAAGTACCTTTAGCGGAGGGGGAGGGTAGCGCGGAGGGCCTCTGCCGGCAGTGTTTGTCAATGGTGCGGCCTCTTACGGTTACAGCACCGGTACAGGAGCCGCCCTGGGCAGGGTTTCCCACGACAATTGGTGGTACCCCGCAGTCTCCCTATTTCCCCTCTCCCGGTTTCTCAGGAGCCGGCGTGGGTTAACTCCCTGACAAGTTCTGTACAGCACTTGTCGGATGTGTTGCAGGGGGAGGCTGTGATGCTGCCACATAAACGGCCGGTGGCGTCTCTGTCGGCTCCTTATGAGGATGACGAAGGGACGTCTGATGATGGGGAGATTCTGGATCCTTACGATCAGGAACCTCTCCATACTAAGGACGCTGACGCTAGGTCCAAGGTGTATATTCCTGGACTTATTCGGGCAGTCCGCACAGCTTTGGTGATTGAGGACGAAGTTCCCCCAGCTGCTAAATCCAAGTATGCCTATTTTTAAGGATGTGAAGGGTGACGCCACAGTCTTTCCTCTTTCGGGTCAGTTAGTGGACCATTTAAAGGAGGCGTGGAAACAGCCTGGCAAGCGATACCAGCCGCAGAGGCGCCTGGCGGTGGGTTATCAGTTCGCGGATAATTATTTTGCTAAGTCGGAATCCCCTCCACAGGTGGATTCTCATGTGACACGTCTTGTCCGTAGTGCCACATTGCCGATGCCATCCATGTCCTCCCTTAAGGATGCTACGGACCGCAAGGTGGAGATCTGCCTGAAGTCCTCTTATTCCCTTGCGGGGGGGCAGCGCGGCCGGCTATGGCCATTTGCTGGTTTGCCAGAGCAATGGAGTGCTGGGCGGATTCATTGGAGGCGTCCTTTGATTCCGACTGTCCGGCCGAACAGACGGAGTTGATTGGTAATCTCCGTGATTCGGCCACTGATATCAACGAGGCGGCCTTAGACATTAGTACCCTGGTATCTCGAGTTTCTTCAGCAGCGGTGGCTGCTCGTCGCACCTTGTGGTTGCGATCCTGGAAGGCGGACGCTGATTCCAAAAAGGGATTGGAGGCGTTGCCCTTTAACGGAGAAATTCTCTTCGGTCCAGATCTGGACAAGATTGTGGCCACGCTGGCGGCAGCCAAATCGGCATGTCTCCCGTCGGCCGCTGTTCCTTCTGGTTCTGGACCATCGTCCTTTCGGTCTTATAGGGCCCAGGGCAGGCCCAAACCACAGTCTTTTCCCCGACAGGCTGATCCCAAGAAATCGCCCAAGCCCCGGAAGCAGGCATGGAGTACCAGACGTCCGGCCCCTAAGCCTGATGACAAGCCTGCGGCCTGACGGTCCGGTCCTCCCTTTGGGGGATTCCAAAGTGGGAGGCCGCCTGCTGCAGTTCGCCCGGTGTTGGTCGGACACCACGACAGACACTTGGGTTCACGAGGTGGTCTCCCACGGGTACGCCCTCTCTTTCCGGCACAGACCCCCGGCTCGATTCTTCACCACGGGTCTACCATCAGACCAGAACAAGGCCACGGAGCTGCGGAAGGTCTTGCACACTATGCTCCAGGCTGGAGTTATAGTGCCGGTTCCATTCTCCCAGAGGGGCCAGGGTTTCTATTCCAATCTTTTTTTGGTGCAGAAACCCAATGGGTCGTATCGTCCGATTCTCAACCTCAAAGCTCTCAACAAGTCTTTGCGGGTGCCGAAGTTTCGGATGGAGACCCTACGGTCCATCATTCTGGCGCTGGAACCTGGGGACTACATGTTGTCATTGGACATACAGGACGCTTACCTGCATGTCCCTATTCTTTTGCGCCATCAACAGTTCCTCAGGTTTGCAATCCGCAGCGACCACTTTCAGTTTCGGGCATTACCTTTTGGCCTGGCGACAGCACTGCGTGTGTTCACCAAGGTGATGGCGGTCATGGCGGCTTCTCTGCGGCTGCAGGGAGTCCGCATGTTGCCGTACTTGGACGACCTTTTATTAGTGGCAGGATCTCCGGAGCTCCTTCTGCGCCACTTGGACCTGACCATTGCGCTACTGCAACGGCACGGCTGGTTAATAAACTGGCAGAAGTCCACTCTAATCCCGTCTCGGCGGATTCTGCACCTCGGAGCCTTATTGGACTCGGGACAGCAAAGGATCTTTGTGACGGGGGAAAAGATCTCTGCTTTACAGTCGAGGGTGCGCAGTTGTCTGCACAGCCGCCGGGTGTCTCTACACTCGGCAATGAGGTTACTGGGCTCCATGGTGTCGGTGTTCGACATGGTGGAATATGCCCAGTTTCACTCCAGACCTCTGCAGCACCTGATCCTGTCCAAGTGGAACGGGCTGCCTCAGTCTCTGAAGTCCCAGACGATAGTGCTCACCCCGGAGGTTCGCCTGTCCCTTGCCTGGTGGTTGCAGATGACCCATCTCAGCAAGGGACGTCCGTTCTGGGTACCAAATTGGGTCCTGTTGACAACGGACGCCAGTCTTCGGGGCTGGGGAGCAGTTTCGGGTCCACACTTGTTCCAGGGCAGGTGGACGCCGACAGAAGCGGTGCTTCCAATAAAAATCTTGGAACTCCGTGTGGTCTTCAATGCTCTCCAGCAGGCACATCGGGTTCTCCAGGGTCGCCCGGTGCAGGTCCAGTCGGACAACACTACCACCGTGGCCTACATAAACAGGCAAGGAGGAACCCAAAGTCGGGCGGCTCTTATAGAGGTGTCTCGGATCCTGGTATGGGCGGAGCGCAATCTTCCGGCCATATCAGCGGTCTTCATCCCAGGAGTGCTAAATTGGGAGGCAGACTTTCTAAGTCGCCAGGACGTTCATCCGGGGGAATGGTCCCTGCACCCGGACATTTTTCAACTGTTGGTGGACAGGTGGGGTCTTCCAGAGATCGACCTCATGGCGTCCCAGCACAACAACAAGTTGCCGGTGTATGGGTCTCGCACAAGAGACGAAGAGGCGTCTCTGGTGGATGCTCTGTCCGTCCGGTGGATGTTCCGGTTCGCATACCTGTTTCCTCCGGTTTCCCTTCCATGGGTAATCCGGAAATTCAAACAGGAAGGAGGGACGCTCCTGTTGATAGCTCCCACGTGGCCCAGACGGCACTGGTTCTCAGACCTTCAGGGTCTCTCCCTGGACAGTCCTCTGCGGTTGCCGCTACGACCGGACCGTCTGTCGCAGGGTCCTTGTCTTCACCCGGACCTGACTCGGCTGTCTTTGACGGCGTGGCTGTCGAGACAGCCATGTTGAGGTCCAGGGGGTTTTCCAGCTCTGTTGTGCGTACTATGTTACGAGCTCGGAAACCGTCTTCCGCGAGGATATACCATCGCGTGTGGCATACGTTCTTCCAGTGGTGTCGACCGAGAGGTTATGCACCGCGGGAGTTTCGTCTGTCTAGGATACTCGCCTTCCTACAAGCGGGACTAGATCATGGGCTTCGCCTTGCTTCTTTGAAGGTACAGGTTTTGGCCCTGTGTGTCTGGTTTCACCGTAGGATTGCTACAATCCCGGATGTGCGCACCTTTTTGCAAGGTGTTCTCCGCATTCAGCCGCCCTTTGTTCCACCTGTGGCGCATTGGGATTTGGCTGTGGTCATGAGAGCTCTCCAGGGACCGCCGTTTGAACCACTGGGCTCATTGGACCTTAAATGGCTAACAGCTAATACTGTTTTCCTTCTGGCCATAGCTTCGGCCAGACGTGTTTCTGATTTAGGGGCTCTTTCTTGTAGACCCCCTTTCTTGATTTTTCATGGGAACAGGGCAGTGCTCCGCACGGCCTGAATTTCTTCCCAAAGTTGTTTCCCAGTTTCATGTTAACGAGGAAATAGTTGTTCCGGCCTTTAACTCACCTGGTCTTTCAGTGGGTGAGGCCACTTTGGATGTTGTGCGGGCCTTAAGGACTTATGTTGACCGCACTTCTTCGTTTAGGAAGTCGGACACCTTGTTTGTCCTCTATGGCTTCCGTAAAAAGGGTTGGCCTGCTTCAAAGCAAACTTTGGCAGCCTGGATCCGTATGGCTATTTCTGAAGCTTATCTTCATGAAGGTCTGCCGGTTCCTCCTTCTTTGAAGGCTCATTCCACTAGGTCTGTGGGTCCTTCGTGGGCAGCTCGACGTGGTGCCTCTGCAGTCCAGATCTGCAAGGCTGCTACGTGGTCCTCTGTCCATAGCTTCGTGAGGTATTACAGGTTTGACACCTTCGCCTCTCAGGATGCTTCCTTCGGGCGGCGGATTCTCCTTTCAGCACAGGAGCGTCCCCACCCTTAAAGGATACTGCTTTGGGACATCCCCAAGGTATCCTGTGGATACCCTATGGACACTGAAGTAGAAAATATGAGATATGGTAAGAACTTACCTTTGTTATCTCTATTTCTACGAAGTCAATAGGGTTCCACAGGACTCCCGCCCTGTCGCACCTGTGCTGCAGATGGGCTTTGGTCTGGTCACCGGTTTTTCCGTCTCTCTCTGGTGAGAATGTGATTCTTGTGTGTATCCAGATCTTCTTTCTCTCTCTTCCTTCTCCTCCTCCGGCCTATGGCTTGATAACTAACTGAGGTGCCTTGGCTCAGGGGCGGGGTATAGGAGGGGGGACCCTAGTGCATCCTGGGAGGCTGAAAGCTTAACTCTATGGTGCCCGATGACTGACGTCACACCTATACCCCCAAGGTATCCTGTGGAACCCTATGGACTTCGTAGAAATAGAGATAACAAAGGTAAGTTCTTACCATATCTCATATTATTGCAAAAGTTGACACGGTAATATGTTGAATGCTATTTTATGGAAAGCAGTTTATGTCTAATTTGTCTAGTTATCATGTAATGTGCCTTGCCTTTTCACTTGTTATGCACCATTACATTATAATTACTGCATCTGTTCTAGTTATTGTGGGATTAACTGTAACAGTGAAAATAGCATTGAAAGGATTCAAATAATTTCAGTTGACTGATTGAGACCTTTTTTTTAGGAAATAGATTTGCATAAATACTTTAAATCACTTCTAACAAAACTGTCAGATCACTCATTTTTACTGTATTTAGTGCATGCATATCTTTGAATTATATGACAGTCAGATGACTATTACCATTTGTAGTTTAAAACAGCATTCCACGATAATCTGTCAATTTTCACTGACCTACTGCTTCCACTCAGTGAATCATTGTACCAGCAGGAGTGCAAGTACATTCTTTTTGTATGCAAGGTAACCCACAAATGCTGGACAGCTTTATTGTTACACTGCAATTTAGATTTGAGTTTGAACACACCCCTTCCAAATCTAATTCTCGCTGCACATATTACATCTGCCCCACCTGCAGTGCAGCATGGTTTTACCAAGATGTAAAGTTATGGTGCATACACATGGGACGATCGTCAATGATAACAATATCTTTGGGGCTAGATGACAAATTGTAGCTTGGCGGGATAAGAGTTGGCCCATGAGCAGTGCGCCATCCTTAAAAGTTGATTTTAGGTTTGAACGAGTTGGGTACGGGATGCCAGCGCTTGGGAACCCGACAGGGTTAGGATACCGACACCTGTCAGTAGGTATCATAACCCTCCCCCCTAGTGCCTAAACCTAACCTCCCCGTAGTGCCTAAACCTAACCCTCTCCCCCAATGCCTAACCCTCCCCTTAATGCCTATCCCTAACTCCTGGGATGCCGGCAGTCGGGATATCGGCGCTGAGATTCTGACTGGTGTGGGGATTCCAGCGCTGGTATTGTAAGCCCCAGCATTCCGACAACCGGTATTTCAACTATCTCAAATTTGAACACATGGGATGATTTTTCAAACTCTGAAAAGCTGTTTTGTTGGAGAAACTGGATGTTTGCACAAGCTATGTATTTTCCCTTTGCCCTATATTAAGGTAGAACTCCCGGGTCCGGTAACAGAATCCTTACATGGCGGTACCCTAAGAAAAGCAGTTAAAAATCGCTTTGTTCTTTAAATAGAGCATTTGTTCAATGCAGTTTACATTTTTTTGTACACAAAACTGTAACTCATCATTGCTGTGCTGTTATTGACTAAGGAACACATGTGTAGAGGCAGCGGTACACACGGGTATTGGCAGCGGTACACACGGGTATTGGCAGAGGCACACATAGGTAGGGACAGTGGTACATATAGGTAGGACAGAGTAACACATGGTTATTGGCAGTGGCACACATGGGTATTGGCAGAGGCACATACTGTAGGTAGGACAGAGAAATACATGGGTATTGGCAGAGGCACCCATTGTAGGAAATTTTGTGTGTGCAGGTGTTGAGTTATGTAGGCACACACCAGCAGATGACGCTGGGCCTGATTCAGCAAGGAACGCACGGATGCAGGCGCACGCAATCGGTCGCTGTAAGAATATGCTAATGAATGCATATGCACGGCAATCACAGCAGAAAAAGCAGACGCCCAGCACTACATAATACCACCCACTTCCCTTTACTTGCGTCCTCCATACCAAGCAAGACAGCTGAAACATCGGTAACATCGAGAACCATCGGACCCATACGCACAATAGTGGTCGACCTAACCCTCCCGCAGACATAGCAAGACTGCCTGTGTGGAACTAGACCTTAGGCTGCTTCCGCCACCGCAAGGGCTTAATTATGCACGCTCCTGAAATGCCGTCCAAACGCAGAGGCACGCCTGCATTTGCCCGACAACTCCCCCATCACCACCCACAAATGGCACTTCCTGTCAATCACTTGTCCCTGGGGCTGCGGACTTCCTGCGTACGCATACTCCATCGCACTGGCCGGTTCACGCACGCGCACTGCAATGCATATGCATACGCAGAGCATAACCATCGACCGATTGCATGCATCTGCATCTGTGCATTCCTTGCTGGATCAGGCCCTCTGTCAACAGCACAGTTATTTAGTCAGTGGTGTTGGTTTACTGAAGTATATAAGGTACAGCTGTAGTCACTGTTACATGCACACTGGTAATGGAACACAGCAGGGTTCTATGCAGCTCACCAGCCAATGAGCAGGAATGCTAGGACAGCTTTATATGCAGTTATTAATCAGGTCTCTCATAGGAGCTAAGTAGGAGACTTCTGTCTCCCACTATGTCACTCTACACAGTAAAGACAAGATGTCCCCTGTACATGCTCGGTATTGAGCTTGGTGTCCATCTTGGGACAGGGCATGAAGCCTCCCTGGAGAACAGGAAGACTGGAGTCTACGCAGTAGCGCACTCCTCTTTCAACTAGGGATGAGCGGGTTCGGATTTACTCGGTTATCAAAACAGCATTTTATTGGCTGTCGGCTATCACGTGTTTTGGATAGACAATAAAATAAATCGGAACTAATCCGAACTTGCGGTAAAGTGGCAATAAGAACCTAGTAAATCCGAACCTGCTCAGCCCTACTTTCATCACACATGAGTATTTGCAATGGCACAGTTTTGGGCAGCGCAGAACATATTTTTTGATATTTTTATTCATATTATTGGCCAGACAAAAAAAGGGAAATAGAGATGGGGCGCACCACAGATGTGCTTGGAATCGGCACTCGCTGTTCCTGCCTACGTAACATAATATGGACACTTGCTCCCTGATTATTGCAATAGGCAGAGTACCGACGCCTATCTTCAGCCTGACAAAATCCTGACAACTGGCATCCCAAGTGAGGGTAATTGGGGCTTTCTAGCTGTTAGTCACAGGAGAGGGAGGGTTCGGTTTAGGCATCCCCGGGGGGGGACTTAAGGTTAGGCATCCCCCGGGGAGGGTTAGGTTTAGGGTGCAGGAAGGGGGATTAGGGTTAGGAACCCCAGGAGGAGGTTAGGGTTAGGCACCACCAGGGGGAGGTTAGGGTTAGGCACCACTAAGGGAGGGTTAGGGTTAGAGGGGTAGGGTTAGGGTACTTACCTCCCCTGTTGGCATCTTCTCCCTATGGGCTTCCGGCGTCGGGATATGAACTGGCTATTCAGCCGCCAGGACTTCATACCTATTCCCGTCCATTCATCTGTGTTTATTTATTTACACACAGATGCATGTATCACGGATCCATGCATCTGTTCGTTCGAGGTAGTCAAAATTGAATGCTAAATACGAATGAAACATATGAATGATACTGAAAGATTACACCATTGAACAACACAAATTACAGCAACTCAGCAGCTTAGTAAATTCAGTAACCATTTAGAAAAATGACACACATGAATACGGTCGATGTCATCCGAGATTGATCTTGGATGACATTGAATAAAAACTGTCAGCTTAGTAAATTTAGTAAGTGTCAGTGTCCATTGATTATCCTACCTGCATCACTGTGTCTTCTCTTGCTGCTGCTGACTGAGCTCCGATCTCTAAAAATTGCAGTGCACTTCCTGGTCAAATGATACATCCAAGGTGTCCATCAGTGCTCAAGGCACGCACCCCATACTCAGAGGCATGCTTCTATTAGCTCTCTTTCTGTGCGCTTACTGAAACCCCCCAGCTCTCCAAGCAATGTCTGACTTTACAAAAGTGAGGCTGAGCTGTTACTGTCTCATCTCTTGTCTCCTCGCAGTCCCTGGGAGCTCCACAAAGTTGTTGAGTGTTAACCATAAAAATGAATACAATAAGCAAAGATGACGTTTCTAAGTTATAAATATCTTCTTTGTATTATTGTAATAATTTTTATATCAAATCTCAGGCGTATGACAGGGGAGGCTCTGCTTCCACTGCCTATCCTGACTGCACATCCTTGCTACAGCCTGTATGCACCAACACGCAGCTCTATATAACACAGCAGCCTCCTATATACCGACACACAGACCTGTATACCACAGCCCCCTATATACCAACACACAGCTCTATATACCACAGCCTCTGTATACAGTACATACTGACACACGGCTCTATATACCACAGCCCCTATATACCGACACAGAGCTCTATATAACACTACAGTGACCTATATACTAACACACAGATCTATATATAGCACAGCCTTCTATATAACACCAAATCACCCTATATAACACCAAAGCCCCTAATATAACTACATATACTCTAAAAGGTAACACAGCCTCCTACTATGTAACACAGCCCCTTTATAACAGCAGTGACAGTCACCTGCTAGATTCACCCACCAGCCACAGAAATGATGCTCCTGGGCTGCCGGCATTGAATATGAGACGATCCATTCCTGCTCTGTGTCGCAGCTGGAACCACTTCTGAGACCCCCTGAGCCCAGATGCTGTCTGGCTCCTCCCCTTCCTGTCACACCGATCCCTGCGTGTCTCATTGGCAACGACAAAGCTTCAATATATAGATAGAAGCCACCCTCACCCCCCTGCTCAGCAAGTTACCCAGGAGTACGCAGCAGCCCTCAGTAGTTGTGCAGAGATGTACCCTCCAATGTTAATCAGACACTGAACCTGCACTTGCTTTCATGCAGCTTGTCCCCAGGACACTGAGTAATAGCAGCTGGCCCTGGGAGAGGGGAGGCGTAGCTCATCTGAGCCAGCCCAGCGGGAACTGTCCCATCTCCTGGTGACCCAATCCACCCCTGACTATGTATCGGGAACAAATCATGTTGCTATGCAAGGGGAGCAAAAAATAATTTTAATGCAGGGTGAATACTGGCTGCTGTTGCATGTAGCCCACAAATGCAGTTTCACCCGTGATCAAGCCACGGGTGAAACGTACGTCATCTGAACAAGCACATACTGGTCTCTGTGTGAGTGCTCACAGGACCCGGTCTCAGTGGGGACGCCGTTCCAGGGAATTTAGCCGCCACAGCAGCCGCAGCACTTGTCTGAACTTACCACACTGCTACACACCGGACATTAGAGATCACTTACTCTGTACAGGTACACTTTTTTCAGGGTGCTCTCTCATCCACCCCGGGACCAGCCACATACGCTGCAATGCACTTATCAGTGCAGGGATGGTCCTATGAGGCTGGACAGCAGAAGTACTCACCACTAACTTCTTTCTATTCATGACCTGTAAGTATTTAACTCTCTCATTAACCCATTCTTTGCCAGGTATTTTTATGCTCGGCACATGGGCTAAAAGCAGAAGTGATTTGCCAATCGGGTATATACATCTATTGCACACCCTCTTTTATGGCTGATAAAATATTTGCATGCATGCTAACAATGATGGTTATTATTGTACATAAGAGAACATGGTATTGTGAATAGATGTGTACCTGTGAAGAAATGCTCTTACATTTATCCGGCATTATTCGGGTAAAATCACGGTTAGGAAGCTACCTGTGTACTAATTACCTGATAAAACTATTGGAGGCAGACTATGAAAAAATGACAATGTATGTATACAAAAATTACAATGTATATTAATCTTTGATATACTAATAAGTGTAAGGAGGTGTCTATTTCTACTGATTATTATAACACAGTACCAATGTATATTGGTACAAGTGTATATAAAACTTTCTGGTAACCTGACATTCATCTAATAAACAGATCATGCAGTGATTACATTGTATTTTGTTTTACTTCAAATTGTTTGCAGCAAGGATTGACCTGCCACTTATGCACGGATCATATGAATGTTGTCTGTTTGTTTCAAACTGTTTGCAACAAGGATTGATCTATTATTTATACTTGTAGCATACGGATGTTGTCTAACCAATCAGGTGAAACATTATAATGGCGTACCCACTGATCTCCAATATTAGGCATCTGATTTAATAACAATGATACAAATCAAAATGTCTTCACCTTAAATTGGAGGGAGTGAATTATTAATTAATAATTTCCCTGCTATTATTAATAGCAGGGAAATTATTAATTATTAATTCAAATCCCTGCTAAAGAACATATCAATTTCACACGTATGACATACCAAGCCCAGGGATTCTGACATAATCAATATCTGGAATTTTCCATATGTATTGATAAGATTAATTTGTGTTTTGTTTGTTTTTTTAAACATAGTTTATTAGTAAGATGAGAGACAATACGAAAGCGACCTACACAGAGGTCTAAACATATAAACACACCACATTACAAAAATGAGTAAATGCACAGTACATCGATAATAAACAGATGTGCAATAAAACAGTCTCATCTAATTTTTTCAATATTGAAAAAAAGAGAGAAGAGGAGGAAACAGAAAAAAACAAACAAACAACGGAAGAGTAGGAAAGAAGGAGGTTGGGGAAGAGGGAAGGGGATAGATCCGACTGGACTGGACGCGGCCACAGCAAGATAGCACAATAAACTAGAAACTGGTTTAAGATAACAAATGAGCATATCAATAAGTGTTCACAGAAATGCTTGGGGGACCTGAAAATAAGGTCCAGGGTTCCCAAACCTTACTGAAATTTGTGGAGGAGCCCCTCATTATGCTAGTAATGTATTCCATGGGGTGGACATGCCATATTTTAGCTATATTCAGGCCCATACTAGGCGTTTCAGACTTCTTCCATGCTGATGCAATAATGCATCTGGCTGCCAATACCATCTGAGTAAATAATTTATTTTGGTGGGGAGATGCCCCAGGGATGCCTATAGGGAGTAGAAAATATTTAGGGCTAAAAGGGACCTGAATACTCAAGACAGAATTGGCCAATGTACACAATTCCTTCCAAAGGGGAACTAATTTCGAGCAGCTCCACCAAATATGTAAGAATGTCCCGTCTGTTATGCAACATCGCCAACACAATGAGGAAGTCCCAGAGTACATTTTGTTAAGACGAGTAGGAACATAATACCATCTAAAAAATAACTTGTACGCATTTTCTTTTATGCGAACACATATTGTACACTTATTGGAAAAAAAAGGTATGAGGGATGGAAAGGTTGGCCTGTATATCCGAAAACGTGGGGAAGGGCGAGGTCTGCGTAATATCATTTAGTAGTCTAATTCCACCGTTCTTCCAATGCACCAAGGCTGAGGAAAGACAGCCCGGACGGAAAAGTGGATTGTCAAACAGCGGAATCAGAGGACTAGGATGTGGGGCAATATTTTTTTGGCGGTTAGCCGTATCCCAAATATCTAAAGAATGAGAAATCACAGGATGATGCAGGGCAGCCGGAGGGCGGGCCATTTTGGGAAGCCACAACAATGAAGAAATGAAATGCTGTTTAAATTCATTAGTTTCTATCATGACCCAGACCCTCTCAGACTTGGGTCCATTCCACAATACACATTGTGCTAATCTGGTGGCAAAATAGTATAGTTTAAAATTGGGGACCCCAATGCCGCGTCCCACCTGAGGTCGTTTATTGGACAAAATAAATTGTGCAGTTATGTGTTGTAGATGCTGAAAAACATAAGGAGGTATCCGGATAGGCAGAGTCTGAAATAGATATAACAACCTTAGCACTAGGTTCATTTTGATGGCATTAACACGGCCGATCCAGGAGATGTGACAACCTCCCCAGTCCTTAAGATCTTTTTGAAATTGTGCTAGCAATTGTGGACAGTTTGCTTGGAAAAGTTGTCTATAGTGTTTGGTAATGTAGACCCCCAAGTACTTCAATTGGCATCGATTCCAACAAAAGTGGAAGGATTGTTCTAGGGTATCTTTAACAGCTTGTGGGATATAGAAGTCAAGAACTTCAGTTTTTTGTGCATTAATTTTAAAGCCAGAGAGTACACCAAAATCCTCTATCTCCCGAAAAAGATGAGGTAAGGAATGAACTGGATCGAATATAGTGAGCAAAATGTCATCTGCGTAAAGTGATATCTTATGTTTGACAGACCCAATCTTAATACCCTTTACATATGGATTGGCACGCCGCAAGAGGCTCTACTTATACAGTGCTTTTTCTAAGGGTCCTATTCATTGTGTTAATTATGCGGTGCCGGGTACCCCATGATAATTAAGTTTCTACTTCATTTTGAGCACCAGAGCAATTCAACATTCGAAGATCAGCTGTTCCCGCAAAACCCTTCACCACTACTTTGACTTGACAGTGCTATTGCGCATGCGTAAACTTGGGTCCATGCATGCGAGTCGTCTGGCAGGAGAACCCGAGCAGTGGTGGAGGATCCCCTTTCTCAACCAGGACTCCTTCCATAGGGAAGAAATGGGGTTGTGGGAATAAACACAATGCAAAGATGGCGATGGTTCCCACAGTCAAGCTCCGAAAATATTAGTATTTTACTTGGCGCTCAGTCCACCTCAAAATGTCAACAATATTTGAGCTGCTGCCTCTTATGGTGGATGTTTGCTATTATTACATTGTATCCTACTAACTATATTGGATGTGACTGAGACTACTAATTAATACTAATTGGAGAGGCCATTATTGGCAGCAAAGGATTATAAGCAACTTCTAATTGAGTAGTATACTAGGTGATACACTGTCTTCAGAGGTATTGATTGCAGAAGGTTATGACCAATTAAAAATTGAGTGGCCAATATATATTGGATTCTAATTATTAATATCAAGGAATTGTGGCTATTGTGGCTTAGCAATATATATTAAATGTATTGGTTTTAAATAATATTAAAATGTATTTTGCGTTAATTGTTTGTGCATGCATGTCTATTATATGACCATTTGGTAAATTAATAGGAAAGACACCAGGTGATGAATATATATGGGTCTTATTAATGTTGAGAACTATTAATAAATTATCTATATATTTGAGCAGCGCCTCCTATTGTTTTTTTTTTGTGTGGAAGCTCCGAAAATGTTGTATTTTCGGAGCTTGATGAATTTAGGTCCCCAAACTGGTGTATGGGGACAGCGGAACAGATCGGGACTGCAAGGTAAGCAGGACATATCTGTGATATCTCCTGTATTACCTTTATAATGAATGGCCCCAATACTTAATTTCTACAAGTAGGTGGAAATGTTCATTTTCACCTGCTTTTGTAGAAATTAAGTGATAATGAATAGACCCCTAAATCTCCAACGTATCTCTCCTATGTTTATAGTGGTTTGAAAGTGAAAGTAAGAGGGCCTGAAAAAAGTTTGTGCTCATGTTTTATAGCAGTAAAGAGTGACCGCACTGTCACCACTGTGAGGGCTGTAACCTGGAGGTGAGGGAGGCCTGGTCCTAAGGTGCTTTGCTCTTAGAAGAACAGTGGGAGGCCGCTTTTCAGCAAGGACAGGTCCAACATAGGCACAGTGAAACCAGAATCTGGATAATAGCAGTGGGAGTTTCCCATTCTGCTCTTCTGATAAGGATGCAGCAGTGTCACAGTACCCTTCTCCAGATTTTTCTGTGATTTCTGGCAATGCCATGTTCCACCCCTTACAGGACTTTATGCTTCAAGACAAGTTTTCAATTTTTAAGGTATCAACAAGATGTGAATTACAGATGGCCATTGGATAGGGGGCATTGATTTGTTGTGGCATTGCCATCACAACTTGCTTTGCGATGGACTGTTAACCATTTGAATGTTTCTCCTTCATGGTGTATGAAGCAGAAGCAAAGTTAGCAGCCAATAGAATGCTAACATCACAAAGGAACATGACATGCCCGCCCCTGTGAGGAACATAATCATGATGAAGGCTGAAGCAACAAGCCAAGCAGGAAATGTGAGTGTGACTGTGTGTGTGCTCGCAGTCACCCTCAATCTGTCTCCCTCCTTTTGTCTCTCTCCTCTCTTAGTCTCTCTCCACCTCTCTCTTTTCTCATTCCCCCCCCCCCACTTCATC
This sequence comes from Taudactylus pleione, assembly GCA_031769625.1. Taxonomy (NCBI): domain Eukaryota; kingdom Metazoa; phylum Chordata; class Amphibia; order Anura; family Myobatrachidae; genus Taudactylus; species Taudactylus pleione. The sequence goes on from JAUIMM010000307.1 coordinate 7,203,288, forward strand.
TTTTCCCTCTCTCTCCATAGGGAAGGGGCATAGAAGCTGCAGGGTGCCATGGAAATTTTATTCGTAGGGGCCCCCAGAATTTAGTTGCCCAGGGGCCCCCACAAGCATTAATTTGGCCATGGCTGGGCAGCACTGACTATAAAAGATGGGGGCCTGCTCAAATATGGGGGGAGGTGGTAGACAGTGGTAACCATCCTTTAATACTTATTTTTACACCCAGGGGCCATTAGTGACCGTTGCGTGCTACAATCAGTGAGGAATACACACACACTGATATATAATGTGATCACTAATGGCCCTGAGTGTCACAATAAGTATTAAGGGATGGGTGCCACTGCTTGATACAATCAGCACGGCCAGCTCGAGGGTGCGCAGTGCGGCCGTCGGGACATATCTGGTAGACCATTGCTGCGCCCAGGCCTCTATGTCCTCTAGAATCCGCGACCACATTGCAGGCATCATGGCTGAGCCTTCCCTTATACAATTCTTGGCCTGGGCAGCACTGGGCTCTTCTGTGTAGCAGACGCGGGCTGTGCGTGATCTATAGGCGGCGACATGATGTCATAGGTCACACTGCCACACGCTGTCCAGCCCGCGCACACAGTGCAGATGCAGCAAGTGACTTATTACTGAGGCTGCTTCTGCGTGCCGGTGCCATGGTGGGCTGAAGGCAAGTGAGGAACCGGATGACCAGTCACTGATTCTATGGGTCACTATGGAGCTCCTCCTGCAATTTTGCCTGCAGATGAGGTCACTCAGATTTCTGGGAGGGGTGGGGGACAAAGAATTAATGTATGTTTGTTTTTTTTTCTGTGGAGACAATAAATGTATTATTTTTTTTTTTTACTGTGGGGGCAATGAATTAATGTATGTTTATTTTTTTCTTGAGGGGGCATTAAGTATATATGTTTTGTTTTTTTTTCCCTGTGGGGACAATTAATTTTTCCTTTGGTGGACAATGTGTATGTGTTTTTTTTTTTATATGGCGGACAATGGGCCTGTTTAGTACGAATTGTGATCGCAGCTCTGTAATCGCATGCAGTGCTGCTGTGTAAATATGCTAATGTCTGTAACAGCTTACCCAGCATAGACACCCACTACCACTATCTCACATCTGTAATACCTCACAGTCCTGCGTACACATTAGTAACATCGGCCCATCACGCACAACTACAGCAGCTCTGACCTGTCTCAGAAATTGCAAGTCTCATCGCATGCAGTAATTACTCAAGATGCATAGCAGTGGCTAATTTATGCAACAGCCTTCAAACGGAAAAGGCACGCCTGCATTTGTATGCTTACGGCCTGTCACACATTCTGCAATGGATTCCAATGTGCGTGAATGATCGCAGCACATGTGCAGTGCGGTGCATAACGATCTGCGTAAGTGGTTGCAATTACGATCCATGCTGAATCAGGGCCTGTGCGTGTGTTGTTTTTTCCTGTGGAAGACAATTTGTGTTGTTTTTTCCTGTGGCGGACAATTCGTGTTGTTTTTTCCTGTGTCGTACAATGTGCATATTTTTTTTTTCTGTGGCGGACAATGTGTGTATGTATTTTTCTGTGGCGGACAATGTGTGTATGTTTTTTTTCTGTGGCAGACAATGTGTTTTTTATCCTGAGGCGGACAATATGGCTTCACTTCTCGACATTTATTTACTTGGCTTTTGTGGAATAATTTGTTAAATTAAAAACTATTTACGTTAATAAAAGTACTAATTATGAAAATAGGTGGATTTGGGTGGAGGAGAGGGGTGCCCCAAAATTTCTTGCACATGGTGCTAGTAGTCCTGGGGACGGGGGGGTACTGATATATAGAGCGGTCACTAATGGCCCTGAGTGTAACAATAAGTATTAAGGGATGGGTGGGAACTAGAGGGTAGGGGATATGATGCAATCAGTGAAGGGGGAAAGTAATATAATAGAGTCTATGATTGAGGGGTTTAGTAATGGGAAGGCATGCAGTCAAGCGCAGAATGCTAACCTAATGTAGGCGGGCTGCGATCCCTAACTAAGTAAATGATCAATTTGCATGAAGCCTGGCTGTGATGAGTTGTGAATCTTATGCAGCCAATCCGACGAATTGGTACAATTCGGCTGCTATATCGCACCGTGTATGGCCATGATATCGTACAAAGCGCACTCCTGTGGGGCCGTACATCGCATCCCCTGATCTTACTGCAAGATCAGGCAATCGAGATGTGATGTGCGATCCCATGCATTGCTATGCGGGTGAGGGAGGGTGGAGCCGGCATATCGGGCGGACGGCCACCCGATCGCACCGTGGGTGCGGACCGCCCGATATGTTTGACGAAGAATCCCCTGTGGCCTCACACGGTGCCATCACACAGTGTATGGCCGGCTTTATAGTGTAGCCTGGCCTATTTCTATGATAAATACCAATGTGAATCCTTGGTGTTTTAGCTCTACTATTTTGGAAAGAGCAGACTGAATAGGATAGCTATGGGCCACGGCTATTTTTACATACATTGATTGCACTTTCTATTATATCAGGTGTTGAAAGTTTAAAAAAATTATTTTGTATTATATTTGCACTGTGTTTTTATGTGCCTTTTTAATGTTAGCAATATTTAAAGTTTTAAAAAATTGTATATATGGAGGATAAACAACAAATAATGTAAGCATGAATCAGGAACAAAAATATAATGCTATGGATTGTTTGAGGGGTATCGGTATGTAATGCCGGCGGCTGTTTAGCCGCCGGATCAAATACCGACAACGGCAGCCCGGCGATTCGAAATCCTGTCTGGAGTAGGTAAGTACCCTAACCCTCTTCTCTCCCTACATCGGCCCTATCCCTAACCCTCCCTTAGTGGTCCCTAACCCTAACCTCCCCCAGTTAGTGCCTAAACTTAACCCCCTCCCCTCACCCTAAACCTAGCCCTCCTGGGGGGGTGCCTAACCCTAACCCCTTCCCTAGTGCTGCCTAACCCTAACCCCCCCTTTCCCAACTCTAATCCTCCCGATGGGGTGCCTAACCAGTGTTCTCCCCAGAAGAGCCGGGTGGCATCAAGAAGTAGCCAGGTTGGGGCCTTCGCAATTATGTGCATGCCGGGAAAAGGGGTATCTCCCTTACCATTCCAGCCCGACAGGTCTCAGGCTGCTCCCCCACTGGCTCTCAAAAGTGCCCATTATGCAGTGTCCCCTGTAGTTATCGCCATATGCAGTGTCCGCTGTATTTGTGCCCTTTATACAGTGCCCCCTGTAGTTTTCCCCTTTATACCTTGCCCCTGTAGTTTACCCCTTTATACAATGCCCCCTGTAGTTTTCCCCTTTATGCATTGCCCCCTGTAGTTTTGCTTTGCCCTTATGCAGTGCCCCCAGGCTGAAGCAGTGCCCCTATGTTATGCCCCCAGACTGGCCCCTTATGCAGTGCCCCAGGCTTAAATAGTGTCCCTTATGCAGTGCCCCCAGGCTTGTCCCTTATGCAGTGCCCCCAGGCTTAAATAGTGTCCCTTATGCAGTGCCCCCAGGCTGGTCCCTTAATGCAGTGCCCCCAGGCTGGTCCCTTATGCAGTGCCTCCAGGCTTAAATAGTGCCCCTTAGGCAGTGCCCCCAGACTGGTCTCAGCCCCAGCCCAGAACTTACCTTAACTTGCTCGCTGCTCGTGCTCTCACTTCCGCTGCCTCGCTCTGACTGGATCTAACTAGATCCAGCAGGTGCGCAGGGCAGGCTCCTCACGTCGCGGGTGACGTTATGACGTCACCCGCGCACTGCATCACTGGGAACACTTGCGTCTGAAGCGATCGGGCTTCTTTAGCCTCCAGTCACTTCAGAGGCCAGCGTTCCACAGCAGGGGTCGGTGAGGGAAAGTGCCGGGCGGTAGGCTGTTTCTGCCAGACGATGCGCCCGCAGAAAACAGCCTGGGGAGAACACTGCTAACCCTAAGTCCCCCTCGGGGTCCCTAACCCTCCCCTCCTGCGGCTAGACCCTAAGACACTCAGCTTACCTTCGTTCGGTATGCCAGGTGTCGAGATTTTGTAGTGGGGCTAATGATAGGCGTCTGGATTTCGATGCCTATCTTTAGTCCCAAATCGGGTTTGCAGTGTCGGGATATCACCCGCCGGTATCCTGATTGCATCCCATTTGAGGGAGGGTGGCCCCAAACCAGTCTCTTGCCTAGGGCCCCAGGAGGTCTAAATCCGCCTCTGGTTGCAATCAAAGGCATCGAATGTAAATAGCATCTCCTTTGGATTGGAAACACTGATGACAATCCCGATGTGGGTGTATAAAAAGATAGTTGCAAAAAGAATAGCACTTTTTTTTTCTTGTAGTAAGTGCTGCTTATTTTACTTTACTGCATACATAGTGTATGTAGGAGAAAAACTTGAACGTCATCAAACTTTTTCTTCCCTTTTTATGCCACTATTTACTGGGTTAACACAAATGGTCAATGCTTTTACTGGAAGAAAAGCTTTTTAGGAATATACAAATTGACTTTTCAGTTCAAATTAACATAATTATTATTATTATTTTTTTTTGCAGGGATCTATTCAACAATTAACACTGAAACCAAACCCACGAGCAGCTGAGGATCAATGTGAAGATGATGACCCATATGTAAGTTATTATAATGCTACTTGGTCATATGAAATTTTTCTCAAATATAGGTTTGTATTTCCATCTATTATGGGTCATTGGTGAGAGGCAAGCCAGGACAGCTCCCCAGGTTAGGTATCTATTTTATGCCATTGTGCCATAAGCTAGAGAAGCTCAATGCTGTATCAGGGCTGGTTTTATAGTAATTCTCACAGTAACACAATGTTGGCTTTACCATCCCATACACTGTAAAAGACAACTGATGACCCTGTATTAGATGCTAGTTTTTATTTTTGCTGAACATTTTTAGCAAATGTACATTTCATTTGCAACTAAAAACTACAGCTCCCATGCGTTTTCCCAGGCCAGGCACAGCCTTGGCCACTAAAATTCTTTAACATGGGGTATGTATTTTCCTGTAATTCTGTATTTATCTGCATTGGGTGCAGGGATTAACTGGACATCTTTCTTTAGAGATTCTACTGTATTTTATACTTGGCAGTATGGATCAATGCATCAGAGACACTACAGTACGTTGTAAATGCCAATGGGCTCATATACTTTTTTGTTCTCGGTGGAACGAGATACGATTCTGTGGATACAAAGACGTTAATCAAGCCACACAAACAATATGTTAAAAAGATATTTATTACACAGTAAAAGGAAAAATACTTAACTTTCTTGACAGATCATCTACTTTAAGTCACCTATTTGTTTTATAAATACACCTTGTTACTAAACCTGAACACTAGAAATAATGACATGGAGACAACAAATTGCATTAAAGGGGTCGCAGCCAATTAATTTATTGATCAGACCAGAATTGATTATTATTCATGTTATGGTGGCAGAAAAAGACAGCGCTACCTCGGCCACAGCCCAATAGATAGATTTGAATAATGTGGGGCGGATCCCCGCCCTAGCGCAAACTGGGTTAGGCAGTACCACCTCCCCCCAATTGGCCTAGCAATAGCCCCTCCATAATATGGAGACCAGGTCCCCACCTGAGGTAGTGACCAACTCGCCGCTCTCAGAGGAGAAATACCACCAAACCACTCTTGCGCCCAAATAGGCCGCCGAGGAGCGCTGCTTTCCGCAATGCTGCACCACCTTTTGTCAGAAATTATCATATTGCAATTTACATTCCAACCACATTAAACATTATACAAACCATTGGACAGCTGGGTGGGTATCCAAAAAACTGGAAAGAGGCAGAATGCCATTTGAACTGCTTTTTTATATGCCTAACCTAAGCCCCTCCCATTAACTGACTGATAGGCTACAACCCCTGACTGACATGTCACTCCACTCTGCAAGCAAGCCATGTTAACCCTTACTGACCCATGCCAAATATTCCTTAAAAAAACAGGTGCTTATATATCATCAGACTTATACAGTCTTCAGATACTTAAAACATAAATGGGTTTTCTTCCCCAGTAGCCTCCTCCAACACCTTGAAGCTGGCATCTCGTATATCGAGTATATGGGAAAGATTTCTGGACTGCACACCCTGAATATATATATAAAGGAAGGTGCTACCTGATGAGACAAATTGCAGGCACAAAAACAGACAAATCTCAGGTGCACAACTCCAAATTATTAATAATATAGTTTGTTTATTATATATGTACCTCACTTTTTATTTTCATTCTTTATATGCAGCAGTAGCTGCTCTTAACTATCTCTTTCACACTGCACTTTTCTTACTATGGCGGTGCCCTGGGGTGGCTTAGCTGGGCTAGTTTGGGGATGTCCTGCGCTCTGGATTTGAATCGTAGTATGTTAGGTACCTACCCTACAGAGGTTACCTGGATATGGTGGGTAGGCCCATAACCTTGGCCAAGATTATGCTAAAAACCTCTATTGATTGCAAAATTGTATTGCATCTATATATTATTAATAATTTGGAGTTGTGCACCTGAGATTTGTCTGTTTTTGTATCTCGTATATCGAGCAATATGCTTCGACCATAGGCTGCAGGCTGATAAGCTCTAGGATCACTGTATACTGACAGGTTACATCTTTATATAGGAAGAAAACTTATGCCTAAATATTTAACAAGTTTAAAGGTCATTTGGAAATATTAAGTAAAAGAAAGAGGAAATATTAGACAATAGGGGGCACTGTTGCCTTAATTATGATAGTTAGACATGTTTATGGTGTATGCTTAGATTAATGGAAGGTTATACCATGTTGACTAAGGATTAGTAATGTCTGGTAACAATGAGACACTATTGATTTAGGATTAATCAGTGAACTTTGGCCCTGATTCAGAGCCGGACGCTCTGACAGAGCGCTCGCTCTGAATCAGGGCGTCTTTTTTTTTTTATGGAGCGGCCTCCTGACCACTTGCATTGCTGTGGGTTGCCACCCACAGCTAATGCGAGCGGCCAGGATGATGGTCGCGATGGTCAAGACCATCTCAACCATCAGGCTTGTGACGAGACCCTTGTGGTAGGGTCTCGTGACCGCAAGCCCCAGAGAGCTATCGGCTCAAACAGAGCCGAAAGCTCTCCCACTGACATCACTTGTGATGTCAGTGGGGCCGCCCCCAAACGGTAGGCGTTCTCATGGGAATGCCTCTGTCTGGGCAGCCACCACCCGGCCCACCCACCAAAGGGGGCGTGCTGTCACTTAACATCGAAAGCACGCCCCCCTTTGGTGCGAGACCCGGAGTGACATATTGCCCATCGCTATCCGGGTCTCGCGCATGCGCACGACAGAGCCGGCTCCGTCATGCGCATGCTCTCTGGGCCACCATCGACCGGGTTGTGAGCGCTCAGCGCTCGCGACCGGGTCTGAATCAGGCCCTCTATCCTGTCCTTGGGTTTATTCTGTCGAGAACACCTTGTGCAATGTATATACATATACATTTAAACATACTTTCCCTTCTAATGTCTTGACCATTATCTGATGCCTTATACATTTATAAAATCACACAACAATATGGCTTTCAGCAACCATTTTGTACTCCTATCACACTCCACACTTGGTTTTATAAATGTAAAGGGCATTCATTCATTACCTCTCATTACCACTAAGCTAATACATATTATCAGGTAAACAAACATGTACAAACACAATCAGTTGACACTTGGACATATTGCGTTCTTGATGGTAACTGTCCTGTGTGAGAATCACACTAGATTCCAGTTGATGTAAAGTCAATACTTCCCCCCCCTTGCTCTGTGGGTGAATCCATACAATTTAGCAGTCTTTCCTCTGTTGTCTGTGGGCACTGTAATGTAGTCTCTGATATACAGTATCACAATCCCGGAATAAAAATGAGGGAACATCATCTTTCTTGTATAACACATCCTGAAAGAAGGAAAACAGAGTCTCAATATCTAATACAGTATAATACATTGGTCCTATAGATTTATAATTTTCTATTTAAATGTCTCAGTGTATTTTCTTAACAGCAAGATCTACACCTTAACCCTTGTTAAATTTTACTAAACAAACAGAACTAAACATTTTCTTTAATCAGCTGCTATACTGTAATAATCAGAAATACATCCTATTGTAATATTTAAGCTATATGTAACATAGAAATTTACAGTTCCCTTAAACAAAACATTCATACTCGCTGTTTGTGGATAGTAAGAAATGCAAATGACCCTCCAGTGTATTCCGTGCTTTGATGGTTTAAAGCTTCTCAATTGTCTCAAAGACTGTTTGTCTTTGTCATACGTGAATGTCTTCTGCATTGTCTCTGTCCATGGTTTGAAATAAGGCTTGCTGGAATCTGACATCAGCTTCTTCATATCAAGTCTTTGCATAATCAGTGCTGCGTCTGCAATTTATTTCACACCATTCAGTCTATGGACAATATTGTACACATTGGCTACAAAACCTGTTAACCTGCTTTTGGGTAATTGTTACCCTGCAACCTATAGTGAATGGGTGGATCACCCAGTTTCTGGACAAGAAACGACAAATCAGGGCTGGTACTAGAATTAGGTGAACATGTGCAGTTTGCCTAATTCACCGATGGTTTGAGGGCACATAAGACACTGAATGAGTAGCTATATGTCACCCATACAATTATTTTTTTTCTTATTTGTGAAGCTGCTGGCTGCAGCACCTCCATGCCTGTGTAATGTTAGGAGTGTGGTACTGTGATGCCACAGTCAAGTGTAACACTCCCAGTATAAAGATCTGAGGATGGAGGTGGGTGCCGCTTTAGAGTCGGTGTGATGCCATCTAGGTTATGTAATAGATTCTGATCTTACAGAATCAGCAGGATTTCATGGAGTCTGCTGGTAAGGGATGTAGCTTGGAAGCTGATGGTCTAAATGCCGACATTAACCATACGCCGGAAGACCGACGCCCGGCATACCGAACAAAGGGCGCCGGGCGCGGACAGCCACAGGGGGGGTTAGATTTAGGGCTTCCTGGGGGACTTAGGGTTAGGTTTAAGCTAGGTAAAGGGGAGGTTAGGGTTAGGCACCCCCGGGGGAGGTTTATTGTTAGGCACCCCCCCGGGGGACTTAGGTTTAGGCTGCGGGGACGGGGGGGTTAGGTTTAGGCCCTCAGAGGGAGGATTAGGGTTAGGCACTTGGGGGGGAGGTTAGGGTTAGGCACCTCTAAGGGAGGGTTAGGGGGTAATTACGTTAGCAATACTTACCTTAGGGACGATCGGGATGTTCACCCTTGTCGGGCTGCCGCTATCGGGATTTGAACCGCCGGCCGCTGGCAAATATAAAATGGCAATCAGCTACTGTATAAGCCTGAAATCCAGCCGGTTCAGAACCTACTACATAACCTTCTTGGCCTTTAAACATGCTAGAACCCCATACAGTGCTTTACAAAATCAATATTAAGTATTTGATGCTACATTTGCCATACAAAAACAAAATACTACTATTGTTTTTTATGTAATGTCATATGCATATGCATGGCCGGCTCCAGGGGTGGAGCACCCTGTGCCGGTTCCTTACAGGACGCCCTTACATCGCACGCGGCGGAGCCGTGCGCGAACGAAAATGGGGGTGAGGCCTAATTACTAGGGATGTGCGCCGGACCATTTTTGCCGGATTTGGATTTGGATTTGGTTCTAATTCGTCGTCCGGCTTTGGATTTGGATTTGGATTTGCCAAACTGCGGTGACTGGCTTTGGATTTGGATTTGGATTTGGATTTTTTTACAAAAATTGACAAAAAAAGCTAAAATCACATAAATTGGTCTTTTTTTTCTTCCTAGAGTATTATTAACCTCAATAACATTAATTTCCAGTCAATTTAGACCATATCACAGCTTATAATATTGTTTTCAACATTATTGGCCAAAGGTTGCAGTGAGCTGACTGGTTACTAAGCGACAAAGCAGCGGCACAACGACACAGACACCACAGTATAAAGCACATCTATGACACATTGCCACACAGCAGTGGCAGAAATGAAAAGTAGTGCACCCACCCAGTGGGGTACGGCCAGCAGAGTCACAGTACTTGTTTACAAAGTGGGCTACGGCCCTAGGAGTCACAGTGCACAATCTTATTAGCATTACACCGCACATAGGGCCTGATTCACATTACACCATAAAGTAGTGTCTCTTATTTATGTTACGACACACAGTAGTGCCCCTTTTACACAATGCCCACAGTAGTGACCCTTTTACACAATGCCCACAGTAGCGGTGTCCCTTACACAATGTCCCCCAGCAGTGGTGCCCCCTATGCAGTCCCCTTAGTAGTACGGTCCACTATGCAGTGCCCCCAGTTGAATGCTCCCCAGTAGTATGCCCCCCATTAGCAGGCCCCCCCAGTAGTATGTCCCCCATTAGCAGGCCCCCCCAGTAGTATGCCCCCCATTAGCATGCCACCCAGTAGTATGCCCCCCCAGTAGTATGGCTCCCCCAGTAGTAGGCTGCCCCAGTAGCAGGCCCCCCCAGTAGTAGGCTGCTCCAGTAGTAGCCCCCCCTGTAGTATGGGCCCCCCCTGTAGTATGGCCCCCCCTGTAGTAGGCCCCCCCAGTAGTATGGCCCCCCCCAGTAGCAGGCCCCTCAGTAGTATGGCCCCCCCAGTAGCAGACCCCCCCAGTAGTATAGCCCCCCCCAGTAGCAGGCCCCTCTGTAGTATGGCCCCCCCAGTAGTATAGCCCTGCCCAGTAGCAGACCCCCCCCAGTAGTGCAGACCCCCCCAGTAGTATAGCCCCCCCCCAGTAGCAGGCCCCTCTGTAGTATGGCCCCCCAATAGTGCAGATCCCCCCCAGTAGTATGGCCCCCCCAGTAGCAGACCACCCCCAGTAGTATAGCCCCCCCCAGTAGCAGGCCCCTCTGTAGTATGGCCCCCCCAGTAGTATTGCCTCCCCCAGTAGCAGACCCCCCCCCAGTAGTGCAGACCCCCCCCAGTAGTATAGCCCCCCCAGTAGCAGGCCCCTCTGTAGTATGGCCCCCCCCCAGTAGCAGACCCCCCCAGTAGTGCAGACCCCCCCCCAGTAGCGCCCCCGGACCTTTGACAAGTAAAAAAATAAAAAAAATAAAACTTACCTGTATCCCCGCTCCCGCGCCGTCCGCTCTGTCACACGCTGAGGAGGGAGCCGGAAGACGGAGCTCATGTGTGAGCTCCAGCCGGCTCCCTCCGTGCAGCAGCCAATGAGAGTCTGTGTGACTCTCATTGGCTGCTGTAACAAACACACAGCTGCCGCTGGCGGCTGTGTGTCTGTGTCTGTGTAGGGCAGAGCGCTATCACTGCGCTCTGCCCTACACGCGAGGAGACCTGATGTCGGATTCTCTAGTGAGAATCCGACATCAGGCGGCCGCCGTTCGGCCCCGAACGGGGATCCGAGTCAGGCGGTGAACACCCGAACAGGGTTCGGGTGGACTCGGATCCCCAATGTTCGGAGCGGTTCGGATTCCACAGAATCCGAACCGCTCATCTCTACTAATTACCATAGGCCATGCCCCCTATGTGACGTTATTTGGAGGCATGCCCGCATGGCACGCCTCCAAATACTGTCAGGCTGGGGGGAGCCTCACTAGCTGGGCTTCCCCCAGCCCTCTCCCGTAACTGAATGGATGCCGCGAACATGCGCGCAGCATCCATTTAGACTCCGGCACCGTTTTTTTTACTCATGGGCTGGCTGCTGGCACTGACACCTGTATGTGGTGGGGTGCGGCACGCCGGCACATAGTCACATACACACAGCCTGCCCTGCCAGTGCCAGCAGCCAGCCTGAGCCCATGGTGATGCATTCACTTACCTTCTCTCCTCCGCACGGCCACCCTCGTCGCCTCGTCCAGGCCTCCGCGCCCGCCCAGTGCTGCTCAGCCTCAGGGTTGCTGATGGTGCTGAGTGAGCAACACACACTCATGACTCGTCGTCCGGTCCAGTGGCCAGCAGTCTGTCCGTCCGCATGCCCACACTAGCTGTGAAGGCTGAAGCAGGCTAGCAGCCAGTGCCCACTGTGGTATCCGCACCGACACCAAGTCTTCTTCCATACAGCCACTGCCGCCTGCAGAAATCGGAGACTGCGCGGGCTGGGCAGGGATGGCGTGTGACGTCACACCCGGCCTACCCAGCTCAATATAGGAGGAGGGACTGTCAGGCAGCGTGGGTGGTGACGTTATAGGGGGTAGGGCGAAAGCACAGCGGCAGGGGGGGGCGTGGGCTGGGCAGAGCCTGGCATGACAGTGACAGCCATGGCCAGGCCTGCCAGGGAAAATGCCGGCAGAAAATCGGAGCGCCTTCTGTAGGTGGCGCCCTTGTGTGGCCGCTCAGGTGGAACATACCTGGAGCCGGCCCTGTGCATACCCACCACAGTGCACGTGCGCAAGTTAGCTTTGTGATCGCACTGCATTCACCTATGCAGGAAAGAATCCATCGCAGAGTGACATGCTGTGAGCATTTGGGGGTGGTAACAGGGGAGTTGCTAGAGAAATGCAGGCATGTCTGTCTGTTTGGATGCCGTTGCATGGGCTTGCATAAATCAGGATTACGCAGCTTGAGTACTCACTGCGTGTGACGAGGTTAGGAATTTCTTAGTAAGGTCTGACCTGTTGTAATTATGCGTGAGGGGCTGATGTTACTCGATGGTCCAGACGTATACGTAGGTCTTCAAGGTATTATGGATGTGAGATAACGGTAATGGGCAGCAGTGGGCGTCTTTATGCTGGCTGTGCGACGGTATTGCGATAGCAATCATTAGTATATTTTAGCAGCAGGTCTGTGTGCGTAATCGCAGATGTGATGGCAATAGTGATCCGTAGTGAATCAGGCCCTAAGTATGCTCTTCTTGAATCTCAATTATTGTATGTTTAATACTTTAGTGAAAGCTTTATGATATCTAGATTGTGCACTGTAGTTACACCCATGCAAATCATTTTACTTCTATGAAATATTTAATTTTTGTATTGATTATCAGATTATTCTAATCTGCACTATTCTTATGATTTTTATTTCATTCATTTTATAAACATGATGATATGATGGATCATATAAATGGGATATGCCTCAATCATCTGTTATTAATGATACAAAAAGAAAAACAGCTAGTGAATAGGTGACAACAAAAAAACATATTTTCCTTTATTGGTTCATGTAAGGATGTAGTTGATCCCGTACCCAACCCGTTAGAGGGGATGTACACTCAGCGTTGTACCCTTTTACATGCTGGGTCTATGTTTTTCTTTATAGTTGGTTTACAGGCGCCCAAGATGGCTGCCTCACCTTTTACATGCTCCTGAACATCTCCATAAAACAGCTTAAATTCTACAAAAGTGACATTGGAAGCACAAGAAATATCCAAGGACTTACCTTTAACTGGTACTGCACTGCATTGAGATTCACATTGGATTGGATTGAAACCTCTGCCCTCTCCACCAGAACCCAGACTGGCATTACCTCTGCAGTGGACACCCCAGAGCAAGGTACTGTGGAATACAAATTATCTTTGGCTCCAGCTCCCCCCTAAGACACCATTCACCTCTGTTCTCTGCTCAGCAAATAACTCTGATTTCTTGCACTAATAATCTAAAATACAGTATCCCCAGTCTCTGAAATCTGGAAGTCTGGTCATTTTAAAACACAGGATCCCATTTTTTTTTTTCCCCTGGAGACATGTTATCTTTACCCTTGCACAGAATATCTACTTCAAAAGGAGTCTCACACTGGGATTTTCACACCTATACAATAGGAATGGCTTCTAACACCTTTCCACAAGCCTGCTTTGCCCTGGAATACTTTGTGTAACTAAATCATCAACTTAAAAGACAGGTTATCTTATTAGATACTCCTTATTCAAAATATACCTTTTGTACAAGAGAGAAGCAACTGGACATAGCAATGGCCAAATTATATTAGTCTGCTCATGAATCCCATTATAACTTCTGGATCATACACAGAGTTGAGAAAACAGAAAAATAAAAACGACTTGATCTTCTATCATCTTATAAAAGGTAATTCATGCTCTCTCATCGATGACCCAATGTATTTTTACACCTCCAGCTTTATGCTTTCACTCCGCCCACCACGAGCAGCAGTTCCTATTGATCCAGCACAGGCTTCCATTCTTAAATCCCTAGGCATTTTCAAAAAAACTCAACGGGGCAGTCGTGGGAAGCGAAGACGAAAATCTCTTATCCGCTGTAACCACGTAAGTTCCTTGCCTTCAGGTTCACCAGTGTCATATAGGAGACAAATAGAAGTGGTACCTATCAAACGGCCCTGTGCTTGGAAGAACAGATCATTAAACTCCCGCTCTGTGACTGACATCTCCAGAGCTTCCACACTCAATATAAAGAAAACTACAGGCACTCCAGTATGCCCAATCAGGTCTGTCCTTTGTAATGCCAGATCTATAAGAAACAAGACTGCCACAATTGCTGACCTTATTGAATCTGCAGATCTTGCCTGTATTACAGAGACTTGGCTAGATGAAAATGCAGCACCTATCTTGGAAGCTGCAGTTCCAACAAATTATTCTGTCATTCACAACCCAAGACTTAACCGCAGGGGAGGGGGAGTGGCCATCTGCTTTAGAAAAGCACTTAAACTTAGGGTCCACCCAATGGAAATGACTCACTCATTTGAGTGCATCACTGCTCGGAGTTCTACAGAATTAGGATTCAGAGTACTTCTCATTTACCACCCCCCTGGAGATGGAAAGACATTTCTACAAGAATTTGCAGATATTGTTGCTGGACTAGTTCTGGAGCATCAAAGATGGCTGATCCTTGGGGATTTCAATGCATGGGTTGATGATGAGCTCTCACACTTTGGCCAAGATCTCCTGTGCACAATGAATGCTCTGGGCCTCACACAAGTCATCCCTTCGGCTACTCATATAAGTGGTCACACTCTTGATCTTGTCTTCCAGATTGGATTAGATGCCTCTGACCTAAATATAAACCCAGTCACGTGGTCAGACCACCACTCAATTCACTTCTCAGTTGCAACCCCTCAAAATAGAACTTTACCCATGGAGTTGACAAGGTATCGTCCAAGGAGAGGCATGACTCCCCAGGCTCTTGCAGCAAACCTGGATCTTTCTGCGGTAATGGGGGCCTGTGAAGATCCTTGTTCCCTTGTCCATTACTATAACAGGGATGTGACAGCTGCAATGGATATAATTGCCCCTGTGCGTATACGACCCCTCATACCACACCGTCAAGCCCCTTGGTTTGACAATAGTGTTAGTGAACTCAAGAAAAGGGGGCGTAGACTTGAAATACGATGGAGGAAGACGAACCTGGTAGAGGATAAGTTAACACTAATCAAACATATAAGAGAATATCTATCAACAATCACCCGTAAGAAAACAGAGTTCCTTTCAAATGAGATCAAGGCAGCAAACAATAGGCCGGCTCAGCTTTTCCGTACAGTGGAGATGCTTTGCAAACCAGCATGCCTGCAGCATGATGAAACCCTCTCCCAGTCAAGATGCAATGAGTTTGCAAAATTCTTTGCAGATAAAGTATCCTCCATCCGGGCTGGAATCCCCACAGTGCCATCAAAGGAGTGCCAAACTACCAAGCCTGCCAAGGTAAGCCACCTGTCTCCCTGGAACAGCTTTGACATAATGGATGCAAAAGACATTGCTAAAATTATCAGAAAATTGCGACCCGCCACCTGTGATCTTGTCCCTGCCTCAACCAAGCTTCTCATAGGGTGTATAGACATTATTGGCCCTGTAATTGCAAAAATAGTTCAATGCTCTTTGCAAACAGCCATTTTTCCAGAGCCACTAAAGGAAGCAATTGTTAGACCACTTCTTAAAAAACCTAATTTAGATCCCGACTGCATGACCAACTATAGACCAGTATCAAACCTTCCTTTTCTAGGAAAGATCATTGAGAAAGTGGTGGCAATGCAACTGGAAACCCACCTGTCTACCCATGATATTTATGATCCATTCCAGTCAGGATTCAGTAGAAGACATAGCACTGAAACAGCCCTGGTATGTGTGCTTAATGATCTTCTGATGGCAAGAGACAGATGTGATTGTTCAATCTTAATCCTTCTGGATCTCTCAGCAGCATTTGATACTGTGGACCATGGGATTCTAATTGAGCGCCTGAAAAATTTCTGTGGACTGGATGGCACAGTCCTTAGATGGTTCAAATCATTTCTCACTGGCAGGTCACAGAGAGTTTCTTCTGGAGTAAACTCTTCATCACCAGTGTCACTTCCATGCGGTGTCCCACAGGGTTCTATACTATCTCCCATGCTTTTTGCAGTATACATGCTGCCACTGGGTGAAATAATCAGACGTCATGGCCTGGTTTACCACTGCTATGCAGATGATACAAAACTGTACCTGTCCTTTGCTCCAGGTACAAATGACCCAATAACAACCCTAAATGGCTGCCTAGCTGAGCTTCAGGAGTGGATGAGTGCCAGTTGGCTGCGACTGAACCCTGATAAAACAGAGGTTCTTATGATAGGTCACAGGACAGGGCTACAGCATAGCCAACCAACAGGACTTACGCTTGGGGGTTTAGAATTACAAAACACTAAACATGTGCAGAATCTTGGTGTTGTCCTGGATAGTGGCTTGACACTTAAACATCAGGTATCAGCCACAATCAAATCCTCATTCTTTCATCTGAGGAACATAGCCTGAATCAAGCACTTAATTCCCTCAGAAGATCTGCCTAAAGTCATACATGCATTTATATCATCACGTCTAGACTACTGCAACGCCCTCTACCTCGGTCTCCCAGAAAAGAATTACACCGCTTGCAGATGGTACAAAATGCAGCTGCCAGGCCATTAACCAACCAGCCCCGTTCCAGCCACATAACACCCATTCTCTACTCCCTTCACTGGCTGCCTGTCAGATGGCGAATTGCTTTCAAGATTAATAACTTACAAAGCCCTTCATGACCATGGCCCAGGGTACCTGAAGCAGCTTCTGATTCTCTACTGTCCCACTCGATTACTGCGATCCGTTGACGAAGGACTATTAACAGTACCTAGAATCTCACGGAATTCGTCTGGGGGTCGAGCTTTCAGTTTTGTGGCTCCAACCTTATGGAACTCACTTCCCTGCACAGTTCGAGAGGCCTCCACTCTAGAATCCTTCAAAAATAGACTCAAGACTCACCTATTCACCCAAGCATATCACTAATGTCCCTTGTTTAAGCTTGTTTTTGTATTTTGTACTGTAAATGTAAAGCACTTTGAGTCCTTTAGGAGAAAAGCGCTATATAAATAAAATTATTATTATTATTATTATTATTATTATTATTATTATTATTATTATATGCTTTATTCTATGTTTGTATTTTAATAGGCCTCTGGTGAAAGCAGCGGAGATGAGAGCATCAGGGAACAAATTGGAATTTCAGAAGCACATGGAACTATTCCATTGACTCCAGCTCCAGTGAGTAGCAATTGTTATCCTCTGACAACAGCCGGTACACTATATTGTTCCTGCAGCTCACATTTATTAGCAGAGCGACTAATACTCATGTTACTATTACACTGAGATAGCATAAATCTGCACTAGTCACATTCTGAAAAAGAATATGATTTGCACAATATACCTTTGCGCACATCATATTTATCCTTTTGAATAATATAATATTCTGATGTGCACATTACCCACTTTCCTTCCTTGCTTTATACTTGTATAAGTATTGCTTGTAGTGAGTGCTAACATCCCACATTCTTTATTTATCCATGACAGTGTGCTCATTGTATGTTTATGAAAAGAAATATCTGGTTACATATAAAGCGAGGCAACAGACATTTTCTGCTAAATTGCTGCTTTGGGAAGTATTTCAGTCCTTTGTGTTTATGCATCAAAGAGCAAAACTATATTTACTTTTTTGAGATCTCAGAACAATGTGGTTTATGTTTGAAGTATAGGACAATCCAGATAGCATCTATGTGATGAGCTTTGCAATATAATAAATGTATATAATTACGCTGTTGAACCCATAATTGGTGTCTTTTCTTATCCGCTGAGTAGTTGGACAAGATCATGTACACATTTATGCTCCATATATTAAAACAGAGACATACTATTATGACTATTTTAATGATCTATAGCCATGACAGACTTGAGAACTATGCATTGAAATGGGACAGTATATGTTAATTTTTTAATTGACTCAATACATTTTAATAATATAATGTAAATAATAGCACAAAAAAATTACAATTACTGTACCAGTTATCAATTTCCTGGGGTGGAAAGTATTGCTCCTGGTTTTACTTGCATTTGTTACCCAATTCTGCTAATGATTTGTTTTGCAACTGTCTCCTACATTGATTGGGGGCAATGTTGACCTGTTCCTGCCTCATAGAATAATTTCAGTTTAGTAACTTCAGAGAATATTTGCACAATGCATTTAACATAAGTGTCCTATAAACCATTGTAGTTGTACAGTATCTCCTGTATATCTGGCCTTTGTCTTGGCCATTCCAATATCTTATGTTTTTTTTAGATATACACATTTTGCCCAAGTATTCTGTGGTACATTGTGAACTTCATTGCTGAATTATTGATAGCATGTGATACCAAACCTTAATGTGTCATAATCTCTGCTCCATTTCACTAAAACTTTGTTTTACTGAATTCCTTAAACAGCTTGTAAATGGTGTGTTACACAGGGTAGCAGACTCATGCTGTAATCTCTGAGAGCATCTGTACATGAGGCAATGTATAATCCCAGCTCTGTACAGTATAGCAATTTTCATCAACCTTATAATACTTAATACCGCTTTTAAGCCTGTAAGTCATAAACTTTGTTATTTTAAAATATTAGTTGGCCTTTCACTAGACTTCTGTTTTTTTTTTAAGGTTCATGCACATAAATCTAAAGAATAGAAAATCAGTCATTGTCACCCGTGTACGAGTTATGTGGTCTGCAATGACTAATTATACTTGTTTGTTTTCTACTATTATTATGTGGCCTTATATTGGGCAGTTATATGCCCTAGATTTTATGTTATTTTTGGGGATGAGTTTGTGGCGCGGTGCTCCCTGGGTTGGTATGGCTGGACTGCTTTGGGGTGGCACACTAGAACACTTTATTCAGCACTTTATTAATACTTATTTTCTACTAATACTACTTTATTTAGCATTTTAGTTACACCCTTCATCAGAGTATCACCCGCTAACACATAGCTTTTGATTTATTAATATTATTAACACTCACTAACACCTTTAGTCTTTCACCGGTGTGCTGCCCCAGGGCGGGCGGACTTTGCCTGCTTTTTGGGGTTCCGCGCCCCAGACTTTGACTTAGAAGTAGGAACCTCCGGTATCAGAGAAGCCGTGACATGGCCTGGAGGCTTACACATATTTTTGCAAATATATGCAACTAAGATCTCTGAATTATCTACCACCATGTAGTTTTTCAAATGTTATTGCTGATATCATTCTGAGTGCTGGGGGATTACTTTTGTTGTTTCTTGTATAGACTAAGCCCTCCCTTTCATGCACCTGAGTGGTAGGTGATTAAGCAGCTACCAATATGCATTGTATATTTTGATTTAGTCAAAATGTTGACATGCAAAATATAAACATGCCTATATTTTGAATGCAGGGTGTATTTGTACTGTATGTGCAGTTAATAATACTGTATGTGCAGTTAACTATATTGTTGCTGGTACCTTCTAACTGCAATACTTATTAATCATATATATGTTTATAAATGCCATAATTTGGAGCATATTCAATTAGCCGTGGGAGTTCACCCCCAACTAATTGCCGGCCCAAAGTCCCGCGGAGTCGGGATTAGCTATTCAATTAAATAGCATTTTCCACACGTTGTTAAATCGGGACTCGTGCGTGTAAAGACACTGATTCCGCGAAAACGGCGGAATCAGTGTGTTTTTCCATCGCGTACTAGGCCGATTAGGCCAATTTTACGCAGATTTTACCTCATACCTCCATGAGGTGTGTAGTAAAGTCCGACTGCGGGGACTCCTCTCGCTGTTGGCATGCCAATTGCTCTGGTTGATACTGCTGTTGGCATGCTATTTGCTATCAGGCTTATTCTACTGTTATGCTAATTGCATTGAGACTGATCCTGCTGTTGGCATGCTAATTGCAATCAGGCTGATACTGCTGTTGGCATGTGGTATAGCTATCTTATAAAATTGATCTGTTCAATTTCTTTGAAGAAAACATATTTGTACCAATCATCTTTGGTGAGGATTGAGGTCAGGTCGTTTGAGGTATGTGGTAGTAATTTTTAAAATTTTTAAATATTAGTAATTATGAGTGAGGCAGTGATGTTCTGCTTTTCTATGAGTAGTATTTATGTGAGTGATGGTATTGTTTACACTTGTGGAGTGATACTGCTGTGGCTTTGTCATCATGTTTGTGGGATTTCAATTTTCATTTTAACATTTAACCATGTGCGTGTGCGAAAAGAATTGCATTATGGCTACTGAAATAGCTGCACAGACATGGTTTAGTCACACAGCAAAATCAGTTACTGAGTAGTTCATAGAAAGACCTCCTTTTTAGTAGTGTGTTGTCCAACTGCACATCTGCTGAGTGTACTTGGCATCAATTTAAGTTCATGTGTATTTCGAAGGATTTGGCAACTTTTAGTTTTGCTTTGGTGGTTATCCAGTATTACAAAGAGTTCTAGAGAAACACGTGATTTGTTTAACTCACTACAAAACAACAGTGATAAATAACTTAACTCTCTAGAAATGAGCATTTCAAATTCAGTCCACTGCGGTCACACACGTGTTTGTGTGGTCATGGCTCCTACCACCATGAAACATGTCTTATATGCAGATAGTGCTTTGTTTCTACAGTTTTACATGGTGAGGGCAGGTCACCTTTCTTATTATACAGCTGGATTGTGTTAATAGTTATGTCAGTAAAGGCCAAAGGGTTCTCCAACAGTTCATAAAGATTCTGGCTTTTTTGTTGTCATGTTAACAGTCCTGGTCAAATTAACCAGTGATTTCTTTTTATGTACTATTCTAAGAAAAATCGCAATTTAACTGAACACATATTTGTTTAGCTAAATGCCTGCAGGGGACGTTTTAATAATCAGACATATAAAATGAGATGCTAATTAAAACAAGAGTATAATAAACAGATTATATTACCATAAGGGTTCTGTCAAGGCCACATATGTTATTTGGCTGATTGGAAAGCATATGAGCTGAATAGCTAGCTTCATCACTACAGATCAAATACTTTTATAAAGTCTTTTTATTTTATTTGAGCACATTCATTTTTTCATTTTGTTTTCAGCAAACTGTAACCTTGAACATAATGGACATTGGGTCTGATACAGAGCAGTACGTAAACATGATGGTTGGCATACTGCTCCGATTGTGAGGGACCTGCACATACACAGGATCTGTACTATGCATGTGCAGGTCCCAGTCTACCAGATCTCTCACAGTTCCCCCAAGCCACAGCCTCATTGACAAATTGTGGCCGTTTGGGGGCAGGGAGTGAGCAGGGCCAGCCTTTGTTTGCATAAGTGAGGGGCGTAACGCTCTCGTTTTCTGGGAGTGCCAAGGCCATAGTCATTGTCTTCCGATGCAAACTTACTGGCCACGGCACCGAAAATGCGAGGGGAGATCTTAGTAACCTCAGAGTTTTCTCACATTGATGATTGTATCGCAGAAGATATGAAGCTGCATCTTAGGATGCAGCTCTCGGAACTTTGTTGCAGTCAGGAGACTTCTATTTACACCAGACACCTCCTGCTGCATTTGCATATGAGTTGTATGTCAACAGTAAAGCGTTCTGAGACCATTCATGTGTGGGGTTGCTTCTCAGCCAAGGGAGTAGGATCACTCACAGTTTAGCCTAAAAACACAGCCATGAATAAAGAATGGTACCAAAACATCCTCCAAGAGCAACTTCTCCCAACCATCCAAGAACAGTTTGGTGAGGAACAATGCCTTTTCCAGCATGATGGAGCAGGTTGCCATAAGGCAAAAGTGAAAACTAAGTGGCTCGGGGACCAGAACATCGAAATTTTGGGTCCATGGCCAGGAAACTCCCCAAACCCTAATCCCATTGAGAACTTGTGGTCAATCCTCAGGCAGGTGGACAAACAAAAACCCACAAATTCTGACAAACTCCAAGCATTTATTACACAAGAATGGGCGGCCATCAGTCAGTATGTGGCCCAGAAGTTGATTGACAGCAAGTCAGGGCAAATTGCAGAGGTCTTGAAAAAGAAGGGTCAACACTGCAAATATTGACTCTTTGCATAAACTTAATGTAATTGTCAATAAAAGTCTTTAACACTTAGGAAATGCTTGTAATTTTACTTCAGTATACCATAGTAACATCTGACAAAAAGGTCTAAAAACACTGAAGCAGCAAACTTTGTGAAAACCAATACTTGTGTCATTCTCAAAGCTTTTGGCCATGGGGGCTGATTCCGAATTGCATACAGGTCCATTTTGAGAACTGATCTTTGTATGTTTAGCATTGCATTTTTTCTGTAGTTAAGCACACAGAATTTAAATTCAGAGCTGTAAACAGGGGCGTATCTATAATGGGTCCAGTGTGTGCGGGGCACACGGTCCCCTGGGTCCAGGGGGGCCCCGCACCGCACACCCTGCATCCATAGAATACTTACCTCTCCAGAGTCCCACGTCGGAGCAGGGGTCCGGCGCTCTAAAAACGACTTGAAAATGGCCGCCGCGGGCATTTTCCCGTCGTTTGCGCTTGCGCAGTACAGGGAAAATGGCCGCCACGGTGGAGGCAACAGGGCTTCAGAAAAAAAGCAGAGGGCAAAGTTAAATTGGATACAAAAGCAGCAGGTTTAGGAGATTGAGCATATTGTGCTGTTGTTGACAGTGAGAGATATTTGAGGAAAGGTGGTGACCCTGGTAGGAGGAAAGATTTTAAGTTGTTCTGAAAATGTGGTGCTTGAGGTAACATTTGCGCATCTAAGTGCAGATAGCAAAGAGCCAGACGGTAGCCAAAGATAGTAGAGAGGGGTAGTAAGACCATGGGCAGGATGTATCAAAGTTAATAATACAGTTAAACCTCTGAAAACTGATGTTTTGAAAGGTTTACTGCAGTACATATTGATCCCCATATGTATTAAAAATGGTTCACAGTGGATATCGGATATCCGCTGCGGACACACAACACTGCAGTCCCCATAGAATTTAATGAGGCAGCAATGTGCCCATTTACAGCAGACTCCGGCAAGCTAAACTTTCCAGAGCTGCCTCACATTAGGCAGCGCAATCTATATAGGGCATTGACTATATAAGGCTATGGACCTCTTTTCCCAAGAACAGTGCCCACATGTTCAGTGGGAGTGGTGGATAGGATGACCAATGATAGAGATGCTGAAGGTACTGTTGGATAAGTAAAAAGTGGAGATGTGCACAGAGCCTCGTGTTTTGGTTTTGGGTCTAAATCATTGTCATGTCTTTGTTTTGGTAAACCTCCCTCAAGTGTTTTGGTTTGGTTTTGGTTGTAGATATCTTTAGAAATTGATTAAACATATGTCACTTGGACCTGTTTTTGTTCCTACAGTATTATTAACATCAACATTAGTTTCCAATCATTTCTGGTCCATTTTGACCAATTTTGGCACCTGAAATGAGGGAGGGGCTTGCATGCAATCAAAAACACGCAAGATCCAGTTTTTAGATCCAAGATCTCACTTGCGGAAATACCTGAGCCGGAACTCAGTTCTACTCAAAACCCCAAAGTTCGGGTGTGTGCAGTTTTCAACAGAACTGTCATCACTATTAAAAGGTCAACAAGGAAAGAACTGTATTAAATAGACTATTGGAGGGAAGGGTGTGCTGGAAAGAGTGTGAACAACTATGGGTCTGATTCACTAATTTATGCAACTGTGCATACGCACGCAATCTGCCGATTGTTTCGCACTGTGCATGCGTACGCATCACAGTCCGCATACCTGCCACTGTGATTGGGACTGAGATCACAGCGGCTTCGCAGACCCACGGCAGGGTGATTTACAAGAAGTGCCATTTGTGGGTGGTGACAGGGGGAGTGGTCGGGGAAACGCAGGTGTACCAGTGCGTTTGCACGCCGTTGCAGAGGCGTGCGCAAGAATTAGCCAGTGTGATGCCATACGCAGTCTGAGGTCTCATAGCATGCGTGGAAGTTAGCAATTTCTGAGTAAGGTCTGGGCTTGCGCAAGTGTGCGTATGGGTCCGATGGTACTTGATGTTACTGATTATTATGCTATATTGCTAAAGTTTACAGATGTGAGTAAGGGGGAGTGGGCGTCCTTATGTTAGGCTGTGATTGCAATGCGAATGCAATCATTTGCATATCACAGCTGATATTAGCAACTGCGTTGCGTCCGTATTAGCAGAATAGCGATCCTTGCTGAATCAGGGCCTATGTTAAAAGCTACAGATAGGACAAGAGGATGAATATGGAGAAGTGAATTTACTATAAGTAGAACAATGATAACAGCTGGGAATTTCAGTGGAAACCCTGATACAGTAGGTCAAGAAGGGAGTGAGAGGAAAGAAAGCAAGCTAGGCCGTTGTACATATGTAGCTCAAGTGGTTCTAAGGTAAAGGTGAGTAAAGAAATAGAGCAGTAGTTATAGAGACAAGCAGGGTCAAGAGATGCTTTCTTTAGGGCTGTGAGATGAACAAATCTTTACAGGAGAATTGGACTATTTCATTGAAGAGAAAAAGGTTGAAGAAGTAAGCTACAGGCTGCATTGTGTCGGCAGAGGGTGTGGAAAATTAGGAGGAAATAGTGTTATGGTGGCAGGTTGTACAGTGAGATGGTTAGCCGAGTGCATAGACTTTGTCCTTGAATATGGAAGACTATGACCTGAAGATGGATTGATGGAGAAAGTGGTTGGATTATGGAGATGTTTTCAGTTGGCATCAATTTTGTCTTTGAATTATGTTGAAAATTCATGGGCTGTGAGGGTAAAATGGGTGGTGGTGCAGGTGGGCAAAACCAGAAGCAAGTTGAAGGTGGCAAAGGGGTATTGGAGGTAGGAAGACTGAATGGATATTAGAGATGTAGATTTAGGCCCGTATTCAATTGTAAGCGAAAAGCCGATATCCACGTAAAAGTATCGCCGATTGCAATTTTTCGCCAGGCGAAAACTTATTTCCATATTCTCCGTATTCAACTCCATCTGCTTTTCGCGTACGCGGAAACTCAATGCAATCTATTAGGTGAAAAAGATTTGCCTCTGAATAGCAGGAGAAAAGAAGTGCAAAAATTTTGTTTGGAGGTGCAAAGGTGGGGAAACCACTCGGAACAGCCCGCCAATGGACAACTGCGTCAAAAAATTAGTTAAAAAACTTAAGAAGACCCCAAAAAAGTTCTTTGAATTTTGGGGCGAAAAAGCACAAAGTGGGGGTATAAGTTTGCACACTAGTGAAATAAGGTTCTGGGGATGCACTAAGAAGGGGTTAAGTGTTTTGGGGATTGCAGGTGCTTTTATGATGGTGGAAATTCGCACTTTAGAGACATTAAAATATGCATTAAAATATGCTTGCACCCATTTTCAGGCACTCCAAATTTGACAGGACTACTTATTTTCTCCCAAAAAAACTGCTTTATGTAATTCTTCACCACTTGTACAAAGACGCGAATAAGTGCCAATTGTGCGAACTTAAGTACCCCAAACAGTAGTATTAGGGCTAATTGATCCCCAATGTAACTGCATTTTTTGGGGGGGGGTTCAGGCTGATTTCCACGATTCTGACACCACTTTTTGCCTGTTCTGACATTGCGTGTCGCCATTTTTGTGTCTTTTGGAATTGAATAGGGTGAATCGCGGGTATGCACATGATAAGTTTCCGCGACTAAAATACGCGATGAAGGTGGAAAGTCCGGCAGGCGAAACTTTAACGCGTACGTGAAACTAATTTAATACGGGTCTTACTTGAAAAGTGAAAAGGCAGTCTTGTTATATGAATGGGTAACATTAAAGTGGAGGAATCCAGCACTGGAATGAGACTTGGGGCCTGATTCAGAGCCGCTCGTAAGCGGACGCTCGTTTGCTCCGAGCGATGTTCGCACAACTGCGCATGTGTATGGGTTGTAATACGCATTGCGCGAACCAGTCATTGCGGTCGGAAATTGTGTGCTCGCAAAATAGCGAATGCCTGCTAATTTGAGTGACAGAATGAGGCGTTTGTGGGTGGTAACAGGGAAAGGTGCTTGAAAACGGGGAGTGGAGATCCGAACGCAGGCGTGCCAAACGGTCAAAACGGGCGTTTTAAGGGTGTACATAATTAACAAAGCAGCGTCATCGACCACGTCACTCGGTTGTCTTTTTGCCTGAACTGCTCGCATGATTGCGGTAGGAAAATGCTACCACAAGCACTGCGAGCAGTTCAGATGCCTTTCGATGTACTCGATTAATCTAATAAAAATAGCGGAGATGACGTATGATGCGAGCGGCCAGGGGACGTTTTTTAAAAAATAGCGAGCGCATGTTTCGTTCGCTCGTTCAGACATAGAGTCGTCAACAGACCGCAAAGAGCGAGCGCTCTATTTAAATATCCGGCCCCCTTTTCTGAACGAGCGAGCGCAAATAGCGTCCAGCTCTGAATAAGGCCCTTACTTCAGTATTACTCAGCAGCTCATGTGTATCTTTGCAGGCACTGTTTGTGTGTGGTGTGCCATGGTTAATATTTGTATCACCTAAGACTTGTGGTGGCTGAGCTGCTTTGCCTAGTGCTTAAATAAGTGTGTTGTAGAAAAAGGCATCAAAATAAGGACAGGGGTGTGTACTTTTTGGAGAATGTATTTTTTTTTAGCAATATATCAGGTCGAGTGTGTTTAGGTTTCATGATGTTCCATTTAAAAAATGAATGAGCTTAATCATATATATTTTTTCAAATTTTTTAATCCGAGTTAAGATAAGGCATTGAAGACATAATAATTATTTTTACTTCCATCTGCTGTACAACACGATAAAATACCAGAATGCTTATGTGTGGGTATTACTTATAGTATGACATAATGACCTTATTTATTTCAGCTTAAAGCAATAACCGGACCAGTAAAAGCACCTCCTACAGTTACAAGCCATGTTGAAGAGCTGGATTACTCTGGCTCTGCTCAAGTGGTGGAAAGAATGAGTCAAGCCAATGGCATAAGTAATAATCAAGGTAAAAACACAAATGCATTGCTATTATGTCTTATACATTGAAGTTGGTATGGAAACATTGAAGTGTTGTTTGTCCTCTGAGTGCTCAATGCATTTTACATTTGAACAAAATAACATGCACTTTAATGCAGACCATTATGTTTCAGAAGCAAAAAATTAAATTGGAGGTAGGGGATGGGGTGAAGTTAATCTAGGAAAATACAAACAGAACAACAAGTCACTTAAATAACATTGGGCCTGATTCACTAGCAATTGCAACTGTGATGATGCACGCAATTGGCCAATTGTGTTCTGCGCATGTGTATACACTACAGTACGCGTGCGCAAAGGCTCCAATGCGATTGCAGTGACTACGCAGACAAATCACAGAGTGATTGACAGGAAGTACCATTTGGGGGTGGTGATGGGGGGGTGTCAGTGAAATATAGGCATGCCAGTGCATTTGAACGCCATTGCAGGGGTGTGTGTAAATTAGGTACTGCAATGCCATACGCAGCTTGGGCTTTCACTGTGTGCGATGAGGTTATCAATCTCTGAGCAAGGTCAGAGCTTGTGGAAGTGTACGTGAGGCTACAATGGTACTCGATGTTACCGATGGTTTCACAGACTTGTAAGTGTTATGGATGTGTGTAAGGTAAAGGGGGCAACCTTATTTTAGGCTGCGTATGGCATTGCGATTGCATACTGTATATAATATATATATATATATATATATATACAGTCAGGTCCATAAATATTGGGTCATTGACAGAATTTTCAGATTTTGGCCTCTATTCACCACCACAATGTCTTTGAATTGAAAAAAACAAGACGTGCTTTAACTGCAGACTTTCAGATTTAATGTGAGGGTAATTACATCCAAATCAGGTGAAAGGTGTAGGAATTACAACAGTTTCAATATGTGCCTCCCACTTTTTAAGGGGCCAAAAGTAATGGGACTATCAACTCAAAAGCTATTTCATGGACAGGTGTGGGCTATTCCCTCGTTATTTCATTATCAATTAAGCAGGTAAAAGGTCTGGAGTTGATTCTAGGTGTGACATTTGCATTTGAAATCAGTTGCTGTCAACTCTCAATATGAGATCCAAAGAGCTGTCACTATCAGTGAAGCAAGCCATCATTAGGCTGAAAAATCAAAACAAACCCATCAAAGAGATAGCAAAAACATTAGGTGTGGCCAAATCAACTGTTTGGAACATTCTTAAAAAAGAACGCACTGGAGAGCTCAGCAACACCAAAAGACCCGGAAGACCACGGAAAACAACTGTGGTGGATGACAAAAGAATTATTTCCCTGGTGAAGAAAAACCCCTTCACAACAGTTGGCCAAATCAAGAACACTCTCCAGGAGGTAGATGTATATGTGTCAAAGTCAACAATCAAGAGAAGACTTCACAAGAGTGAATATAGAGGGTTCACCACAAGATGCAAACCATTGGTGAGCCACAAAAACAGGAAGACCAGATTAGAGTTTGCCAAACAACATCTAAAAAAACCATTACAGTTCTGGAACAACATCCTATGGACAGATGAGACAAAGATCAACTTGTACCAGAGTGATGGGAAGAGAAGAGTATGGAGAAGGAAAGGAACTGCTCATGATTCAAAACATACCACCTCATCATTGAAGCATGGTGGTGGTAGTGTCATGGCGTGGGCATGTATGGCTGCCAATGGAACTGGTTCCCTTGTATTTATTGATGATGTGACTGCTGACAAAAGCAGCAGAATGAATTCTGAAGTGTTTCGGGTAATATTATATGCTCATATTCAGTCAAATGCTTCAGAACTCATTGGACGGCGCTTCACAGTGCAGATGGACAATGACCCGAAGCATACTGCAAAAGCAACCAAAGAGTTTTTTAAGGCTAAAAAGTGGAATGTTATGCAATGGCCAAGTCAATCCCCTGACTTGAATCCGATTGAGCATGCATTTCACTTGATGAAGACAAAACTGAAGGGAAAATGCCCCAAGAACAAGCAGGAACTGAAGACATTTGCAGTAGAGGCCTGGCAGAGCATCACCAGGGATGAAACCCAGCATCTGGTGATGTCTATGCGTTCCAGACTTCAGGCTGTAATTGCCTGCAAAGGATTTGCAACAAAGTATTAAAAAGTGAAAGTTAGATTTAGGATTGTTTAGTTTGTCCCATTACTTTTGGCCCCTTAAAAAGTGGGAGGCACATGTAGAAACCGTTGTAATTCTTATACCGTTCACCTGATTTGGATGTAATTACCCTCAAATTAAATCTGAAAGTCTGCAGTTAAATCACATCTTGTGTGTTTCATTTCAAAGCCATTGTGGTGGTGAATAGATGCCAAAATCTGAAAATTCTGTCAATGTCCCAATATTTATGGACCTGACTGTATATCCAGTTTGAGTACATTCCATTTTATTGCTGTGCTGTATTTATTGTACAACTGAGTATACACTTTGGGTCTGATACTGAGTTAAACATATGCCTGCTGGTACAGCGTATTTTATGTGTTTTCACACTGCAATGTTCTGGTGATGCACATTTTCACTTGCAGTTCCATTTATGGCTGATGAGGCATAACTGGGCTGCAATGTAGGCTGTAATGTTCAGTGTGGCTGGAATTGACATAAGTGTAAATACTGTATGCACGCTTTCATATCTATATTTTGCATCTGTATAGAGCTGGTGCAAATGCTCACTATTGATGATGATGATAAATAGCACACCAATCGTACAAATAATGGATGGGAACGATGCATATAATATAACGCATATTAGCGAATATAAGCATTTATTTCTGTGTACACAATGCAGGAGTATATATGCCCAATTTCCATCCTACTATGCAGCAGGATCCTTGTGTTTATCTTACTTTCTGTGCTATATATATTATATTGCCAAAGTATATTATTTTCTTTTATGTGTAATGCATACTTGCCAACTCTCCCTCATTGTCAGGGAGACTCCCTGAAATAATAGCAATCTCCCTGTCCCCCTGAAGAGTCCAGCAATCTCCCTGATTGCGTCTTGCCCCCATTATGAAGCAGTTATATATTAATAAAACAGAGATATATACATTCAAAAGGGATCATTAGTATAATTTTCCTGCCTTGGTTATAAGACACAATGATCCCCATGGCTACATGCATTTTCTGAAAGTATCAGTGTGTTTTCATCAAAAAATAGATCTTACTACCTGCTTTGGGGCTCATTTATATGTAGATGTAAGTAAATGTTATGACACCCTCTCAGATGTAGCAGTACACGACCACTTTACTGCCGTGCTCATAGGTGGTGCTTTCACAATCTCCCTGAAAAGCATTTTGAAAAGTAGGTAAGCATGGTGTAATGCGTATTTTATATGATTTATCATTCTTACTGTTCAGCACTGCCCAGTTTATGGCACCTTACAAAGAAATAATGATTATTTGTAAATATGAACAGTCATTCCACATATTTGCTTTGTATTCTATTATGTGTGTACATTACATTCTTCCACTTGTGTTATGTATACACACAGCCCCATAACAGTTCTTCAGTGCGCCCTGTGCCGCCTCTCTCCCTGAGTGCATGCCGTCTTAAGGCTGCGTCACAGAGGATGGGTGGGCAGGAGCGCTATTAATGGAGCAGTGGACACTAGCTGTAACATTAAGATGTTCCAAGCAGGCTGCAGGATGTGTGGCCGGAACATCTGAAGGATGCACTGGATGGGATTGCAGCACCAACCTGGAAAGGCACACTGCTAGCCAGATGCATGAGCTGAGGGGTTGCAACGGTACCATCCCTAGGGCGCTCCGCCCTATGTGAGGGCACCGGCCACAATGTCCATCTTATGGCCCTGTATCAGTGCTTAAAGTGGCCCTAGAGAAGTGGTGGAACTCACCTCCCCTCTCTGAGTTTTTTTTGTTTTAAAAAAGGGACGGCATGCGTGGCGCAAAAAAGGGGCGCTGTTTTATAAAGAAATACAATAGTATTCCCAAATCAAATTGCGCAAAACAGTAGCAGAATCTTGATTCACTCCTGATTCACATTGCACCACATAGTAGTGTCCCTTATTCATGTATGACACACAGCAGTGCCCCTTTTACACAATGCCCACATTTGTGCCCCTTATACACAATGCCCACAGTAGTAGTGCCTCTTATACATAATGCCCACAGTAGCAGTGCCCCGTATACAATGCCCGCAGCAGTGCCCCTTATACACAATCCCACAGTAGTAGTGCCCCTAATACACAATGCCCAAAGTAGCAGTGCCTTTTATACAATGCCCACAGCAGTGCCCCTTACACATAATGCCCACAGCAGTAGTGCCTCTTATGCAATCCCCAGTGTAGTGGTGCCCCTTATGCAGTGCCTACAGTAGTGGAAGTGCCCCTTATTCAGTGCCCACAGTAGTGGTAGTGCTCCTTATGCAGTGACCCCAGTAGTGGTAGTGCCCCTTATGCAGTGACCCCAGTAGTGGTGCCCCTTATGCAGTCCCCTCAGTAGTGGTAGTGCCCATTATGCAGTGCTCACATTGGTAATGCCCCTTATGCAGTTCATCCAGTAGTGGTAGTGCCTCTTATGCAGTGCCCACAATAGTGGTCGTGCCCGTTATGCAGTGCCCCCAGTAAGGATGTCCCTTATGCAGTGGCTCCAGTAGTGGTACCCCTTATTCAGTTAACCCAGTAGTGGTAGTGCCTCTTATGCAGTGCCCACTGTGGTAATGCCCCTTATTCAGTGCACCCAGTAGTGGTAGTGCCCCTTATGCAGTGCCCATAATAGTGGTAGTGCCCTTTATGCAGTGACCCCAGTAGTGGTGCCCCTTATTCAGTCCCCCCAGTAGTGGTAGTGCCCCTTATGCAGTGCCCACTGTGGTAGATTCCCTTATTCAGTGCCCCCAGTAGTGGTAGTGCCCCTTATGCAGTGCCCACAATAGTGGTAGTGCCCCTTATGCAGTGACCCCAGTAGTGGTAGGGCCCCTTATGTAGTGCCCACAGTGGTAGTGTCCCTTATTCAGTGACCCCAGTAGTGGTTCCCCTTATTCAGTTTCCCCAGTAGTGAAGCCCCTTATGCAGTGCCCCCAGTAGTGGTGCCCCCTGTAGAAGTAATGTCCCAGTAGTAATGCCCCCTGTAGTAGTGCCCCCTGTAGTAGTGCTAATAGTAATGCCCCCAAGGAAATGCCCCCAGTAATAATGCCACCAATAGCAATACCCCACAAGTAAATGCCCCCAGTAGTAGTGCCCCCAATAATAATGCCACCGATTAAATATGCCCGCAGTAGTAGTGGCCTGAATAGTAATGTCCCCAAGTAAATTCCCCCAGTAGTAATGCCCCCAATTGTAATGCCCTCGAGTAAATGCCCCCAGTAGCAGTGCCCCCAGAAGTTATGCCCACAATATGAAGCCGCTTACACACAAACCCCCCCCAAAAAAACAATACTTACCTAAAGCCCTGCTCCTGCGTCCGCTGCCTCCATTCCGCCTGGCTGATCTGCTGAACTATGGGAGAGACGTCATGATGTCTCTCCCATAGTGCCTGTGGGGGGACCCGGAAGCCGTAGCTCAAGAGTGAGATCCAGCCTCCGGCTGTCGCTGCTGGGAGGGAGCCGGTTGCCTGCTGGTAACAAAATCTCAGCGGGTGCCCGGCAAATGGAGCTGGGCTGAGGTGGGTTGGAAGAGGCGAACTGATTCCGTCTCCAAATAGAAGTGACGGAATGCAGTTCTGCCCCGTTCCGGCCCACTTTAACCCCTGCCCTGTATACACACATATCCATTATTTACTTATACTTCATAAGTGCAAACATATTGCTAAGTACCTTACAGTTGTTATCATACATTATATTTCTGGTACCCCGTGTTTTGGGATGCGCACAGTAGTTGAGACGGCAGCTCCAGTGGATCTTCCTTATTTGCTGGCAATGACTTCACAAACTTATCCTTCTCAGAATGTAGCAGAGGCTAGCCCCATACACACACACACACACACACACACACACACACACACACACACACACACACACACAATAAAATGAAATAACATGACAGCCTTGATAAATAGAATAATTTGGTCTTTTAGGAGGTTGTTAAGATAGGAAAAATAATGATAAACATACAAATAACAGTCAATTCATCACAAATGAATTAGAACAAATATAAGATAGTAGTTAGTAAATAGGCAATAATTCTCTCTTGTAAATAGGCCTCATTATCCTAACCTCTGCAGCACCTCTTTAGCTACAAGTATAAAAAATATGGTTTCTTAATTACTTTAATTCACTATTCTCTAAACACAATAACCTCAATTATATTATAAGAAGAAATAGTGAAACAGATTATTACTCAGCAGACTAACAAGGATTTTCCGTGTGTGTGTGTGTGTGTGTGTGTGTGTGTGTCTTGTGTTAAAAACACAAAAGCTTCACAGAGATAAATGATTTTAAGGCTTTATTAAACCACAATGTGGACCTGATTCAGACCCGGATGCTAAGAAGCGTTCACTCGTAGCTGCTGATGGTTCACATTGTGCGCATGCATATGAATCGCAGTGCACGTGCGCGAGCCAGTCACTGCGATAGGGAGTCGTGCGCTCGTAGCACAAAGACTGAGCGCTACCTTGAGTGACAGATAGTGCCGTTTTTCGGTGGTAACAGGGGAAGGTGCTTGTGAACGGTATGCAGTTGGGAAGCCGGCGGACCTAATTCCGACAGCCGGCTTCCCGACTGCTTAATCCCGGCGAGGGTTAAATGACAGGCGTCATTTTACCGACGCCGGGAGACCGGCGCCCGGCATCCTGATTGAAGGGATGCCGGGCGCGGACAGCCGCGGGAGGGGGAGGGTTAGGTTTTGGGCTCCTGGGGGTGACTTAAGGTTAGGCACCCCCCCGGGAGGTTAGGGTTAGGCTAGGGGGAGGGAGGGTTAGGGTTAGGCACCCCCAGGCGGGATTTAGGGTTAGGCACCCCCCCGGGGGACTTAGGTTTAGGCGGCGGGGAAAGGGGGTTTGGTTTAGCCACTTAGAGGCGGGATTAGGGTTAGGCCCTGGGGGGAAGGTTAGGGTTAGGTACCCCTAAGGAAGGGTTAGGGGATGGAATTAGGTTAGTCTATACTTACCTTAGGGACGATCAGGATTTTCGCCCATGTCGGGCAGCCGCTGTCGGGATTCATAAATCATACCGATACCCTTGTGAACGGGGGAGTGGTGGTGCGAACGCAGGCGTGTCTGGGCGTCAAAACGGCATTTAAAGGGAGTGCATAATTAGCATGGAGGCGTCATTGTACATGTCACCTGGTTGTATTCCAGTCAGCACTGATCGCAGTGCTTGCGGCAGGGTAGGGGCTACCTCAAGTGCTGCGTGCAGCTCCGATGGCTCTCAATGTTACTGATTAATCACACACTTCCTGGAGATAACGTGTTAAGAAAGGAAAGTGGGCATCTTTATACATCTGTGACGCTCTCTAAGACATAGAGGACGTCCTTACGCCACACAGTGCGATCATGGAATTTGCATACCCGGCCCCTTTTGGCAGCGAGCGATTGCGGCTTAGTGTCCGGGTCTGAATCAGGCCCAGGGTGTGCAGAGTAAGTGTAATCATTAAACAGAGGCTCTAGCAGAATTATTGCAGGCACAAGGAATATGCAGAGTTATACACATACAGGGCTCTATTCATTATGTTAATTATCGGGGTCCGATAATTAACATTCTATCTCTGTGAAAATCATCTGTCTCCTCGAAGCTTCACTGCTCCTTTCGCATGCGCACAAAATCCCTGGTATCCTGCGTAAGGAACCGGAAAGGGGCAGAGGGATCCGAAAGGATCCCTCTTCGCAACCCAAGACTCCTTCCCATAGGGAAGGAGCAGGTTTCGTGAGCAAACGCCATCTGAAGATGGCGAATGCTCCCGTAGGTAAGCTCCAAAAATATTATATTTTCGGAGCTTGATTAATTCTGTCCCAGTGTATGGGGACAGAAGGCCATTCTGGGAGAGAAAGATAAGCAGGAGATAACTGTGTACCTTTTTGATGAATGGCCTGAAACCTTATTTCTACAATAGCAGGTGAAAATGTTATAGGATCTTTCTTCCAGGTACTCCAAACGGATTCTACTAGAGAAGGGGACTGACCAACTGCCAGCAGGTAAGTATGTGTTCCTAAATTACGTGGGAACCCTACTGGTTTCGTTCCCTGTAATTTTTGGAACCAGGACTGGCTGAGCAGTCCGGGGCTAGTTATGCTTTTGGGGGGGACCCTATGTCTTTTTTGTTATATATAAAAACACTTTAAAGTAGGTACACATGCAGAAACATACACAAATCACACTGATCTGTGTATGTTTCTGCAAAACTCGCAGCTCAGGAGGGGGAGTGTTTGAAACTTCAATTTCTCTGCGAGTTTGCTTCAATCTCACCCGAGATTGTAATCTCGATTCTTGATAAATGCCCGAGTTGCATCTTTTTCATGAAAAGTTCTTCCGAGTTTGCCCGATGGTGAGTTGTTTTGAGTTTGCTATTTTACATGAGTTTTACAAGTGAGAAGAGAGAAATCTCTCCCAAACTCAACAGAGTTTGTCTTTAGTAAATTTGTGAGATGAAAAACATGGCTAAACTCACCAGAGATTGTCATTTTGACCAAACTCAAAACTCGAATCTTAGTAAATTTACTCCTTGCAATGCAATATAAATAGAAGAAACATACAGGTATACGACTTGCCAAGAAACTCTGGTACTCAGGTGGACTCAGGCAGGGACAGATTAAGATTGAAAACCAGCCCAGGAAATTTCTGGAAGCAGCCCTAATGCATGAGGGGGCAGGGTTTGTAGAGGGGGGTGAGATCAGGGTCATAACAGGGCACAGTAGCGCCCAGTGCAAGACATGAAAGAGGCGCAGCAGTCGGAATCCCGGCGCCAGAATCCTAACTTAAAGTATTAGGGTTATTAGGTTATTCTTATATACATACGGCGACATATAACAGTGTAAACATCGGTACTATCGATGCACATCAGCCAGTGACGCAGCTTGCACGTCAAGTCTGACCAGCCACAAACACTGCAGCTCCCCTGACATGTAGAGCTCTCATACTGTGAATGCAATTGCAGGGGCTAATTTATGCATGCCCATGAAACATTTTTCAGACTACCCCCCATTACCTACCCCAAATGCTGACAACCTGTCCCTCACTTTACGAATGCCACGACTGTGCCCTTATAATATATAAATCTAGCTCAGTGTCTTGCAGGTATTACAGTTAATCAATATTGCAACACTCTGCTGGTTCTTCTGCTGCGGTCCCCAGCACTCTACCAGTGGGTATTCAGTAGCCCTGGCACTTGGCACCACCTCACCTTAATTGCTTACCTCGTCTTAGCTCACAGGCCTGACACACCTCACCCCACTCTCCAGCTCCACTTCTCAGCATCTCCCTCACTGCACGGTTAGGTGCTGTAAAGGAACTCTGACGTCACAAACACATGACCTGTGGCAAAAGGGGGAGGGGCAATGTTCAGATCAGGGGCCAAAAGTGTCCCCTCGCAGCCTTGCTTCACTTGCCACACTTCAGGAACAGTGGCTCACTTCGCTCGCCACAGGTTTATATTCCTCCTCTATGCCCACGTGGATAGTAACACTGGTAGCGGTTCAGCCCTGCTGCAGCGGTCACGTGGTTGTGATGTCAGAGGTCCATTCTCCAACTTGTATCTAGCAACAACCCTTCGTGCTCTGCTCATGTGCAAACCACAAATCCCTTTCTTTTGTCAGCTTGTTCCTTTCTGCCGCTCTGTGGCTCCACCTAGTGGCAGCCTCCCACATTACAGGTTCCATTGGCTTTTATCAGAGCCAAGGGTTTCACCTTTTGTGCAAGCAGTCCCCAAGTTCCTCACCAGTGTCTGAACTACTGTGGTTGCTACAGTTAGGGGGTTAGATGTTAGGGGGACCCACAAACCAGCATAGTGGATTCCTTTTATACAGGGCCTTGCAATGCACTGTTCTGCCCCTGTATGTCACATTTTTTGTTGCAAGCTATGCATATGTATACCAAGATAGTTATGTAGCAGGAATATATTGCTATGATCCATTGTTGGGAACATTTTAAAATAATTTACAGGAAAACTTTGAAACAATGGCCCTCATTCAGAGCCGTACGCTCTGAGCAGAGCGCACGCTCTGAATGAGGGCCGCCCTCCATAATTATGGAGCGTCCTCCTGGACCCTCGTATAGCTGTGGGTCACCACCCACAGCCTATACGAGCGTGCAGTTTGATGGCCGCGATGGTCTTGACCATCGCGACCATCGCCACTGCGAGCCGGAGCCTGCGGTTGAGGTTTTCAACCGCAAGGCCCGGAGTGATTTTGGCTCTATCAGAGCCAAAATCACTCCCACTGACATCACTAGTGATGTCAGTGGGCCGGCTTCTGACAGTAGGCGTTCCCTTGGGAACGCCCCCGTCAGGGAGGCACGCCCACCAAAGGGGGCGTGCTGTCAATCAACATCGACAGCACGCCCCCTTTGATCAGACACAACGAGCGAAGGAAAGTCCTTCGCTCGTCGCGTCTGGCGCATGCGCACGACGGAGCTCCTTCCGTCGTGCGCATGCGCAGTGCACAACATCGCCACTTGCGAGCGGACAGCCGCTTGCGAGTGGGTCTGAATCAGGCCCAATGTCTTGTATTGCTTTGCTTTATGCTCAGCATACCTAGGGTTCAATCCAATTGGGAGTGAGTTTGCGAAAGTGTGCTCCTGAGAAATGCAAGGTCCAATTTGAAATATCACCTTGCTGTAAATGCGGCGAGGGTACACAACTTTTTTACAGTTTTCGACCTGGAAGAAGTGCATGAAAAAGTGGGGAAACCACACTGGACCTCCAAACAGTGACAAATGAGACAACAAAGTATTGGGGGTAAATTTACTAAAGTGAGAGCTTTTAGAAGTAAGTTTTAAAAGTAATGTTACCTATAGCAACCAATCAGATTCTAGCTATTATCTTCTAGAAGGTGCTAGTTAAATGTTAAGTAGAATCTGATTGGTTGCTATTGGCACTTTTAAAACTCACTTCTAAAAACTCTCACTTTAGTAAATTTACCCCTTGGAGTTGTGTCAAATGGCTGATTGTTCCACTTTTTAATAATGGTGGGAAAATGATAGCAAGAAACTGTTTTTCAGGCAATAAAAGTCTTTTAAGCATTTTGGGGTATAATGTTTGGAAAGTAGTTGTTTAGTGTTTGTAAAATGTTGAAATAAAAAGTTTTACATCTCATCTACAAGTTTTAAAATCCCTCTTTCATCAATACAACACCTCCACATATCTGTCCTACATCATTTACACCTCCACATACCTGTCCCACATCATTTACACCTCTACATACCTGTCCCACATCATTTACACATCCACATACCTGTCCCACATCATTTACACCTCCACATATCTGTCCTACATCATTTACACCTCCACATACCTGTCCTACATCATTTACACCTCTACATACCTGTCCCACATCATTTACACATCCACATACCTGTCCCACATCATTTACGCCTCCACATACCTGTCCCACATCATTTACACCTCCACATACCTGTCCCACATCATTTACACCTCCACATACCTGTCCCACATCATTTACACATCCACATACCTGTCCCACATCATTTACACCTCCACATTCCTGTTACACATAATTTACACCTTCACATTCCTGTCCCACATAGTTTACACCTCCGAATACCTGTCCCACTAAATTTACACCTCCACATACCTGTCCCACTTAATTTACACCTCCACATACCTGTCCCACTTAATTTACACCTCCACATACCTGTCCCACATCACTTACACCTCCACACACCTGTCCCACATCATTTACACCTCTACATACCTGTCCCACATCATTTACACCTCCACACACCTGTCCCACATCACTTACACCTCCACACACCTGTCCCACATCATTTACACCTCTACATACCTGTCCCACATCATTTACACATCCACATACCTGTCCCCCGTTATTTACACCTCCACATATCTGTCCTACATCATTTACACCTCCACATACCTGTCCTACATCATTTACACCTCT
Organism: Taudactylus pleione; assembly: GCA_031769625.1. NCBI lineage: Eukaryota > Metazoa > Chordata > Amphibia > Anura > Myobatrachidae > Taudactylus > Taudactylus pleione. Next base: position 7,242,411 of record JAUIMM010000307.1, read on the forward strand.
ACATACCTGTCCCACATCATTTACACATCCACATACCTGTCCCACATCATTTACGCCTCCACATACCTGTCCCACATCATTTACACCTCCACATACCTGTCCCACATCATTTACACCTCCACATACCTGTCCCACATCACTTACACCTCCACATACCTGTCCCACAACATTTACACCTCTACATACCTGTCCCACATCATTTACACATCCACATACCTGTCCACCATCATTTACGCCTCCACATACCTGTCCCACATCATTTACACCTCCAAATACCTGTCCCACATCATTTACACCTCCAAATACCTATTCCACATCATTTACATCTCCACATACCTGTCCCACAGCATTTACATCTCCACATACCTGTCCCACATCATTTACACCTCCACATACCTGTCCCACATTATTTACACCTCCACATACCTGTCCCATATCATTTACACCTCCACATTCCTGTTACACATAATTTACACCTCCACATTCCTGTCCCACATAGTTTACACCTCCGAATACCTGTCCCACTAAATTTACACCTCCACATACCTGTCCCACTTAATTTACACCTCCACATACCTGTCCCACATAATTTACACCATCACATACCTGTCCCCCATCATTTACATCTCCACATACCTGTCCCACATCACTTACACCTCCACATACCTGTCCCACATCACTTACACCTCCACATACCTGTCCCACATCATTTACACCTCTACATACCTGTCCCACATCATTTACACATCCACATACCTGTCCCACATCATTTACACCTCCACATACCTGTCCCACATCACTTACACCTCCACATACCTGTCCCACATAATTTACACCTCTACATACCTGTCCCACATCATTTACACATCCACATACCTGTCCCACATCATTTACGCCTCCACATACCTGTCCCACTTCATTTACACCTCCACATACCTGTCCCACATCATTTACACCTCCACATACCTATTCCACATCATTTACATCTCCACATACCTGTCCCACAGCATTTACACCTCCACATACTTGTCCTACATCATTTACACCTCTACATACCTGTCCCACATCATTTACACATCCACATACCTGTCCCACATCATTTACGCCTCCACATACCTGTCCCACATCATTTACACCTCCACATACCTGTCCCACATCATTTACACCTCCACATACCTGTCCCACATCACTTACACCTCCACATACCTGTCCCACATAATTTACACCTCTACATACCTGTCCCACATCATTTACACATCCACATACCTGTCCCACATCATTTACGCCTCCACATACCTGTCCCACTTCATTTACACCTCCACATACCTGTCCCACATCATTTACACCTCCACATACCTATTCCACATCATTTACATCTCCACATACCTGTCCCACAGCATTTACACCTCCACATACCTGTCCCACATCATTTACACCTCCATATACCTGTCCCACATTATTCACACCTCCACATACCTCTCCCATATTATTTACACCTCCACATTCCTGTTACACATAATTTACACCATCACATACCTGTCCCCCATCATTTACATCTCCACATACCTGTCCCCCATCATTTACACCTCCACATACCTGTCCCACATCATGTACACCTCCACATACCTGTCCCACATCATTTTCACCTCCACATAAGTGTCCCACATCACATACACCTCCACATACCTGTCCCACATCATGTACTCCTCCACATACCTGTCCCACATCATTTTCACCTCCACATACCTGTCCCACATCATTTACAACTCCACATACCTGTCCCACATCACTTACACCTCCACATACCTTTCACACATCATTTATAGCTCCACATACCTGTCCCACATCATTTTCACCTCCACATACCTGTCACATATCATTTACACCTCCATTTACCTGTCCCACATAATTTAAATTTTTACATACCTGCCGCACATTATTTACATCTCCACGTACCTGTCCAACATCACTTATACCACCACCTACCTGTCCCACATCATTTCTATCTCCACTTACCTGTCCCACATCATTTACGCCTCCACATACTTGTCCCACATCATTTACCCCTTCCACATTCCTGTCCCACATAATTTATATCTCCACACTACACCTCCATGTTTCTGTCCTACATCATTTATATATCCACACTACACCTCCACATACCTGTCCCACGTCATTTACACATCCACATTCCTGTCCCCCGTTATTTACACCTCTACATATCTGTCCAACTTCATTTACACCTCCACATACCTGTCCCACATCACTTACACCTCTACATACCTGTCCCACATCATTTACACCTCCACATACCTGTCCCACATCACTTACACCTCCACATACCTGTCCCACATTATTTATATCTCCACACTACACCTCCATGTACCTGTCTCACATCATTTGCACCTCCACATACCTGTCCCACATCACTTACACCTCCACATACCTGTCCCACATTATTTATATCTCCACACTACACCTCCATGTACCTGTCTCACATCATTTGCACCTCCACATACCTGTCCCCCATCATTTACACCTCCACATAACTGTCCCACATCATTTACACCTCCACATACCTTTCCTACATCATTACACCTCCACATACTTATCCCACATCATTTACACCTCCACATACCTGCCCCACATCATTTGCACCTCCACATACCTATTCCACATCATTTACACCTCCACATACCTGCGCCACATCATTTACCCCTCCACATACCTGTCCCACATCATTTACACCTCCACCTACCTGTCGCACATCACTTACACCTTCACATACATGTCCCACATTATTTATATCTCCACACTACACCTCCATGTACCTGTCCCACATCATTTACACCTCCACATACCTGTCCCACATAATTTATATCTCCACATTACACCTCCACGTACCTGTCCCACATCATTTTCACCTCCACATAACTGTCCCACATCATTTACAGCTCAACATACCTTTCCTACATCATTTACACCTCCACATACCTGTCTCACATAATTTCCACCTACTCATACCTGTCACACATCATTTACACCTCCACGTACCTGTCCCACATCATTTATACCACCACCTACCTGTCCCACATCATTTACAGTTCCACATACCTATCCCACATCATTTACACCTCCACATACCTGCCCCACATCATTTACACCTCCACATACCTGTCCCACATAATTTACACCTCCACATACCTGTCCCACAACATTTATACCACCACCTACCTGTCCCACATCATTTACAGCTCCACATACCTATCCCACATCATTTACACCTCCACATACCTGCCCCACATCATTTACACCTCCACATACCTGTCCCACATAATTTACACCTCCACATACCTGTCCCACATCATTTACACCTCCACATACCTGCCCCACATAATTTACACATGCACATACTGGTCCCACATCATTTACACCTCCACATACCTGTCCCACATCACTTACACCTCTACATACCTGTCCCACATCATTTACACATCCACATACCTGTCCCACATCACTTACACCTCCACATACCTGTCCCACATCATTTACACCTCTACATACCTGTCCCACATCATTTACACCTCCACCTACCTGTCCCACATCACTTACACCTTCACACACATGTCCCACATTAATTATATCTCCACACTACACCTCCATGTACCTGTCCCACATCATTTACACCTCCACATACCTGTCCCACATAATTTACACCTCCACATACCTTCCCAGATCATTTACACCTCCACATACCTCTCACACATCATTTTCACCTCCACATACCTGTCCCACATCATTTAACCCATTTTGAGCTTCTTATAGAAATTTACCTGAAAACTTACATGTCTTTATTGGTCAAATTATGCTATTTAAACCCCTCCAAGTGCATGATCATTCATTGGGAGGGGCGTGCCAGAGGCTCTGCACTGTGGGCCTGATTCAGCAAGGATCGCTATTCTGCTAGAACGTACGTCCCGCAGTTGCTAATATTAGCGGTGAAATGCAAATGTTTGCAATCGCATACCATAAGGACGCCCACTGCCCCATACACACATCCTTATACTTGGGCAACATAGCAAAATAATCGGTAACGTCGTGTGACATCGGACCCATACGCACAGTTAAGGCAGGTCAGACCACACTCAGGAATTGCTAACTTCAGGTCACGCTATGATCAGTGGTTTCCAAACTCAGGGCATGATTCAGAGCCGGACGCCACAGCTTATGCCAGCAGCCAAAAAGATTGTCGCGATGGTCAAGACCATCGCGACCAATGGGCTTGCGACGAGACTAGTGACATCACTAGTGACTAGAGACTAGACTAGTGACATCACTAGTGATGTCAGTGGGGCCGGACCCAGACGGTAGGCGTTCCCATGGGAACGCCTCCATCTGGGCAGCAACACCCCTGGCACGCCCACCAAAGGGGGCGTGCTGTCACTCACCATCGACAGCACGCCCCCTTTGGTGCGAGACCCATAGCGACAGCTTGGCTGTTGCTATGCGGGTCTCGCGCATGCGCACGACGGAGCTCCCTCCGTCGTGCGCATGCGCATTAGGGCACCATCGACCCGCTTGCGAGCGCTCAGCGCTTGCGAGCGGCTCTGAATCAGGCCCTCAGTCCTCAGGACCCCACACAGGTCACGTTTTCCAGGTCACCCAGCAGGTGCACAGGTGAAGTCATTACTCACTGACACATTTTATAAGATCCACAGGTGGAGATAATTATTTCACTAGTGATTTTGTGAGGAGACTTGAAAAACATGCACTGTTTGGTGTCCTGAGGACCGAGTTTGAGAACTTGTGCCCTAGATCTTGTTAGGGCAATACTGTATTCCTGTCCAGAACAAAATAATTCAGGAAAACTGACCAACATTTTGTCCCAAGGATATGATCCATCCAAATATTCTCTACCAAAATGGATTAAGGATGTAGTTGTGCAGTCTTACTAGTGGAAAAGAAATGAGGTGCCAATATTAGTGAAGATACAGTATATTCTACAAGAGTGATGGTGACCTCCTGGACATGCTTGACACATGCCTTAGCAGACAATTTATGTAAGGTAGCAGAGTGTACAATACCTTTACCAGACAATTTCTACTGGATGTGACGTCTTCTGCTCATGCTTAGTTTGAAAGGAAAATCCTTAAAACAGTTACCGTATATACTCGAGTATAAGTCGACCCGAATTTAAGCCGAGGTACCTAATTTTACCACAAAAAACTGGGAAACTTATTGACTCGAGTATAAGCCTAGGGTGGGAAATGCAGCAGCTACTGGTAGTAATCCCCTCCCCCTGGTACTGCCCCAGTAGTAATCCCCCCTGGTAGTGCATTATGGGAGAGGTCATGACATCATGACTTCTCTCCCTTTACCCACTGCGGGAGCCAGAAGATGGCTCCCACAGTGGGAACAGCAGTAGCAGTAGCCGATGAGAGTCTGGCAGACTCTCATCGGCTGCTAATTACAACAAACACACAGCTGCCGTTGCCGGCGGCTGTGTGTTTGGCGCTGTGTAGTGCTGACCAAACTCTGTCTGGTCAGCGCTACACATGCGGTGCAGCTGTGTCACAGAGACACAATCTGCACCGCGGCCCGCTGGTCCTGGAGCATCACTCCAGTATAAGCCGGGGGGGAGCTTTTTCAGCACAAAAAATGTGCTGAAAAACTCGGCTTATACTCGAGTATATACGGTATTTAAAAAAAATTTTGCAATTATTGTTCTGTCGATTATCCCAAATGCTATGACTGCCATGCAGTTCAAATGGAATAAGTCAAACTGTTATCATTAATTTAAGTTCCTTGAAATACTTCATGACAGCTGGATATTCCCTCCTATGTTTTTAAGGACAGCTTGAGAAGAATCTCAATACACCATAGGTCTCTGTGCCTACTCTATAACATAACGGGATGTATTATGTTTGTATGTTAGAAACTCTCACTTTCATATGTTTTCATACTCCACAACATACTGTATGCCTGCTGATAAATGCTTGTACACTATATTCTAAAACAAACATTTTTTAAATCTAGCACATTACAGGTTTTTCATGTTGGTCTGCATTGTTCTGTCTTCAAACATATTCTAGAACATTAGCTAATCCATTACTTACCTGATCCATCTTAATACAATTTATTATGAGAATAAAATTTACAAAACAAATTTCAGAGCTAAATCTTTTATCATACAGTATGTAATGTATGTATTCCATGATTTTGCATTATATTTCTATACTGTATATATATTTTGCATTCTATATACAGTGGTGTTCTCACTAGAGTAGTCAGTGGTGCAGTATTTGTGTGCTCAAATTAGGGCCTCCATACAGGTTGTCCAGGTTAAAACAAAGAAAACGATGCTTTAATATTGTCAGCATATTGTAACAGAAAAGAAAAACCTAGGGCCCATTCAGGGCCCAACCTCACTTCTTCAGCTGTAACTATTAAGGGCAGCTACTCTGGATGCATCACGCATCGTATTTTGAATGAGATGCATCCCGCCACTAATCGCATGCATATTGGCTGTTATTTAAGACGTATGCATGAAGATCATATTTGTCTACCTTGATGTTTTCCTCCTGGGGAAGCCCGGAGAGGAGAAGCAGGTGAGAGGTGATGGGGGCAGGGCCAGGCAATTTGCGTAATTAGGCGACAATATGTTGCAAATTGTGCATATTTAAATAGGGGATGGGGCCAATTAACGTGATTATCAAAGAATCACATCATTAGGCCCCACCCCCTCCTCACGGACGCGCTGTTTCCCGGTGAGTTTCTCTCTATTCTGCCCAGTTCTCTAGGAAGTGGGCTGTATTTGGCAGGAGTGCCTAGTTTTCCGGGGGTGTGGAGGGCTACCTGAAAAATCTGGAGGTTCCGGGAGAGTAGGCAAGTATGATAAATAAAAAATGCAAAGGAAAGCTCTTCTGATAAGCACTGTCCTTTGTGGTGTGTGCTTCAGGTTTATAACCGGGAGCACTACTGCGCATTTGCGGCCACAGGGGACCCTAGAAGGGATCCTACTGGATCACTTTAGAGGAAATCTTCAGTAAAAAGCCCATAGGGTGCAAGCTCTGGAAAGTTTGCTTTCTTTCTGGAGCTTGATGCATATAAGGGAATGCGGTCAAACCTCCGAAACTGCATTTTGCATGTTTGACCGCATTTATGAGGATAGTGCATCCTGCCCACACACACTTACGCTGAACATTAAAGCATACTGTACATGTTTTTATAATTCTGGTGAAGCAGATTTTCGAATTTACATACACTCTCAATTACTGAACATTTCTGTTTTAAATTTTTTCCCATTAATGATATTTGTCTTTTAACATTAACTTTTTAATGTACATGTTGTAGAAATATGTGCTATTTTTACCAATACATTTGGGTAAATCAGTGGTTCTCAAGCTCGTTCCTCAGGACCCCACACAGTTCACGTTTTCCAGGTCACATAGCAGGTGCACATGTGATTTGGGATACGTTGAATATGCCAGAATCTCGACGCCTGGCATAATGCCGACGACGATATCCAGAAAAGGATCAGGATACCAACATCGGCATTCTGACCCTCACCATTCCGCAGGTAAGAGGAAGGGTAAGTATGATGCTTAGCCTGGGATGGGGAGGTTAGGTTTAGGCACCCCTGGGGGAGACTAGGGTTAGGCACCTCCCAGGGAGGATTAGGTTTAGGCTACGGGGAGGGGGGCTAGGGTTATGCACTGTCGGAAGGAGGTTAGGATTAGGCACCCCCCGGGGAGGTTAGGGTTAGGCACCACTAAGGGAGGGTTATGGTTAGGTAGGGGGGGGGAGGGGGAAGGTTAAGGAACTTATCGCCCCTGTCAGGATTTCACTCCATCTAGCTTTCGGCGTCAGGATTTGAACCATACCCAACCCGGTGTTTTCATTACTCACTGACACATTTTAAAGGTGGAGCTAATTATTCCACTTGAAATTCTGTGAGGAAACATAAACAACATGTACTGTTTGGGGTACTGAGGGCCATGTTTGAGAACCTATGGGGTAAGTTAACATATTTTTACTATATATGGTCATTTTGATATTTCCAGAGTCACACAACAAAGAAGAGAAGACTAGTGCATTTGTTACAACGGAACCTTTGGGTCTAAAGTTCCTAACACCTGACATTGGCTCTGGAAATGAGAGACTGCCACAGGAAGCCAAAGTCCAGGTAAATGGTTATTGCACAACCTAAATTGTCTTCAGCCTTCTGTTTTTATATGGCAGTATAGTCGCACTGTATGCACTACTTGTTTTATAATATAGGCACTCTTGTAATATAGATATATTGGGCCAAATTTAATAGGGTGAGAGTTTAGAAAATGTTTTAAACTCACATGTTTTTCATACTCAAAAAACTCTCACGATTTAAACTCTCATCCAGATGTTTTCTCATTTTGAAGATACAACTCGACATACGTAATAGTGTGAGAGCTATACTCTCACATTTTCTATACTCTGACCCTATTACTGTTGGCCCATTATATTAGAGATGTGTGCGTACCCCTGTGTTTTGATTTTGGTTCTTGCAAAACCACCCTAAATGTTATGGTTTTGGCAAAACCGCCCTCATGTGGTTTGGTTTGGATTTTGTTTTGGATTTCTTTAAACTTGATAAAAACAGCTAAAATCATGTAATTTGGACATGTTTGTAAATGTTTACATGCAATCCAAAACCGAGATTTGGTTTTTAAAACCAAGTTCCGAACTTACAACAGACCCGAACTGGGACTCTGTTCTACTTGGAATAGCAAAAGTGATCCAAACTGGGTTGTAAAAAGAAAAAAAATTGCAAAGCAAAAATTTACATTTATATAAACTGCCCTGTGTAGACGGGACATATAATGTGTGTACATTTCCTCTGGATTACTCAGGATTGTCATGTTCACGTCAATTATCTTTACTTTACAGGACAATTCAGAGAGCTTACATGTGTATGAAAATGCCTCATATCTTCTCAACATTATGGCCATTCACAAACAATTGTGATGTATTATTGTTATTTGCTTGTAATATATTTAGTTTACTTGCATAATAGGATTAAAATTAGAAAGGATTTGTTTTATTTTTTAGGGTCTAAAAGGTCAAAAAGGAGAACCTGGAAAACAAGGTGATGTGGGCCCACCAGGCCAATCAGGAATAACAGGCAATCAAACACTAGCAGGTCCTCCTGGACCACCTGGAATAGATGGGAAAAAAGGTGACCCTGTAAGTAAATATATAATCTCCTCTCTAGGTGCTTCATTTACTATATTATCTATTGCACTCAGATAACCATATACAAATGTAATAATATTTTTATCTCTTATTACATAGCCATTACATTACATAGCTCTTTATATGTATTTAATTTACATAGTTGCATTTTGTCCTATAATAGCTGACCTGATAAAAGTGAGCCTTTTCCCATTTCCAGTCTACTAAAATAAAGGTAGGGCTGCCTCTCCTTCATTAGCTTCTGTGCTGTTTTCTTGACCAACACAGGACACAGTAATAACTTGTCAAAATTAATACTTAAGTCAGTCTTCCCAAACTGGCTGCCATGGCATCCTGGGAAGGGCACCTGTAAGGGTTTCATGGGTTGGTGGTCCAGTACCAAATCATATTTATAGTCGATGTGATTGGCAGCCACCAGCACTGGTTTTGCCTAACATAAAATATGTGGACAAACAGAAGCACATCCCTGTCCATCACTACAGCACTGGATGACAGGTAAGCACAATTTACTTCATTTAATAATCTTTGCTGAATTTATCATTAAGAAACATTTGGCCTGGGTGTGCTGTGAATAAAATGCTGATACTCTAGGGCGCCGTGATTCAAGAAGGATTGGGAACCACTGTCTTAAGTAGTAGTTTTTCCTTTAAGCATTAAGTGAGAGGCATATGTGAAGTACAACATTGTGGGAAGGTAGATGACTCTGAAATTATACCTATGTCATGTGTAGTACTTCATTGTGACAGACAGATCAGGAAGTCAGATGGGGTCAATGACCCCTGGGCACCTGTGTGCAGGACCCATCCACATGTTATTGAGATATGAGTTGTATGCACAGGTCTCCATATGGTGAACCTGTCCCTTCATCTGGAGATGTGACTGTTTCTTCCCTGCATTATTACCATAGAAAATGGATTAGAAGCCAGAGGCAGTTTCTCTCGCCCAGGATATATCATGTATAATTTCATGTGAGTGCATACATGGAAACTTGGGTAAAATGTTGTCCACATGTTAGCAGGATCCGAATATGTGTTTTGTATCAACATCAATGTATCACCCTGCTGAACTCTTCCAGTTGGAGTCACAGGTCTCTTCAAGCAGAAGTTTCTGTTTAAATAATTTTCTACTTTCTTTTCCTTTCCCTCCATCATACTATTGTGATTGGTGGACTGTCGGATATTCATAATAGGAGGGCCTATTGAATCTAATATCTTTCTTGTAGTAAGTTTGCAGTGAGGCACATCCCACAGCCATTTTTTTTCTAATCTGATATTGTGGTGTGATATGTATCATTATATTATAACGTTGTTTGGATGTTAATCGATAGTTTCTTTTAGCCCCTTTTACAGTAAATGTATTTTTTACTGCTGGCTGAGCTCTTTTTGGTGCTTTTGTGCTCATCACATTCCAAATTGAATATCAATAATTTTTCTATGGAGCAATTCATACCTTACAAAGGTAAAGAGGTAACCTATGTTGACGCCACAAATGCTAACAAAATTACTTATCACACAAATTATGATATACAGACACTTGTGTGAGTCATAGTAAAGTCCATTCATCAAAAGGTCAAAATAGGCATGTGTTTTTGGGGTTCCATTTGGAAACACACCAACATAATTTGAATGGTGCACAAGCGGTTGAACATAATTTATATACAATATTTTCATTTATTTATTTTTAGACTCCTAAGAGACCTTAAGTTTTATCGAAGCTGCTCCTTAATATGTGTTTATATGGAAGGTACAGTGCAAGCTTTAATGCTTGTCTGAGCAGCTTAAACTATGTTTTCTACAATTCATAGATCTTATAGCTCCGTTCCAAAACATGCTATTGAAATGGGAGTCAATAGTTGCCATGTTATGGATGCTACTTATTACCCGTTCACCCAATGATTAGGTATAACAACTGTCTTATTACATATGTAGTACAAAATCCAGTTTTCTTCATGACTTTCATCCAGCCAAGTCTCTGCTATTCCAACTATGTGATAATTCTCTTCCAGCATCATTACTTCTAGTTCACCTATTTTGTTTGGAAGACTCCTAGCATTTGTGAAACTTACCAGTGAGGGAGTGCACACAGTACAAATAAAACACTGACTGAGTATGTTTCATTCATTCATTCAGTATTTTACTTGCTCCATAAATCTTGTTGCCATAAGCAAAACAAGAATAAACCATTAGATGCTTAGAGTAGAGAGAGAGTAGCTGCAGCAAATTAAAAACATTTATCTACTATGTACTCCTTGTTAAGATATTAAACTTTGGGTGAAGTTGTCCTTTAATATACATTTAATAGGTGCATTTAATAAAATTATTTTTTTGATTCCAGGGAGACCCTGGGAAAGATGGGGTGCCGGTAAGTTTCTCCTGTGCACGTGCTTTCTAGTAAATGCGTTTTTTTGCTATGGGCATTTTTATTTCAGTAAAATAGCAACATATGGAATGAAGACTTTCCAGTTACATAGACATTAGGCCCTTCCAAAAATAGTTATCTGCAATGCAGCACTAACCATTGTTGATTCCATCATTTAAATTACGTTTCATTAGAAAATACACATTTTTTATTATTATTTTGATAAATACATACACTGAGTTTTACTGCTACAGTAAAATATATACATTTTTTTTGTAACTGAAGAGTAAATTAATTTTCTTTTTTTTTTAAAAGTGAGCTAGTGTTCTATGTTGATGTCTAAACTGACTTAGCGGGTACTCAGAGTATTCTATATGGGGCAATTCCACTGTAGCCTTTTTACGCCACTATAAAATATTAAAGTTTCTATAGAAACCAGCTATTAAGAAGATTAGTTATCAACACTGTAATTTTGTAAAGTAATTCAACGAGGGGGCTAATTTATGCTGTCTAATTTTTATCATCTAATATACATACAGTAGCTTAAGTTAAGCATTTCAGAAAATCTGCCTAATTACTGTCAGAATTACACTTATTATTGAAATCAGTACTGACCCTAACAGCCAGTGTATGATACTGGTATTTACTGTACTGATTATAGACCTAGTTTACAAAGCCAGTGCTGTATCATACTATAAATATGGATAAGCACAAGTCTAGTGGTTAAATGTTAGAAAACCAAACCTAACAACATTTAAGAATGCTTTCCAATTTTGTTTTAGGGCGACAAAGGTGTTCCAGGGCTGCAGGGTGTCCCAGGAGCTAAAGGAGAAAAGGTATGTTCCCCAAAGGAGTTACTTACTAGAATATCAGAATATCAATATATTCCAAGTTCAATATAGTAGCTTTAACACATTTGGCAATTGTCTTTAGTATCCACAAATAAAAACAATAGAACATTGTTTATCATACGATTGTTTGGATAACAGAATATGAGGGTTGCATGATTTTTTTGGTGAAATTATCTATGGTCTAAATGATACACACAGTGGGCCAAATGAAATAGGGTGAGAGTTTAGAAAATGTGAGTTTAGCAGTAAACTCTAACACTTTTTAAATTTGTCCAAGGTAATAGAGTCCGAGAACATGCAAACTCGTATGTTTTTAGATTTAAACTCTCATCCAGATGTTTTCCAATTTTGAAGATAAAACTCGACCAAGAGTTTACTGCTAAACTGTCACATTTTCTAAACTCTCACCCTATTACAATTGGCCCAGTATGTTTATAAAGTGTGAGTGGGTCACTGAACCATCTGTAGATACAGAAAGCGTAACCTTAAACATGCACAGGTGTTTTGTTGGCCACACACAAATCAGCATTTTCTGTCTCCCAATGAATAATTGAAATTCTGTGCAACTGTATCAATTTACAAGTAAAACACACTGTAAATAAATTTGAATGTGATCATTTTAAGCAAATTCATAATTTAAAAAAATGTTTGCTTAAATGCACTACAATGATTAGGTTACTTTTACTGTATATATAATTGCATTATCCTGTTACAGGGTGATTCCGGTATTGGACTTCAAGGACCTCCCGGTCTGCCAGGACAACCTGGCCCTCCGGGTCCTGCCAGCCCACAAAAACAAATTGTGAGTATATGAGGCTCTGTTGTGTGCACCAGACATATCAATTCTACAAAAACATTTTTCCCACTAAAATGATTTGGGTTTACAGAACAAATGTATTACTTATCTGCTTCAGTTATAAAAAATAACTGCATTTTTTCAGGGAGAAGATGACTCTGAAGGCTCAGCAAGTGGGGATTTCAGGAGATCTGGTAAAAATGTACGAAATAATATTGTTCACCTAAAAAAGAAATAATATCATCAGTAGATTATTTATGATCATTTTGATTAACTTGTATGCTTTCATGAGCAGAAGTATATGATCGTACATGATATAACATCATCAATGGAATGGCAGTTGTTTAACCTAGTAATCTAAAGCCATTAATTGGCAAGAGTTTAGGGGGTAAATTTGCTAACTTCAGTTCACTTGTTTAGATATGCAAAGCCGCTGGTGTACAGTCATCATGTCAACATTCAGAAATCAACACCAGAATGTCGACATTGTGAATGTTTTAGGGGTAGGGTTATGGTGCTAGTACAGATAGGCTGTGGTTAGGTTTAACCAGATTTGCAGTTGAAATGGTACCAATGGTTTGGCTTGCTTCACTAAAGTCATGGATAGTAAATGTGTGTTGTTCTAGTCACAATGAATAGGTGGAGATCATCAATTATCAGAACATCACAACAACTAATCAATGGCGTAAGTTCATCCCAGATGCCCGGAGGCAAGTTATAATTTGGTCACAGCCGCTGACTAATGTAGCAATTCACATGCAAACAGGATATAGATAGACGAAGGCAGCAGCTGATGGTCTGACATGGAGCTCTCCACTAGTGTATGGTTGCTTTTCAGGTGCTGGGAAGGGGTGCCATGTATTGGGCTGCTGTGGCCGTACACTCTGGGTACATAGTTACAGCCATAAGTGGGGTGAATATATTGTGGTCAGTGGAGGAGATGCCCCTTCAGAGCTGGAGCCCCGGCAGCAGGCGCCTCCATTGTCTCCCATAGTTCTGCCCCTGCAACTAATTGTATTAAGTAAAACCTAACAAAATACTACATGTAGAATATTCAAAAGATAACATAAATGCACAGTATTTTGCTCCTGTATTGTAACAATAAAACAATGACAAATTGCAGTGTAAGCTCAAACAGCATATCATTATGTGGCATACTGTAAGTCACCCAGCCAAGCATATGTGTGCTATGGTGTTGTCAAGACCTTATACAAATGACTTCAGCGGATATCCTGAGGACTTTTCAATTAGTAACGATGGCCATGAGATGCTGGCAAAACGAGCTTTTCTCCGACACCTCAGAGTCATTAACATTGTACATTGTATTATTATTATTTATATGGCGCCACAAGGGGTCCGCAGGGCCTTACAAGTTATGTAAACAGAAACAGTATGAACAAATAAGTAAAAAGTGACTTACAATACAGAACATTGCAGGACATGGACAAGGTTTATAAACATTGCTGCATCAGCAGTCATAATACCTAAGTAAGCAGCAGGGTGGCAGAACCCAAGGGCTACGTGCCCTTGCAAGCAGTGGGGAGGAGATGAGGGTATACGGTAAGTGAGAGAAAGAAAAGCACATAAGGGAAAAGAGCCCTTATTGTGAGATATGTGATTACCTGATTATAACAGGATATTCCCTTATGACTCTCATATTTGGTGAGAACAATCACTCCCAAACATGGGATACTGCTATTATTTTTTGTTACATACATAGATACAACCACACACATTCTAGGACATGTTGCAATGACTCAAGGTTCATTAAGCATATATATTGAGCCAGAAATATGCCAGCACATTACCATACGCTGCAGGCACAGCTTATATAAATTGAGTGATGCTGCATTTATTGTACCTTAAAGAATTTTAGATTTGTAGATAAGTTTTAAATATAATACACCTACTAATTTTAATAAGCACATCAAAAATCAATGTGCAACACTTTTCATAAGTATTTTCCTAATAACTAATTTTCCCCTTAATAAGTGCTTACCCGGACTGCCAGGGCCTGTTGGTCCTCCAGGGCAACCAGGACTGCCAGGAAAGCCAGGTTCAGACTCAGGAATTGAGGGTCTGCCAGGGAAGGATGGCAAAGATGGAGAATCTGGAATGCCTGGATCACCTGTGAGTAATACACCTACATTTACTTATGTATTCTACACAGTTATTCCAAAATGTTAGTGTAAGCAATATACAGTATATTGGAACTATAAAACTAATTTTAAGCAGTGCAAAGAGCTACAATTTCCTCAGGCAGAAAACCAGGACACCCATTCAACAATATATTTTCTTTGCTTAAATGCTATTACTTACTACTAGACGCCGTGCAGTATAGCCTTAATAGTTTATTAGTTGTATATACTCTCTAATCCTGTTAATTAAATACATTTTGGAAAAAAAATCATCTTTCAAAAACAGCGCATGTCTCTGTAAATCTGGGATATGCAGAAGTCTTGTATGTGTATCAGATTTAGAAATTAAATTACTGATGTAGAGAACAATATGTCCTGTTGATATTTCATGTTTCGAATATGCCTTTAATTGTATGTGTCTTGTGCATCTTTAAATAACAAAATAACAAATACAATACGTTTTGCTGATATTTCATATTTCTATATGACTTATTGTATATGTATTGTTGTGCATTTTTAAATAACATAACAGAATATATAAAAAAAAAATTACTGATGTTCCAACCACATTTGTAAAATATAAAATTAAACATATTTTTCCTTTTAGTTTCTTAAGTACTCTATTTTCATGCCAGTTACTGTACAATTAAATAGCATCATTATTTCAGTATTACATGCTTTTTTGCATTCCAATGGTATACTGTATGTTTAATATTAATATATATATATATATATATATATATATATATATATTAACTTTAAATAACTGAAAAGTGATTTCACATTCCATTTTCCAGATATGGGATGAGGACATTAGTGGTTCGGGAATGGTAATATGCTATCATTGTTTTCAAAAGGCAGTATTTCCCCAGCTTTGCCATTTTTAAAGGGCATTTAATTGCATGTGCAAATTCTGTATTATTAAGCAGACCTTCTGGACAAAACAGAGATAAGGTGTATTGCAAATGAACTCAATACATTAGTCACACATTCAGTGCTTTGGTTGAGTGTCTAGATTTTTTCCAGCTTCGCAGAGGCCTTTTAGTGGCTGTAAAATGAAGGCATAGACAGGTCAATAATTGTCATCTTGTATTTAGCAGATATCTAATAATGATGATAAACCTTTGAAGGGCTCTCTCAGAATCCACATTTCCACTGTCGTCTACGCTACCCCATCTGATATTACTCTGCATGTTCAACCAGTACATTCCCATCCCCAGTCTAGCTCCAATGTTTCAGCATTGCCCTCTCCCTCTAGAATTTAAGTTTCCATAAGCAGAGCCCCTGTACCATTTGTTTCACGTCTGCGCCTCCTTTTGCAACCTTGCCTGTAATTTGGATACAAATTCAAAGGGGATAATGGTAGGGGAACAAAATATAAATATAATTAAGAGAAGAAAAATATAAATATAAAGATGGTAGTGGAAGAGGAATGAGAAAAAGAGTAGGGAAGATTTAGGAGGACATAAGGGGTTGGTAACATGTAGATGGTATAAGAAAAGTCTGCTGGGAGGTAACAAGCAGAGGACAAATGGGGCACCATGAAGTGGAGTGAAAGGGCAATTTGAGGGGGTCATTTACAGCTGGACACATGTAAGTGTTTATTATTTACAGCGCATGAAAATATGCCTTAACTTAAGGCATATTTTGATGCGCTATAAATAATTATCATGATGCGACAGCCCACTTGACATTCATCATCATCATAATCATTAAAAAGCCTGCCTAACCGGTCAAATACTAGGCTGGTTGCCACTGAGAGATGAACAACGTTGAGTTCCCCATTGCCAAAGCTGCAGCCAGAAAAGAAAACAGAAAAAAAGAAATACGTGGTCATTTATGCTTTTGTTCAAAGTGTTGCCTAATATAACCCTGGCTGCTGTCTACCAAGCCTGTATATGGCCTATTTGGATGTGGTTTACAAGCCAGACTTTGTTAATCCTCTGAACCTGGGAGGTGAGTTTATGTTAAAGAGCTCCATGCAACAGGTCTATAGTGAAAAGGTCAACAACAGAAGGTCGACATGGAAGAAGATCAAAATGGCAAAAGGTCAACAGTACAGAAGGTTGACTGGTTCAAAAGGTCGACATGAAAATTGTCAAAAAATTGTTTTTTTTGTTGTTTTTTAGGGGTAGGGGTAGGGTTAGGCACTCACCAGAGGGTAAAGGTTAGGCACTATGAGGGATGGTTAGGGTTAGGCACTAGGATGGATGGTAAGGGTTAGGCACCAAGTGGAGGATAAGGGTGAAGATTAGTGTTAGAATAAAAAAATGTGTATACCATTTCTGTGGTGACCATTTTCATGTCAACCTTTTGTGCCTGTTGAACTTCTGTACTGTCTAACTTTTTTCATGTCGACATTTTGCAATGTCAACTTTTTAGTGTCGACTTAATTAATGCCAACCTTTTTATTGTCAACATTTTGTATCACACCCCATGTTAACAGCAATGTAAATGTTTAAAGCATATATGGCAGTGTATCAACAGAATATTATGAACCCTTGATGCTTGTTTGCAAGCTTACATTTTTTATCACAATATGAAGAAATTCCTCATGCTTTCATTTTGCTAGATGCACAAAGATTTGTGGTGGCAAGTGTCAGCAACAATGGTCTTTCTGTATCACATGTAAATGTATGGCCATTGTAGGCATTCAGAAATAGATATTGTTATTATAAATATTGTTATTATCAGGCATATTCTGTACAGTAGGGGGATCAAACAATTGGACAACATTAATTTTACTTTAGACAATAAATTTACTAAGAATCGAGTCTGATCGAGATTACCCGATTAGAAACTCAATATGCGTTGCTGAAACTTGGATGACTTTAGCCTGCTGAAACTATCAAATTTGCCAAGAAATGTGATTAGTTGAGATCGTGTTTTCCGATGGTGTATGTGATTGATATTTCTCACCCGAGTTCCCTGAGTGTGACCGCAGCCAAACTCTCCAGAACAAGCAGCCCACACATATTACTGAGCTACGTGCAGGCTGCTTGTGTGTATTAAAAGTATCTAAATGGTTACTATAAAAAAAAATTACATTGGGTCACCCGCAAAATAGCATAACCAGCGCCGGGCACCTAAATCAGTCAGTCCTGGTTCAGGAAAAAAAATCGAATAGGGATCCCCCGTATTTTATGAACCAGCACTGGGCTCCCAGAGCCAGTCCTGTTTTTAAAAATAGGAGAATTAAATGTGTGGGGTTCCCCCTATTTTTAAAACCAGCACCGGACTCGTGTTTTTCCCAATATTTTTAAAACCAAGAATGTCTCAGGAGCCCGGGGCTGGTTGACCTTTTTTGGGGGGAAACTTACTTTTTTTACATTAACTATTTAGATACTTATTACAGGCAGAAACATATACAGATCACTCTGATCTGTGTATGTTTCTGCAAAACTCGCAGCTCAGTTGGTAGTCTATTTGAAACCTCTATTTAGGTCAGAGTTTGCTGAAATTACACCCGTGATTCTAATCACGATTCTTGGTAAATTCCCAAGTTGTATTTTTTCCATGAACAGTACTTGTGAGTTTGGCTGATGGTGTATTGATTCGTGTTTGCATTCCCATTTCCTGTTTCAAAATTTACATCTCTCCTGAGTTTTCCTTTAGTAAATTTGAGAGTTGGAAAAAATGGCAAAACACATCTGAGATTGCAATTTCGACCAAACACGAATCTTCGTAAATTTACCCCTTACAGTCTGTTATAAAATAAGGGAATTGATACAAAAGGCACAAATGCACCTGTTAAGGCACATCAGCGTGTTGCAAATGCTCATATATGAAAAACACAACAACTTATGTATTAGATTTAAAAAAGATTAAATATATAGACACACACACTGAAGTGCCAAAAGTAATGGGATAGATGCCTGGGATCGTGTAGGAAAAGGAACCATTCTAGCCTGGCGAAGTGCAGCAACTTGACATGGCATCAATTCCACAAGTGGACGGAAGGCCTCTGGAGAGATGTTCATCCATTCTGTCTGAATAGCTTCCCACAGCTAACTGACATTTTTAGGTGCAGGATCTTGGGTACAAATAGGCCACATCCACATCCCATAAATGCTTAATTGGATTCATGTCCGTCGAACGTGGAACTCTCCAGAATTCGGACCAATTCTGGAGAACCTGGGGCCAATGATATGGTGCATTATCCTGCTGAAGTATTCCATCATTATTGGGGTACATGAAGTGTGCAAATGGTCATCAAGCAATGCAATATAGCGGTTACTAATCAATGAGGTGTTCAGGCAGACCAGCGGCCTCAACCCATTCAATGTGAACACACCACACATCAATATGGAACCACCACCAGCCTGGATGTGCCTTGTTGACAACTGCGGTCCATGGCCTCATGGGGTCTGCACCACACCAGAACCCTAACATCATCCCGAAGCTCCTGGATCCGTGACTCATCGGACCACGCACATGTTGCCAGTTCTCCGGGGTCCAATTAGTGACATCACAAGCCCCGGTGAAGTGCTGTGTCCGGTGTCATAGTGTTCACAGGGGCACTCTGATGGGTCTTCTGCTCCCAAATCCCAAGAGCACTGCACTGACCTGCTGGATATGCGTCTGGTAGCTTTTGCATTGAATGTGGATGTGATGAGGAAGCCGCTGATACTAAGGAGAGGCGAAAAAATTTGTTTTCTTTATTCCTCAATATTCTGGAGATATTGCTAATACATGTTGAAATTATTTGAAGGTGCCGGTACCTGGGTCAGTGAATTGTGACCACCTATGGGATTAACTCCCTACCGAGTGTCACAGAACGAGGAACTTGAAGTTGTGTACCCGATCTGGGGTGTTGGACAGAGACACCTGGATCAGTAGGTGGTTTGATCTCTGGACTGGAGTAACGTGGATTGAACTCGAAGAACTTGGAATTTGCTTTGTTGTGCTGGGCAACACAGGTTTCACACTGGGAGCTCAGGAACATAAGTCATGCAGCAGCAATGAACAAGGTAGGTCTTTTATAGCACCAGGCTGAAGCAGATTGGCTGAAGCAACTTGGGACTGCTGCTGACTGGATGCACGAGTATCACCTGACCTGGCCCAAGATGGCTGCACCCAGGTTTCGGATTGCTTGAATGCTGGTGCGCCATGCACACATGGATCTGCGGCCGAGGGAAACAGGAAACAGCGGGGATGCTGCAGATGTTCCTCCAGTGGAGGCCCT
This sequence comes from Taudactylus pleione, assembly GCA_031769625.1. Lineage (NCBI taxonomy): Eukaryota > Metazoa > Chordata > Amphibia > Anura > Myobatrachidae > Taudactylus > Taudactylus pleione. The sequence continues at coordinate 7,262,970 of JAUIMM010000307.1, forward strand.
GCATCAGAAATCACCAGAGCAGCAGGCAGATGGCACACTGGACCGCGATGGCACAGACACACAAGAAGGTACAGGGGTCTGGGGTGGAGGTCTCTGGCATGGTTTGTGACAGAACCCCCCTTTTAGAAGTGGAGTCCGGACACTTCCTTGGTTTGCGAGAAAACTTGGAATGGAAGCAAACCTCCAAGTCCTCTCTTCTGGGCCACAGCCCTTCAGGCAATGAGATATTGGAGTCTTCCGTAATGACAGCAAGAATCCAGGATCTTTTTGACTTCGAATTCTTGTCCACATTGAGTATGGACACTAGGAGACTTGGGGAAGGCTCTCTGGAACTTATTCAAGATTAATGGCTTCAACAGTGAAACATGAAAAGAATTAGGAATTCGTAAAACAGAAGGTAATTTCAGCGTGACAGCCACAGGATTAATCATTCCTTCAACAGGGAATGGGCCAATAAATCACGGATCAAACTTCATGGATGGAATCCAAAGTCTGAGGTTCCGAGTAGACAACCAGGCCCATCACATCTGGGCCACATCATCAGCACCGTATATCATTCTACTGCATGTAGAACATAACAGATTGCTTTAGCTACTATATAAGAACTCCAGGGGCCATTCATCAATAGGAGAACCACACATATTTTTCAGCTGGATATTGCTGATGTGGTTTTGGTTTTGATTTCAACCTTTGATTCTGACTTTGGTTTTTTTGTTTTTTGTTTTTTGTCTACATTTACCATATTTTTAATCTTGTTTTCGTTTGGTTTTGTTTTGATCTGACTAACACATTCTATGTGGACAATCATTATATCCAATAAATCCACGATTGTTCATATATTTGACAACCATCTTTTCTTTTCATTTCATTCAATACACCATTTAAAGCACTATATATCTGCTAAGGGTGAGCGCTGTACACTATATGTATTGGAATTTTGGGGCAGCCCATCTCTTTCGATCTGCAAACATTCTGTAGCAAGCTGAAGCCTTCAACAGTGAGGAATGCACCCTACCCCAGATAGCTGTGAGATGTTGAAGAGTGTCTTTAACAGCTGGTATGTCAATAGCCGGTAGCAATGGGAAACCAAGCAAACAAGGATGACGGCCGTACACAGTATAGAACAGTGTATTCTCTGTGGAGGAGTGGTAACGATCATTATGGATGAACTTAGCCCATGGCAGAAATTCTAGCCAATCGTCTTGAGAGGACGAGATAAACAAGCAAAGAAACTGTTCAAGATCTTGGTTCACCCTCTCAGTTTGCCCATTATTCTGATGATGATGATAGGCCATGGAATACTTTAGTTCACTTGAAGGGCAGAGCACAGGGATCTCCAGAATTTAGCCACAAACTGAACTCCTCTGTCAGAGATAATTTCCTGGGGAAGGCCATGTAAACAAGAAATGTCTTTAATAAAAAGTTGTGCAAGCTGAGACGCAGATGGTAGACCTGTCAGGGGAACAAAGTGAGCCATTTTAGAGAACCTGTCAATGATGACCCAAATGGTATTGTGACCCTGAGATGGTGGTAATTCTGTAATGAAGTCCATTGACAAGTGGGACCAGGCCTGTTGAGGAACAGCCAACGGATGCAGCAGACCTGGAGACGTTCGTCTAGAAATCTTGTGTTGGGCACATTTAATACAGGAAGCAACAGAGTCTTGAATGTCAGCTTTCAAAATAGGCCACCAGTAGGATCATTAAATAAACTTGACAGTCTTCTCCACACCAGTGTGTCCAGAGAATCGAGAAGCATGAGCCCAATGGAGTAACTTCTTATGTAGATCTGGTGCAACGAAAGTCTTTCCCCATGGGATGTCAGGAGTGAGCTTAGTAAAAGCAAATTACGTGGGATCTAGGATCGGAGGAGAAAGATCCTGGACTTGATCTTGTTCTGAGTTCAAAGAGCGAGATAAGGCATCAGCCTTAGTATTCTGAGGACCAGGACGATAGGAGAGTTTGAAATCAAATCGGGAGAAAAACAGTGCCCACCTGGCTTGTCTGGGATTCAATCAGCGAGCTGTTTGTAAATAGAGCAAATTCTTATGATCAGTGAAGATTGAAATGAGGTACTGAGCCCCTTCTAGGAGATAGCACCATTCCTCTAGGGCTAGCTTAATCGCAAGTAACTCTTGGGCTCCAATGGAGTAGTTCCTCTCTGCAGGTAGAAATCTCCGGGAGAAGAAACAACAAGGATGTAACTTCCCATTGTCGAATCGCTGGGAGAGAACAGCTCCTACCCCTTCCGTAGAGGCATCTACTTCCAGAATTAAGGGGCGAGTCAAATCAGGTTGCTTCAGAGATGAAGGCTTGTTTCAACTAATGTAATGCAGAGGTAGCTTCTGGAGACCATACACTGGGGTTCGCTCCCTTCCGGGTAAGAACTGTAATGGGAGCAACCAGGGAAGAGAATCCTCTGACAAACTTGCGATAGTAGTTAGCAAAGCCTAGGAATCGATGAATGGACTTTAAAGTGGTAGGCAATGACCAGTGAAGAATGGCCTGTAGTTTCTGTGGATACATTTGAAGTCTGGTTCCGGAAATGATGTACCCAAGGAATAGAATGGACTGAGGGCCTGATTCAGAGCCGGACACTATTTGCGCTCGCTCGTTCAGAAAAAGGGGCCGGCTATTTAAATGGAGCGCTCGCTCTTTGCGGTCTGTTGACGCCTCTATGTCTGAGCGAGCGAACGAAACATGCGCTTGCTATTTTGTAAAGACGCCCCCTGGCCGCTCGCATCCTACGTCATCTCCGCTATTTATTTGATTAATCGAGTACATCGAAAGGCGTCTGAACTGTTCGCAGTGCTTGTGGTTGGATTTTCCTACCGCAATCATGCGAACAGTTCAGGCTAAGAAACAACCAAGTGACGTGGTCGATGATGCTGCTTTGTTAATTATGCACACCCTTAAAACGCCCGTTTTGACCGTTTGGCGCGCCTGCGTTCGGATCTCCACTCCCCATTTTCAAGCACCTTCCCCTGTTACCACCCACAAACGCCTCATCCTGTCACTCAAATTAGCAGGCACTCGCTATTTTGCGAGCGCTCGATTTCCGACCGCACTGACTGGTTGGCGCATGCGCATTATGACCCATACGCATGCGCAGATGTGCGAACATCGCTCGGAGTGAACGAGCGGCCGCTTACGAACGGCTCTGAATCAGGCCCCGAGTCTCAAATGTGCATTTTTCCAACTTGCAAAAAAGCAGATTTCTTCTTAACCTAAGAAGAACTTCTCTGATCTGGGAACGATGTGATGGGAGATCCTGAGAGAAGATTAAAATATCATCTAGGTAGACTACGACTGACTTGCAGAGAAGGTCTCTGAAGATCTCATTAACAAAGTGCTGGAAAACACCTGGAGCATTGCTGAGGCCGAAGGGCATAACCAGATATTCATAGTGACCATCCCTGGTGTTAAATGCAGTCTTCCATTCATCTCTCTCATGTATGCAGATCAAATCATATGCCCCTCTTAAGTCAAGCTTCGTAAAGATGGAGATACCTTTCACTCTGTTGAATAACTTGGTTATGAGCAGAAGCGGATACTGGTTCTTGACAGTGATATCTTTAAGTCCATGGTAGTCAATGCGGGGTCGGAGTCCACCGTCTTTTTTTTACAAAGAAGAACCCAGCTCCGGCTGGCGAGGTGGAAGGATAAATAAACCCTTACTCCAGATTTTCTTTAATATACTCAGATATGGCTTGAGTCTCAGGCAGCAAGAGGGGGTAGGTCCGACCACGAGGTGGAGTCTTTCCTGGAACTAGGTCAATGGGACAGTCCCATTCACGATGGGGCGGAAGAGTGTCGGCACCCTGCTTACTGAAATTGTCACAAAAGTCTTGGTAAACTTCGGGAAGGGGTGTGGTATAAGAGATAGACAGTAATTAGATAGACAATGTCTAGATCGACCCCAGATGTTAGACAGTTAATAGATCGACAGGTACAAAAGGTCGACAGGTACAGAAGGTCGACACCCTAAAGGTCGACATGTTAGAAGGTCGACAGGTACAAATGGTCGACAGGGTCAAAAGGTTGACACAAAAATGGTTGACATGGAAATGGTCGACACATGATTTTTTTTTATGCGTAAATACCATTCACCCCCTTGCGGGCTCGCTACGCTTGCCACACTGCGGGCATGGTGGCTCGCTTTGCTCGCCACATGGATTTATTCCCCCTCCGTGCCCACTTGGATGGTAGGGAATACCGTTGGATGGTAGGGAATGAAGTTAGACACTGGCTCATCTTAAATGCCTAAACCTAAACATAACTCTAGAAAAAACAAAAAATCATGTGTTGATCATTTTTGTGTCGACCATTTTCACGTCGACCTTTTGACCCTGTCGACCATTTGTACCTGTCGACCTTCTTATCGGTCGACCTTTAGTGTGTCGACCTTTTGTACCTGTCGACCTTTTGTACCTGTCGATCTATTGACTGTCTAACATCTGGGATCGATCTAGACATTGTCTATCTAATTACTGTCTATCTACAGTCCGGCACCCTCGGGAAGACCCTCTAGGGGTTTCACAAGAGAGTTTCATAAAGGAACCACATGATGAAGATGATTCTGAAAGCAAAATGGACTCCAGGCGGTAATCTGCAAGGTAGCCCAATCAATACAAGGGTTATGTCTTTGAAGCCATAGGAGGCCCAGAATTAATTCGTGAGAGGCTTTAGGAATCACAAGATAGGACAAACTTTCTACGTGAAGCGCCCCAACTTTGAGCTTCAAAGATTAGGTGCGATGCGTAATTCTCCCACTGCCAATTCGACTACCATCTATAGCCATTAAGGACACTGGATGTGGCAGCCATTCAGTAGGAACACAATGTCTGTGATCAAAGTCTGCGGTGAGGAAATTACCGAGTCGAGGAGAGCAGGAACACTTAAATAGACTTGGTTCACCTTCAACAAAGCAGGCATTTCCCAGATGGGAGGGACAAAACCCTAACCCTCCCCCTAGCGCCTAACTCTAACGCTAACCCTGCCCCCAACCCTGCTACTTACCTTCGGGATTTCGGCGGTCGGGATGCCGACACCAGGATTCTGACCAGTGTCAGGATTCTGGCGCCAGCATTCTGAGACTGCCAGAATCCCCACGGTTGGGATATTGACTGCATCCCAGATGTTGTTATCGCGCTTCCTCCATAAGAGTTGAATAATCATATATTATCTTATGCACTAATACATAAAATGTTGTATTTCTTTTTACAAGATTATTGATTAAGTTTTATTTCTATTTACTTATTTATTTATTCTGTTGAAGAGTTGGTTTCAGGCTGATTTTAGTGTATATAATATTATTCACTGTCAGTCGTACCTTAATTAGGCAGTTAAGATTTTTTCACTTACATACATCAGCAATCAATTGGGGCAAGTCTGCGCTTTGCAGACTTGTGTAGAAAATATTTTTGTGTAAAAAAATATGCATTGCACTGTATGGGGTTTACAGATCGCTGATTCTGACCAAAAAGTGTTTGGAATTGGTGAATCAGGTTGTCCAACATGTTGGATTTCACAGACTAATCTTGTGCGTAGATGTATGGTAACAATCATCCGTTTTGCAGACCGTTAAAGTTGTTTTGCAGACCGCTAGTAAAATGATGAGCCTTTCAAGAGTGGCAGATCTGTCTTTCCTGAGAATGATCAGCAAATCACTGAAAATATTTGTATTTTATGGGCGCCGATTGGGGAATCTTTAGATTAGGTAAAAAAATCACAGATTCTGTGAATAGTTTTTTTCAGTGCCAGATTAAGGCCCACATGGGCCTGGAGCCGAAATTTATAAAGGGCCTATTGTGTGCACCGCAAGTGGTGTGTCCAGTGCTTGGGGGGTTGACTAGTGATGTGGGGGTGTTGTCTGCACGGAATTGGATTGAAATGCCAGCGGCATCAGCCCGACGGAGGAGATCCCAACATCGCCAGGTAAGTAAGCCCTCCCCCCCTAAACCTCCCTTAGGGGTGCCTAACCTCCCCACGTTAGTGCCTAAAGCTAACCCCCCGCCCCCTAAGCCTTACCCACCCAGAGGGGTGCCTAACCCCCCCCTAATGGTGCCTAACCCTAACCCCCTTCCCCTACCCTAACCCTCCCGGGGAGGTGCCTAACATTAAGTCCCCCCGGGAGCCCTAAACCTAACCCTCCCCCCACGGCTATCCGCTGCCGACGCCCGGCTTACCTACTATCGGTAAGCCGGGTGTTGGGATACTGTAGTGGGGCTAAAGATAGGCTAAAGATATCTTTAGTCCCATTTCGGGATGTCGGGCGGGATAGCGCCAGCAGGTATCCTGACTACATCCCGTCTGCACAGCAGTTGTGGCCTGTGTTGTGTGGTGTGACTAGTCCCTACCTTTAAAAGCCTAAGGGGCCCATTTATTAAGGATCGCATTTTGCAATGCGATCAGGGCATGCAGTATCGCCCATGATCGCATTGCAAAATGCGATCATACCGGCCGAATGTATGACCCGGCACATGCACGGAGACGGGCTCCGAAAAGAGCCCGTCCCTGCGATGTGGCCGGAGCGTATTCCGGGCTGCTGCGCATGCGCAGTCCCGCGGACTGCACATGAGCGGCGCCCATTGCCGGCGGAGGGATCTGGAAGATCCCTCCGCCGGCTCAAATGCGGCAAGTGCCCATAGGACACAGCGGCTAACGCTATCTGCAGATGGCGTTAGCTGCTGGGGTCAATATCGGGAATGCTTCGCATTCCCGATATTGATACATTTGGCAGCTTCGCATCCCCCCATAGAAACCTATGGGGGAGGCGGCTGCCGGCGGCAATGGAGGGATCGCAGCAGGTATCGGAGATACCTGCTGCGGTCCCTCCTTCATACATTCGGGGGATACTAAGTATTTGAGGTAAACCCCCGAAAACAGGTGTTTTCGGGGAATTTACCTCAAATGATCTTTGATAAATGTGCCCCTATTTACTAAGCAGTGTTATGAGACAGAGTGAAAAGTGATAAGTATGTGATAAGGTGCCAGCCAATCAGCTCCCAACTGTCATTTTTCAAACACAGCCTGTGAGATGACAGTTGGGAGCTGATTGGCTGGCACCTTATCACTTTTCACTCTGTCTCCTATCACTGCTTAGTAAATAGACCCCAGAATCTCTCTTCCCTTTTTGCTTATATCAGTAGTGTAATGGCGGAGTCTACAAAGAAGAACACTCCTTGTTAAAATGGCACATAGAGATGACATACTGTAAATCTGAAAATGTCTCTATTAAAGAGCACACGGCTCTCTTAGTGATGTAATGAATGTGACATCTTTCTCTATAAAAATACCTTATCCTATTAATAGTTATACTGAGAAGTTGTTAGATCTAGACACCATAGTGAGATCCAAAACAAAGTCAGGTCTGATACCGCATGCAGTTGGCCAATATTTTTAATTCTGTGCATGAGTCCCAGTGGCACAGTGCATGCGTTCCCATTGTTAGCGCTTAGAGATGCAAAACAGTATCGGATGCATCCATTGGTGCACAGATGGTCTAAAGACGCACAGAGATCGCACTGCAACTCCGCAAGACGCTGCAAGTGGGCGTCTCACTATTAATGAAATTGTCCGCAGCATTAGCATAAGGATGCAGCTGCGTCAAAAGACTCTAAAATACACAGATATATATCAAAACCAACACGATGCGCCTGAATGGTGTAGTATTTTCTGATTCCACTTCTGTGTGCTCAAACTTAATAATATGATGTACAATAAGGCGTCATACCAGAGATAAAATAAATGGGCTTATGCCTTACATCATATTATTAATTTTGAGCACACAGGTGGAATCAGAAAATACTGCACCATTGGGGAGCGTCTTGTTGGTTTTTTTAACACTCTGGACAAGTAGAGCCTCAGTCCTGTGCAACGCTATCTTTGAATTTTGACTTATTTATTTCACTGGTATTGTTATTTTTAAGTGCCTGCGACTTCGTTCTTTGGAGCTCATTCAGAACCGATCGATGAGCTGCGCTCGCTCGTTCTTGCCAATAATGCGCATGCGTATGGTTTGCAATGCGCGTGTGCAAGCCAGTCTTAGCGATCGGGAAACGAGCGCTCATTCTACACAGCCTAGCCGCTACTTTGAGTGACAGATTGCGCCGTTTGTGGGTGGTAACGGGCAGGCGCTTGTGAACGGGGGTGTGGATTTGCAAACGCAGGCGTGTCTGGGTTCCAAAATGGAGTTTAATGGGTGTGCATAATTAGCAAAGTAGCGTCATTGAACACGTCACTTGGTTGTTTTTATCCTGAACTGCTCGCAGTGCTTGCGGGAGGGTATGGTCTACCTCAAGCGCTGCGAGCAGCTCCGATGGCCCTCGATGCTCCCAATTAAACACACACTTCCTGGAGATGACATGTGTAGCGAGTGACAGTTGGGAAGTTTTATAGTCCTGCGTACGCTCACTGCCGTCACTCACTAAGATACAGAGGCATCCTTACACCGCAAAGAGCGATCACTTGATTTGCATACCCGGCCCCTTTTGCGAGCGTCCGCAGCTTAGTGATCGGGTCTGAATCAGGTCCTTTGTTTGATATATATATATATATATATATAATTAAAATCTTGTCAGTGCCTGCATACCAGTGCAGTGATCATTGTTAGCAGCAGCCAGCCGGTAACAACACTGCGGGCCTGTTCAATCAGCAGAAGCCAGGCAGCCAGCAAGGGAGTGAGTATCAGTCACCCAGCCGGGCCACCTTCACAGATCAGTGGCTGTGCTCACTGGTCGGGCACAGCTGCTTCAGAGAGTGGTGGTACCTACAGTATGTGACGTCACATACAGAGGCCTATCAATAGTTAATGGCGCACAAGGCAATATTCTATTATCTTTAATATCTAAAATCAGTGAAATAAAATACATATTGGAGCACAAACAAAACAAAATGAGAATAAAAAATATTTTTACTTTCCTGCACTATACATAATTGTGATGGAAAAGCTTGAGTGTTTGGGGTTACCTGTCTCAATGATTTAAATTGTTTTTTTTTTTTTTTTTTTTTTTTTGGCATTGCAGGTTTTATTTCTCACAGGACTCTTTGCAGGACATTCTACTATATGGGGGAGTGTAAGGAGGGAGCTGTCAGCAGGGGTCATGCTTGTGTTGTGGCAACACTCACACACACATATACAGATGCCAGCATTACACCCACCTCTGGTTAGTGCCCGGCTGCAGTACTGATGGAGGGGTGAGTGGGTGGAACTTTAGAAGACCCGGGTGCTCAGTTTCAGTCATCCCAGAAATAGCGCTTTGGGGGCGGAGCCTAGCGCGAATTAGGGGCGGGGCTTAGCGCTAATCAGGACGGTCCGAAGGCAGAGTCTTGGACAGTCTGGGGGAGGAGTTTTGAGAGAGTTGACTCAGTAGGCAGGGCTTCGGGTGGCAGGAGACAGGGTATAATGAGCAATGATTCTGGTGGCCATTAGGTTAGATAGGAAGGACAGGACTTCGGAATGCTGGGGTGGTGACAGGAAATATTTTTTTTTCCTGTCACCACTACCTGCACTGCAGTTGGTCCTGTGGGCCTATTTTCATGGAGTGGCCTGGAGCTGTAGCTCCACCCGCCCCATTGTTAATCCGACCCTGTTTTTTTTGTGATAGCTAATGTATGGGCCCCATTACTTCTAAGGCCGGTTATTTAAATAAGAAAACTATCAGCTTGCCAGTCTGTTTAATTAGATACTTATTAGTCTTTGGGTGAAAAGGTGTATCAAAGGCTGATTCTAAAGTGTGTAGTTAATTTACTGCTAATCATTGCATAATTAGGCAGTTGTTATATTCGTTCTTATTTTCTTGGCCCCAGATTCTCCACTTCTATTAGTGGGATGTAGTTGGCATCCCAATTGTCGGGATGCTGGTGCTCAGAATACTGGCGCCGGAATCCCGACAGGGGTCAGAATCCCAACACGGCATCCCAACTGCTGACGTCCCGACAGTAAGTATTAGGGCTAGGGGGAGGGTTAGGCTTAGGGTTAAGCACAAAGGGCAGGGTTAGGGTTAGTCTGCGGGCGGGAAAGTTAGGGTTAGGCTGCGTGGGGGAGGTTTAGGGTTAGGCTGCGGGAGGAGAGGGTTAGGGTTAGGCTGCGGGTGCAGGCGGGAAAGTTAGGGTTAGGCTACGGGGGGTTTTAGGGTTAGGCTGCGGGAGGGGAGGGTTAGGGCTAGGCTGCGGGTGATTGCGGGAAAGTTAGGGTTAGGCTGCGGGGGGGTTTAGGGTTAGGCTGCGGGAGGGGAGGGTTAGGGTTAGTAAGCAGCTGCACATTGTAGCCTGGAGTACTGTGCATTTTGGAAGTATTTCTTTGGATGGATGTATTTTCAATCAGTGCTTGTTAGTCGCAAAACAGCAGAAAATATCTAATACACATTCAGTGGGAACCATGCATACTCAAACTGTATGATTAAATCTGCCTTTTGAACACAAAAAATGCTTCTACTAATATCTATAATCTGTAATTATTCTGTGAATTATAATTCTTCCCAGTAATGATGGCAATTCCATTTCTGTACTGGCAGGTTTGGAAACTTGCACTTGTATTCATGGTACTATGCAAAATTACTTTATGCAAGTAACAATTTTATTTATATCGGACAATGATTGTTAGGGGCCATTCATCTGTTTTACATGTGGTGTGTACTACTGATAGTTACAGCTTCAGCAGTTTCTCATATAAGGACATCTGGAAGATGTGATCATCCCGTGTATTTTGCATCATACTTCTATTCATGTACAGGAAAATGACTACTACTGTATGCCTTTTGCTCTATTTCAACAGGGATTACCTGGAACACCTGGAAAGGAGGGGTTTATTGGACTTCCTGGCCAAAGGGGGGCAAAAGTAAGTGGATAGTCATTGTAACTTAATTATTTTTTTTTAAGTCTTTTCTAACTACAAAATAATTTTAGCATTCTTTTAGTGTAGCTAAAATTGCAGAGAGCATTTTACACAGTACTTTTTTCCCATGAGAAAAGTTACCTATATTCAGAAAAATTGCTGGTTCTTACTTAAAGTTCATACAAGAGTTAAAGTAACTTCTACACTCAGGACAACTCTTCAGATGCTTGTTTTATTAATTTTTTAAATTATTTGACTGATTTCTGGTGAACGGTTTGGCCACAGAATCTCTGTCCACCTCAAACCAGTGGATACAGATAAGCAGAAGATGAAAAACAATAATAAGTTTTGCAAACCATAGTCAAACACACCTTAAATTATAACATAACCAGCATTTGCATGGATGTCTGTTATTGCTCGGCAGAACTAATTTTACAAAGACAGTAGTGGCAACTAATATTGTGATGTGTATTTTATATTGTAGACATTGATCACAAATGTCTTTAAAACAATATTTGCAGTTTTTCCTTCAGGGATTAACACAGAAAGATGCTTAGGGCTACTAACTCGTGAGCAAGCCACATAACCTACAGTGCCACTGAAAGGTTGCAAGTAACATGAGCAGCGTCTCTATCATATGTAGTATTTGTCTTGGTGCACCATCTACTGGATTGACATGTATACTGCCACTCCATGAGTCAAGATAAGCTGCCTGAATAATGCTTAATATATAGTTGGATTTCCCTGTGAAATAGAGATCGATAGATATACATATATAGCTGAATGCCAGCTAGGAATTTATGACAGGCGTCGAGGTACCGACGCCTGTCATAATCCTGACGCCCGCAAACAGGACGACTGGGCCCAAATGAGGTGAGTACAGGGCGTCCCTCCTGTTAGCCGCACGATGGGGGGGTTAGGTTTAGGGCACCCTGGGGGGGACTTAAGGTTAGGCACCCCCTGGGAGGATTAGGGTTAGGCTAGGGGAAGGGGGGGTTAGGGTTAGGCACCCCCTGGGAGGATTAGGGTTAGGCTAGGGGAAGGGGGGGTTAGGGTTAGGCACCCCCTGGGAGGATTAGGGTTAGGCTAGGGGAAGGGGGGGTTAGGGTTAGGCACCCTCGGGGGAGGTCAGGGTTAGGCACTCCCCTGGGAGATTTTGGTTTAAGGTGTGGGGAGGGGGGTTAGGTTTAGGCACCCCTGGGGGAGGTTAGGGTTAGGCACTAGGGGGGAGGTTAGGGTTAGGCACCCTGAAGGGAGGGTTAGGGGGGAGAGGGGATGGTTAGGGTACTTACCTAAACAGCCGCCAGCATTACAATCCCAGTCCATATATATATTTATATACATGTAGTATTTTTGGACTTGAGGACCCTGTGCAAATTCCGATAAAAATATTTTTTGCCTTCATAGTTTATATACTGTACCTAAAAGTATATTTATATACATCACATATGTATACTAAGCTAAGTGACAAGTTTTAGCACAGTGGTACTTGAGATGAATGTCATCACTAGGGCCTATTAGTGTGATGGGAAGAGGGACACACATGCAAGGCCAATAACAGTACTCCTTTTGACCACAGTGGTTTACACATGGTCATTCTGATGTTGATATTATCTGCTGGTAATACTAAAAATTAAATTACATGTACAAAATTGGCCAAAGACTAACCTTTAAAACTTGGAACTGTTCATGAAAATATAGAGACCAGTTAAACATTTTTTCTTTTTCCATAATAATTATTATTATAGTACAATGTAAAATATATGCTAATTTACATTACGTGTCTTGCCTGTGTATGTCCTTCCTAATGATTTTTGGATAAATAAAATATTTTAAAAATATTTAATGATTTGTTGACTTTTATTTACAGGGTGATCAAGGGACAACAGGACCTGTTGGCCCCAAGGTAATGCAGTTTTAACATTGTATTTAGGTAAAATGACTGGGAATGCTTAGACTTCTTACAGCTAAATAGTGAGTCCCTCAAACTCTAGTGCAAAATTTGAGCCAAACCCAGTTTCAGCCCCTATCTTCAATTAACACCCACCACATTATATAATAGGCATCATACCTATCCCATTCTGTCCTAATTGCTTTTCAGATTTACCCTATCTGCAGATGTGTCCTCAAGTCAATATGGCGTGCGACATGAGACGCCTGGTGCGAGGGAGCAGCACTGAGCAGCGTAACGTCTTTTTCGTCTGAAAATGTGTCTGAATCTGTAAACAATGCACAATGGAACTTGATGTTAATTATAATAATTAACATTCTGACTTGCCGCGGCTACCGGACAATTCATCATTGCTCTGGCGCGGTGACAGCTGATGCGCTTTTTCGGAGCAGTGCGATCAAGAGCCACGACGTCTGTCAGAAGGAGCCGGACAGGGGCGGAGGGATCCTAAATGATCCCTCGTCGCAACCCAGTCCTCCTTCCCATAGGGAAGGAGCGGGTTGCGATCTCGGAGCAGGAGCATTCGCCATCTGCAGTCAAGCAGTATTATATTTTCGGATCTTGATGAATTTTGTACTCATACTAGTGTATGGGGACAGCGGGCCATTCCGCCAGAGGAAGGTAAGTAGGAGATATCTGTGATATCTCCTGCTTTACCTCCTTGATGAATGGCCCGATAACTTAATTTTTACAATTGCAGATTGAAAATGTGCATTTCACTTGCTTTTGTGAAAATTAAGTGATGATGAATAGGCCCCTTAGCTGCACACACATATACTAGTCTTACATATCAAATTAATCAGTGCAATCTTGTGAAGCTGTTTGTCCCAAAATGGTTTGGCGAAAAAGACAGGAATAAGATGCTTTGTGCAAGCAGTGTTACACAAGACCTGGCACGCCGAGAAAGGTTGTTTAGCGCGACTGCTGCAATATTGTATAAGGACACATCTGTACATTGTCTTCTCCGTATATATATTGCCTGTGCCCCATTTTATCTATCTTTGATTTCCCTGGGAATTCTGTCTGCCACACCGACATATTTTTCATTTGCTAACTTCTTATGATGTCTCTCAAATTTTTACCATGTGCTTTGACTAGTAGCTTGCACTTTCTGTAACTTGTGAGAACCTTGCAGCTAGAGTGATTGTTTTGTAGAAACATTATGTACAATGTATCAAATGACTACATATATTGCTCTCCTTTGCAGATTGCCACTTCCTGATACATGTGACTAGATAGACATTGCTCACCCAATTCTAAATGATAGCACAATACATAAATAGGGGAACTGTTGGCTTCTCTGTACTCAGTCTGCCATCATTCTGCTAAATGGGAAAGTCAAGTATATGGAAAAATATACAATTATGGGGTAATTCCCCTTCAATGTATTTTGTAATGAGGAGATGGAGCAAAGTATACTCACAGGTAAATGTTAAAAAATGCTTTGTAATATAAACAACTTTATAGGGTGACAGTGGTGTGCAAGGTCCCCCTGGAACAGATGGAATAAATGGCACACAGGGGATTCCAGGAAGCAGAGGTCCTCAAGGACCACCAGGTCCACCAGGACCTGGATATGGTTTTGGATTTGAGGTGAGTTGAAATTTTAATTCTTGTTCAAAAATACTAAAACTATAAGAGCTGATACCACATACCAAAAGACTCTTTGCTAAACTACAGTAAAGCATTTTGTCCTCGCTGCTCCTGCCCCTATTTCTATATAACCACTAATAGAAGCTTTCTTGTTGATTTATTGACCATTGCTGGTCAAAATGTGCAAGTAAATGTCACCATCACTTACAGAATAGGCACATTTCCTAAGGAAAGCTAATTGGTGAAAGAGTAGACAGCTATAATTATAGAACACAAACAACATATCAAAAATTAAAGTTAATGTGATTCATTTATTATCTTTTTTTATTTCTATAGATGAATGCTTAAAGCTTTTATATGTATATTTGTTTCACTGTAATGCCTCTTCACAGTTAGCCATTGCAGCATTGGCACTTGACTAGAAGACTTTATTTTATAAAAAAAATTTCAGATTTGTGCATCACATTTCAATTGATGGAGTGTAATTATGGTATTTTGCGTGAAGTAACTATGGAGCTCATTCAGACCTGCTCGCAAGATGTGGCCGCTCACTGGCATAAAGGGGCTGGATATTCAAATTTCACACTTGCACTGAGTGACGTAAGGACACCCACTATGTCTTAGCGAGCTACGGCACTGAGCGCTCGCTAGTGTATAAAGGCGCCCCTTTCCCCTCACAACACACGTCACCTCCTGGAATTGTTGAATTAATCGGTAACATCATGAGCCATTGGAGCTGCTCGCAGCCCTTGAGGTAGCCTTACCCCACCGCAAGCACTGCGATCAGAGCTGGCTGAAATACATGTGAGTGACATGTACAATGACGTTACTTTGCTAATTATGCACGCCCTTTAAACTGTGTTTTGTCGGCCTGACACGGCTGCGTCCACAACACCACTCCCCCGTTTACAAGCACCTTCCCCTGTTACCACCCACAAACAGCACTATCTGTCACTCAAATTAGCGGGCAGTCTGTGTGCTACGAGCGCATGATTCCCCATAGCTGAGGATGGCTTGCGCACACGCACTGTGACCTATACGCATGCGCACTGAGCAACAATCGCCCGGCAGCGAGCAATCGCACCTTAGCGAACGTCTCTGAATCAGGTCCTATATACGCACGTGATTTTCTGAAAGTGAAACTGCTTTAAAATGTCACGGATGCCAATTTTGGAAAATTATTATTAAATGGGTATAACTATAATTGTAGATGTAGGCAGCAATTTGAAAGCACCATTCAAACACAGTCACTTTATTTTTGTTATAAAGTAAATATAAACATTACATATGCAATATGTAATACATTATTACAGCTCAAAAAATTCTGTAGCTACAATATTGATTATGGGGACTACTTATTCTTGAAGAATTTTTGGCCATTAATTAACATCCTCTATAAAAGATGTCTTAAGGCCAATTTACCATTTGAAGTCATGTCGTGATTAATACCTTTAGTAGGAGGCTGTCTCAGTGGTAACTTTGATCCCTTGACAGCTCCTTCATCTCTTGTTTACTACATCAGTAAACAAGCTGTTTGTATTGCACAGCCACGCATGCGCACAGTCTAGGCTACTGCAGAGGGATCTGGAGATCCCTCTCCAGTTAAACTCTGGCCTTTAGGCTACAGGGAATAATGCCATCTGAATATGGTTTTGGCCATCGGGGACAAGCTTTAAAAGAGTAGAATTAGATATTGAGGGAAAGAAGGGAAATGGGATGTCACCACAGAGGTATGTAATCACCAATTATGCATAGTAATCAAAAGAGGGTGTGGCATAGCCACTAAATCTCCACACAGTTAAAGTGCCCATACACGGTGCGATAAAGCAGCCGATCCGATGGATTGGTACAATTTGGCTAATCTATCATACAGTGTATGGACATGACACCCGTGGGGTCGTACATCGCACCCCCAGATCTTATGCAATGTGCAATCCCATGCAGCGCTATGCGGGTGGAGGAGCCGGCATATTGGGCGGTCGGCCACCCGAATGCACCATGTGTGGGGACCGCCCAATATGTCGGATGTCAGATCCCCCATTGTATCGCACGGTGCATATTTCGCACCGTGTTTACACTCTGAGTTTTTATATTTTAGGGTAGTGGTGGTGTTTCTCAGAGTAATAATAATCTCAAGGTTTTACAAGCCACTTAAGACTCTATAATGAGCACACTCTAATAGCACAATAGTACTGAAAATGAGAGCATAGTTAAAACAACCTATATGCCAACTACAATGCGATTAAAATAAACTCACAAGTACACATAACAAAGTAAGGTGTGATTAAGTGCAGAAAAAACAGTTGGTAATTGGACCATAGAAAATAGGTTCCTACATACCTCTTAGATGGCTACAAACAGTATTTAAAATAACACATAGTATTTACATAATCCAGAAAAAATGAGGGTCAGTTCCATTCCTTTATTGTTTATAATTGTGAATATATTACATAATTATTGTTTTTTTACAACAAAAAAAAACCAGTTCTCAATACCAAGCACTTTTTAGCGCATCCCATTGGAAGCAACAGATCAACCCCAGTTCACACCCCCTCCTTTTACATTGATCAGAGAATCAATGATATCGTAATCAATACCCATTGGTTGGATTGTATGCCACTCCATCATAGGCAGTTTCCGATTGGTTCATCTCTATTAGGAAGATTACAGGAACCAGGAAGCTACTTACTGTGATTATTGCTGACAATCAGTTAGATGTTGTGTGCATTTTTTTCAGATACTAAAAGCATTTAACCCATTTTTAGCTGGTAATACATGACAGGTGAGCTAAGGCAACATTTGTTTATTTAGTGTGATTTGATGTCTGTATCAATATTGACTTAGTAACAATTATCTTGATCACACCGCACTGGCTCTTTTTTGACACATTTGACACCCCTCTGAGAAAAATGGGGACTGTTCTTCAGTGCAGTTTCTTAAAAATACATGATATCTAAATCATGTGAATGCAGCAATTTCTGCATGAGTTTTTGGACCTCTCATTTGAATAAATATGCCCCTATAAATTATATATGATAAATATATCTGCCTGATGTATCTGATGGTTGTATTCTATTAGGATATGGAAGGATCTGGCGATTTAACTACATCAAGAGCTACAGGAAGTCTAAAAGTAAGTACATAAGAGAAAATGGTTTAAATAGGAAATTTTACCTATACATTACATAACTCTATTTCCCCATAAATTAGGCATATATGACCACTGTAGGAAATCAACTTGAAAATGGCACTGAAACAAAACTGGTCACCAAAATGTTTTTTTTATTTGAAGTTGGCATGTTTCCTGCAATAAAACACTGTAATCTGTATAAATGCGTGTTGCATGGTTCTATAAAACATTTGTGTAATCTGAAATTTAATCTTTTGTGTATAATTTTTGGTAAAGACTCATTTGTTCTTCTTTCTTTAATATACACATAATACATAACTACAGATCACCTCCTTTAACCATAACTAGACCTATGAACTAGACTTACTATGTGAACATTGAAAACAAACATTAAATACATACATTGTTGGAGGAAGGTATTTGCCACATTTATTATTCAACATTTTTATGGCTGAAGACATAAAAATAAAAATCGTCGCCAAAGGGTCACATAAACCAGCATCACAGATGCCAGGAGTGAGCTGCTTGACATCACATATGCAGGACACAACAAAATGCCCCCTACACTCAGCTGTAACCTGCGAAGTAATTTTAATTCTAAAATTGTCCTCTTCTAACCAACAAACATAAAACACTCTCCACCACTTCCTGGAAATGCAACTTAAGATGTAAATACCTCACTTGGACAGGTGCACCGCCTTCGGCATATTTAAACTGGGATGATACAGGAGGGGACCTCCTATATCTTAAAATATGGGGGCCTTATAGAGTAAAACTATATATATATATATATATATATATATATATATATATATATATAGTCGTGCCCTTATATTAAGGCTGAATCGAATAAATGGAATTTTCCCATAGAGAATTCTGGACAGTGGGACATGGTGTTTAAGGAGCTACACCTCAAAAGCTATTAGACGTACCAAGCTGAAATTTGGCATGGATGGGTAGAACTGTCGCTCGGTGCTGAATGTCAAATTTAAGTGCAAACTAATAAAGGATTTGGGAGTTATCTAAAGTTTAAACTGTTAGTTTTTTCTGCTACTTTCAGTTAGGACCATTTTTCTGCTATAGTCTATGGATGGTTTTTGGGAAGGTTTTAGTAGGTAGCTCTTGTTCCAGTGTAGGTGGTTTTGGGTTTCAGGTATTTGAAAAAGTTACAGTTTTTAAACCATTACCTCACAAATGCCCCATTATATAGATAGGGAGCTTCAACTTGTTGCACAGCCTCAGTAGATGGCTTACAGCAGGGGGTGTACTGTTGCTTCACCTGGATGCACAAAGATAGCTGTCATTTGTGGGCGTTATCAGCGTTGGAACCGGGGGAGGTAGCGGGCATTAGCGGTGGCTAGGGACCCGGCTTAGGTGCTGGAGTTAATGGCAGTGGTGCAGGCATTAGCGGCAGGACCTAGTGCCGGTGCAGGTGGCGCCATTCAGCAGAGTTCGGCAGCAGTGACCATTTCAAAAATGGCGCCCCAGCACCATTTTTGAAATTCAAATGCCTTTTTTTTTACATTTATCACTTGATTTAATTTTTTTAACACAGATGCACGGACGGATCTCACTTATCCATCCATGCATCTGTGTCTTATTTTTTTTAATCTTTTTACACAGATGCCTGCATCACAGATCTCACTGATCCCTTATCCTCTGCAGGTGGCCCGGTTTGCTCCTCCCATCCCTGATGGTTAATAAATTATAAAAAAAAAACAATGAAATTCCATAGACAAAAAACCTTACGGTTTCACATGTCCCATTAAGGCTTCTTAGACATGATCAAAAATTTCACAAGCCCTACTGAATTTCTGACACTCAAACTTAAAAAAGCAATGAAATTCCAAACATTAAGGCTGACGCCATAATGAACGTGTTCCTTGCGTAATTCAGATATGGTATGCCATCATACCCTGTGGTTAACTGCAGATTCAGCACTAGCATAGAGTGAGATTGCTGTCACTCATAAAATGGTGGAGCTGCTAAATCACAGAATTGTCTGCTCATTGGAAAAATAGACTCTAAATCTACTTTAAGTAGTAGTGTCCCAGTACTGAAAAGGTCTTACCATAGACATGGAAGGTGTATAAATTACCTGACTTAAATTAGGGTCTATTTAATCATTTATTGACCACCCTTGCAGATAGAAGAGGTAACTAATGATCCTGACTGCTCTAGTGTCATTTTTGGGAACTTTCCCCAAATCATTTACTTGACATGAAAGACAGTCACACTGTAAAACTATATTTCTACTTCAGGGTCCATAGGGTATCCACAGGATACCTTGGGGTATAGGTGTGACGTCAGTCACAGGGCACCAAAGAGTTAAGCTTTCAGCCTCCCAGGATGCACTAGGTCCCCCTCCTATACCCCGCCCCCGAGCCAAGGCATCTCAGTTTAGTTTGGTGCCCGGCCGGAGTCGGTGCACCTGTTTGAGTGGGGGCTAGAAGAGCCCCTGAAGCTTTTTCTTCATGCAGCTGTGGCTGCACATCTGGATGAACAGCATGGACAGTCAGTCCTGACGTCCATGCTGTCTTCCCTACACCCCGCCGGTACCAGAACGCCGGTACTGATCCGGGGATGCTGGTGGGCATCTGGGGTCACAGCTAGCGGTGACCCCAGATGTTCCGGACCATGGCCGGATACAAGGGGGACAGAGGTAAGCAGCGGGGTCCCGCGGTGGGTCCCCGCTGATCACATGGTCCTAAGTCCCCAGGCAGGGGGCTCCCTGGGGACTGGCTGCAGCGTGGAGCCAGGCGACCAACCTGCGCTTCCACTAGCCCCTGGGACAGCGGACCGCAGCAGAGCGGTAGCGCTGCGGCATCCCAGGGGTTAAATGCATGCCAGGGGAGCGCGCCTTCCCTGTCTCACAGCCGGCGCCTCCCCCGCTGCACACAGCCCTCTCTGCACTGTGCTGACTGGCCCTGTGTCAGCGCTCCTCCCCCAGGCCAGCCTTCTCTCTGCTCCTCGGCGGCCATCTTTTCAGAAGCATGGTGAACGCTGCTGGAAGCTTGCATTGGAAGCATCGTGGTCTGGGTCCCCCCGCATACCTCTCCTCTGCTGTGGTCAGGTCTGTGTATGCAGCGCTGTGTCCTACCAGGCCCTGTGTCTGTGTAGTTGAGTGATCAGCGCTGTTAGTGCAGGAATTGATTTTCTTTGCATTGTATGTGACTGTGCTAGCGCTGCCTGTAACTTTTCTTCTCTAAACTGTCAGCTTTATTACTGTCCCTGTTCTTTCTGCTAAGCCCTTGCGGTGCGGTGCTGCAGGGTGGTCTCTCGCCTATTTAATATATAATTGGTGAGAGGGGTCACATACGTGGTGCCATCATGTCTGAAAGTGATTTTCCCCTCCGGCTACAGTGTACCACGTGCAAAGTACCGTTAGCGGAGGGGGAGGGTAGCGCGGAGGGCCTTTGCCGGCAGTGTTTGTCCATGGCGCGGCCTCTTATGGTTACAGCACCGGTACAGGAGCCGCCCTGGGCTTGTTTCGCTCAGGCGCTAACAGCTTTAGTGGGCCAGTTAGCTCCGCAGCCCGCGTTTACTCCGATGGGTTTGTCCCAGCAGTCTGTGGTGTCGTCACCCATGCAGGGTTTCCCACGACAATTGGTGGTACCCCACAGTCTCCCTATTACCCTGCTCCCGGTTTCTCAGGAGCCAGCGTGGGTTAACTCCCTGACGAGTTCTGTACAGCACTTGTCGGATGTGTTGCAAGGGGAGTCTGTGATGTGGCCTCATAAACGGCCGGTGGCGTCTCTGTCCGCTCCTTATGAGGATGACGAAGGGACGTCTGATGATGGGGAGATTCTGGATCCTTATGATCAGGAGCCTCTCCATACTAAGGACGCTGAAGCTAAGTCCAAAGTATATATTCCTGGACTTATTCGGGTGGTCCGCCCACAGCCTTGGTGATTGAGGACGAAGTTCCCCCAGCGGCTAAGTCTAAGTATGCCTTTTTCAAAGACATGAAGGGCGATGCCACAGTCTTTCCTCTTTCGGGTCAGTTGGTGGACCATTTAGAGGAGGCGTGGAAACAGCCTGGCAAAAGATACCAGCCGCAGAGACGCCTGGCGGTGGCTTATCCGTTCGCAGATAATTATTTTGCTAAGTGGGAATCCCCTCCACAGGTGGATTCTCACGTGACCCGTCTTGTCCGTAGTGCCACATTGCCGATGCCATCCATGTTCTCGCTTAAGGATGTTACGGACTTCAAGGTGGAAATCTGCCTGAAGTCCGCTTATTCCCTTGCGGGGGGGGCAGCACGGCCGGCTATGGCCATTTGCTGGGTTGCCAGAGCGATGGAGCGCTGGCCGGATTCATTAGAGGCTTCTTTTGATTCCGACTGTTCGGCCGAACAGGCGGAGTTGATTGGCAATCTCCGTGATTCGGCCACCTACATCAACGAGGCGGCTCTAGACATTAGTACTCTGGTGTCCAGAATTTCTTCAGCAGCGGTAGCTGCTCATCGCACCTTGTGGCTGCGATCCTGGAAGGCGGACGCAGATTCCAAGAAGGGTCTGGAAGCGTTGCCGTTTACCGGAGAAGTTCTCTTCGGTCCGGATCTGGATAAGATTGTGGCCACGCTGGCGGCAGCCAAATCGGCTTGTCTCCCGTCGGCCGCTGCTCCTTCTGGTTCTGGACCATCGTCCTTTCGGTCATCTAGGGCCCAGGGCCGGCCCAAACCACAGTCGTTTCCTCGTCAGGCTGGCCCTAGGAAATCAGTCAAGCCCCGGAAGCAGGCATGGAGTACCAGACGTCCGGCCCCCAAGCCAGATGACAAGCCTGACGGTCCGGGCCTCCCTTTGGGGGATCCCAGGGTGGGAGGCCGCCTGCTGCAGTTCGCCCAGTGTTGGTCGGTCACTACGACAGACACTTGGGTTCTGGAGGTGGTCTCCCACGGGTACGCCCTCTCCTTCCGGCACAGACCCCCGGCTCGATTCCTCACCATGGGTCTACCATCAGACCGGAACAAGGCTACGGAGCTGTGGAAGGTATTGCACACTATGCTCCAGGCTGGAGTTATAGTGCCTGTTCCATTCTCCCAGAGGGGCCAGGGTTTCTATTCCAATCTTTTTTTGGTACAGAAACCCAATGGGTCGTATCGTCCGATTCTCAACCTCAAAGCACTCAACAAGTCTTTGCGGGTACCGAAGTTTCGGATGGAGACCCTACGGTCCATCATTCTGGCGCTGGAACCTGGGGACTACATGGTGTCATTGGACATACAGGACGCTTACCTGCATGTCCCTATTCTTTTGCGCCATTAACAGTTCCTCAGGTTTGCAATCCGCAGCAACCACTTCCAGTTTCGGGCGTTACCTTTTGGCCTGGCGACAGCACCACGTGTTTTCACCAAGGTGATGGAGGTCATGGCGGCTTCTCTGCGGCTGCAGGGAGTCCGCATGTTGCCATACCTGGACGACCGGTTATTGGTGGCGGGATCTCCAGAGCTCCTGTTACGCCACTTGGACCTGACCATTGCCCTGCTGCAATGGCACGGCTGGCTAATCAACTGGCAGAAGTCCACTCTAATCCCGTCTCGGAGGATTCTGCATCTTGGAGTCTTATTGGTCTTGGGACAGCAAAAGATCTTCGTGACGGAGGAAAAGATCTCTGCTTTACAGTCGAGGGTGCGCAGTTGTCTGCACAGCCGCCGGGTGTCTCTACACTCGGCAATGAGGTTACTGGGCTCCATGGTGTCGGTGTTCGACATGGTGGAATATGCCCAGTTTCACTCCAGACCTCTGCAGCACCTGATCTTGTCAAAGTGGAACGGGCTGCCTCAGTCTCTGAAGTCCCAGACGATTGTGTTCACCCCGGAGGTTCGCTTGTCCCTTGCTTGGTGGTTACAGACGACACACCTCAGCGAGGGACGTCCGTTCTGGGTTCCAAATTGGGTCCTGTTGACAACAGACGCCAGTCTTCGGGGCTGGGGAGCAGTTTCGGGTCCACATCTGTTCCAGGGCAGGTGGACGCCGACAGAAGCGGAGCTTCCAATCAATATCTTGGAACTCCGTGCGGTCTTCAATGCTCTCCAGCAGGCACATCGGTTTCTCCAGGGTCACCCGGTACAGGTCCAGTCGGACAACGCTACCACCGTGGCCTACATAAACAGGCAAGGAGGAACCCGAAGCTGGGCGGCTCTCGTAGAGGTGTCTCGGATCCTGGTTTGGGCGGAACGCAATCTTCCGGCCATATCAGCGGTCTTCATCCCGGGAGTGCTCAACTGGGAGGCGGACTTTCTAAGTCGCCAGGACGTTCATCCGGGGGAATGGTCCCTGCACCCGGACGTTTTTCAACTACTGGTGGACAGATGGGGTCTTCCAGAGATCGACCTCATGGCGTCCCAGCACAACAACAAGTTGCCGGTGTACGGGTCTCGCACAAGAGACGAAGGGGCGTCTCTGGTGGATGCTCTGTCCATCCGGTGGACGTTCCGGTTCGCATACCTGTTCCCTCCGGTCTCCCTTCTTCCACAGGTAATCCGGAAATTCAAACAGGAAGGAGGGATGCTCCTGTTGATAGCTCCCGCGTGGCCCAGACAGCACTGGTTCTCAGACCTTCAGGGTCTGTCCGTGGACAGTCCTCTGCGGTTGCCGCTACGACCGGACCTCCTGTCTCAGGGTCCTTGTCGTCACCCGGACCTGACTCGGCTGTCTTTGACGGCGTGGCTGTTGAGACGGCCATGCTGAGGTCCCGGGGGTTTTCCAGCTCTGTGGTGCGTACCATGTTGCGAGCTCGGAAACCGTCTTCCGCGAGGATATACCATCGCGTGTGGCATACGTGCTTCCAGTGGTGTCGACCGAGAGGTTATGCACCGCGTGAGTTTCGTCTGTCTCGGATTCTCGTCTTCCTGCAAGCGGGCTAGATCATGGGCTTCGCCTTGCTTCTTTGAAGGTACAGGTTTCGGCCCTGTCTATCTGGTTTCACCGTAGGATTGCTACAATCCCGGATGTGTGCACCTTTATGCAAAGTGTTGTCCGCATTCAGCCGCCCTTTGTTCCACCTGTGGCGCCGTGGGATTTGGCTGTGGTCCTGAGGGCTCTCCAAGGACCGCCGTTTGAACCACTGGGATCAGTGGATCTTAAATGGCTAACAGCTAAGACTGTTTTCCTTCTGGCTATTGCTTCGGCCAGACGTGTTTCTGAGTTAGGGGCTCTTTCTTGTAGACCCCCTTTCTTGGTTTTTCATGGGAACAGGGCAGTACTCCGCACTCGGCCCGAGTTTCTTCCCAAAGTGTTTCCCAGTTTCATGTTAACGAGGAAATCGTTGTTCCGGCCTTTAACTCACCGGGTCTTTCCGTGGGTGAGGCCTCTTTGGATGTTGTGCGGGCCTTAAGGACTTATGTTGACCGCACTTCTTCGTTTAGGAAGTCGGACGCTTTGTTTGACCTCTATGGCTTATGTAAAAAGGGTTGGCCTGCTTCAAAGCAAACTTTGGCAGCCTGGATCCGTATGGCTATTTCTGAAGCTTATCTTCATGAAGGCCTGCCGGTTCCTCCTTCTGTGAAGGCTCATTCCACTAGGTCTGTGGGTCCTTCGTGGGCAGCTGGACATGGTGCCTCTGCAGTCCAGATCTGCAAGGCTGCTACGTGGTCCTCTGTCCATACCTTCGTGAGGTATTACAGGTTTGACACCTTCGCCTCTCAGGATGCTTCCTTCGGGTGGCGGATTCTCCTTTCTGCACAGGAGCGTCCCCACCCTTAAAGGATACTGCTTTGGGACATCCCCAAGGTATCCTGTGGATACCCTATGGACCCTGAAGTAGAAAATATGAGATATGGTAAGAACTTACCCTTGTTATCTCTATTTCTACGAAGTCCATAGGGTTCCACAGGACTCCCGCCCTGTCGCCCCTGTGCTGCAGATGGGCTTTGCTCTGGTCACCGGTTTTCTGTCTCCCTCTGGTGAGAATGTGATTGTTGTATGTGTCCAGATCTTTGTTCTCTCTCTTCCTTCTCCTCCTCCGGCCTATGGATTGGTAACTAACTGAGATGCCTTGGCTCGGGGCGGGGTATAGGAGGGGGACCTAGTGCATCCTGGGAGGCTGAAAGCTTAACTCTTTGGTGCCCTGCGACTGACGTCACACCTATACCCCAAGGTATCCTATGGAACCCTATGGACTTCGTAGAAATAGAGATAACAAGGGTAAGTTCTTACCATATCTCATATTATTTAGGGGCTTTGAAGAAAATAATAAGGGCAGTGGTGCAAGTAGAATAAACCTCTTGCAGGTAGTCTGTGTGCACGCCGAATGCACACGCAATGAAAAATGGACATGGCCACAAATCATGATGGGTGTGGCCATGTGTCACGGGGGCGTGTCCATCATTAAAATTGCAAATAGTACATTGTAGAATTGTAGAGAGAGCAGAGCAATGAGCTGCAACACAAAATATGTCATCTGTGAAATAGCTTTTCCACATCTTTCCCTGCCACCATTACTCTAGCATCTTGCCCCCTGTCACTCCACCATCCTGACACATGTCTCTCCAGCCTCCTGCGCCATGTATATCCAGCCTCCTGTCCCATGTCTCTCCAGCCTCCTGTCTCATGTCTCTTCTGCCCTGTCTCTACAGCCTCCTGCCCTTGCCACTCTAAGATCCTGTGCCCATCATTCCAGCCTACTGCCCCCTGTCACTCCAGCCTCGTGCCCCATCACTCCAGCCTCCAATCTTTTCAGCCTCATGTCCCCTGTCACTTCAGCCTTCTGCCCCCTGTTTCTCCAGCCTCCTTCCCCCTGTCACTCCAGCCTCCTGCCCTATGTATTTCCAGCCACCTGTCCCATGTCTCTTCTGCCCTGTCATGCCAGCATCCTGCCCCATCACTCCTGCCCCGTTACTCCAGCATCCTGCACCCATCACTCCTGCCCCCTGTTACTCCAGCATCCTGCCTCCATTACTCCAGCATCCTGCCCACCGTCACTCCGGCATCCTGCCCCCGCCACTCCAGCCTCCTGACCCATGTGTCTCCAACCTCCTGCCCCATGTCTCTCCTGCCCCGTCACTCCCGGATCCTGCCCCATCACTCCAGCCCCCTGTTTCTCCAGCCTCCTGCCCTATGTTTCTCCAGCCTCCTGCCCCATGTCTCTCCAGCTTCCTGCTCCATGTCTCTCCAGTCTCCTTCCCCATGTGTCTCCAGCCTCCTGCCCCATGTGTCTCCAGCTTCTTGTGTCATCTCAAAAGCTATACCCATCTATGGCCCCTCCAACTTACCTTCTTCATCTTACTGCATGCTGCTCTTAAAGCTTCTCTCCTCAATTCAGCACTGGCAGACAGTAATCTAACAGATGACCCTGCCAGTCCACCCCTGGAAGCCAGACAGGGGCACCCTTAGAAGTGCATGCCATGGGCGATGGCTCAGCTCCTCCTTCGGCCAGAGCAGGGATAGTGATGTGACGTTGTGACATTAGTGTTGCCCTCCCATCAACCCTGGCTGCAGCTAGGCAAAAATAGAGGAGCTGTCATCCTTTATATCTCGTGCAACCGAGCACTGACTTTCTCAGCTGTGCATGCATGCAGATAATGGCGGCGGTAAGGTGGTCCAGTGCCAGATTAATGTCCACATGGGCCTGGAGCTGAAATTCATGAAGGGCCTATTGTGTGCCGCTGCAGGGTGTGTGACAAGTGCCGCAGTAGTGTGACTGGTGATGTGGGGTCGTGACCAGTGCGGTGTAGGTGTGGTTTACATAGGGATGTGGCCTGTGCTGTGGATGTGTTTAGTTCCATGGAGGGCATAGCTGGCGCCTACCTTCAACCTTGTGAAAGGATGTAAGCTGTATGGTCTGCCTTACCTTGTGTGCTAGAATAGTGTAGATTTATAAAACAAAAAAAGAAATCCAAAACTATTGGCATATTTTTTCTATAAGTGTTATAAAAATGTCATTATATAGACAGACAGACAGATAGATAGTAAATTGGGAGGGTACACACTTAAGGGAACCCAAACGGGTATAGGGCCTGATTCAGACCCACTCGCAAGCGGCTGTCCGCTCGCAAGTGGGTCGATGGTGTGCACTGCGCATGCGCACGACAGAGGGAGCTCCGTCGTGCGCATGCGCCAGACGCGACGAGCGAAGGACTTTCCTTCGCTCGTTGTGTCTGATCAAAGGGGGCGTGCTGTGGATGTTGATTGACAGCACGCCCCCTTTGGTGGGCGTGCCGGGGCGTGCCTCCCAGACGGGGGCGTTCCCAAGGGAACGCCTACCGTCAGAAGCCGGCCCACTGACATCACTAGTGATGTCAGTGGGAGTGATTTTGGCTCTGATAGAGCCAAAATCACTCCGGGCCTTGCGGTTGAGAAACTCAACCGCAGGCTCCGGCTCGCAGTGGTGATGGTCAAGACCATCGCAGCCATCAACCTGCACGCTCGTATAGGCTGTGGGTGGTGACCCACAGCTATACGAGCGTCCAGGAGGACGCTCCATAATTATGGAGGACGCCCCTCATTCAGAGCGTGCGCTCTGCTCAGAGCGTCCAGCTCTGAATGAGGGCCATAGTGTGGTATGTTGAAGGGAAGGTTAGGGATAGGCTGTGAGGGGAGGAGGATAGTGTTAGGCACTAGGGAAGGCTAGGGTTAGGCTGTTGGGGGAGGATAGAGTTAGGCACTGCAGGGAGGGTTAGGAGCTAGGGAGAGGTTACAGTTAGACTGCGGGGGGGAGAAGGTTAGGCACTACAGAGAAGGTTAGGACAGGGGTGCACCTCTCCAGAGTCCTGTGTCCGCTGCAGTAGGGCTGCATAAATCACCTAGAAAATGGGAAAATGGTCACCAGCCATTTTCACGGTGTTTTGCGTATGCGCAGTAGTGAAATCACCAGGAAAATGGCAACTGTGCCATTTCCCCAGTGACATGCACAGTAGACTCTGGGCACAGACTAGTGCCCAGAGTCTACTGCTGCGCTCAGTGCGCTGCCAGCTGCTGGGGAGAGAGGAGGGGACCTGTCGCCCTTTCAACTCTTAATACGCCCCTGGGTTAGGTAAAGTGTGTGTGTGCTGTATGTATGCAAATATAATGTGTGTGTGTGTGTGCTGTATGTATGCAAATATAATGCGTGTGTGTGTGTGCTGTATGTATGCAAATATAATGCGCGTGTGCTGTATGTATGCAAATATAATGTGCGCGTGTGTGTGCTGTATGTATGCAAATATAATGTGTGTGTGAGTGCTGTATGTATGCAAATATAATGCGTGTGTGTGTGTGCTGTATGTATGCAAATATAATGTGTGTGTGTCCTGTATGTATGCAAATATAATGTGTGTGTGTGTGCTGTATGTATGCAAATATAATGCGTTTATGTGTGCTGTATGTATGCAAATATAATGTGTGTGTGTGCTGTATGTATGCAAATATAATGCATGTGTGTGCTGTATGTATGCAAATATAATGCATGTGTGTGTGTGCTGTATGTATGCAAATATAATGCGTGTGTGTGCTGTATGTATGGAAATATAATGCGTTTATGTGTGCTGTATGTATGCAAATATAATGTGTGTGTATGTGTGCTGTATGTATGCAAATATAATGTGTGTGTCCTGTATGTATGCAAATATAATGCACGTGTGTGTGTGTGTGCTGTATGTATGCAAATATAATGTGTGTGTGTGTGCTGTATGTATGCAAATATAATGCGTGTGTGTGTGCTGTATGTATGCAAATATGTGTGTGTGTGTGCTGTATGTATGCAAATATAATGTGTGAGTTTGTGCTGTATGTATGCAACTATAATGCGTGTGTGTGTGCTGTATGTATGCAAATATAATGCATCTGTGAGTGCTGTATGTATGCAAATATAATGCGTGTGTGCTATATGTATGCAAATATAATGTGTGTGTGTGTGCTGTATGTATGCAAATATAATGTGTGTGTGTGCTGTATGTTTGCAAATATAATGTGTGTGTGTGTGCTGTATGTATGCAAATATAATGCGCATGTGCTATATGTATGCAAATATAATGCGCGTGTGTGTGTGTGTGCTGTATGTATGCAAATATGTATGTGTGCTGTATGTATGCAAATATAATGCGTGTGTGTGTGCTGTATGTATGCAAATATAATGTGTGTGTGTGTGTGTGTGCTGTATGTATGCAAATATAATGCGTGTGTGTGTGCTGTATGTATAAAAATATAATGTGTGTGTGTGCTGTATGTATGCAAATATAATGCGTGTGTGTGTGCTGTATGTATGCAAATATAATGCGTGTGTGTGTGCTGTATGTATGCAAATATGTATGTGTGCTGTATGTATGCAAATATAATGCGTGTGTGTGTGCTGTATGTATGCAAATATAATGCGTGTGTGTGTGTGTGTGCTGTATGTATGCAAATATAATGCGTGTGTGTGTGCTGTATGTATAAAAATATAATGTGTGTGTGTGCTGTATGTATGCAAATATAATGCGTGTGTGTGTGCTGTATGTATGCAAATATAATGCGTGTGTGTGTGCTGTATGTATGCAAATGCGCAGTGCCAGATTAATGTCCACATGGGCCTGGAGCTGAAATTTATGATGAGCCTATTGTATGTCACTGCAGGGGAGGTGACAAGTGCCGTTGCAGTGTGACTGGTAATGTGGGGTCATGACCAGTGCGGTGTGGTGTTGGTTTACATAGGTGTGTGGCCAGTGCAGCGTTCTCCCAGGACACTCCGGGCAGTGCTGCATTTTCAGGTGCCGGTGGCCTCAACACATCTATGCAATGGCATGACGTTACACACTTAAGGGGAACGAGGTCAGCACAGGGCGCTCTGGAGTTAGCCCTGCTATGCCGCTGACTGTGCATGTGTAGGCCAGCACTCCTGTGCAAAGGATAGTGCTATGGCGTCTGGTGCCCTCCTAATTACCACTGCCTGTGAAGGGAGGGAACTATGTAGCAGTGGAATGGACGGCACTCTGGATAGCTTGTATAAAACACATTAAAATCCATTTAAGTTATCAACATTTCAGAACTTGTATTCGTCCCTTCAGTAATCCTGACAAAAGAATGAATACAAGTTCTGAAGCGTTGATAACTTAAACTGAGTATTAGTGTGTTTTATACAGGCCGTCCAGAGTGCCGCCCATTTGACTGCTATATATATGTGTATGTGGGTGTGTACATACATTACACACCCACATACACACCCACATATACATGTAAATTGTGATGGTACAGGGGCTTGAGGCACACTTAAGGGGACCGAAGCAGGTGTGGTGTGATATGTTGACAGTCATGAAAATGTTGACATTAGGGTTAGGCTACATGGGGGGTTAGGCACTAGGGGAAGGTTACGGTTATGCTAAAGGGGGAGGAGGATAGGGTTGGGCACTAGGGGAAGGATAGGGTTAGGCTACATGGGGGGGTTAGGCACTAGGGGAAGGTTAGGGTTAGGCTACATGGGGGGGTTAGGCACTAGGGGGAGGGTTAGGGTTAAGCTACATGGGGGGGTTAGGCACTAGGGGGAGGGTTAGGGTTAGGCTACATGGGGGGGTTAGGCACTAGGGGAAGGTTAGGGTTAGGCTACGGGGGGAGGAGGATAGGGTTAGGCACTAGGGGAAGGTTAGGGTTAGGCTACGGGGGGAGGAGGATAGGGTTAGGCACTAGGGGAAGGTTACGGTTATGCTAAAGGGGGAGGAGGATAGGGTTGGGCACTAGGGGAAGGTTAGGGTTAGGCTACATGGGGGGGTTAGGCACTAGGGGGAGGGTTAGGCTACATGGGGGGGTTAGGCACTAGGGGGAGGGTTAGGGTTAGGCTACATGGGGGGGGGTTAGGCACTAGGGGAAGGTTAGGGTTAGGCTACGGGGGGAAGAGGATAGGTTTAGGCACTAGGGGAAGGTTAGGGTTAGTCTACGGGGGGAGGAGGATAGGGTTAGGCACTAGGGGAAGGTTACGGTTATGCTAAAGGGGGAGGAGGATAGGGTTGGGCACTAGGGGAAGGTTAGGGCTGGGCTACATGGGGGGGTTAGGCACTAGGGGAAGGTTAGGGTTAGGCACTAGGGGGAGGGTTAGGGTTAGGCTACGGGGGGAGGAGGATAGGGTTAGGCACTAGGGAAAGGTTAGGGTTAGGCTACGGGGGGAGGAGGATAAGGATAGGCACTAGGGGGAGGTTACAGTTAAACTGCGCGGGAGGAGGTTAGGGAAAGGTACTATAAGTTAGGGGTAGGCATTAGGGTTAGGGGGGGATACTCACTGGAAGACTGGAGCCGCAGAGGTCATGACCGCTGGGACCCGGAAGCCGTGCTGGAGTCACTGCAGCCATCAGGAGCAGGTCAGTGAGCG
Organism: Taudactylus pleione; assembly: GCA_031769625.1. Classification (NCBI taxonomy): domain Eukaryota; kingdom Metazoa; phylum Chordata; class Amphibia; order Anura; family Myobatrachidae; genus Taudactylus; species Taudactylus pleione. The sequence continues at coordinate 7,294,733 of JAUIMM010000307.1, forward strand.
CTGGGCCAACAGGGATGATATGTCGACATTCCATCACTGTCTACATGAATGTCGACACGGACAACTTCAACATTATGACCATGTTGACATTCTCCTATCAACATGATGAATGTTTACATATCATTCCACACCTGCCACAGTCCCCTTAAATGTGCCTGAAGCTCCTGTACATCCCTATTTACCACCGTGTGTGTGTATGTATATATACATATACACACACACATATATATATATATACACACACACACGTACGTGTATATATATATATATATACACACGTGTGTGTATATATATATATATATATATGCACGTACATTTGTATATATATATGTGTGTTTATGTATGTATATAAACACAAGTGTGTGTGTGTATATACATATACACACACACATATATATATTTATATACTGTATATATACACACACAAGTACGTACATACATATACGCGTGTGTGTATACATACAGTACATACACAAACACACACACACGTGTGTGTGTATATATATACATACATATACACAAATGTACGTGCATATATACACACATTTATAAACAGATTAGGTGGGTATAAGAGCTTATACACATAAGCTGTTATACCCACCTAATTTGATTGATAGATAGGTAGTAGATATATATTTACATGCATATATAGACAGGGGCCAGACATTACACTGACCTGAGTAAAAATCCTGACATGCTGGGCTGAGCTGCCTTTAGAGTAGAACGGTTCAGGGGCGTAGCCTCGGTATAATGGGGCGGAGCTTCAGCGGGTCTGTGGTGGGCGGGACATCAGAGGTGGGCTTGGCTTCAGCGGTCCGAGGGTGAGTGGGCCTTTGGCCTGGCCTATCGATCCACTTCAAGTGGAGTAGAACGGTTCAGGGGCGGAGCCTCGGTATAATGGGGCGGAGCTTCGACGGGTCTGTGGTGGGCGGGGCATCGGAGGTGGGCGGGGCTTCATCGGTCCGAGGGTGAGTGGGCCTTTGGCCTGGCCTATCGATCCGCTTCAAGTGGAGGGGAACAGGTGGGGAGGTCAGAATTCACTAAGCTGATTTTGGCAGCCATTGGGTGAGAGAGCTGACTGACAGGAAAAAAAAACAAAACTTTTTTTTTTCCTGTATGCACTGCTGTCTGTGAGGGTCTATTTTCAATGGGAGGCCTGGAGCTGTAGCTCCACCCGCCCCATTGTTAATCCGGCCCTGAGGTGGTCAGGCAGTACAGCTTACCGGCTACAAATTCTTAATGGTATGCAGTACCAGCCCATGCCGCCTTACTTTCACTACTGAAAAAGGGTTTTATCTTACCTACCCCCATTACTGATGGTAACACTTTTGCGTAGAAAAACAAGTCAAGGGAAGGACGTTAAGTCTCCTCAACCCTGGCAAAGTATGCGCCCCTTTAAACATTTTTGCTTGGTGATCCGACATATAGTAAGTGTTAGGAAAAAAGTATATATTTTCTGAAAACCTACAAGCAGCATCGTGTCTATGCTTTTTTGGAAACATGGATAAATGCAGCGTTTACAAGAAAAAAGTAAAGTTTGCATTTGATTTTTGAAATATCAATTAAAAAAAAATTTTTTTGCCATTTTTGTGATGTGTTGGATTTAGCAAAAACAAATAATATTATTTTCTGAAAACACTGGGAAGGGCACCCGGGGGGACACAAATCGCATACTGAGGTAAGGATGCAGAGGACAGGGGGAGTAGAGATAATACAGAGGGCAGCAGGGGGCACAGTTGTCAGCAGCTGCGGGGTAGGGGCTGCAACTGTGGGCAGGGGTCTGGCACAGACACCGGCGGAGGCAAGGAAATCCATAGGGACATGGTGATAATTATGTACTGATGAATAGACCTCTTAAAGAGTAGGAAAATATGAGATATGGTAAGAACTTACCCTTGTTATCTCTATTTCTACGAAGTCCATAGGGTTCCACAGGATACCTTGGGGGGGGGGGGGTATAGGTGTGACGTCAGTCGCAGGGCACCAAAGAGTTAAGCTTTCAGCCTCCCAGGATGCACTAGGTCCCCCTCCTATACCCCGCCCCCGGGCCAAGGCACCTCAGTTAGTTACCAAGCCATAGGCCGGAGGAGGAGAAGGAAGAGAGAGAACAAAGATCTGGACACATACAAGAATCACATTCTCACCAGAGGGAGACGGAAAACCGGTGACCAGAGCAAAGCCCATCTGCAGCACAGGTGCGACAGGGCGGGAGTCCTGTGGAACCCTATGGACTTCGTAGAAATAGAGATAACAAGGGTAAGTTCTTACCATATCTCATATTTTCTACTTCAGGGTCCATAGGGTATCCACAGGATACCTTGGGGATGTCCCAAAGCAGTATCCTTTAAGGGTGGGGACGCTCCTGTGCAGAAAGGAGAATCCGCCGCCCGAAGGAAGCATCCTGAGAGGCGAAGGTGTCAAACCTGTAATACCTCACGAAGGTATGGACAGAAGACCACGTAGCAGCCTTGCAGATCTGAACTGCCGAGGCACCACGTCGAGCTGCCCACGAAGGACCCACAGACCTAGTGGAATGAGCCTTCAGAGAAGGAGGGACCGGTAGGCCTTCATGAAGATAAGCTTCAGAAATAGCCATACGGATCCAGGCTGCCAAAGTTTGCTTTGAAGCAGGCCAACCCTTTTTACGGAAGCCAAAGAGGACAAACAAAGCGTCCGACTTCCTAAACGAAGAAGTGCGGTCAACATAAGTCCTTAAGGCCCGCACAACATCCAAAGAGGCCTCACCCACGGAAAGACCCGGTGAGTTAAAGGCCGGAACAACTATTTCCTCGTTAATATGAAACTGGGAAACAACTTTGGGAAGAAACTCGGGCCGAGTGCGGAGCACTGCCCTGTTCCCATAAAAAACCAAGAAAGGGGGTCTACAAGAAAGAGCCCCTAACTCAGAAACACGTCTGGCCGAAGCAATGGCCAGAAGGAAAACAGTCTTAGCTGTTAGCCATTTAAGATCCACTGAGCCCAGTGGTTCAAACGGCGGTCCTTGGAGAGCCCTCAGGACCACAGCCAAATCCCAAGGCGCCACAGGTGGAACAAAGGGCGGCTGAATGCGGAGAACACCCTGCATAAAGGTGCGCACATTCGGGATTGTAGCAATCCTACGGTGAAACCAGACAGATAGGGCCGAAACCTGTACCTTCAAAGAAGCAAGGCGAAGCCCATGATCTAGTCCCGCTTGCAGGAAGGCGAGAATCCGAGACAGACGAAACTCCCGCGGTGCATAACCTCTCGGTCGACACCACTGGAAGAACGTATGCCACACGCGATGGTATATCCTCGCGGTAGACGGTTTCCGAGCTCGCAACATGGTACGCACCACAGAGCTGGAAAACCCCCCGGGACCTCAGCATGGCCGTCTCAACAGCCACGCCGTCAAAGACAGCCGAGTCAGGTCCGGGTGAAGGCAAGGACCCTGAGACAGAAGGTCCGGTCGTAGCGGCAACCGCAGAGGAATGTCCACGGACAGACCCTGAAGGTCTGAGAACCAGTGCCGTCTGGGCCACGCGGGAGCTATCAACAGGAGCGTCCCTCCTTCCTGTTTGAATTTCCGGATTACCCGTGGAAGAAGGGAGACCGGAGGGAACAGGTATGCGAACCGGAACGTCCACCGGACGGACAGAGCATCCACCAGAGACGCCCCTTCGTCTCTTGTGCGAGACCCGTACACCGGCAACTTGTTGTTGTGCCGGGACGCCATGAGGTCGATTTCTGGAAGACCCCACCTGTCCACCAGTAGTTGAAAAACGTCCGGGTGCAGGGACCATTCCCCCGGATGAACGTCCTGGCGACTTAGAAAGTCCGCCTCCCAATTGAGCACTCCCGGGATGAAGACCGCTGATATGGCCGGAAGATTGCGCTCCGCCCAAACCAGGATCCGAGAGACCTCTACGAGAGCCGCCCGACTGCGAGTTCCTCCTTGCCTGTTTATGTAGGCCACGGTGGTAGCGTTGTCCGACTGGACCTGCACCGGGCGACCCTGGAGAAACCGCTGTGCCTGCTGGAGAGCATTGAAGACCGCACGGAGTTCCAAGATATTTATTGGAAGCTCCGCTTCTGTCGGCGTCCACCTGCCCTGGAACAAGTGTGGACCCGAAACTGCTCCCCAGCCCCGAAGACTGGCGTCCGTTGTCAACAGGACCCAATTTGGAACCCAGAACGGACGTCCCTTGTTGAGGTGGGTCGTCTGTAACCACCACGTAAGGGACAGGCGAACCTCCTGGGTGAGCACAATCGTCTGGGACTTCAGAGACTGTGTCAGCCCGTTCCACTTGGACAGGTTCAGGTGCTGCAGAGGTCTGGAGTGAAACTGGGCGTATTCCACCATGTAGAACACCGACACCATGGAGCCCAGTAACCTCATCGCCGAGTGTAAGGACACCCGGCGGCTGTGCAGACAACTGCGCACCCTTGACTGTAAAGCAGAGATCTTGTCCTCCGTCACGAAGATCCTTTGCTGTCCCGAGTCCAATAAGGCTCCAAGATGCAGAATCCTCCGAGACGGGATTAGAGTGGACTTCTGCCAGTTGATTAGCCAGCCGTGCCGTTGCAGCAGTGCAATGGTCAGGTCCAAGTGGCGTAACAGGAGCTCTGGAGATCCTGCCACCAATAACAGGTCGTCCAAATACGGCAACATGCGGACTCCCTGCAGCCGCAGAGAAGCCGCCATGACCGCCATCACCTTGGTGAAAACACGTGGTGCTGTTGCCAGGCCAAAAGGTAACGCCCGAAACTGGAAGTGGTCGCTGCTGATTGCAAACCTGAGGAACTGTTGATGGCGCCAAAGAATAGGGACATGCAGGTAAGCGTCCTGTATGTCCAATGACACCAAGTAGTCCCCAGGTTCCAGCGCCAGAATGATGGACCGTAGGGTCTCCATCCGAAACTTCGGGACCCGCAAAGACTTGTTGAGTGCTTTGAGGTTGAGAATCGGACGATATGACCCATTGGGTTTCTGTACCAAAAATAGATTTGAATAGAAACCCTGGCCCCTCTGGGAGAATGGAACCGCCATTATAACTCCAGCCTGGAGCATAGTGTGCAATACCTTCCGCAGCTCCGTAGCCTTGTTCCGGTCTGATGGGAGACCCGTGGTGAAGAAGCGAGCCGGGGGTCTGTGCCGGAAGGAGAGGGCGTATCCGTGGGAAACCACCTCCAGAACCCAAGTGTCTGTCGTAGTGGTCGACCAACACTGGGCGAACTGTAGCAGGCGGCCTCCCACCCTTGGATCCCCCAAAGGGAGGCCCGGACCGTCAGGCCGCAGGCTTGTCATCTGGCTTGGGGGCCGGACGTCTGGTACTCCATGCCTGCTTCCGGGGCTTGACCGATTTCTTAGGGCCAGCCTGGGCCCTAGATGACCGAAAGGACGATGGTCCCGAACCAGAAGGAGCAGCGGCCGACGGGAGACAGGCAGATTTGGCTGCCGCCAGCGTGGCCACAATCTTATCCAGATCCGGACCGAAGAGAACTTCTCCGGTAAACGGCAACGCTTCCAGACCTTTCTTGGAATCTGCGTCCGCCTTCCAGGATCGCAGCCACAAGGTGCGACGAGCAGCTACCGCTGCTGAAGAAATTCTAGACACCAGAGTACTAATGTCTAGAGCCGCCTCGTTGATGTAGGTGGCCGAATCACGGAGATTGCCAATCAACTCCGCCTGATCGGCCGGACAGTCGGATTCAAAAGAAGCCTCTAATGAATCCGCCCAGCGCTCCATCGCTCTGGCAACCCAGCAAATGGCCATAGCCGGCCGTGCTGCCCCCCCTGCAAGGGAATAAGCGGACTTCAGGCAGATTTCTACCTTGCGGTCCGTAGCATCCTTAAGGGAGGACATGGATGGCATCGGCAATGTGGCACTACAGACAAGACGGGTCACGTGAGAATCCACCTGTGGAGGGGATTCCCACTTCGCAAAATAATTATCCGCGAACGGATAAGCCACCGCCAGGCGTCTCTGCGGCTGGTATCTTTTGCCAGGTTGTTTCCACGCCTCCTCTAAATGGTCCACCAACTGACCCGAAAGAGGAAAGACTGTGGCATCGCCCTTCACATCTTTGAAAAAGGCATACTTAGATTTAGCCGCTGGGGGAACTTCGTCCTCAATCACCAAGGCTGTGCGGACCGCCCGAATAAGTCCAGGAATATATACTTTGGACTTAGCATCAGCGTCCTTAGTATGGAGAGGTTCCTGATCGTAAGGATCTAGAATCTCCCCATCATCAGACGTCCCTTCGTCATTCTCATAAGGAGCGGACAGAGACGCCACCGGCCTTTTATGAGACCGCATCACAGACTCCCCTTGCAACACATCCGACAAGTGCTGTACAGAACTCGTCAGGGAGTTAACCCACGCTGGCTCCTGAGAACCCGGGAGCGGGGAAATAGGGAGACTGTGGGGTACCACCAATTGTCGTGGGAACCCCTGCATGGGTGACGACACCACAGACTGCTGGGACAAACCCATCGGAGTAAACGCGGGCTGCGGAGCTAACTGGCCCACTAAAGCTGTTAACGCCTGAGCGAAACAAGCCCAGGGCGGCTCCTGTACCGGTGCTGTAACCGTAATAGGCCGCGCCATGGACAAACACTGCCGGCAAAGGCCCTCCGCGCTACCCTCCCCCTCCGCTAACGGTACTTTGCACGTGGTACACTGTAGCCGGAGGGGAAAATCACTTTCAGACATGATGGCACCACGTATGTGACCTCTCTCACCAATTAAGTATTAAATAGGCGAGAGACCACCCTGCAGCACCGCACCGCAAGGGCTTTAGCAGAAAGAACAGGGACAGTAATAAAGCTGGCAGTTTAGAGAAGAAAAGATTACAGGCAGCAGCGCTAGCACAGTCACATACAATGCAGAGAAATAACAATTCCTGCACTAACAGCGCTGATCACTCAACTACACAGACACAGGGCCTGGTAGGACACAGCGCTGCATACACAGACCTGACCACAGCGGAGGAGAGGTATGCGGGGGGACCCAGACCACGATGCTTCCGTCCAGCGCTTCCAGCAGCGTTCACCATGCGTTCTGGAGAAGATGGCCGCCGAGGAGCAGAGAGGAGGCTGGCCTGGGGGAGGAGCGCTGCCACAGGACCAGTCGGCAGCATGCAGAGAGGGCTGTGTGCAGCGGGGGAGGCGCCGGCTGTGAGACAGGGAAGGCGCGCTCCCCTGGCATGCATTTAACCCCTGGGACGCCGCAGCGCTACCGCTCTGCTGCGGTCCGCTGTCCCATGGGGTAGTGGAAGCGCAGGTTGGTCGCCTGGCTCCACGCTGCAGCCAGTCCCCAGGGAGCCCCCTGCCTGGGGACTTAGGACCATGTGATCAGCGGGGACCCACCGCGGGACCCCGCTGCTTACCTCTGTCCCCCTTGAATCCGGCCATGGTCCGGAGCATCTGGGGTCACCGCTAGCTGTGACCCCAGACGCCCACCAGCATCCCCGGATCAGTACCGGCGTTCTGGTACCGGCGGGGTGTAGGGAAGACAGCATGGACGTCAGGACTGACTGTCCATGCTGTTCATCCAGTTGTGCAGCCACAGCTGCATGAAGAATAAGCTTCAGGGGCTCTTCTAGCCCCCACTCCAACAGGTGCACCCGACTCCGGCCGGGCACCAAACTAAACTGGGGTGCCTTGGCCCGGGGGCGGGGTATAGGAGGGGGACCTAGTGCATCCTGGGAGGCTGAAAGCTTAACTCTTTGGTGCCCTGCGACTGACGTCACACCTATACCCCCCCCCAAGGTATCCTGTGGATACCCTATGGACCCTGAAGTAGAAAGAGTATAGTGCAGCATATCCTATGTGAAATGGACATGGAGAGACTCATATAAATTCAACAGGATCTATAGATATGGTTGTCCCAAATTTTGAGTTTCATTTCTTCACTTCCTGCACTCATCCAGAACGCTCTGTGCCTTGCGTAATAATGGTGCCAACTCTCTGCGGTAATTCATGGCTGAATAAAGATGGGGTAATAACAGAATATTAATAAACTATCTAAAAATTATAAAAATGCTGTTTCCGACTGAGGTGCATACTTGGCACAGGCCTGTGACTATGGCAGTGACAATGAAAGTGGGAAAACTTCAGAGACAGCGGTCATATACAGGTCAAGTTAAAGTTTTATAATTTATTTATAATTCATTTTTTTCAGTTAGTACAGCATAAAGTTGAATAATTGTATCACAAAAAAAAAATTGGATCACAGCAAAAAAAATACATTTATTCCGCAATCAATGAGGTATAACTCCTACCAGAAAATAGCTTTCACATAAGCACATAATTGAAGACAGATCTTCAGTAATCAATAACCAACTTTAAACAATACAGGTAGTTAAAAGAGACAATGGGCCTGATTCAGACCCACTCGCGAGCGGCTGTCCGCTCGCAAGTGGGTCGATGTTCTGGACTGAGCATGCGCACGACGGAGGGAGCTCCGTCGTGCGCATGCGCCAGACGCGACGAGCGAAGGAAAGTCCTTCGCTCGTTGTGTCCGATCAAAGGGGGCGTGCTGTCAATGTTGATTGACAGCATGCCCCCTTTGGTAGGCGTGCCGGGGGCGTGCCTCCCTGACGGGGGCGTTCCCACGGGAACGCCTCCCGTCAAAAGCCGGCCCACTGACATCACTAGTGATGTCAGTGGGAGTGATTTTGGCTCTGATAGAGCCAAAATCACTCCGGAGTTTGCAGTTGAAAACCTCAACCGCAGGCTCCGGCTCGCAATTTCGATGGTCGCGATGGTCTCGACCATCGCGGCCATCAAAATGCACGCTCGTATAGCCTGTGGGTGGTGACCCACAGCTATACGAGCGTCCAGAAGGACGCTCCATTTTCATGGAGGCCGGCCCTCATTCAGAGCGTGCGCTCTGCTCAGAGCGTACGGCTCTGAATGAGGGCCAATATTAGAGAACATAGGGTAGATTTACTAAAACTTGCATATGGGACCCTCATATAGGATGATATAGATTTTTTAATAATTTTATGTAGTGGCTATAATCTTTGGTAATAGAGATTGCCAGATACTGAATGACTTCAGTTTTGAACATTTTTAGTTAAGTCAATGCTAAAGCTTATGATTTGGAATTGTTCATCTGGAATTCTGAGATTGTCGCTACTGTACAAAATGGAGAGAGGAGGGATACTTGGAGATTAGATGTGACTACAGGGGTTCTATACAATTATCTGTCAGACATTTGTCCAATCTGGCTGGAATGAAAACCTAGTAATGTATGGGAGCAAATGACGTTTGACCATATATACCCAAACACTGGAAAACAGACAAAAACGATTACCGTATATACTCGAGTATAAGCCGAGTTTTTCAGCACAAAAAATGTGCTGAAAAAGTACCCCCTCGGCTTATACTCGAGTCAAGTGTAGCGCTGACCGGACGGAGTTCGGTCAGCGCTACACACTGCCAAACACACAGCCGCCGGAGCCGGCAGCTGCGTGTTTGGTGTAATCAGCAGCCGCTGAGAGTCTGTCAGACTCTCAGTGGCTGCTGCTGCTCCCACTGCGGGAGCCATCTTCCGGCTCCCGCAGTGGGTGATGGGAGACACGTCGTCATGACGACGTCTCTCCCATGCAAAGCGGCCGGAGGAGCGGACAGCGGCGGGACCAGGAGCGGGAGTTACAGGTAAGTGATTTTTTTATTTTAATCTTGTCACGTCTCTCTCTACTGGGGGGTGGGGACTACAGGGGGCACTACCAGGGGGCGATTACTGCAGGGGGCACTAAAAGGGGTATTACCACTGTGGGAACTACCAGGGGGGGATTACTACAGGGGGCACTACCAGGGGGGAATTACTACAGGGGGGGATTACTACAGAGGGCACTAAAAGGGGGGATTACCACTGGGGGAACTACCAGGGGGGATTACTACAGGGGGCACTACCAGGGGGGAATTACTACAGGGGGGGATTACTACAGGGGACACTAAAAGGGGGGATTACCACTGGGAGAACTACCAGGGGGGATTACTACAGGGGGCACTACCAGTGGGGGATTACTACAGGGGGCACTGAAAGGGGGGATTACCACTGGGGGCACTTCCAGGAGGGATTACTACTGGGGGCACAACCAGGGGGAATTACTACTGGGGTCACTACCAGCTCCTGCCATTTCCCACACTAGGCTTATACTCGAGTCAACAAGTTTTCCCAGTTTTTTTGGGTAAAAGTAGGTACCTCGGCTTATATTCGGGTCGGCTTATACTCGAGTATATACGGTATTTAAATTGGTTACATTTGTTTAATTTAACCAATTTTTCTGAACAACCATTCTTGTTTGTTTTTAAGTGTTTGTGAACAAATGGTCTATTGTCATTTGCTCACATACATTACCAGAGTTTCATTCCAATCAGCCAGACTAGAAAGATGTCTGACAGATAATTGTATAGTTTATGCCCAGTATTAGGCATTCATTAGAGGGCATAGTCTTGTCTGGTGCAACTTCACAGCTTAAATACAGTATTTCCAAGCTCTTTACATTCTTCATGCCTGTTTAAAAAGTGTTAAAACATAATGTATCATTTTAATTAGATACGAGTTTGCAAAAGTAAACTTGCATTATAAAACTTGCGTACATCAGGGCAATGTGCTCACCCGATAATTGCGATGTTCAGTTAGAAATTGCAATTTATGGGCATTGCAGCAATCTTGTGAAATTTTTCTACAGAAAGCAACCTAGGAGAACTGCATGAAAGTAGTGGGGAAATCTTCCTGAATCCCGAAAAAGTAACAATTAAGACACTTATAACTAAGTACAGGATAGAAGGTTGCTAGTCGCCCTAAGGAATGTTTTTAGAGGTTCCATAAAGGTATCAAATTATTGATTTTTGTTATTAATGGTAGGGTAATGATGATAGGCATCAAGTGTTTTCAACAAATGAAAGTCTCTACATAATTGAGGGGGACATTAAAATGTATTTAATATTATTTTTAATACTTTAATGCAAGTTTGAAAAATGTTGGTAAAAACCTTGTAATTCCCATCTGTAAATTTATAAAAACATTTGTCATTAATACAGCACCTCACCGATTCGTCGGCGAAGTCTGTACCCCACATTAGACTGCAAAGTTTGTGGTTGTCTCTCAGTCACCATATGGATATTGATATTTCTGTTTTCTCTTAAATCTAGTCTGTCATCTAGACATGGCATTACCATGTATCCTATCTCCTGCTCCTATTCATGTTACTGCCACCTAATCCTTATCAATATTTACATTATTTTAAATCTACATTCAAAAATATAATTTCTTTTACAATATTCAAATATTTAAACATTTTCATAATTCTGTTTAAAAAACACATTAGATTATTTGGGGGACTTTCAAATAAATTAAATGTGAATTTATGTAGTGGTAAATTGTAAGGATAATTCTACTGAAGACTGAAAATTCAGTAGAATATACTATGTAAAATCCCATCACAAAAAAATTACTTACCTGGGTTCGGAATAATTAATTACTGCATACAGAATACTTCATGTAACATTTCTAATTAAACAAACTTTAAAAACATAATATGAATAATCTTTTAAATTACATCACATGTTATTACTGTGATGTTTCTTTAAGGTAAGTTTGACTAAGAAGTGAGCAAATTTTTGTCATCAATTTTCCTCTCCTGTTCATCCATCATATTAACGTGGACGGAGATGGTACTTATGCGGGAATATTGTACTTCAAATGTACCTTTATTATTGGTTGTTAAACTGTAAATGCATATCTACAGTATGGATGCCACGCAGCAGGAACGGTTGCCTAGCTAGACATATAAATATTGTGTAAGGGCAAGCATGTACTGCCAAAGGGCAAAAACACATACAGTCAGGTCCATAAATATTGAGACATTGACAGAATTTTCAGATTTTGGCCTCTATTCACCACCACAATGGTTTTGAAATGAAACAAACGAGATGTGCTTTAACTGCAGACTTTCATATTTAATTTTAGGGTAATTACATCCAAATCGGGTGAACGGTGTAGGAATTACAACAGTTTCAATATGTGCCTCCCACTTTTTAAGGGACCAAAAGTAATGGGACTATCAACTCAAAAGCTATTTCATGGACAGTTGTGAGCTATTCCCTCATTATTTCATTATCAATTAAGCAGGTAAAAGGTCTGGAGTTGATTCTAGGTGTGACATTTGCATTTGGAATCAGTTGCTATCAACTCTCAATATGAGATCCAAAGAGCTGTCACTATCAGTGAAGCAAGCCATCATTAGGATGAAAAATCAAAACAAACCCATCAGAGAGATAGCAAAAACATTAGGTGTGGCCAAATCAACTGTTTGGAACATTCTTAAAAAAAAAGAACGCACCGGAGAGCTCAGCAACACCAAAAGACCCGGAAGACCATGGAAAACAACTGTGGTGGATGACAAAATAATTATTTCCCTGGTGAAGAAAAACCCCTTCACAACAGTTGGCCAAATCAAGAACACTCTCCAGGAGGTAGATGTTTATGTGTCAAAGTCAACAATCAAGAGAAGACTTCACAAGAGTGAATATAGAGGGTTCACTACAAGATGCAAACCATTGGTGAGCCACAAAAACAGGAAGACAAGATTAGAGTTTGCCAAACAACATCTAAAAAAGCCATTACAGTTCTGGAACAACATCCTATGGACAGATGAAACAAAGATCAACTTGTACCAGAGTGATGGGAAGAGAAGAGAAGGAAAGGAACTGCTCATGATCCAAAACATACCACTTCATCAGTGAAGCATGGTGGTAGTAGTGTCATGGCGTGGGCATGTATGGATGCCAATGGAACTGGTTCCCTTGTATTTATTGATGATGTGACTGCTGACAAAAGTAGCAGAATGAATTCTGAAGTGTTTTGGGCAATATTATATGCTCATATTCAGTCAAATACCTCAGAACTCATTGGACGGCGCTTCACAGTGCAGATGGACAATGACCCGAAGCATACTGCAAAAGCAACCAAAGAGTTTTTTAAGGCTAAAAAGTGGAATGTTATGCAATGGCCAAGTCAATCCCCTGACCTGAATCCGATTGAGCATGCATTTCACTTGATGAAGACAAAACTGAAGAGAAAATGCACCAAGAACAAGCAGGAACTGAAGACATTTGCAGTAGAGGCCTGGCAGAGCATCACCAGGGATGAAACCCAGCGTCTGGTGATGTCTATGCGTTCCAGACTTCAGGCTGTAATTGCCTGCAAAGGATTTGCAACAAAGTATTAAAAAGTGAAAGTTAGATTTAGGATTGTTTAGTTTGTCCCATTACTTTTGGCCCCTTAAAAAGTGGGAGGCACATATAGAAACCGTTGTAATTCCTACACCGTTCACCTGATTTGGATGTAATTACCCTCAAATTAAATCTGAAATTCTGCAATTAAATCACATCTTGTTTGTTTAATTTCAAAGCCATCGTGGTGGTGAATAGAGGCCAAAATATGAAAATTCTGTCAATGTCCCAATATTTATGGACCTGACTGTATGTGTTTTTGCCCATATACATATGAGGCTTTGGCAGATACTGTTCATTGAAGTTGTAGTCAATAAATTCCTTTTTTTGGTAAACATTGTCCTGTGCACATATACATGTGACTGCTTAATTTATACAGCAAAGAAACGTAATTGTAAGTAATAATTCAAATGACAGCATTTATTGTTCTTTACTGGCTGAACATTTGCTTCAAAAAAGTTCAGTTAAAAAAACTTTACATGTAATAAATGAATTTGAAATACAAAGTCTGAATAACTGGAAAAAGCATTGACGCAATTCAAGTTAAATTCAATAAAAAGTTGCTCAGAATGTAGCATCAGGAAAGATATTTTGAAGTGTTATTACCACAGAACAAAACAGAAGTCATAGTGGGTCAGCGTATCTTTATGTAACTTCCTATGCTGAATGTTACAGTTCTTCATTACTTTCACCTAACGTCTAGGTCAGCCACTTAGCGGGAGCTTTATGACAAATGATAAATACAAAATATGTGTCTGTGTCTTGTTCAAGAACTTTTCTTTTATTCCCATAACAACAGTTATTTTTCCTAAACTAACTATATAGCACCACAGCAGGGCACCTTACAACAGAATGTTTTCTCCACAGCTGTCCTTGTAGTGGCAGAACAAACAAAACCATATACAAATGTCTTACATATTAGACATGAGATGTACAGTATAAAATGGATGTTTTTTAAAGAAATATGGGAGTCAAGAGGAAATAAAAGTTTGTGTGTATGTGTATGAAACCCTACTAGTGGGGATGTAGTCAAAAGATTGACAATGACCATATAAACTTTCAGAATGTCGACAGTTATGATGTTGACATTGTTAAAATGTTGACATGCAATGTGCCAACATTCTCAGAATGTCGACAGGAGAAATAAATTCTAACATGGCGACAATTCATCACTGTCTACATGGTCAATGTCGACATTATGACCATGGCAACATTGTCATGTCGACATGATTAATGTTGATGTGGCTGTCAACATATCATACTTAACCGCTATTAGTGCTGTGGCACACTTGCTTGGGATACCCAGGTGTACACCCACTTTGAGGTGACTCTCCTCCGCTCCGCCAATGGTGTGGGTATGGCCTCTGTGACCAGACGGTCCCTGGAGAGGACACATACTGTATGGACAACAAGTACAGTGCAATTAAATAAATGTTGGGTGCCAGACCACCTTGTAGTAAAATAATAGCAAAATGTTATTTACACTCCACATCCTCCAACACACAGTAATGGTTGAAAGTACAGCTACGCCAACTTCCTCCCGCGCATTTATTTCCGTAGATGATAATTACTGTATGTTAAACTTGGTGGTTGCAAACAGGGGCGGATTGGGAAATTAAAGTGGCCCTGGAAAAAACTGTGGAAGAGGCCCCATGTGACGAAAAAGTGGGTGGGGCTTAGTTGCAAGGGGTGTGTCCTACTGTAAAATGCCATGCTCGCAAGCCACTCCGCCCATTTTATCATGCTGGGGGCATGCCTACCGCTCCAGGAGCTGATAGCCATGCTCCAGTCCTAAGCACAGCGAGCAAGTGAATGTGCATTTTCTTACCTGTATGATTTCTCTGCAGCGGGGAACCTCTGGAGAAATTGATCCTACCTGGACAGGCAGTGTCTTGAGTTGGTATTCATTATTCATGCAGGAGATCACATGGTCCGGAAGCCGCCTGTTTGCGTAGGAATAAAGCCAATGTCATCAACATGCAACCAGAATACATAGTAACAGAAGTTTTGGGGCAGGACAAAATGGGAGTTTCACATATCAAACAATTGTATCTTAATAAAATATATTTTCTCATTTGGTACAATCTGCGTCTCCCCAGCGCCATTATCCTGTGTCTCCCCCAGTGACGTCCTCCTGCCCTAGTGCAGAATAGGCCCCCTTTTTCTCACGTCATGTTCCCTTAGCACAGAATATTCCCACTCCCCAGACAGATCATCCCTTAGAAAACAATATCACCCTCCCCCACAGACAGATCATCTCCCCCTAGTACAGCAGATGATCCCCACAGACAGCTCATCTCCCCCTAGTACAGCAGATCCCCCCCTACCCCAGATCATCTCCCTTAGCACAAAATAGGGAATCGGTATGAAATACCAATGGATGGGGTGCCGGCTGTCAGTACACTGACAGCATCATCCCGTTGTTTCAAATCCCGACAGGGGAACGGTGAGTACTGCTCCCCTGTCCTATTTATCCCCCTAACCCTTGTTTTTTGTACCCTAATACAAACTCTCCCTACCCCGCACCCTAACCCTCCCGGTAAGTGCCTAAACCTAACCCTCCCCCTTAGTGCCTAACCCTAACCTCCCCCTGTTGGTGCCTGAACCTAGCCCCCCCTGCTTGGAGCCTAACCCTAACCTCCCCCCTCCCGCAGCCCAACCCTAACCCTCACCCCAACCGCGGATGATACTTACTTTGTCCCGGTGTCCTTACAATTTGGATGCCAGCTGCCGGGATTCCAGCGTCTGCATCCCCAGTCATGTCGGGATTCCGGCGCCGGTCTTTGGGATTCCAGTGCCACAATTTCAGCAGCCAGCATCCTGATCGTCGGGACATTAACTACATCCCAAAAATTGCCCCTCCCACTCAGACAGAACATGTCCCCTTAGTACAGAATAACCCCCCCCCACTCACAGACATACAGACAGATGATCTTTCTCCCACCCCCCCAGACTAGTACAGAATAGCCCCCTGCCCCCCATGCAGAGGCAGATTTGCCCCTCATCAGGCCCTAAGCAAGATATCACTTTGGGACCCCACTCCCTCAGCTGCATGCAATTTTATACACAGACACTGTCATTATAGTCGCCCACACACACTGCCATTATAGCCGCACACACACAGGCCCCCATAGCCGCACACACACATACACGACACCCATAGCCGCACACACACATACACGACACCCATAGCCGCACACACACATACACGACACCCATAGCCGCACACAAACACAGATGACATGACACCCATAGCCGCACACAAACACAGATTACACCCATAGCCGCACACAAACACAGATTACACCCATAGCCGCACACAAACACAGATGACACCCATAGCCACACACACACAGATGACACCCATAGCCGCACACACAGATGACACCCATAGCCGCACACACAGGACACCCATAGCCGCACACACACACATGACACCCATAGCCGCACACACACATGACACCCATAGCCGCACACACACACACACGACACATATAGCCGCACACACACACACGACACATAGCCGCACACACACACGACACATATAGCCGCACACACACACACAGTGCCCGTACTGACAGATACCACTTTCTGACACAGATAAAGACACTTACTGACACAGACACAATTACTGACATCTACCCCTTATTGACACAGACACCACTTACTGACAGACAGTACTTACTGACAGACAGTACTTACACCACTTACTGACACAGACACCACTTACTGACACAGACAGCACTTATTGACACAGACACCACTTACTGACACAGACAGCACTTACACAACTTATTGACACAGACACCACTTACTGACACAGACAGTACTCACAACACTTACTGACACAGACACCAGACACACGACACACAGACTTATTTAATATGCATTCATAAAGCACACAGCCTTCATGACATACACAATACCTCCCCTCCCCCCTTTCCTTACCATTGGCACTCACCTTTCTGGGCTCCTCTCTCTGGTCACACACAGCACAGAGCAGTGGAGAGAAGGGCTGGCTGTGAGACAGAACAGATCCTGGCAGCTGTCCAACAATGTGCTGAGACAGTCTGCCGGGGCTGGAACTATGTAAAAGGCCTCCCCTCCCCCCAGCCCAGACTGTCTCCTCTCCTGGCTAGTGGCTTCCCCTCTAATTGTACTAACCAGGTCCCTGAGGCTCCCAGGCAGCCAGCCCCGATTGTTTCCTCTTCACTCTGTCCCCTCCCAAGGCTGTGAAGTTACAGTTTAACTTCACAACCTGTGGAGGGGACAGAGTGGAGAGGAGACAATCGGGGCTGGCAGGCAGGCATGGTGGCCCTCCCCTCCTCCTCCGTGACTCACTTACCGACGCCGGCCACGGACCAGCTCCTCCTCTATGGTGCTTGCTGTCTGTGATGAAGCAGCAGCAGCACCTTCCCTGGGTGGGTGGGGACTAAAAGGAAAGCCTCACATGAGAGAGGCTGGCTGGCCGCTTTACTAGCTGTGACAGGCAGCCGACGGGCTGCCTGTCATGCAAACACAGGGACAGCCTGTGACGTGTTTCAGGGGGGCGGGGCCACAGATCACAAGCGGCCCCACTGACCAATCGGCCCACTGGGATTTATCCCGCTGAATATAACGGCCAATCCGCCCCTGGTTGCAAAAAAATACTGTAGTTATACTTTACTACTACTTAGAAACACTTCCAGTGCAGTTTTATGAAACAGTGAAATGGCAGCAGATTTGTCTGCAACACAAAATCTAAATTAAAAAAAGGTAAAAATATATTTAAAAAATGATTTTAATTAGAAAAAATGCTTTACTTGAATAATAAAGCATGTTTTCTCTGCCCTGCATCTATCGCCATCAATAGGAGGATAACTGACAGTACATGTACCACCACTGTCCTTCCTAAATATGCCATAACAAGGGGGGGAAACAGTAGGGAAGCCGATGGACGGAATGCTGACCGCCGGCTTCCCGACTGTACAATCCCAGCAAGGGTTAAATGACAGGCGTCGAAATCCTGACACCTGTCATTTTCCCTACGCCGGGAACCCGACACCCGGCTTACCAATCGAAGGCAAGCCGGGCGGCGGGCGCGGACAGCCGCAGACACCTTGGGACGATCGGGATTTTCATCCTTGTCAGGCTGCCGCTGTCGGGAATTGAACCATGCGGCCGGCGGTAAATCATACTGAATCCAACAAGGTGATCAAATCAGAAGCCCTATGTGGTCTGGTGAAGGCCTTTGCATCCTGAAAGCTTTGATAATAGGGAGAATCAGGTGAAATTGGCAATTTTTTTGCTGGATTTGGGGACTGAATTTCCTCATCCTGCCCAATTTTTATCATACTGACACCTACCCCTGCCTCCAGCCACATGGACAGAACAGGGCAGGATGAGGGCTTTCTAATATAGGCCAACTTCAGAAGGTGCAGGTTCAGGTAACCACATGTAGACAAGAAAAGGTTCATAATATCATACTCACCTACTCTCCTGGAAGGAGACTCCTAATTCTTTAGGTAGTCCCCCAGACCCCAAGAAGGGTTGGTTGATCTACTGGATCCCGGCCACATCCTTGTAATATAGTCAGGAAGGGGAGATAATACCAGGAATCGTGTTGTTTTATTCCATTTCCTTCCCCACGGACCCGCTATTCATAGGGATGGGGCCTAATGACATGACAAGCCCATTCCCTCCCCCAAGGTGGTCAGTTGCATCTCCTCTCCGGGCTTCTCCCAGAGAGGAGAAACATTAAGTAGACAAGTATGCATAATGTCTTGGAAAGACGAGTTGATAAAGGCAGGTGCAAATTAGAGATGATGTGAAAATCACCAGAGCCGTAATAGGGGCCATATAGGCCTGGGGCTGAAAAAGTTAAAGGGCCTAAACTGAGAAGGACCGGAGCTGTGACCAATGCTGTGTGGGTGTGGCCAGTGCCAGGTGTACACCCCCTACCCTGGCTCAATTGGTTAAAAATATATGTAGTGCACATAAAAGAAACGGTGAATAAAATGGCTGCAAATAGGTTGTTAATGTCTATGATGAGTACCATATGCTATGGAAGGCATCCTAAGCATTGTAATATAATGGTCGGTCAGTGCTCTAAGGTACCTATGTGTGGATCCTAGCAGCTTCACACAAAGAGGCGTCCCAACTAGGGATGTGCAGGCTCGGATAGGTTCGAGTTTGCACGTGGAGTTCGGATTTTTCCCTCCAAAAAAACGGAACTCAGAACGAGGCAAAACGTCATCTTACATGGACGAACATCATCATTCCTGGACAAAAGACCAGGAATGATGATGTTCGTCCACGTAAGATGACGTTTTGCCTCGTTCTGAGTTCCGTTTTTTTGGAGGGAAAAATCCGAACTCCACGTGCAAACTCGAACCTATCCGAGCCTGCACATCCCTAGTCCCAACCTCACAATACAGTATAGCAATAATGTATGTAGGCACTCTGGGCTCCTAGAATATGTGAACACTAGTGTAAACCACATTGATGACAGTGTGATACCAAAATTATTATATATATATATATATATATATATATTATATACTGTGTGTGTATATATATATATATATATATATATATATATATATATATAAAGTAACATAGTATATCACCAGTTCAGAATTGTCTATTTGCCTTCACAGATTGAACCATCAAGTCCAGATTGATCTCAGAATTGTGGAACCTTGTTCCTGCATGTGTGTGCTTTTTACTTAGGCGTGATTTCAGCCCATTCTATTTCCACCTCTGAATCAGGCCAAAAATTTGACTGGTTGACTGTACTTTCTCAGATGAAGAAGAGAGTCCTGAGTCATGTGAGACTCCTTTAACACTGGTTAAACGCACCTATATGTAACAACATTCAAACATTAAACTTGTTTTTCAACTCACTCACAATTATGCACTATATTTATCATTCCTTGTCAGAAATGTGCCGTATTGGAAGATACACTAGGAAAGGAAATATTTTTGTACTGGCTTGTAAACATTGGCCATTGTTCTTCATAAACAATACAGAGATACAGTTCTTCTATATAGTGATGAGCAGTCGAATTGTTTGGAATCCGAACCCACCCTAACTCCTGGCATCCGAGGCAATCCAAGTGGTGGCTCAGGTTTTCCTGCCTGACTCGGATTCCATTTCAAGGCAAAACATCATGCTCATGGCATTGGATTCTTGCGACCTTCGGATTCTATATAAGGCGCCATGGATGGAACTCTGCGCCATTTCCCTGTAAGGCATGCTGCTGTATGCTGCGCTGTACTCTGCTGTATAGGTTGTGCTGTGTCCAGACTCAGTAGCAAGGCTGTGCTACTCTTAGTCAATTTGTAATGTGATTAGAGGGTGCACACTAATGTATGTGTGTGGCTGTGCTGCTTTTTGTCAATGTGTATAGGGGGACATGCTGCGCTGTACTCTGCTCTATATAGGCTGTGCTGTATCCAGACTCACAAGTGGTTGTTCTGCTCTTAGTCAATGTGGAAAAGGGGGACAAGCTGCTGTATGCTGCGCTGTATTCTGCTGTATATAGGTTGTGCAGTGTTCAGACTCACAAGTGGCTGTGCTGCTCTTAGTCAATGTGTATAGGGGGGACATGCTGCTGTATGCTGTGCTGTACTCTGCTGTAAATTGGCTGTGCTGCATCCATCAGTAAAAACGCTCACGTGCATATATAAGCCCTGTGACTCCACGCAGTTTGCATTGAGCTGCAACATCAAAATATCTAAATTAAAAAGAATAGATAATTAAATTCTATTGTTTGTACTGTTTGGTGTTTATTATTATTTCTGAATTTATTTCTATATTGATGAATGTATGAAGCAGATATAAAATAATTATATAATTCTATGTATTTCTAACAGATTCGTGTAAAATTATATAGCTTATAGCATATAGTATATAAATAAATGATAATAATAATAATAATAATAATCATAATAGTTTATAAGCAATCTAGGGAGTTGACAGTCAACTTCTCCACAATGTTGCAATTATATCCGTTTCTTTGTAGCAGTTAGACACCAAACAGCCTGTCGATCGAGTCTATCATGTATTGAATGTTACAAAGAAATGGATATAATTGCAACATTGTGGAGAAGATGAATGTCTTAACTCCCTAGGTTGCTTAGTAACTATATGATCTGTGAGAAGTACATAGAATAATATATTTATGTTATATCCACTTCATATATTCATCAATATAGAAATAAATTCAGAAATAATAATAAACAGTGCAGTATCTTTTGTATACTCAGAAATTTACCTGATGTTTTAAATACAGTATACATGAAAATATAGGGAATAAGGGACTACAAATGACTAATTATTCAAACTGATACTATTCGTGATATCGGACCAAGAGGACTAATTAGAGGTGTAATAAACTAAGACTACTCTATCCCCCAGGTACAATCCTGAGACAGATTGTTGGATCAATTATCCCACACTATTCCATTCAAAACATGTTTGATATCAGGATCTGTGCACCTAATGATGAATAGGATGCATATAAATATTTGATCCATGGTTTACTTTAAAGGTGCCCATCCACTAGAAGACAGGCAAAAGACTGAACGATTACGACATTGTAATCATGCAGTCGTTTGTCTGTCTGTGATGTGCCTTCACTGAACGAGTAGTCGTTCAGTGTAGGCACATCAATCAGTCGTTCAGTGTAGGCACATCAATCATCTGCAAACATGCTGAACCTGACATTAACATCAGGTTGTCCAGCATGTTTGCTCGATGATAGATGTCTAAAACGACCAGCGGGAGCACGCATCGCTGGTCGTTTTAGACATTTTTTAAATGATTTGCAAATGATTATTGAATGATTGAATGAAAACTATATAGTTATCATTCATTTGCTCAATTTAAGCGCCAAGTGGATGGGCACCTTTAGAGTGAATGTTAATACTTGATCTACCCTATATCACCCAGTGAATGATTGCAGTTTATTATTCCATTGCCTATTCTTTATAATATAATAATATTAAACAAACATCACTACGGTTGAGCATACCTAGATACATAATTAAGGCACATTTGACAAAAATATCCAAAGAAACGTACAGTGGGACTCTGTTTTATTAAACTCTTTATTTGTATTGTCAACACATTATTTGTATGTCCATGTCTAGAAACAATTGTTTCTTTTAAATGTTTCACTGTTTTTATCTATATATATATTTTGATTATTAATAAATAAAAGTAATATTTTAGTTAAAGCTTAGCTTAGTCAGCCAGCTAGCTCGATGCAACCTTTTGGCCTAAACTGGATGAAAACAATATTATGAGCTATGAGATGGTCAAAATTTACTGAAAATGAGTGGAAATTAATGTTATTGAGGTTAATAATACTCTAGGGGAAAAAAATTCAAATTATGTGATTTTCAGCTTTTTTTGCAAATTTAAAAAAAAAAAAATCCCAAACCAAAACCAATCACTGTGGTTTGTCAAAACCAAAACTAGCGGACGAATTAGAACCAAAATAAAAACCAGCAAAAATGATCCGCCGCACATCTCTACTTCTATATAATACAACTGTAACTGTGTATATATTTCCCAACAAGTCTTTCTGTGTTACAGGGCGAAAAGGGGGACGCCGGTCTTCCTGGTGCACTCGGAGAAAAGGTATTCTACCTGCACAGTAGCTATCTGCTATTCTACCCCTACTGTATGAATAAATATATAAGCACGTTTGGCACTAGTAAATAACAAGTTCACATCTACCAAGGTGCCTTCCTAATGGGAAATCTAAGCGGAAAATGCTCTATAAATAACAACAGGTGGCACTCACTGGGTTTAGTATCAAACTGACATATATAGTATTGTCATATACAGCTTCTCAGTACAAACAAATCACTTGGCATACTGTTGTCACTGCCAATGTATCAGGGCTCACATGCACATTTGTTAGGACTGCATTACTTGCTATTCCATCAAATGCAGTATTGACGAAAGGGCGTGTGTGTGTATATATATATATATATACAGTATATGTATATATATATATATGTAGGTATATTCAGAGAGCACTCACCAGACTTTTTAGATTGTAAAAAAAGGTTAAAACAAATTTCTTTATTCCATTTTAAAAGTCGACGTTTCGGCTTACACCAAGCCTTTATCAAGACCGACTGAAGTAACCACCACCACTATCAGGATAATCAAACAGCAGTGTGTATATATCATGGGCACCATTTATACCTTAACTTACCCTAGTACAACCCACCACGTGGGACGCCACCGGAAGTGACCACATCGTGACAACATCCCTGTTCATCTATCAATTACAACATGGATAATAAGGAGAACCTAGCGCTAACCAGATCTCCATTGTACTTTAATATTTCCCACCTTACTAGTAGTGCACAGCTGCTATTCCTCGTGGTCCTACCACCGGAAGTTCGGCACCAGGTCCTTGCACCGGAAGTTCGGCACCCGGAAGTACCATAGCAGGAACTATACACCCATCCATATTGGAGCCCAGCATCATACTAGCAGTGCATATTATACAACTCTAGTATTCAGTACTACATTCACTTTCCTCCAGTACCTAGAGGACAAATATCTGTCTAAGGTTTAACTCCTCAAATACACTTATAAAGGGGAACTATCCCCTCCATTATCGTTTCTAACTATAAATAGTCCCATGTATATACACACTTCACATAAAACATATAAACCAACACCAAACACATATGGACAAACCTATGTATAAGATATAACATGAATATCTATGCCAATCAAATTCTTATATCAATCAAATCCAAAAAACTTTTATATAACGTATTAAGAATTTATACAGCGTGTTTAAGATTTTACTCGCTTTTTAAGTGCCGAGTCTAAACACTACATGAGCCCAAAATATAGCCATAGAATATTAGATAAACATAGATAATGAGTTCAGTTCATTCAACCCTTTGGGGGATACTGTTTCCAACTGATGTATCCATTTAGCTTCACATTTCAGTAAAGTTAATCCTCTATCGCCTCCCCTAACTGGAGGTGGAATCCAGTCAATTATCATGCACTTCAGTGAAGAAACCTGATGTCCATTCTTTAGAAAATGTATGGCCACCGGTTTATCAGAAGTTCCAGTAGAGTAAGCCAAGCGTATTGAGGACCGGTGCTGGTTCATCCTTTCACGAAAAGTCCTCACTGTTTTGCCGACATACATCAGTCGGCAAGGACACATCAAGAAATATATCACATGGTCCAACTGGCAAGTCAGACGCTTACGTAGATAAATCTTTCTTCCACTTTGCGGATGGCAAAAAAAGCTTCCTGTCAACATGGACCTACAGGTCGTACACCCCAAACATTTATAGCACCCATTCTTCTGAGACAGCCAGTTGGTTTCAGATGTATTACTTTGGTGCATATTTGGGCGTAATAAAAGATCCTTCAAGTTTTGACCTCTACTGATACTAAAAAGTGGTGGTGCTCTCTTAAGTTTACTAAATGAATGGTCAGTGGTTAGTATAGACCAATTTTTTCTCACTGACTTTTGGAGTACCGTAAGGTTGGTATCACATCTACTGTTCATAATAAAACGTGTATCCCCATCCATTCCACTTCCAGATAAAGGACGTGATTCCAAGAATCGTTTCCTAGCTTTAACCAGGCTGTTTTTAATCACTGAGTCCTTGTAGCCACGCTCCTTAAACCTCTCATAGCAGTCTTGTATCTGCTCCTCAGCCAAATTCATATCAGAGTTGTTCCTTAAAAAAACTGTGATATTGGTAGATTTGTTTTCAAAGAGTTAGGGTGATGGCTACTTGCCCATAAAAGAGTGTTTCTATCGGTAGATTTCCGAAATAATGTATATTCCAGTCCTGTAAGGCTTTTGAACAATGTAACGTCCAAAAAATCAATGGAAACACCACTTATAGTGGAAGTAAAGCGAATTGGGCTATGCAGGCTATTTAGGCTCATGATCATAGTGTTAAAAGACTCCTCATCACCCAACCAAATAAGAAAAATATCGTCAATGAATCTTTTGTAATAGAAAATCCGCTCACCAAATTTACTCAACAAAAACTCTTTCTCATATTGATACATGTAGATATTAGAATAGGCCGGGGCCAAATTCGACCCCATAGCCGTACCAGTTACTTGAATGTAATATCCCCCTTGGTATAGGAAGTGATTACATTCAAGTACTTTTTGCAGCAATTCCAACATAAAGTGTATCGGAGGTCCACTATAAGGACCTTCACACAGTGCTCTTTCAACTGCCTCAATCCCTTCTCTATGAGGTATCACAGTATATAGTGAACAGACATCAAGTGTTGCCAACATATATTCAGAAGGTAAATCAGTTAATGCTCTTATCTCCGCTAATAGTTGACCAGTATCACGAAGATAAGTAGTGGCACTCTTGACAATTGGTTGAAGATAAAAATCCAAAAACTGAGCCACAGGTTGTAGTATGGATCCCCTAGCTGATATTATGGGCCTCCCTGGTGGATCCACCAGAGTCTTGTGGATCTTCGGTAGGGTATAGAGTATCGGGCAAATTGGATAATCAACTGTCAAGAATGCCACAGTATCCTCCTCAATCCAGGTATTCATAAGTGCAAAATGAATCAAGTCATCAACCTCCTTTTTAATTCTCACCATAGGGTTGAACTCTACCTTCTGATAGGTCAACACATCAGACAATTGTCTCCTTATTTCCTTATCATAGGATGTAAAGTCCTGCAGGACTATAGCACCCCCTTTATCAGCATTTCTTATAACCAGTGAAGTGTTGTTACGTAAGTCTTTTAGAGCTGATTTCTCATTCCTAGTCAAATTCTCAAACCTTTGATTATTCTGTTTATAACCATCTTTCCAATCAGAGTCTACCATTCTTAAAAAGGTTTTTAAACTTGCATTAGTCGAATTAGGGTCAAAAGTACTTTTATTTTTAAATTTAATCACTTCCCTCCTTTCCTTATTATCCTGTTTATTATCAAAGAACTCTCTCAGTCTAAGCTTACGACCAACTTTGAATAAATCCACTGACCATCGAAAAGAGTCAGCCTTACAAGTTGGGATAAAAGATAACCCCTTAGAGAGTAAAGAGTTCTCAGCCTCTGTGAGGACATGCGAAGAAAGATTAAATATCAATTCCTTCCCCCTCTCCGACTCCTTGGTCTTCCTCTTGGTGCCCCCCCGCCGCGGATGCGGTCTCGAGTTTCTCTGTTGGGACTCTCTATTTGGGATCTGGTATTGGGGCCTAAAAAAGACCCTGAAGGTGGAAGGCTATCGGTAGTATCTGTTTCGGAAGATGTATTAGAGGTGTAATTCGCAAACCGATTAGGTCTGAACAGTCTCCTCTGTTTCAGGGATTGATAAGGGCGTGACTGTCTATCATCACCTAAAAGCCACCGATATACCATATGTCTTTGATAGTCCTGAGCTACACTTTCCAACTTATTTCTTTTGAATGAGATTAGGTCAGCCTTATATTTATCAATTTGAGACTGGATTCTTAGTAACCTGTCCTCAGATTTATCTACGGTCAAAATCGGCGTAAAATCTCGCTCAAAAGCTTTCAGTTCTACTCGTAATTTTTGCAATTCAGCACCTACTTCCTCAATAACCAATACTAATAAATCTAGAGAACATTTATTCAGTACTCCGCACCATTTAACACAAAAGCTTGGATTTCTTCGCCCAATGGTGGGAGTATTCTTAATCCTAAAACCGCGTGGTATTTGTTTTTTACGGTAATATTCAGACAAAAATTGTCCGTGCAAAGTTAAATCTATTTCACGTTTTTTTAATTTATTTAACTTATGAAAAACATCAACAGCCGTCTGTGAGGGTAATTGATCAAACTCTAATTGATTAAATAGAATTTTATAAACCTCATCATCAGTGAGACTAACCTGTATATTCTCAGCTTCACTTAATGAATTGTCATCAAAAGTTGCAAAACCATGAGCCATTATTCATAAAGAATATTCCAGTAAAGAAATGGGAGCAAATAATCAAGCACATAAACAGAGGCACTTAATACCTGTAGATATTCATACTTAACCTAAACAACTCAAAAAAAATAATAAAATCACCAATTGTTATAAAGAACATATATAGACTTATGTCTATAACAATAGTCTAACCAATCCAAATATCCTTGCCCAATGGTGGTATAGTCCAATTATCAGTCAAATACAATCCATCATAGAAAAAATTCCCCAAAAAATTATGATCGTAAAATATAGCGGTGCTGGTTTAGAGAATACTTATCGTGTCCTCAAATATAGTCCCCTGGAAAAACCGCACTCACGAGCCTCTAGAGTCCAATTGCTGGGGTGCCACGTCTCAGGGAATCCTCCATGCAGGGTTTCCCAATTATAGCTGTAGGTATATTCAGAGAGCACTCACCAGACTTTTTAGATTGTAAAAAAAGGTTAAAACAAATTTCTTTATTCCATTTTAAAAGTCGACGTTTCGGCTTACACCAAGCCTTTATCAAGACCGACTGAAGTAACCACCACCACTATCAGGATAATCAAACAGCAGTGTGTATATATCATGGGCACCATTTATACCTTAACTTACCCTAGTACAACCCACCACGTGGGACGCCACCGGAAGTGACCACATCGTGACAACATCCCTGTTCATCTATCAATTACAACATGGATAAGGAGAACCTAGCGCTGACCAGATCTCCATTGTACTTTAATATTTCCCACCTTACTAGTAGTGCACAGCCGCTATTCCTCGTGGTCCTACCACCGGAAGTTCGGCACCTGGTCCTTGCACTGGAAGTTCGGCACCCGGAAGTACCATAGCAGGAACTATACACCCATCCATATTGGAGCCCAGCATCGTACTAGCAGTGCATATTATACAACTTTAGTATTCAGTACTGCATTCACTTTCCTCCAGTACCTAGAGGACAAATATCTGTCTAAGGTTTAACTCCTCAAATACACTTATAAAGGGGAACTATCCCCTCCATTATCGTTTCTAACTATAAATAGTCCCATGTATATACACACTTCACATAAAACATATAAACCAACACCAAACACATATGGAAAAACCAATGTATAAGATATAACATGAATATCTATGCCAATCAAATTCTTATATCAATCAAATCCAAAAAACTTTTATATAACGTATTAAGAATTTATACAGCGTGTTTAAGATTTTACTCGCTTTTTAAGTGCCGAGTCTAAACACTACATGAGCCCAAAATATAGCCATAGAATATTAGATAAACATAGATAATGAGTTCAGTTCATTCAACCCTTTGGGGGATACTGTTTCCAACTATTAGCGGAGATAATAGCATTAACTGATTTACCTTCTGAATATATGTTGGCAACACTTGATGTCTGTTCACTATATACTGTGATACCTCATAGAGAAGGGATTGAGGCAGTTGAAAGAGTACTGTGTGAAGGTCCTTATAGTGGACCTCCGATACACTTTATGTTGGAATTGCTGCAAAAAGTACTTGAATGTAATCACTTCCTATACCAAGGGGAATATTACATTCAAGTAACTGGTACGGCTATGGGGTCGAATTTGGCCCCGGCCTATTCTAATATCTACATGTATCAATATGAGAAAGAGTTTTTGTTGAGTAAATTTGGTGAGCGGATTTTCTATTACAAAAGATTCATTGACGATATTTTTCTTATTTGGTTGGGTGATGAGGAGTCTTTTAACACTATGATCATGAGCCTAAATAGCCTGCATAGCCCAATTCGCTTTACTTCCACTATAAGTGGTGCTTCCATTGATTTTTTGGATGTTACATTGTTCAAATGCCTTACAGGACTGGAATATACATTATTTCGGAAATCTACCGATAGAAACACTCTTTTATGGGCAAGTAGCCACCACCCTAACTCTTTGAAAACAAATCTACCAATATCACAGTTTTTACGTATTTTAAGGAACAACTCTGATATGAATTTGGCTGAGGAGCAGATACAAGACTGCTATGAGAGGTTTAAGGAGCGTGGCTACAAGGACTCAGTGATTAAAAACAGCCTGGTTAAAGCTAGGAAATGATTCTTGGAATCACGTCCTTTATCTGGAAGTGGAATGGATGGGGATACACGTTTTATTATGAACAGTAGATGTGATACCAACCTTACGGTACTCCAAAAGTCAGTGAGAAAAAATTGGTCTATACTAACCACTGACCATTCATTTAGTAAACTTAAGAGAGCACCACCACTTTTTAGTATCAGTAGAGGTCAAAACTTGAAGGATCTTTTATTACGCCCAAATATGCACCAAAGTAATACATCTGAAACCAACTGGCTGTCTCAGAAGAACGGGTGCTATAAATGTTTGGGGTGTATGACCTGTAGGTCCATGTTGACAGGAAGCTTTTTTTGCCATCCGCAAAGTGGAAGAAAGATTTATCTACGTAAGCGTCTGACTTGCCAGTTGGACCATGTGATATATTTCTTGATGTGTCCTTGCCGACTGATGTATGTCGGCAAAACAGTGAGGACTTTTCGTGAAAGGATGAACCAGCACCGGTCCTCAATACGCTTGGCTTACTCTACTGGAACTTCTGATAAACCGGTGGCCATACATTTTCTAAAGAATGGACATCAGGTTTCTTCACTGAAGTGCATGATAATTGACTGGATTCCACCTCCAGTTAGGGGAGGCGATAGAGGATTAACTTTACTGAAATGTGAAGCTAAATGGATACATCAGTTGGAAACAGTATCCCCCAAAGGGTTGAATGAACTGAACTCATTATCTATGTTTATCTAATATTCTATGGCTATATTTTGGGCTCATGTAGTGTTTAGACTCGGCACTTAAAAAGCGAGTAAAATCTTAAACACGCTGTATAAATTCTTAATACGTTATATAAAAGTTTTTTGAATTTGATTGATATAAGAATTTGATTGGCATAGATATTCATGTTATATCTTATACATTGGTTTGTCCATATGTGTTTGGTGTTGGTTTATATGTTTTATGTGAAGTGTGTATATACATGGGACTATTTATAGTTAGAATCGATAATGGAGGGGATAGTTCCCCTTTATAAGTGTATTTGAGGAGTTAAACCTTAGACAGATATTTGTCCTCTAGGTACTGGAGGAAAGTGAATGCAGTACTGAATACTAGAGTTGTATAATATGCACTGCTAGTATGATGCTGGGCTCCAATATGGATGGGTGTATAGTTCCTGCTATGGTACTTCCGGGTGCCGAACTTCCGGTGCAGGGACCAGGTGCCGAACTTCCGGTGGTAGGACCACGAGGAATAGCGGCTGTGCACTACTAGTAAGGTGGGAAATATTAAAGTACAATGGAGATCTGGTTAGCGCTAGGTTCTCCTTATTATCCATGTTGTAATTGATAGATGAACAGGGATGTTGTCACGATGTGGTCACTTCCGGTGGCGTCCCACGTGGTGGGTTGTACTAGGGTAAGTTAAGGTATAAATGGTGCCCATGATATATACACACTGCTGTTTGATTATCCTGATAGTGTTGGTGGTTACTTCAGTCGGTCTTGATAAAGGCTTGGTGTAAGCCGAAACGTCGACTTTTAAAATGGAATAAAGAAATTTGTTTTAACCTTTTTTTACAATCTAAAAAGTCTGGTGAGTGCTCTCTGAATATACCTACAGCTATAATTGGGAAACCCTGCATGGAGGATTCCCTGAGACGTGGCACCCCAGCAATTGGACTCTAGAGGCTCGTGAGTGCGGTTTTTCCAGGGGACTATATATATATATATGTATACAAAACTGATTGGACACTGACAGCAAATAGATCAACAAGATTTTGTTGACATCAGTACTTTGTAAGACCACCAGGTGCAGACATCCTTCTTGGCAAACTATGCACAAGTTCCTGGACAACAGCAGGAGGTATGTTTTGCCATTCCACCTTAAGTACAGTGACCAACTGTGACAATGAACAAGGTCGAGTTGGCCTAGAACGCACCTGTCACTCCAATTTGTCCCTGGGGATCTCATTGGGGTTAAGATATGGACTCTGAGCTGGCCAGTCTATTTGGGTTACCGAATGTTCTATATACTAGTCCAGCGTCGCCCTGGAAACATGACTGGTGGCATTGTCGTCCTGATATAAACATTTGTTGCTTCTGTAGAACTGCAAGTGTCCGGGCCTCCCTACGAAAGTGTTCTTGTCGAAACCAACACATAAGTAGCCACATTGCACTTGTGTGCAATGGTATGCATTTCGCTTATGCGGGGGTGTATAATCACTTTTGTCTACATAGTGTATATTAACACACTCATTGTTGTGATGAAAAAATAGAGGAAATGTAATCCAGCATAGAGATGTACAATGTCCGCCCAGGCTTTGCTGAATTCACAGTTTCCTCTATCTACTTCATCATTACCATGAATGCCGGTCCTTTATTTCTTTCTGTATTTCACGGATTGGGTGAGTGTATATATTATTTTTCATGGACCTTGGCACCACATTGAAATACTACACATTTTGAGTGCTGCAAGCCAGGGTTGCCTACCCTCCCGATTCGGGCGGGAGCCTCCCGATAAACGGGTGCAGCTCCCGCCCCCCCGGAAAAGCAGGCAAGCCTCCCGCCTGCCGCCTATCCCCCGAACCCCCCTCCCCAATAACAGATAAACCCCCGCAGCGGGGGAGGCTCTGATGCGATTCGCGTCATATTGGCCCCGCCCCCTGCTTCGCAATGCCTTTTTTACTGCATTGTGTAGCGGGGGCGGGGCTAAAATGACGCGATCGCGTGGCCCCGCCCCTGTCACGCCCGCAAACCGACCTCAGCTCGTTTGGACCCGTCCCCTTTAGCCGGCCACGCCCCCTGTTCTGCCGATCTTGCTGCTCCCTCCCGGAAGGAGCAGCCAGATTGTCGGCAAGTATGCTGCAAGCTCCATATATATATATATACCACTTTAGATTATCATAGACTGAGAGCTTATTTTTATTAACATTTGATAGTGTTACCTATTACATTATTGATATATGTGCAGGGTGTTTCACTCGCTATTGGCCCCAAAGTGTTTCTTATTACTTTTAAAGTAATTGACGTAATTTAGTGAAATGTGACACAGACATACCTTGGTCTATGAGAAACATGAGGAAGTCATAGCAAGTGTTGAAAGTGTTTGCCGTTAGCATCCAGGCCAGCTGTTCACGCATGCGCGACATAAAGGCCAGCTGTTCACCACACTAGTCAGCAGCACAGTCCAAAATTTAAATCGGGGAGCCACACTAACTGCCAGTGAGGATATAACCAGTGAGGATGGCAGTTGGTGTTGTTCCTCTATTTGAATTTTGGACTGTGCTGCAGCCCCACCTCTGGAGCCGCCACTGCTAGTCAGTAGGTATTCCTGCTTCTGACAGTGGTGTTGTGTACTGAGGCATACTCATCATGTCTGTGTGTTACGTGAGTCAGTAACCTTTATTGACTCAGTTTTCCAGTACGTTTGGACAATAAATATGCATTGTTCAGCTGTGTACCTGTTCATATCAGCACATAACACACATATATGAGGTGTCGTTGTGTCACATTTCACTAAATTACCTCAATTACTTTAAAAGTTATAAGACAAACTTTGGGGCCAATAGCAAGTGAAACACCCTGTATTATAATAATGGATAATATCAAATTAAAGTATGATAATTTTTTATTTAAACTCATTTTAATTATTGTTAGTTTGCATATGCATTATAATTTCAAGGAGATTATTATTTTGTAGTAAATTGACTCATTTATAATATATACTGGCTGCTGAGATGCCACTTGATTGAAAGCTGCGTTTCCACTTTTTTTAGCCTTAATCTTAATATTACTGATAGTAATGAGAAGGGCTACTAATAGTAGATATTGTGCTTTCAACAAATCAACGAGCTACTTAGCAAGTCCCAGAATTAGAAAACACATGAGATCCTGTGAGTTTAGTGTTGTAGTATGTCTTTGCCTAAGTGTCTATTTCCCAAGAACACTGCTGATTATTGACGATAACATTTTCATTTTATTGAGACTCCATTTCACCTTTACCACTGAGAAACCAATCTGAAGCAGCAGTGTATATTAGCATCACTGCATAGGATCTCTCCCACTCAGTGAGAGACAAACTATCCGATTTTACATTGTTTTTAGAAAGTCACAATTTCATTTTGCGGTTTCAAACTTTCTCTTTCATTACACAGGGTGAACAAGGTCTACAAGGTCTAGCTGGGAAAGAAGGACTTGCTGGAAATGTGGTTTGTCCTGTTATACATTTTTCTACTTTTAACTTGTGTAAATCACATGATGGACTGCCAACATAGGTAGTAGGTCCTGGTATAATTAAAGGTATCACTTCTCCCTAGCCATTTTGAAATATGTAAAAAACTGAAAAAAAAACCGCTGTTACCCTTTAAAAAATTCCTAGGAACATTGACAATCTGGCAGTATCAGATAATTTTGGTAGTTAGAGAGAGGGACATAAAAAACTAAAAACAATGCTTCCCAAATAAGAAGCCAAAGTGCATTAAGACAAAGTAGTTTATGGTATCACAAAGCAATCATTTTATAATTAGTTTTACCAATTAGTGGTCTATTTATTAAGATCGCTAACTATCATTACAATCTTCTTTTTGGATATTTTGCAAGAAAAAGTCCCCAGTCAGCAACACTGGCCAGAAGTGATAAGACTTGGCAAGAGTAGTCTTGCCTCTTGCCATGCCATTTAGGCACCAGGGAGCGCAAGCATGAGCTCACAAGAAGAAAAAAAAATTGGGGGCGCTTGGTCTCACTAGTGACAATAAAACAAGCTGAACTGCAGCTCTCTATAAAGGAAATTATCGAACTTTAATCAAACAGAAAAAAACACTTTTGAATTTATATAAGGTCGAACCCTAGATGGAGGGATAGATCTAATAGTGGTATTAATCCTTTTACAAATGAGAGGAATCCAGGGCGTAATGATGGTGTCCATAGAGATGAGGACCAAAAGAAATGGGACACATATAAAAGAACTAAACCAGTAAGGGACAAAGATCTCCCACTAAAGAATAGAAATTAAGCTTTACAAAATTTTTAATCACCCCATCCAATTACACATTGACATAGGAGATCCCCAAATGAGAACCCTTTTTTAGGGGACAGATACAGGATTCAAATTGGCCAAATTGAAACCAATTGAGATCAGGCAGGTCAGTAAAAAGAATTAAGAGATCGAGAATTAGAGGAACTAGGGGAAAGGGAAGAAAATCCACAAAAAAAATTATGGATAAATTAAAAGGAAAGGGGATTTTTTATCTGTCTTCAAGGACTCTTAATGAAGGAGAGAAAAGACTAGAAAAGGGCCTTAACTTTGCCCCACTATCTAATATGAATTTATTTGACCTTTTTATTGATTTAAATAGATATGTCTTGCCTTAAAATCTATGAATAAGAAAGGAGAGATAGGGACCTATCTTCCTAGATAAAACAGATGATGAGGCACTGTCTTTACTACTTTACAG
The DNA here is from genome assembly GCA_031769625.1 of Taudactylus pleione. NCBI lineage: Eukaryota > Metazoa > Chordata > Amphibia > Anura > Myobatrachidae > Taudactylus > Taudactylus pleione. The sequence goes on from JAUIMM010000307.1 coordinate 7,329,416, forward strand.
ACGGGGACGAAATAAAATTGATTTATGATGCGAAAGAAATAGATACAAATAGATTTAAAGTGAAATTTGACTTTTATCCATTACAATATAGAGGACCCTTCATTGAAAGCTTTTATAAGAGCACTATGGAAGAGCTTAGGAAAATATGCGACAAAGCAGCGAAGGTTATGTTACAGAGTAATTTGGATAGTAAGTAGAGGTTGGCTCTTCGGAATCTGTCTAGTATTCCTAATATTACAATGAAACAAGTGGATAAAGGGGGAGGGGGGAAATGTAATCTTGGACACCACTGATTACTTAAAAGAGACATAGAGACAATCAAAGGAAAAAAACATTCTATAAGAAACTGTCTGAGAACCCCACCAATAGATTCCACATAGAGCTTAAACAACTCCTTGATCGAGCCTTGGCAGTGGGCGCAATATCTAGGGAAACTTTTCAGTTTTCTGTTTTCAGCACACCCTGTTAAACCCACTTTTTATTATTTACGGAAAATCCACAAATCATTAAGTTGTCCACTGGGGTGACCGATTATTTTGAGAGTGGGTTCTTTGACGAATAACCTCTCATTCCTTGTAGATAGTTCCCTACAGAAATATGTTAAAAATCTCAAATCATATATTAAAGATACAACACACTTCCTGAAATTGATTGAGAATGTTAAATGGAAACCAAGATACTCTTTTGTAACCTGTGATGTTGAATTGTATGAAACATCAATCATGAGATAGATAAAATTCTACTGCTTTATTTCCTATCAATGGATGAATCTGTCACAGGGAATTAGAGGGATTTTGTTTTACAGGCTATCAGTTTTCCTTTCTGGATATTGCACTCACTATGCTAGATAATATCAATCTAAAAGTGGGTACACACCTAGCATATATATATATATATATATATATATATATAATCTGCTGATATAGCTGTAGATGATGGTTGTTCATATACACTGAACGACCATCATCTTCCATGCAGCAGCGGGTCCTGCTGGCTGGGCAGGTGGGTCCGTCCCTCTCCCCGCTTCTGCGACTGCATGTGTACAGGCAGTCGGCTGATTGCCCGTACACACACTTGCCAATGGACAGATACGTCTGCAGATATATCTGCCCAATGGCTGTACAGCACAGTCGACGTGATATGTCTGTGCACAATGTCATTCACAGACATATCACTGGTACACACTGGCCGACGGGCACCAGATATACTGGCCGATCAATTGATCCACCAATATATCTGTCAGTGTGTACCCAGCTTAACAGAAACCTATGTATAAAAGGTTGGCTAGAATAGATACGTGAACAATAAAAGTGGCCATTATAAACAATGGAAAGAAAATGTACCAAAAGGTCAATTCCTAATAATATTAGAAAGGAATTGTTCTACCATGGAAGCCTTTTCTAAACAGGAAATAAATCTCTATAAATCATTTTTGGAACAAGGCTATCCTACTAAAATACTAGACTGAGCTCCAGAAGGAATAATAGATAGGTCTCTATTAAAGGATAAGACAATTAAAAAATCTACAGTGAAAGACAGGTCTATGATGTTTGTGACTAAATTTAACACAAAAGCTTATACAATTAAGAGAAATCTCCCTCTATTAAAATTAGATGAGGTTCTGAATAACGGGATAGAATTAAATGATAATGTCATCTTCAGGAATGCAGATAACTTGAAATTTAAACTAGCCGCAAGCCTAAAAAGATGAAAACCATAGAAGAACGGAATAACTGGATTCCTCAAAAACCAAAAGGGTTCCACAAGTGTGGAAAAATAATATTGTGACACTTGTAAACACACGGGAAGAAAAATCACAGAGTAAGTCTAACGTATACTCAGAGAAATTTCAGATTAATTCCTTCATCAACTGCAGATCCACATTCGTCATTTATATTTTACAATGCAGGTGTGGTATGCATTAGGTTGGTCATACCATAAGAACTTTGCATGTTAGATACATGGAACACTAACGGAATATTCAAAAAAAGCTAAAAAAATAATACTTTGCACAAACATATCTCAGAATGCCCAACAGAGAACCTAGAACAGATTAGTGTTAAAGCTATTGAACAAATTAGAACCACCATAAGGAAGGGGGATCATTTTGCAAGGTTGTGCAGGAGGGAGGCATATTGGATTTTCAGGCTCCATACCTTGGTGCCTTTTAGGTTTAAATGACACAATTGATCTCAATACCCTATAGCCTCCTTCCTTTTTTTAATTAAATTATATATGTACTGTATATAAATATGGGTATACCTTCTCCAAAGTTTAGTTTATTAGAAAAATTGACTTATATGACATAGTTAAAAAACTAGTGACAATATAGGAATGATGGATCTATTATGATTATTCTGATTATGAATATTATTATTATTATTTTTTATTATTATTTCGTAAATTGTATATGTGACAATAAGGTCAGTGAAAGGGATAAATATAAGATAAATATAAGAAAAATATATGCAATTTGATGTGTGATTTTATAGAATATATATGGAATAATAAAGAGATTTTATAGGATTTGTGGTTTTATAGAATATATGTGAAAGCATACTAGTATACAATTCGTAATTGGTTTACACAAAAGTTCTAGTAATTAGGTTCTACACAAAGATGGCCGCTGGGAATCCTCATACTAAAAAAGTGTAAGATGGCTGCTGGTTTTATAATATCTGAGACGAGGCTTGGAGATATCGATAGATAGATGGCCAACGGGGTAATGAATACCGGGATGCCACAATCAATAGTGAGGCTAATTAAATATGGTCGCCAGAAGGTATAAATATAGGCCATCTAAAAAGAGGCTTGAACTGCATGACGTGTACAGCACATGCGCGAACCGGATGAACGGCAACATTAACCAAGGTATAAATAGAGGATCGGTCTGAGGAAGCCACTGATATACACTGGAGGCGGAGAAACGTTTTATAGTGAACTCAAATGGATTGTGGAGGAGCTGCTAAGTACTGAGCTGCACTTCCTCGTTCAGAAAGGAAGCACCTGCTGTTTGATATATTTCCTCCTGTTAAGCTGCACAATAGGACACACCAACAGCATGAGGTAAAACAAGGAACTTGTTTGTACCCTTAAATGACTAAGGACTGTGGGCCTTATTCAGCAAGGATTGCAACTGCTAAAGCGTACACAGATGGCCGATTGTTGCGCACTGCACATGCATCGCAGTGCATGTGCGCAAAGGCACCATGCGAATGGGACTACGATTGCAATGACTATGCAGAACCATTGCAGAGTGATTGACAGAAACCAACGTTTGGGGGTGGTGACGTAGGGGGTAGTCAAAGAAATGCAGGAGTGCCAGTGCGTTTGAATGCCGTTGCAGGGGCATGCATAAATTATCCACTGCAATGGCATATGCAGCGTGAGCTCTCACTGCATGCAGGAAAGTTACCAATTTAGTTGTAGGGTCAGTCCTGCCTTAAATGTGCGAGTGGCTCCAATGAATTTCGATGTTACCGATGTTTTGGCTGGATTGCAATTGATTACGGATGTGCGAGAGGGGAAGTGGTTGTCTACTTGTTGTCAATGAGAGTGCTTTACAATTGCAGTTATTAGCATACTTTCACAGCAGAACTGCGGGCGCAATTTGCTACCGCAATCGCAATAGCGATCCTTGCTAAGTCAGACCCTGTGCGTGCTAAGGTTCAGAAAGCACATATATTTGGAAAGTTTCATATGATATGCTGGACTGCTCGTACTTACGTTTAAATAAGCCTAAAAAGGAGCTGATATATAAAGAGGTCCATTTGATAGAACTCTGGGCCTGATTCAGCGCTGAGTGCTCGCAACCCGGTCGATGGTGGCCCAGAGCGCATGCGTACAACGAAGCCGGCTCCATCGTGCGCATGCACAAGAACCGGATAGCGACGGGCAATCCGTTGCTCCGGGTCTCGCACCAAAGGGGGCGTGCTGTCGATGTTGAGTGACAGCCAGCCCCCTTTGGTGGGCGGGCCGGGGGGGTGGCTGCCCAGACAGAGGCGTTCCCATGAGAACGCCTACTGTTTGGGGGCGGGACATCACAAGTGATGTCAGTGGGAGAGCTTTCGGCTCTGTTTGAGCCCTAAGCTCTCTGGGGCTTGTGGCCACGAGACCCTACCACAAGGGTCTCGTCGCAAGCCTGATGGTTGCGATGGTCTTGACCATAGCGACCATCATCCTGACCGCTCGCATTAGCTGTGGATGGCAACCCACAGCAATGCGAGCGGCCAGGAGGCCGCTCCATAAAAAAATAATGACACCCTGATTCAGAGCGAGCGCTCTGTCAGAGCGTCTGGCTCTGAATCAGGGCCTCTGTCTGTATTGCTGGATTTTTATGTAGTTGGACTGACTACCTATACTACCATTAAAGACAAGCTTGACTAGGCAGAAACTCTTTCTACTAACAACACTCACATATGGAGTTTAATAAGGAAAAAATAGACAAAGACATTTTTTTATTGACAATTGCTTCTATTAACAAGTCAAAGGCCCGTATTCAATTACAGGCGAAAAGTCCCAGACTTTTCGCATGGTGCATCATTGCTAGTTTTGGCTCCAGAAAAGTATCGCTGTCGTCACTGCTTTTCGCCCTATTCAATTCCAAAGGACACAAAAACGTAACCCGGCGAAACTCAAATTGGTGAAAAGTGCTGTCAGATTTGGGGAAATCGGCCTGACACCCCACAAAAGATGCACTGACATGGGGGATCACTATGGATACCCCCGAATAGCCCTGCTAAAGGTATTTGGGGTGCTTAAATGCTCTCAATTGGTACTATTTAGTGTCTTTGCACAAGTGGTGAAGAATAGCATTTAGCAGGGGGTTTTTTTGCCAAAAATAAGTAGTCCCAGCAAATTTGGGGTACATGAAAATGGGTGCAAGCATGGTAAAAAATCTCTAAAGTGTGGTTTTAAAAAACGCACCTTCAGCAATCGCCTGCAATAAAAAAAGAAAACCTGGGGCATACTTGGGGGACCCCCTGGAGCTCATTTCACTAATTTTTAACTTTGTCCCCCAACTTTGTTTTTTTCGCCCCCAAAATGAAAGTACTTTTTTGGGGTGTTCTAGAGGTTTTTTTTTATGCAGTTTACCTTTGGGGGACTGTCCCAAGGCTGCAGGGGTGTTGCCGCAACTTTGCACCTCAAACCCCGAATTCAGCACTTTTTCCACCTCCTTTCAGAGGCATATCTTTTCCGCTGGTTACAAGGCGCAGACTTTTCGCACCAGTGGAAACTCTTTGCAGTTGAATACAGGGATAAGTTTCCACCTGGCAAAATTACATCACCGGCGAGAACTTTTCGCAGAAAACATCTTCTCGCTGGCAATTGAATACGGCCCTAAAAAGGATTTGAGGATTAAAGGATATCAGCAAATGTGCATATATTTCTCTTACTAACAAGTCTCTGGAAATTACAGAAATTTTAGGAATTGGATGGCTAATAATTGATTGGTATCTGATAACTAAATGTAGGTTGATGTGATTATACCAAACAACTTGCATATGCTAATTCTATGCGATTTATTTAAGATGGTGATTGATTTTGCATGCATGAGCTGACTGATTATAATGTGTGATTAATGAAATCTTCCATATGTAGTTTGGACTTTCTACCTTTAAATCATGGGTGTGCGGAGCAAATGGGCTCCTGGGTCCAGGGTAGCCCACAACGCAAACCCTGCACACATGTTTAATACTTACCTCTCCAGAGATCCACTTTGGTGCTGCAGTAGCAGTTCAGATCACAGGGAAAATGGTGCAGCGGCCATTATAGAGACGTCCCCAGGGGATGTAGTCAGCATCCCGACAGTTACTATGCCAATGGTCACAATACCGACAGCGGAATCTCGACTGTCAGAACACCAACAGATTATGGTGGTAAGTATTAGGGTTAGGGGGAGATTTAGAGTTAAAGGGAGGGTTAGGGTAAGTGTTATAATGCTTACAGAAATCTGTGCGGGATTCTGTCGGGATGCCGCTCTCGGTATTCTAACCATTGGCATCCTGACCGTCGGGATCCCATACCAAACCTGTCACCCAGGACCATGGGGCAGGCACCATGTTACCAGAGGCCTGCGCATGTGCAGTAGACTCTGGCACAATGCCAGAGTTACTGAACCACAGAGAGGAGGGGGACTGTACTGAGTAGTCTGCACATAGAACCCATCCTCCCTGCTTTACAGGATTCAAAAGTAATTGTGTCCAGGACAACGCTGGGGTTTTTCTATCATATATATTATCTTACAGACTACTGGGATGCTCCTTTCTCCCCCGAAGGCTGGAGTCAGAGACTACTACAGCTCATTAGGAAGGTGCCAGTCAGGAATGACACTTTGTACTACAGACTGCGAGAAAGTCTTTTGTAGTTAGTAGTGGTTATACACAGCATGTCATCACTTATTTATTACATTTACTTATAAAGCACCAGCATATTCTATTGCACTTTACAATTAAGATGAAAATATTAGTAAAACAAGGCTGAGTAATAACTAGAGTTGAGCGGTTCGGTCTTGGCTCGAATCTTCCCACCAAGTTCAGATTTCAGAACGAGGCAAAACATAATCTTTCACGGACAAACGTCATCCTTCATGGAAATATGTGCTGAGATGTCAGTGATAGATTATGTTTTGCCTCGTTCTGAGATCCAACTTGGTGGGAAGATCCGAGCCAAAACCAAACCACTCATGTCTAATAATAACACACAGAAAAAGAGGTTAGAGGGCCCTGCTCACAAGCTTACAATCTATGGGAATTAACTACATTGTATCAGTGTATGAATTACATTGGTACTATACATTACTATGTTTATCAGAAATCAATAGACAATAAAACAAAAAACTCTGTAAATTCTGCATGCTTGCTTACTTTTATCTTTCTATCTGTTGAAGCTGTGCCCTTTCTCTATTTACCATACATACTTTACCTGATCTGCCAGTGGGTTCAGTATACAAATGACAATTACTGTGGTCACATAAGAAGATGATCCCAGTAACTGTACTTTGGAAATATGATTCAAAAAGTAATTACAATATCTCCAGTCTATTCTCAAGTTATGTCAATAGGAGAAGGGGATATTGAGAGAATTCTCTATTCCCAATTTAGCCATTTACATAAATCGTAGTTTTAATGACACCAGTGCAGTTTCACCTGGTTCCAATGGTCAGACGTTACAATCTCCTACTGCTTTCCTGATTTAAACAAACAACTGTGTTGTTAGTTCTTTTCCTTTTAAAGTTCCCATTCCTGCAACATGCAACAGCTATTATGTAATAAAGGCCAGTGGGCCGGGCACACATTAAGCGATATATTGGACAATATATTATTCCAATGTGGATTTGGATGATATATATCGTCCATATCGCTCGGTGTGTACCCTCAATCGCACGTTCACATGCATCATCAGCAATGTCAACCCAACTGATGTGCTGCACGTCAGATGGGATGCCGTCACTGTCAACAGCATGCAGGTGAATGCAGGATGGAATGCGTGGTGAATTGACAAGCCTTCAGTTAGGTGAAACGCGTGTCTTGTATGTGCACGGGGAGACTCCCTCTGGAACATACCACCGCCGCAGCATACCATTAGTATCAGGTACTTTTTATTTCTTAGGCTGGCCAGATGTACTAAACCACTGGCCAGAGATAAGCCACTAGCCAATCAGCTCCCAAGTGTCATTTTTCAAAGACAGCCTGCAACATGACAGTTGGGAGCTGAGTGGCTGCTGGTTTATCACTCTCAAGTTGATCACTTTTCAGAGCTTAGTATACATCTCCCCCAGGGATCACTGACTGCAGCGCCTCATTTACCGTTCTCACTGCGCTGTATTGCTATATCAGTGGGGTGAGAGTGTGTATTGCAGATCAGCTGTTTTCCCCTCCTATCTTCCTTCTGGTGCAGTACGGATGCTAGTGATTGCTCACCAGTTATTCAGAGATCTCTCTCACATATCAGGTAGTAGCATTAATTGACACCCCTACCTCACCTCTATTCTCTGGTTATATCTTCTAGGCACTCTCATTCTCCTACTGCCCCACCAGTGAGCCTGCTCTGAAACATCAGACTTACAGTGGGTGTGGGGGGGGA